>ML996083.1:1200000-1924453 GCA_010093895.1 Myriangium duriaei CBS 260.36
TCCGGAATTCAATTGTGATGTGCGGATATATGGACAAGGCAACAGTCGGGGATGGCAAGAAAGACTCGGTGTTTTATATCCTGATGCGTGATTTCGGCCCGGAATATGCTGTTGCAGCGATGAACAGACTGGCTAAATTGTCTTCACGGTGGTTAACCAATCAAGGTTTCTCGATAGGCATCAGCGACGTCTATCCAAGTCAAGCGCTAATACAGAAGAAAGTCAACCTTGTCAAGGCCGCTGAGGATCAATCTACCGCACTAATTGAAAAGTTTGACAAAGGTCAACTTGACCGAGATGCCGGTTGCGATCTGGAAATGACTCTTGAGAATCGCATCTCCGGTATTCTCAACAAAGTCCGTCAGGAAGCAGGAGATGCCTGTTTCGCTGAGCTCAGTCGTCGGAATACCCCAGTCACGATGGCGAAATGTGGTTCCAAGGGTTCGAATATCAATGTGTCGCAGATGATTGCTGCCGTCGGACAGCAGATCATTGGAGGAAAACGTGTCTTGAATGGGTTCCAGGATCGAACACTTCCTCACTTCACCAAGCACAGCAAGGAGCCCTCGGCAAAAGGCTTCGTAGGTAATAGTTTCTTCACCGGACTAACCCCAACGGAATTCATATTTCACGCCATGTCTGGTCGTGAAGGTCTCGTCGATACTGCTGTCAAGACTGCTGAGACTGGGTACATGTCGCGACGGCTTATGAAGTCCCTGGAAGATCTCTCAGCCCAGTACGACTTTACAGTGCGCAACTCGTCTTCACAGATTGTCCAGTTTCAGTACGGAGACGACAAATTAGATCCCGTGGACATGGAAGGTAGCGCCAAGCCTGTTCATTTCGATCGTTCCTTCAGCCACGCTGTGGAGTCTACTTGGAGCAATGAAGAGCCCGGTCTTCGGCCTGAGGAAATCAAGAAGATTACAGCCGATTTTATGAAACCCCAGAGAGAGAAACTCCTACGGAAATCCCTTCTTGATGAAGATCTGTCGTACAACGATAAGAGCGATATGGGTGTTGATCAGCTCGAGAGTGCCAGAGACTTTTTGCAAGAAGTGCAAGACTACCTCGATGCCAAAGCAGACAACCTTACCGGCCTTCGACTTCGAAAAGACATGTCAAGTGGTGACACCGAGGTATCAGCCAAACTAGCACACCAGGAAGAAGATGTGGCACAAAAAGGACTCGTTGACGGTGTGCTTAAGATCTCGGACCGAGCACTGAACGTTTTCCTTAACCTTTGCCTGACCAAATACCACCGCTCACAAGTAGAGCCAGGTCACGCTGTTGGCGCGGTGGGCGCCCAGTCTATCGGTGAACCGGGAACGCAGATGACACTCAAAACTTTCCATTTCGCAGGTGTTGCTGGCATGAGTATTACGCAGGGTGTTCCTCGTATCAAAGAAATCATCAACGCATCAAAAACGATCAGTACTCCCGTCATCTCTTGCGCATTGGACTCGCGCTATGAGACGATCGCAGGCCAGCTTGCGAAGGCAATGATCGAGAAGACATATCTACACGACATCATTGACTTTATCGAGGATATGTGGTCCATGAACGGATCGTTTTTACAAATGCGTATCAATTGGGAGACAGTCAACAAACTCGGTCTGCGGGTCAACATTTACGACATCAGGGACGCCGTTTTCAGATCTAGATCACTAAAAGCATTCAAGTTCGACATCAGGATCAAAGGACATTCACGTTTGCGAGTCTACCCAGAAATCATCCCCGATGACGGGAAAGCCAGCAGAAGCAAGTCTGCCCGCACTAAGCAGCGTGACATGACAGACGTCTTTGCCATTGTGCAGGACATGCGCAGATTGCTACCAGGAGTTGTCATCAAAGGCTACCCGGACGCCCAGAGGGCTGTGGTGCAGAAAGACAACAAACCGGACGCAACCGGCCGAGAGCCGGTCAGTGTCCTGGTGGAGGGTTACGGTCTAAAAGCGTGTATGACTACGGAAGGTGTGAATGGCATGCGTACGCGTACGAACAGCGTGATGGAATGCAAGGAGGTCTTGGGCATCGAAGCGGCGAGGAAGACCATCATCGACGAGATCAGCTCCGTTATGGGTGGTATGGACATCGATCCCCGACACATGCAATTGCTTGCGGATGTTATGACGTACAAGGGCGAGGTGTTGGGCATTACAAGATTCGGCTTGGCCAAGATGCGCGACTCGGTCCTGCAGCTGGCAAGTTTCGAAAAGACACCAGACCATCTGTTCGCGGCTGCTATTGGTATGAAGAAAGATCGCATTGAAGGCGTAAGTGAGTGTATCATCATGGGTCAGAGCATGAGCATTGGCACGGGAGCCATGAGAGTGGTCAGGAGTTTGGGCATCGCCGAGGAAGAAGTGCCGGACCGCAAGAGCGCGTTCGAGGATGCATGGGCGAAAATCAAAAAGTCAAGAGAGGGTGCTAAAAAGGTAAATGGAACGAGGTGAAGATAGACAGGATATACCCATATACTTCTTTGTCCATAATGAAACGCATGAATCGCAACGGGTTTGCAGGATTTTTTAACGAATGGTGGTGGGGGTTTGTGCATGACGCGCGGGCGAAGCTTGACACGCGCCGCGAAAGTGCAAACGCGTCTCCCAACCGCCGCTTTGACTTATTCAATGCTCGCACTACTAAGTAACCTCTGTGTTCTCATACCATCCACTCACTCACCAATTCTAGACACTCTTTGCATACTCAACAAACGACCAGGGTTTTTATTATTCACGCGACCCATTTTGACTTTCCTGGGAGATTTCTGCGCAATATAACCAACACTGAGCCGGACTCGGTGCAGCTCCTAGGACGACGCGCTCCTGGAGGATACACTTCGAGAAAGAGCAACCTACCGCTATGGCCAACGACTTCTCCGACCATTCTGTATCGTCAGGGGAGTCAGAAAATGACGTTCAGACCCCGCGAAGCAGTCGTACTGCATCTAGCCTAGCGAGCAGTCCAGCCAGGTCGACCGCTTCGTCAGTGGACAATGTCGCCGACATGATAGCGAGACGACACGCCATGGAAGAGCAGGACAATGACGATGTCGAGGAAGAAGATGTTGCCAATATCTATGCTCAAATGAGGCAACGCATCTTGGGCAAGCAGAGTAGCAAGTCTTCCGCACCAACCTTAGCGCCAGCACCGGAGCTCAAGTCCGCGCGTGAGACTTCACCGCGATCAAGTCCTAGGACATACAGGAAGACAGCACCTTCGTCTCAATCTCCACAACTTCGCCGACAGACTCCCACTAGCACGAGCAACTCTGGCTCCGACTCGGACGTGCCCATGGTGTCAAGGAAGAGGCCTAGGCCAACACAGCTCTTTGAGACTGACAGGGGAAGCGATTCTGACTCAGATTCAGATGTGCTGCCTGAGCCTGCTACAGGCAATCGTCTACAAGAGCTGATCGCTCGCAGACGGAGGGAACGGCTTGAGAAGGAAAAGGAGAAGGATGAGCAGGGCCCTTCGGCCATCGACGCGGTCCAAACCGCACCAAGAGGCAGCGATGACACTCACATCTCGGACAACGATCTGGAAGGACCAGTAGCGGATCACACAGTCGAGGACAGAATGACCCAGCAATCTCGACCCACGAGAAAGGCAAGCAAGAAGGCTATCGAGGAAATGAACCGGGAGACGCAGCGGATGAATCGAAACATGCAGCTCACCCATCAAGCTAAGGTCAAAACCAAATTCTCCATTGCGGACTTTGCTGCGCGATTCGCTTCCAGACCAGCACAGCCACAGCAAGCGAGTGGACCTCAAGCACACTCTTCTTCAGCTGCGCCTTCGTCAGATGTTGATGTTACTGTTGGTGCAGATACTCCACCCTCCAGTCCTCCTAGCGATGTCGCGTCTCCGAATCTAGGCAAAAGCATTCTCGGGACCGCAGCACTGCCTGCAGCTCTTGGGACAGAAGACGGGGGTGCCGAGCTGCCTTCACTCGAGGAAATACTGGCTCAGTCTTTGAGAAAAGTCGACAAGGATAAAGCACCTGCAACAACAATCGAACCAAAACTCGCACCGGAGATCATTGATTTCGAAAAGGAGACCCCTGGCGTAGATAACAAGAAGCAGCTCACACCCCAAAAGTACCGCGTAACGCCAGTCATGGGAGCGCAAATTGCGCAAGATGATGATTCGTCCGATGACGGGCTCGAAATCGTCAAAGACCGTTTCTCCGTCTTCAATGAGGTACAACCACGCAAGGCTGGAGAATCACGAGCATTCCAAAATCTTCGTTTCCTAGCAAACATGAATAATCATGAGGTTGCTGGAAGGGGGAGGCATGCTGGTCCTAGCATGACTGCTGCCCAGCTCGATGTACAACTTCGCAGACGAGCTGCTTTACAGGCCCGGCAAGAGCGAGATGAGAAGATTGCTGCTTTACGGGCAAGAGGAGTCATAGTTCAGACAGCCGAGGAGCGAGAGCGTGATCAGATGGAGATCGAAAACTTGTTGGAGAAGGCAAGAGCTGAGGCGGACGAGCTGAGGAAAAAGGAAAAGGCACAAGCCAAAGCTGACGGTACTGAGCTAGGCTTGGAAGCTAGTGATGACGAAAGCGACGACGACGAGTGGCGGGAGGACGTCGAGGATGATGGCGACGACGAAGCTGATGTCCAAAGCAACGAAGATGAGGCTATGGACATGAGTGGGAGTGAAGATGAGGAAACAGAGGACGCAGAAAAGGAAGTAGGAGAAGTCAACGGCTTTGTGGACGATGCTGCCGATGAGACTGAAGGCGAGTCTGAGGAGGACGATGGAGAGGAGGCTGAGGCACAAAGTCTCGAGCGAACACAGGCACTTGCAATACCTGGACCGAGTCGCAGAACCAGCAGGAAAAAATTCGTTATCCAGGACGACGATGATGAAGATGACGAAGAGCAAAGTGCTGCAATTGCTACTGCGCAATCCACACAACAATCGGACGATCCCGGATCTGTGGATGAGCTTGCGGCTGCTTTTGGTTTCGGAGCAGCTCCTATGGTGCTTATGAGTCCATCACAGATGTTTGCGGGAACTATGGGTGCCTCTCAAAGTCAGCGCGAGGTTGACTCACAGACTCAGGAGCAAGACTCGATGGCTCTGTTCAATCGGATGGTCCCCTCGGGGATAAGTCCACAGCCTGAAACTCCATCTGTTGCACTTGAGCCCACGCAGACACAGCAATTCGAGATCGGCACCCCTTCATCTGCCAGACAGGATGCCACGCTGACTCAACACACACCCACATTCTCCGGTCTATCACAATACTCAAGCATTCCTACACCGTCACAAGACATAGGCTTTAGCCGTTTTGGTCGAGACCTACACCGTGAGGACAGTATCGGAGTGCAGTCTGCGGTCGATACGATCGACACTGTATTGCTTTCGGTGCCAGAATCGCCCGTTCAGCAAAAGCGAGGGAGGTTGCAACGGCGCAGGGTTATCGATGAGGAGTCTGCCGCACATCTCGATGATGAACCCGAGCACGAAAGCAAGGTGCAGCAGAAACGAACTACCGCCTTCGATGTGATGCGCAAGGCAACCAGCAAGCCTGCTGAGCCAGACTTCAATAAGAAAAAGAGCGGCGCGAAAAACATGGTCGACGAGCAGGCTGAAGAATCGGAGGACGAATATGCTGGACTGGGAGGTGCAAGCGACGATGAGGACGACGGCGAGGGTGACGAGATAGACAGGCAGATGATCGACGAAAGTGACGTGAAGGTTGATGAGAGGAAAATGGCCGCGTTCTATGCGTAAGTGATCCTTAGCGAGGCTGACGAGCCAGTACTGACAAGGGTCGCAGCGAAAAAGCACGTGCAGAGAACGAAGCACAAACGTCAAAGCTGTACAAGGACTTGATGTCCGGCGCTCTGCGTCGACAACGTGGTGATGCCTTCGATCTTGACTCAGACGAAGACGAGCAGCTTGCCGAGCGACGGAGACGAAAGCAGCGTGAGGAAGCGCGCAAACGCAGACTCCTCCTTGGGGACGAGCACCTCGGCAAATTCGATGGCAACGAGAAGAAAGAAGCCTTTCTTCGAGCAATCGAAGACCGCGACGAAGCCGAAGACGACGACGAGGATATGCTTGACGGCAAAGACCGCGATGCCGAGGGCACCGTGCCAAACTCGCAGCCCGACGCATCGCAATCATCCCAATCTCAAGCCGAATCTCCAACCCTCCAACAAGTCACGGGCAACGCCCTCAAGCGCAAACCTGACACCCCGCAAGCCTACGACGGACCATTCAAGCGGCCCCGCCGCCCCGCGCCAAACGCAGCCTTCCACAAACCCGCGTCCATAGCCGAAGTCCGCGCCTCAGTATCCTTCCTCGTCGACGAGCCGCACGCCGAATCGTCCCCTCTCGACGACGCAGAGCCCGACGAGCAAGAGCCTGCAGCCGAAGAGCGCCCACACTTCTCCGCCCGCCGCACGCACGCCCCCGTTGTGGACAGGCTGCTGATGCGCAAGACCAGCTCTTCACTGTCTACTGCCTCCACGGCCGAAGGGGGCGTGGCGTTCGTGTCCCGCTCGTCGTCGACGCTGAGCAGTTTCCGCGCGCCGAGCCTGCTGAGGCGGGCGACGAGTGGGGCTGCTGCTGGTGCGGCCCCGGGCCTGAAGAGAGATGCTAGTGGGAGTAGTGCTGGGGAGGGAGTGAGGAGGCAGGGCGGGAAGAAGAGCAGTATTGCGTATGCGGCGAGGGAGGCGGAGAGGAGGAAGGTGGTGGAAGGGGTGGAGAGGAGGAGGAAGGAGGATGTGAAGCGGATTGCAGGGTTAAGGAGGGGTGGGGGTTTGGCAGGGATGGCAGGTGGGGGTTTCGAGTGATAGTATATGGTCTGTTGTCTTGGGCCGTGGATTCACAGAGGCTCTAAAGGATCTCGTGGGACTTTTATGTACTTGTCTCAATCGACCTTTCACGACTCAATCACCGATGTAATGTTCTTGATGTGATATACCGCGTACTTCTTTTTGCCAGCGGAACTGCAGACTACGTCTTTGAAGAAGTCCGCCGCACGTTGCCATGTCCTGCTTTGCTGTACAACAACTTAACAAGTCTACATTGCATAAATCTAAACGCAGTGAGAAGTCCAACACCGAATCTCAATTCACAGTTGTCGCTCCTTCCAATCGTACAGGGATGCAAACGAGCTTGCTTTGTCTCAAAATCCAGCAAGTGACATGCTGGCCGTCAATTACTCCTCTCGAATCGAGGACATTTTGTGTGGTGGTAGCTCATTGCTTGAGAAGGGGCAGTCCATCGAATGCTTCTGTCATCAGATAGTCCTTCCATTGGACCAATCATCATGTTCTTATTGCTGTCCTTGTCGTCTCTTGCCTTCCTCATGCCTTACATTATATCGACTTTTGAGGAAAGTGTACTGGGTAGAGTGCCGCTGCAAGTAATTTGATGCTATTGTCTAGCCACTCCTGCCTGTAGCATTAGCAACAGCCAAAAGTGCATCGTGACTTACCATTATCGAGAGCGAGGGATATCGCGTATAACATAACTCGTCTGGACAATCCTTCCTTTCCATTGTTCATCATCCAACAGCCCTTATCTCTCACCTTTCCCTCATTCGTTGCCCATCCGTTGGCCTCAATTCGTTCACATCCTCTTCAGGCCCGACCTTACCTTCCCATTGCTTCGTCAATTCCACCTGCCACACTAATCATTCAGGTCCCCATCCCTTTGCGTTTCCCATTTCCAAGACCATTCAGACGTCTAGGCGCATCCGGCACACTGCATCCAAAAGCCGGTCACCGGAATCTCTGCGGCATGTTCGAATAGCATCATCAGTCTCGAGGCCCCATCATAGGCTATGTGCGACGCCATTGGACGTCTCACCTACAGGTCGATAGACCGCCATTTCGATAGGCCGCCTCCTCTCCCAGCTTGAACCGCTGCCCTCGCCAACAAGACTCGCGCCACCAACGACCGCGCCTTGCCAGCTACAAACGAGGGGGGTTCTTCAAGGATGACATTATTTCTTCATCTGACCCTTTAGGATTGATGAGCATCCTTTGTGACTTTCACTTCCTGAGGAGTTCCCACTCAGCCAAAGGTTGACAGGATTTTTCTGCCATCGTGCAGATCTAGGGTGCTTATAGATCCTGAGAATTAGTCTCTCCTCAAGTTGGGTAGTGCGCGACTCTAGGTTTTGCATCGCATATGCGCTCTGGTAAATCGCAGGACGACTCACCCGTATGAGGTGAATGTGAGCTTTGATACTTTCCGCAATGCATGCTTTTGGCTTGATTCTCGCTCTTCATGTGCCATGTAAGAAGTGATAGAGTTTCTCCGCGCAGACAAAGCTGTCTCGGTTATCTGACGGTGCAAGTGACGACGAGGGTTTTCCGTGCGTAGTATGCTTTGAAGGGAACGAGAAGAATAGAATGAAACCTACGCCATCAGACTTACCTAAACCATCGCAGGCTTCATCGAGAAACTGTGGTACATCTAAGGTCTATTGAGGATCTGTCGTAAGTCTCACGTGGAGAAAAGCTTTGCAATGGCCTCAACTGTGGTGTTGCCACCAGTGAGCACGATGCCAACGTTCCAGCCCTCCGGCCCAGCCTCCTTCTCTACCATGGTGCGGAACTCCTCGTTGTACAGGGCAACAGCTACGCCGACAGCAGCCGAAGGCTCAATGAAGATCTTGGCGCGCTCGAGCATCAGGCGCATGGCGGCCTTGATCTGATCTTCGGTGACACTGTATATGTCCTTGACCTTTTCCTTGTCGCTAATGATGCCAAAAGTTATATCGCCTGTGGGAGAGCGGAGACCATCGGCTATGGTTAGTGTCTTAACAGTCTCGACTCGCTTACCAGCTGCAACGCCACGCTTCGCATCGTCAGCGCCTTGAAATGATGGCTCAGCACCGTAGACACGGATGCCTGTTCCAATGAGTGCAGTAGCCACTCCGCTCAGCATACCGCCTCCACCACAAGGGCCAATGACCGCGTCAAGGTGCTTCGACGTGGAGACTTCGTTGGTGGTTCCATTCTGCATTGCTGACGCCACAGCATGACTACAGCCTCCTCTGTGGCCGCCTTCTGCGCTTCCCCGGTAGCCCTGCAACATCTCGGCGGCCTGTTCCTGCATTTCCAGAGCTAGGGTGCCCTGACCGAGAATGATATCGGGGTGATTATACGGAGGCACCAGGATGGCGCCAGTCTTCGCTATCTCGGCAGCGACAACGGCCTCGCGCTCCTGGCTGGTGCTGCCACTGAAGACGACCTTGGCCCCTTGAGCTTTGGTGCCCTCGATCTTGCTTGTGGTACTAATTTCAGGCATGACTACGGTGGCCTTGACGCCGAATTCGCGGGCAACCAGAGCAAGAGCCTGACCATGATTACCGGAACTGTGGGCAATGACACCGCGTTCAAGGGATTCTGGGGCGGTCTGGCGAAGACGCAAGAGAGCATGGAAAGCTCCGCGAGCTTTGAATGCGCCAATTCGCTGGGTATTCTCAGCCTTGAAAAAAAGATTGATCTTTGGCGAGGCCGGGGCTGCTCCAGGGCTGGCTGGGGTAAACAGCGGGGAGGTGGGGTCCTGTGGAGTGCTGGCCAGTCGAGTGAGGGTGGCGCAGGTCAGGACTGGGGTGCGATGGACGTGAGGAGCAATGAGAGCGTGTGCGTCTTGTACGGAGCGCCTGGTGAGTGGCGGACACGTCGAGAGATCTGCCATTGCTGCGTGTTGAGTGATTGGGGAAACACAGATGTGATTGTAAATATATCTACGCCGAGTGGTTGACTCATGTCGGGGTTGAAATGCGGCTAAATGGGGATAGCGGGTCTTCTCGAATCATCCCTCGTTCGACCATTAGGCCAGCACTGACACCGCAATTCCCATATCAGGAGGCGGCGACCATCGTATCACGACAGCCTTGGTAGAGCTCCTCGCGATTGAAGCCATAGTAAAGATGAAAAACAAAGAATGGCAATGCGTGCAACCGACAGCAACCTCGATGGGAGGCATGCAAAGCGGTTACACCAGGGCATGGATAATTCCTATCGCCTGAGCTTAAGTGCTCGCATGTGTGCGATCCAGCCACGGCCGCGTGTTCCGATAAGGGAATGTTTACGTGCCTGATGTTCTTGATCGAGCACGGTATCGGTGGCTTGAGGATACGGTCAAAAACCTTGTGAATACCCAATTTATTTTGTGCTCATTAGAATGCACGCTGTTGTTGTGACTCCGTCCATGGTGGTCGAGTCGCGTGAGCCTGTCACCACCAAGCTTCGGGCGAATCTTGTCCGGCCGCGGCCTCAACTGCCATTCACGACACCACAAAAACGGACAATGAAAAATGCCCATCTGTATAGAGTGCGGCTACAAGCTTGCCAATCTGTATACCACCTACAGCAAGGCAGATGATAGGTCTCTTGGCAAAGGCGTGCGCCTAACCCAGTGTCCGCGCTGTAAACGATTCGCCGACAAATATGTCGAGCACGACTACGTTGTTATCTTCATCGATCTCGTCTTGATCAAGCCACAGGTAATCTGGACGCAATATGCTCCCGCGCAGCTGCTGATGCTTACAGGTATATCGCCACCTGTTGTTCAATCGCCTGGGACGGCAAGGCGATCGATTTGACGTATGGCATTTCGATTTCACATCTACTGCAAGCGTTTTCTAATCCTGCCTGCAGCCTTCAATTATACGACTGGGAATTCTACTACTCCTCTTCGACGTCTATTTGACCTGGGCTCGCATCGAAAAGGCTACTTCGCCACTGAACGTCTCTCAGCCGCTTCCTCTGCCACTCACTCCAGCTCTGCCAAACAACCACAACATAACATCCAATGCCACCGCTTCTGGGAACTCATCTCTTCTGCAAGCTGCCATCTCTTCCCACAAGTCTCATCTGCACCCTCTGCCAGGCCAGCGTGATGGCGTGCCATTCTCCGCTTTCCTTGCCACCCAGCCTATTTTGTTGCAGTACTTATTCTTCCTAACTCTCTGTTTTAGTGAGACTGCTGCTTTTCATCTTCCAATCCGGTGGTTGCTTGGTCTCTTTCCTCCAAAACCCCAGGCAGCATCTTCTGTCACGCATACATCTCCTCGTCCGCCGTCGCGAGACTTCTCCACTTCTCCTCCACCAGCACAGCCCGCGCAACCCATTGCCCCAACGTCAGCTGCCGAATCGAAACGGCTGATACCTTACTACCCTCATCCCTCGGTCATCAGTACAGCTCTGCTCGTTTCAAGCTTCACCAAGCTGTTTCCGTTGTTGCTGCTCATCTGGTCCTACGACTTACCGTCGTCAGCGTCGGCTGTGAGTTGGGCTGTTATAGTCAACAACGTCGCTGCTCTGGAGATCCTACTCGACTGTGGATTCCCTACTGCCATTGGTCTGGCTGCTGTGGGCGCTGTCTGTCGAGGCATCGTTGGTTGGGGTGTGCTGCGTGCCGTCGGCGTCGAGGGCGGAGTGGCTGCAGCAGGCGTTGTCGAGACGGGGGATCTACTGGATCTATGGAGGAGAGTAGCGGCTGGCGTGGGATCGGGATGAAAACTGCTTTTCGAAACGAGACAGCCGTTCTGTACAACAGAAAGCATCGGAAGTTATGTTACATAGGATTGTTGGTGGAAAATTGTGGATAGCCAAATGCAATTGATCCGTCTGGCATTGACTGAATTCATAAATCAACAACGCCGCCTATGATATTTAAAGTACATGCTGTGCCCGAAGCCCAAAAATACCTTCCCTGGGCCTCGTTTCTTTTTGCCACGGGTCGAGGCTTTACGCCTTATGATGCAACCACATTTCCGGCCTGTAATCCGTCCGTTCGGGTTTAATCAGCGGATTAAGTTGAGCGAGAAGCGTTATTGCTACAGCAAAGATTAGCGTACCGCCACCATATTTGGGGAACAAAGACTGTAGGCGTAAACATACCCCACATGAGCCAGCATGCAAATGCCGACAGGACCAGTGTTGACCGCCACACGCTACAAATCGTCAGACATACTGCTGCAAGACCCTTTGAAAAAGTGACCCACGTCTGATTCTCTCCTTTGGGAGCCGCAAACCAGCTCACGGCAGAGAAGGCAAGAACGAAGACCAGCCCGATTATTACCGACCACCTGTAGTGTAATTAGCGTTGAAGTCCTTATAGTATATATCCCAGTCTCTTTCAATCTTTCGCAAGCAGTGGACAGCTTCGCTCATGGGTCCAGGCAGCGTGACGGTAGTAGCTGCAGGAGATCCAGCGTCGTCCTCTGCAGGCGAAGACAGGTCGAGAGAAGTGTGGGGAACTGGGAGCGCTTACCCGTTCGCCATGATGTATTCTGATGTGAAGGGTCTTGATAAGCGGTATCGGAAGAGCGACGCTGCACTTCAAGAAGCGATGTCAAGTATAGAGAGAGCAATCTTAGTGTCTTTCCGTATGTATCAGCCTGAAGGTCGTTCGCGACGTCGTCGAGGTATTTCTGCAGAGGTGAAGATTTGGCTCACCGTCATGTCTAGCAGTTCACCAACCGAAGTTCATCCGACGAGCCGTGGTGATGATCGCAGACAACCTCAATCCCTCCGTACTTCAAGGTACTGCCCCAAGGATATCTCCAACGCCGCCGCGACACAACTATGGCAGGCCTCGGAGCTTCAAGTCTGGCCATGCAGCGGCAGATGTGCCGCTCTGGCACACCACGGATCGCCAATGCCTCGCGACTTCTCTCCACCACCACCCGCAAGTCCATCTCGGATGTCGCAATTACTAGGACTGGAAAGCCGATTATCCGTATCGCTGGTGGAAGGTTCGTGTGAACACTCTTTTCAAGCAGATCTAAAAGCTAACCGTGCGTTCAGGTCATCTCTAGGAGGTAGGACGGGGACCGCATCGGCTTCCACAACAACGAATAACATGATATAGGGCACACTGCTACTGTGTTCGGCGCAACTGGATTTCTGGGTCGCTATATTGTCAATAGACTCGGTCAGTCTGTCCGCTAGGGGTTTTTGGTGCCATATTCTGACAGTCGTAAAGCAAGGGCGGGATGCACAGTCGTGGTCCCCTTCCGGGAAGAGATGGCAAAGCGACATTTGAAGGTGTCAGGAGACTTGGGGAGGGTGGTCTTCGTTGTATGCCGCATCGCAACCATTCCTGGATGTGTCAGAGACTAATTGTGGTCAGGAAATGGACTTGCGCAACACAGCATCAGTCGAGGAGTCTGTCCGCCATTCGGATATCGTCTACAACTTGATCGGCAGGGACTACACTACCAAGAACTTTGACTTTGAAGATGTGCACATCGATGGTGCCCACCGCATCGCTGAATCTGTTGCGAAATACGACGTTGATCGCTTCGTGCACGTTTCATCACACTCGGCTCTGCTGGACTCCCCATCCGAATTCTACCGGACAAAGGCTCGTGGTGAGCAAGTGGTACGCGACGTATTCCCGGAGACCACCATCGTCCGCCCGGCGCCCATGTTCGGATTTGAGGACAAGCTTCTACATCGTTTGGCCAAGCCAGGCAACATCCTGACGTCGAACAACCTCCAAGAAAGGATTGCCCCTGTCCACGTCATTGATGTCGGTGAGGCGCTCGAGCACATGCTTTACGATGACTCTACCGCCAGCCAGACCTACGAACTCTACGGACCCAGGATGTATACGATGGGCGAGATTAGGGAGCTAGTCGAGAAGGAGATCATGAAGCAGCGTCGCCACATCAACATCCCCCGTCAGATCATGGCGCCGTTGGCCGATGTGCTCAACAAAGTGCTATGGTGGCCGACAAGCAGCAAGGACCAGGTCATTAGGGAGTACCTTGACCAGATCATAGACCCTAACGCCAAGACGTTCAAGGATCTGGGCATCGAGCCTGGCGATATTGCCAAGTTCACATTCAAGTATCTGGTGAGTAGATGTCGACCTTGACAGTTGATGTTCGATGCTAACAACTCTCATAGCAAGGGTACCGTAGCTCAGCATACTACGACCTACCACCCATGACGGAGAAGGAGAAGCGTGAGGAGAAGAAGTATCTGCACGTCATCGACGACCAGTAGACAGACCAAAGCATATTCCCGTGTATAGAAAATCAAGTCCAAATTTCAACGTTGATACAATACACTTCCGACATGCTCAAACCTCGACGTCTCTAACGACGTAGAACAACATATAAGCCTCACTATTCAAGACTTCGTTCTCATCCACCAGCACGACCTTCGAGTCGTCAAACATGAACCACTCGTCATACACCCTGGAGAAGCTGACATAGTGCCCGCTGTCCATCTTGCCTTTGTGCACGATCACGCTGCTCAGCTCATACACAGGCTTCTGCTGCTTCCCCTTGTCCTCCTCCTTATCCTTCTCCTTTCCGTCCTTATCCTTGTCCTTATCCTTCTTCTCCCCGTTCACTTCTTTCTTCCCACCCTTGGGCCCTGTTCCTGGTGCCCCAGTAAGATATGGCGCCAGATCGACGGTCATGGGGAAACGCACCCGCATGTCCAGCTTGATGCTCGCCCCGTTATTCTTGCTATGACTAAAGCGCTTCAGATGCACCGGCAGCACCGGCGGCATCCGTGCCAGACTGAGTCTTTTAGTAGCCTGCTGTGCGGACGCACACCGTGTGCACGTATAGTCTGCCGCCGCCAGCATCTCAGGCGCAGTGAAGCGGTCGAAACATTCCGTCAGTCCGACAGGTGCGGGCGGTGGCGCGGAGGACTTATCCTTGTCGCCTTTGTCCTTGCCCGTCGTCATGGAGATCTTGTTCTCTTTCTTCTTCTGGCCAGGCTGGCGCACGTCTAGGCTTAGGTCCATGAAGGGGTCGCGAGCGGTGGTGACATTTTTGCATTTGCTGCATGTGACGGTCGATTGAAGGACGCCGCAGAAGGTGCGGTGGATGATGCATGCGCAGTCTTCAGCTTTGTCTTCTTTTTCGTCGGGGTCGATGTTTGCGCTGTGCAGGCTGTTGAGGATGAATTGGAGGTATTCGTGTGCGTCTTGCTGTTGGTAGCCTGCGAGGGAGCCGCCGCCCCGCCAGGAGGACTGGAGCATGGCTACCATGCCATAGCCTTCGGCTTTTTCTTGGCTGTGAAATTCGGAGAATATGTCGTCTAAGGCGCAGGAGGTGCAGCATTCGCGTTCGCACTCGGAGGAGCGGTGGGATTCGGAGAGATAGTAGGCGCGGATGAAGGGATTGTGGATGAGCGACTGGAGAACTACAGACATGAAGCACGTCTGGCCCATGTTGTACATGCCTCGCAGGCCGAGAGCGCGGCATGGTACAGGCGAGGAGTTTGCGGCGAGGATCTTTGTGTCAACGTCGGAGCGGAAGACTGAGTGAGAGCGCTTTCGACCGCGCAATTGACGAATCTCGTCAAGGGTGGGATCGTGGACTATATCTGCACATGCTCGGCAGTAGAGGTGTGCGGAAGAAGACTCGGCACCTGGTATGCAGTATCAGTCTCGGCTCTTTTGGATTCCTCGTGTCCATTCTCACAAAACTTGTGGTTCTTGTCGTGCGAATCCCTTGTCTCTGTTGTAGCCACGTTGGGACACTGTAAACAGAGCCATGTTGGGCGCAGGCTGTATACAGACTGTCCAGCGCCGGTGGCTTTGGGTAACCGGATGGCGACGTTCTTGTCTTTATTGATGGCCTGGACCAGGCGTCTATACTGTTTCAGGGCGTCGGCGCGTGCCTGCTCGAGCAGCTCTTTCACATGGTCTGGACGGGTCAGATAGAGGTCGCGTCAGATACTGAGCAACACCGACCGCATCCATAGACTTTCTTCTCCGAGTTGGGATACCGGATGTCGGTCAACGACGGCTTCTTGGTCAGCTTCGGCGATGTTGTGGTCGCCGATGAAGGCGCAAGCGTGACCGTCTCCATCGCCGCAATCCGGGATTTTGCTGATGACTTGATCACCGGGAAGCGGCTGCTGTCATATCAGCGGTGATACGGAGCCTTTGAGCTCCAAGGAAATGCAATAAGTTATGGCAACATGTGAAACCCGCCGCCGGATTTAAGGACGGGCCCACTGTTGGGGTTCTTTTTTGTGGGGAAACTCGGACGTCTCGGGGCTTTGGGCGGATGTCTTCCTACCATCCGTCCTTGTTGGTTCTCCTCCACTTGTCTGCCAAAAGTAGATCCTTACACAAAGCATAATGGCGTCACGTACGTATCACATAAGGTCTGAGAAGGTAGGACGGTGAGAATTATCACAAGCAGTGGCTGCTTAAAGTGAACAATTTCATGCGTACATGTCCTTTCCACATCCTGCTTTTGCTCCTGTGAGGCTTTCACTTTTCACCTCCCAATTTTGCGATCTACCCTACAATCCCTACGATTTTTAGGCATCGGGATTTGACTTGATGGCTTCATCATACTGAAAAGATTCTGCACATCAAGATTTATCATCCACCCTCTTCGTTTGATTCCGGTCGTTCATAATCATCGTTCTCGAATCCTTACACAAGACCCACAACAACACATTCTTGCCTCGGCACTCAGTGAAACCTCCGCACAAGACATCAATTTCAGGCTCAAGCTACTGCTCCCTGAGCTTCGCCAACAGATCCTGTATATACTGAACCTCGAGGACCTCAAAGGCTTAGTGTATGCAACACGGGTTTACTAACAGCAGTATCTGCAACACAGCAAAGCAATTCTTGAGCAGCCATCTCATACAGCATTGGCAAGTCTGATTCACGAACCCTTAGCAGTTCACCAGACGACCACTTGGCTTAACGCTTCTTTCTCTGTGAGCCTTCATGAGATGAGGGCGTTGTTGTACGACTACCTCGAAACGCCGATCGATCGGCTTCACAACCTCTCCTAGGTCGACATTGTTGGAATAGTGTCATTCTTCTTCAACCGTACACTACGCTTACCTTTCAACTTTGCATCTTGGACTCTGGTGAACATGGCTCATAAGTGCTGCAGGATTGCTGAAGAATCCGAGCATCTGCCGTAAGTGCGAAGCCATGGCCAGAAAACTATTCGAAGTGACGATGAGGGACTGCGAATTTACGGAGGATTGTATCGTTTCTAATTGAGCTGCGACATCTTCGGCAGCACAGGACAAACCTCTTCAAGGAATAAACATGCTGCAGTCATAGACAATTTTCTCCTTGACTTTGAACCCTGGCAAGTCCAGGAAATTGAGTGCATTTTCAACTTCGTGGTAGTCTTCTGCAACAAAATTTTTGCCTCTCACTAGTGACCAAGACCATGACGGGCCGGCCATTTGCGTGGACCACTCTGTGGAGGAACATTACTGTGTTGTCTGCGGCGGCTGCATGCCACACGGATCGTGGTTTTGGGGCGACGTCATATGAAACAAGCGACGGATACAAGAACAAGGAGGTTTTATTTTGATCAAGCAATGGATACACGAATGGAAGCCCGTCAATGTCAAGGATAGATCGATGGTACCTGCCCTGAGGCTGCAGAAATCGTGCTTTGTTGCAATCAACCATGGTAGCGAGCGAAATGGTTAAAGTTTTGTCTCTTCTTTAACCAAAGAATGGGGCCCCCGGCTCCACTAGGGCGCTATTTTTTGTCGAAAGACCATCCGCACTTTGTCGCACTTTGCACTGCATTACTTGGGAGCGTTGTTCGTGTTTCGTCATATCAATTCCCATGGTTTCCGTGCTGTAGATCATGCCTACGTTGGGGACTGGTTTTGGAAACATCGACAACGGCGCTGCAAAACTGACATTAACGTGTAGCATATATATTTTTTGTTTCTCGGAATTCCAATCATGGCACGATGGCCGAGTGGTTAAGGCGGTAGACTTGAATGCCGATATTGGCGAGTAATCGTTGGTGTTATGTTCTTGTCATCTACTATCTTCGGATGCGTAGGTTCAAATCCTGCTCGTGTCGACTTCTCTTTTGTCTCTTTTTTTTCTTCCGCCAGCTGTCCTCTGCGACAACAACATTACCAGGTAGATCTAGATTTTCTTGGGGGGGAATGTAGTGCTACGCGATTTTTCGAGACGAATCTTGAATGCAAGATACAATGCAGAAAACGTTTCACTTCACATGATCCTCAGTCGTATGTATGCATAATGATAGATAGCTTACATACTGGTCATTCATTCTCATTAAAGTCTCTCTTTTGATACCAAGCTCCACAATTTACCGTCCTGTGTTGCACGCCCTTCGCGTTCGAGCTTCTTTAGGACATGCATCACGCTTCCCTCGGCAGGACCATGGAGATGCTCCGGATAGTCCTTGTAAATGACTTTGACCATTTCCATGCTCGTCCATCCCTCGTCCCTGTCATGTGGCTGATCGTTCAGCACTCCGAGGATCTGCTGTTCTCTCTCCATCCGATGCTTGATATACTCCTGCACCTTGGCCTTGCCGTCCTCCAGAACCGGCCCATGACCGGGATAAGCTCGACCAGAGAAGGCGGACTGCATCTTCTCTAAGCTGTCCATGTATGTCTTCAGATCTTCGAATACGGCTGTGCCTTGACCGAGCACGTTGTCGCCAGTAAACATGGCGTTTTCCTCGTCCAGAACGAAGGCCATGTGATCTACTGTGTGACCAGGGCTGAAGAATGCCCGTAGAGTCGCACCTTCAGTTTCGAAAGTCTGGCCATCCTCGATGTCTGACTGACCTTGATCGGGTCGGTTCTTGTGGATCGGGCAATTCGGCGACAGTGCTAGCACATCTTGGATGCCCCCAACATGGTCGTGGTGCCAGTGTGTGAGGATGGTGCGCTCAATAGATGCATTCTCCTGATCTAGTACTTTCTTCAGAGATATTGCCCAAGCGGGCTTGCCCTCACCGGTGTCTAATAGTAGACGTGATTTTCCGGTCCCCACAAGGTAGGTGTTGGTCCCTTGTAGTGTGTACTTTAAAAGGTCAGGCGAGATAGAGGGCAGTTCATGGAAGATGATTGCTCACTTTTCCAGGGTTTCCTCCGAGGATACGGATCACTCGAGGACTGAGCCTTTCGACCTCGGGGAGCGAGACTAGCGACGACGCCATTTTCCTGAACATATACGAGTGCAGTGCGGTAAGATCAAATGATGTCTTGCGAGACTATGGGATCTTGACCTCCAAGATGCCACAAGTCAAAAAGACCCCGGTATTTAGGTTCTGCGAATGACCATTAGATATTGGCTCGGTCTCCAATAAATTATGGACTTAAGCAGAGATGTATATACAATTGGTTGGGGATGAACATCATGAGATCTGTTTGTCCCAAGAAGAATGCTCGATCAGCGTCAACCTCGGTTGAGTCGCATCCCCACCACGCACTTAGCATCACAAATCTCGCCGTCGCCTCTGTGGTCATCACGCTAAATTAAACCGGCAATGGACGCCGAAGACGATATCCCGTAAGTCATGTGAGTATTGCATGGTCGGTCGAGTCTAATTTATATCAGGCGGCTGAATGCCTCTGCTTTGGCTGCGTTGCAGGATTTTTACACCGATCGAGATGCACATCAAAAACAGTTTGCGGACCTTCAGGCAGCCGCTGAGGAGGGATTTGCAGCTAACGCCGCTATCTCAATGAAGCAGTTCGGAGAAGACTGGCAAGCTTCGCAGTTTTGGTACACAGATGCTACTGCGACCACTCTGGCCGAGCAATTGCTAGACGGCGCCACAGCGGATACGCATATCGCAATCATCTCAGCGCCCAGTGTCTACGTTAGCATGAGGGCCCTTCTGCAGGACGATTCCAAGTATCCTGTCAAGCCGCAGGTAAAGCTCCTCGAATTCGACGACCGCTTTGCGGTATTCAAGAACGATTTTGTCCACTATGACTACAACGAACCGGTGAAGCTGGATGCGAAGTTGAAGGGAAAGTTCGATCGCATGATTTGCGATCCGCCGTTCCTCAACGAGGATTGTCAAACCAAGACAGCACTCACAGCACGCTGGATGGCGAAGTCGTGGGACGAGCTTAAGTTCATCTCCTGTACTGGGGAACGCATGGAGACGCTTATACATCGACTGTATGGCAAAGCGGGCGTCAAGACGACCACTTTCCTACCTGAACATACAAAGGGTCTCAGCAATGAGTTCTGGTGCTATGCCAACTTCGAGTGCAAGGACTGGACATATAAAGACTCGAAATGAAAGGAATGAGTGTCATTAATCGTGGTTGACTCGTTAATCTAAATACACCAGCCAGCCATGTTGCTGGCCGAACCAGCGGCGCGCGAGACTGGCTCCGGCTGTCGTGGGCTGACTGAAGGCGAACCGGTCTTTGCTCACTGGCCGTCTCGAATCAACCGAGTTCGCGACAGCATCAAGCAGGGTACGAGCAACCCCCTTTTGCCTGTGGCGCTTGGAAGTCCATATCCTGGAGATGCCTACGTCCGCGCTACACGTTTCGTCGGCAATGGATATACCATCCTCAGAGGGCTCCGAAGGAACTACCTTGCGACCAGTGGAGATACGCTTTACCAGGCAAAGGCCGACGCATTTTGTTCCTTCCAGGTACAGAAAAGCTCTGTAGAGACTTTGACCAATAGTCGCGAAGTCTGCATCAGATGCCGTCCTACCAGCATAGCTGTCACCTAGGATAGACCAGAGATCGTCATTGGAAATCTCAACTGCTCCCAACTCTGCTTGCACAATTCCCAGAACTTCTCGAACCTTTCCACGCTCGAACTTTCCGTTCTTCGCATCCACAACGATCACCAGCGCATCTCCTCGCCCTTGCGCTCGCCAGAGTGCGCGTGGTTCTGCGAATTTGCGGAATGGCTTTCCAAGGTCCAGTCCATTCAGGTGTCGAGCATGGAATTTGTCGTGAAGTGCGCTGTCTTCGGCATTTGATTTCACGTAGGTCATGCCGCAATCCTTGCAAGTTTTCTGGAGATTCGAACCGAGGTTGATCTGCATTTGGACCAGCTGAGATCTTGCTTCTCTAGTTAGGTTTCCGGTAATTGGTGCGAGGACTTCCCGATCAAAAGGCTGGAGAGCGGCCGGTTCAATCGGCAGGTTTGGCGGTGATGATGGAGGAGTGAGGCATGATTGAAGGCCATCGGAGAAGATGGGTGCGCTATTTGAACGATAGTCCGGTGTGGATGGAAGAGATGGGCATGGCGATGAGCTCTTGAGCCATGCTTTCAAAGTCGAAAAGGGCGTAGGCTTCGAAGCCTCCGGCTGCACAACTTCTTCAATTCGACGTCGTTTTGTCTCTCCGGTTTGCTCTGTTGCTGATCTTCGGCGCTTGTCCAGTTTTGAATATGTTTTGACGGCCTTTTTGGCATGAATTGGATCGTTCATCCTGCTCTCATAGTGATCGTATTCCGAGTGGGACAGAAAAATGGTGGTGGTAGATATATTATAATTTCTGCACGCAAGTTTTGGAAGACGCGTTGGCGCGCGTCTCGTGTAGCGAAGGCAGGCGAGGAGAAGAGAGGTTGCATCTGGCAACTCTAACCGCCCGCAATGCTCCCGCGATCCCTCATC
This sequence comes from Myriangium duriaei CBS 260.36, assembly GCA_010093895.1. NCBI lineage: Eukaryota > Fungi > Ascomycota > Dothideomycetes > Myriangiales > Myriangiaceae > Myriangium > Myriangium duriaei. The sequence goes on from ML996083.1 coordinate 1,221,389, forward strand.
TAGGAATATAGATGTGTCCACAGACACGACACGTAGAACTACAAAAGTCTACGAAATACTCGGTGTGTATGGAGGTAGTTCAGCGTACTCTGAATTTCTTATGCTTTGTCAGTAATGCATGTGTTTCGGCCAGTGTGACAGAGAGCTGCCCCCCAAGCAGGCGGCAGCTTTAACCGTATCCGTAACCTTCAAACCTGCATTGGCGGCCAACGTCATGCCCTAGTATCTATACCCTTGTCCGAATCGCTTATACCAAGCTCCGAGTTCGCCGCTATCTCTGCGCCATCTATCACCATTCTACACCTCTCCCTGCGACTCGCTCAGCCTCGCCTCGAATACACCTCGCTTGAGACAACCACTGCTTGTCCTGATTCTTCCCTCCCCGATAGCCGCCCGCCTCCGTCAATTCGCAACGTCCTGAAACGCCTGACCCCGGGAAACAAGTCACTCCACTTCATCCATTCTCGACCGACTTCTCTTTGCGCCGATCAGCGATGAAGAGCCTTGTCGAGAGGCTTTTGCAGGCAATATGAGCCTCCCGTCGCCTCCAACGGGAGGCCCGTTCTCGACTCAATCCAGTGCCGCCAACAGCGCCCGCAATAGCACCCGCTACAGTAATGGCAGCACCATTAGTGGTCAGTCTGCGCACAAGTCGCCGAACAAGTCAACCCAACCTCTTGCGCACATCCAAGATCTCCAACAACGAGCTGTAGACGGTCTGGACAAGAACCAGTCCATTCATCATCTCATCACCGCCGCCGAGAATGCCCTCCGTCAAGCCGTCACCCTACTCGAATACCGCAAACCAGATCTTGCATACACGGAATATTTACGATGCTACGAAATCCTCGTCACTTTCATCTACCAAAACCCTGGCTTTCCGGACTTTAAGAATGGCAGGAGTCCGGCCTATTCGCGGTACAACTACCTCATAAAGGTGAGCTAATCCGCTACTCCCGATCTTTCGCAGAAGCTGACCTACACTAGCGTCTTACCAGTCGCGAAGAGCAATTCACGAACGTAAAAGAGATCATAGAGAATGACAACCAAAGGAATGGTACGCAACCTCGTTTGCCCGCCTCTTCGGCATCCTCAAGCCCGAAGCAACCAGCGACATCCACCCCTACGCGCCCTACAGTTAGCCGGACTCCCTCGGAATATGAAAGCTATGTAATTGGACGGAAGGCCATATCATCTACACCAATCCAACAGTCAAGATCATCTACGAACCTGGCTGCAAATGGGTCAAGCAAAGCGGCCATCGAAGGACTGAACGAGAGATTTGCTAGGCTACGCGCCGGGCCAAAATTAGACACCAGCGCTTCTACAATACGGCCTCAGTCTGGAGACTCGCAGGCATCACCACTAACCATCACATCACCAACCTTCAACGACATACGTCGAGGTTCAGACGATATGAGGAGCCCGGGTTTGGGCAGCCCGCGACCGAATGGACCGAGGCCGATGAATGGCGGTCTGAGCAAGTTTCCGGACTCCATATCTCTCAATGCCCAAGTCGTCGCTGCTATGCCTACGCCCCCAACGCCAGCATACTCTCCCGCCCGGAATATGCAAATTTCTGGTGACATGGATCTTCCTCGTAGCAGTGCTAGGAGCATCGTTGGTACGGGCGGCAGGAGCAACTCATTGGCATCTTCGGTATCTGCTCACGCACCCGGTGGAGATTCAGATTCTGGCTACTTTCCGAAGGCTCCTTCTAATGGCCAACCGGTACGGCGAAAATCTGTGTACCTGCCAAAAGAAACGAGAGTTGGAGCGGAGAAATTATACGACTATCTCAAGATGCATAGCGTCTTGCTCATCGATTGCAGAAGCCGAGAGGAGTTTGACAACGGCCATGTGTTCCATAACAATATCATGTGCATCGAACCGACGGCATTACGAAAAGATATGTCAGCCGACCAGTTGCAGGACTCACTCGTACTATCGCCAGAAGAGGAACAAGACCTGTTCGCTTCTAGAGACCAGTTCGACCTTATCGTCTACTATGATGCTGCAACAGTGTCTGACCAATATCTGAAAAACCCGAGAACTGACGAAGATTACACCTTGAGATACCTTCACGATGCGTTGTTGGAGTTCAATGAAAGCAAACCATTGCAGCGGCCGCCGATATTGCTCATGGGTGGCATCGATGCCTGGACAGACCTGGTCGGCAACCAGGCACTAAAAATGTCGAACACTGCACAGCGTGTTAAAAGTATGCGGCCTGCGCGCCGCTCCGCAGTACCAGATCTCAACCAGCGGATACAGAGTTCAAAGAGGAGATTACGCGACTACAATCCTCTAGATGCAGAAGAGGAACAAAAGTGGAGGGAGCGAGCCCGCAAGGAGAGCGTAGTGGTTGAGCCACGACCAGACATACAAGAGGAAGATGAGTCTGCTACGGTAGACGATGAGTCTATGCTAGAGAGCATCGCCGAGTTCAACCGGAGGTTTCCTGACGCGGCGTCTATCGGTCAACCGACCATTCAGGAGTACCAGCAGTTCCCTCGCCCGCCGCCAGTTTCGAAGCCTTTCGAATATCCGGTACCGCCATCTTCGTCAGCTGTATCGACCCTGCCAACAGTACCCGCTCGACCTGCTCCTGCAGCCCCGCGTATGTCATACAGTGGCGTGAATGAAAGATCCATCTCGCAGAGCAGATCCGCCGAGTTGCCAGCATACGTTCCTTCTCACCTTCAACCTGCGAATCTTCGCCTGCCAAAGACTGGCCTTGTCAATTTCGGTGTTACTTGTTACATGAACTCAACCATCCAAGCACTTTCCGCGACACTTCCCCTGTCTACTTTCTTCCTTGACGACCGATACAAGACCATGGTGCAAAGAGACAACTGGAAAGGCAGCAAAGGGGTTCTTCCTGACCTATTTGCTAATCTTGTTCGAAGCATATGGAATGGTCAAGTGTCAGCAATTCGCCCTTCCACATTACGAGCCTTTTGCGCCCGCCTCAACCGCGAGTGGGGAATCGATCGACAGCAGGATGCCAAAGAGTTTTTCGATTTTCTGCTTGATTGTCTGCACGAAGACCTGAACAAGAACTGGTCGCGAACCCCTTTGCGAGCATTGACAGAGGAGCAAGAAATCAAGCGGGAAAGCATGCCAAAGATTATCGTTAGCAAGACCGAGTGGGACCGATACACGCACCGCGAGCAGTCTTACCTCACGTCGTTATTCGCAGGGCAGCACGCTTCGCGCCTCAAATGCACTGTCTGCCACTTCACATCAACAACCTACGAAGCCTTTTACAGTATCTCAGTGGAGATTCCGCGAAGCGGACGATCGACCGTCCAAGAGTGCCTCAAGTCGTACTGCCAGGAGGAAATGCTCTCTGGCGACGAAGTGTGGAAATGCCCGCGCTGCAAGAAGCAGCGTGAAGCCACCAAACAGATCACGATTACCCGAGCACCGCAGTACCTAGTAGTGCACTTCAAGCGCTTCGCGGCAGGCAAGCACGAATCGACGAAGAAAGTCCGGACACCAATCGATTTCCCTCTATCGGACCTCGACCTGGAACCGTACATGCTGCCACCGCCCAGCCCGGCGGACCGTGCTGCATTCGCGGACAAGGATCTCAGTCAAGAGATAGCGACGTCGCCGCCGTATTTGTACGATGCGTATGCCGTGATGCGGCACATCGGCACTACGATGGGAAGCGGACATTACACATGCTTGGCGAGAGATCGGGCACGGCGGTGCTGGCGGCAGTACAACGATACGCTGGTCAGCGAGGTTGAGCCTGAACGTTTGCCGGAAAGGGATCGGTTGACGAACGAGATGGCTTACATCGTGTTCTTTGAGCGAAAAGGGGTGAGGTAGAGAGCATCAGGACCTCCGGTGATGATGGTGCGATGAGAAATGGAGACGGTCCGTGAGGATACATATATGAGGTATGAGATGGCCATCAGTGAACGACCAATAACAATGAGCATTGTTCCAAATTTTGTGCAGGTGATGGGGGTATCTGCTGTACTTGTTGTGCGACTATGAAGAAAAAGATCAAAAAGAGAAACTCGCAAAAAATCATGCATGCTTGCGCCAAAGCACCTTTGCTCGCGCGTGAAAACGCTCCCTTCCCATGAACTATACCACTCATGGACCTAGCGACGTGGGTATCAGAATCCCTATGTACCTCAATCACCGACCCCCCATTCCGCCTGACGATTTGCCAAAACCTTCCCTCCCCTTTCTATTCCAGCTGAGACCAGCTCAAGTCAAAATGGACATCATGCCCGCGATGATTTTCGGATTGGGCTTCTTATCTGTATGAGAGAGTATGCGTCAGATACATTTTTCTTCTTGAGTACTCGTGCGTGCGCGCTCCAGCATACAACGATCAATCAATCCCGCGACCGGACAAAGGCCATCCTACCTTTCCTATCCTTCTCGATGCGCACCACCTCGCGCTTGGGGCTGCTCGCCCGTCCGCCCTCGATGTAGATGACTTCCGGCCTCCCACGGGATTTGCTGCGCGGCCGGTACGGCACGACTTGGTAGCTTGCGCCTGGAGCTGGGGGGTAGGGCTGCATGGGCTGCGGGACGATCATCTCGGGCCCGGGGCCGTGGTAGGGGTTGCCGCCGCGCTCAATGCGGACGAGGTCTCGCTCGATCTGCAGGCGGCGGATCTCGTCTTCGATATCTTGGTGTGAGCGCTCGGGTTGTTGTTGTATGGCTACGGTCATGGGCTGGAGAGGTGGAGGGGGCTGGACCCATTGTGGTTGAGGTGGGGCTTGGATTATGACTGGCGGGGCGGGTTGTTTCTCGGGAATGGTAACCCGGATCTCTTCGCGGCGCTGCTCGACAGGGGGAGCTGGTGGTGGTGGTGGTTTGGGGGAATGGGCCCTGACAGTTCGGTGAGAGCGCGCGGGACTGGGTGCTCGGACAGAAGGGGCGCCCCTGACGGAAGGCGGATTGATCCACTCGGTGCGGATGGCTTCGTAGTGATCGTTCTTGACGGAACCGTCATCGTCGTATTTGTAGGTGGTAACTCCTATGGTGGGTCAGATTGATTTGTAATTTTATGTGGTGGTCACTCAAGCAAGCTTACTCGGCTCCTTCATTTCGCGACTCCATTGGAGAATCTGATCGATCATGGGCTTCTCGAGGGCGCGAAGAATCCTAAACCTATCTTCCTGGGAATCGTCAGTGACTGCGGAGGGAAAAGATGTCAAGTAGGTACCTCTTCGACGAAAGGTACACCAAAGCGTTCGATGGCAGCTTTCTTGAACTGAGGTTTGGGCAACTTTGTGTGGCCCTTCTTGCCAGGCAAGCGGGCAGGACTAGGAGAGCGACTGGGAGAGCTAGCGCGACTGGTGCTCGAAGCTTCGCTGTGGTGGCTGTGGTGGCTGCTATGGTGACTATGATGACTATGGTGACTGTGCTTGGAGGCAGCAGATTTGGCGTCGGAGACGACGGACCTCAGATCACTCTTGGCCCTACCTCTCCTCACATCGCGCTCGCGATAGATTTCAACTTCCCTGTACTCTTGTTCCTGGGGACGGCGCTCTTCCTCTCGGTACACACGGCGAGGCGAGGGAGGCCTGCGGTAAACGTCAATCTCGCGGCCATAGCGTGCAGTCGGGCGGTCGAAGGTGTCAAGACTACTCTGTCGGCGCAGAAGACCAGGACGGGGCGGAGCTGGGCGCTCGCCTCGTTCAATGTCGATTATTATGTCCCGCTCCCGCTCTCTTTCGTATGGTTGCAGAGCACGATCATGCTCGACCGGGCGCTCCTCGTAGATCTCTCGGCGCACTCGCGAGGCGAATCGTGGTTCAGGAGATCGAGATTCGTAGTATCTGCGTTCCTCAAACCTTCCGCGGTCGCGGGGCGAATCGTCGACGAGGACCTGTGTTCGCTGTCGTTCACGCTCCCGAAGTTCGCGGTCCAAACGGCTGCGGTCCCACCTGTTCAGCGGGGGCAGGTCCCCGTATGCGAGGTCGTCGTCCAGGTCATTTGTCGACCGTCTGTAGCGAGCCATGGTGTATAATCAAATAGGAATGGGAAATGGGTGAATCGTCGGTTCAGAGAGGCGGCGGAATATGGCGAGATCGACGGCGGCAAGTGCGCTGGCAGTGCGGCGGTCAAGGGTCTGGTGCTGCAGGGCGGGGCAGAGGGATAAGGGAGAAGGCCGCACGCCTTGGAGTAAATCTATGTGCAAGAAGGAGACAGAGAGGAAGAAACGAGAGAAGAACAAGCTGGACCGCCACACAAGTAGTAGTTTCAGTTGCTGCAGTTCTGCCTGGTGTCGCTGCTCGGAGATGATCAGCTGGTGTCGCTGCCCAATCCAGGCCTGTGCGGCTTCTCTCTCAGCCTCCTCTCATCTTTTTCCCTGCCACGCCCAAACATTGATTGACATTGCCTTTCCCCCCGCCAAAGCACGTCCCGATGACCTCACTTCTTCCAATTGCACCTTCACATCACATCCCACATCCCATTGCGATACCACCCGACTTCACATCCATGCGCACAAATTCACATGTCGCATTCCGCAGCTGGACAGACACAAGGTGTATCATTTGCAATTGGGCGCTGCACAATCTTGTCCTGCCGGCCGGATCATGCAGCCCCTAAGCCTTACAGGGCGTCGGGCAGCAATGCTCACCCAGCACCTGCCGGGCATTTTTAAGCATGCCCATGGGGCGGACTATTTCGTATATGCATATATGCCTTGCAGCTCGCGTTGCCGGTTGTGATAGTCACAAGTAGATCGTGACCGAAACAATTGCTGACTGTCTAGACGCACATGGCCACCGCCAAGTGGTTACACATGTGCTACGCCTGCCTGTCCACAGATAAGTCTCACTCAATCCTTGCATACACTCATGTGAACAGACATTTTTTGATGAAAACATATTTCCACTACTGATGGTTAGGCGTGAGTAACGATGAACACCATACTTGCGCCAGAGAAAGCTGAACCAGAGGGAAATGCACCAGAAACAGCTGCATCCGATGCAGCGACATCAGAGACGGCTGCCTCCGCGAAAGCTGCGTCAAACAAAACAATAACCATCCGGGGCAGAACATATTCGCTGCATTCAACCGCAGAGCTGCCCCTCAATTTCATTCATCTGTTCCAGAACCACGAAGATGCTCTCAGCCACAAAACGTTCCTTTGGAAGCAGAGAAAGTCCATTGTCACCTCAATAAGGCACATTCTCCACCTTCGCCCCTGCGATGGCTGCCACATCCTAAGGACATGGATGGCTGGAGGTTTCAACACTTGCGCCATGGCCAAAGTCACGATCGATGACATCGAAAGGAAGCTGATATTTCGTTGCCCCATGCCACACAGGCATGCTGAACAACACTATCCTGGTACCATGGACGAAAAGCTCAACTCCGAGGTCGCCACCTATCTATGGATCCAAAGAAATTGCCCCGATATTCCCATCCCGCAACTCTATGCCTTTGGCTTTGCAGATGGCACCCAGGTTTGTCACATTTTCCGCTTGCTCGCTTACCCATTGGTGCTCTACTGACCCTTCATCCACTAGTTCGCCCATACCGACCCATCTCCAGTTCAAGCGAGGCTCAATGGTCCCCTGACATCTTCTTACGCACTCGAGCCACTCGCGCCGCCCATAGACACGGCATACATATTGCTGGAGTATATCGGGCCTGAGGTTGGCAAAGGCCGAATGCTGGCTCACTCCTGGAAGGAGCAATCGCACGATAATTTTCGTCTATATTGCTTGTTCCGAAGCATTGCTCGTATCATGCTCTCACTTGCCCGAGTGCCGCAGAAAAACATCGGGAGCTTGAGGTTTAATCCCAAGGACGGAACGGTCTCTTTAGCCAATCGGCCAATGATGGCCAACACGATGATTTGGGAGAATGAGGGGGCACGACGGGTCCTCCAGCCAGAGCAGGTTTATCGCACTACTGACTCTTTCGCTTCAGACATGCTTCTGCTTTATGATAATCACTTCCGTCATGATCCCCACGCAGTGCGGAAAGAGAAAGACGCAAGACTTCACATTACCGCGAGGGTCATGCTGCGAATGGTTATGCACCATTTCATTCTGCCAGCGCGACGGAACGGGCCTTTTCTCTTGCAGATGACAGACCTCTCGCCAAGCAACGTCTTCGTGGATGACGATTGGAATGTCACCAGTCTGATTGATTTGGAATGGATCTGTGCGCTTCCGGTAGAGATGCTCTCTGTCCCCCTTTGGCTCCACAATTGCACCATTGACCGTATCACTGGCGATAATTATCTTGCATTTGACAAGATACGGCAGGATTTTCTGACTCTCATGGATAACGAGGCGGAACACATACAGGCAAAGCACGACATTGCTATCGTTGATATCATGAAACAAAATTGGAATTCAAAAGCTGTGTGGTTTTGGCTAGGCATGCAATCTACAAATGCATTCCCGGTGCTGTTCCAAGATCATATCCTCCCCAAATTCACTTCCAATGACAGACTAATCCATCAGCTGCGAGACGCCAACCTAACGGATCTGTGGCAGGAAGGCGATGTTGGCGAGTTTGTGAAAAGAAAGATCACGGAAGAGGAGAAATATGAAACCGAGCTCCAAGCCCTATTTGACAAGAAGGGGCATGAGCCTGATAAGAACGACGACAAAGAGGACAGGCAGTGAAATAGTGCTGGGAGGTTGATTCTGCCTCTCCAAAGCGTCCGGCATGATCTGGTGAAACAATCAGCAAGGGTAATCGTCGACACGGATAGTAAGATTCTTACCGTCAACGGCACTGCCATTCACTCATTTTCCTTCATCTGCTCCTCGATGCTCTGTCCAGATGTGGTGTAGATCTGATATTCGATGTCTGACGGTCCTTCATCGTCTTTCTCTCCCTCTCCATCTCCACCCTCCTCGCTTACGTTAGTCATGGTACTGAGGTTCTCGGTGGCGGTCGATTCAGTGGGAGTCGATTCGCCGCTCGAATCATCCGGATCGTCCTCGTTCTTCTGGCTGTCCTTGCTCTTGCCGGTGTCCCCATGGTCGTCTTCGTCGTGCGACTGGTTGAGTTCTTCTTCAGTCGACATATTGGGTAAGGCCTGATTTTGATGACGTTCTGGTCGGGGAGAAGTTGGAGGAGGATGTGAGTTGAGCAGAGAGATGCAAGGTCAGTGGAGATCCTTTATGAATCACTCGTCCTCCGTGAAAGCGGGATGTTCCAATCATTTCTTGTGACCTTCACCTCATAGCGGTGAATCTTCATGTTACACACACTTCACATTGATTTGTTGTCAAAGATCCGACGCATGCTGCCATATCGCGTACTCGATTAGGAGAAGCAAGTTATGCTGGCACAGCTTCATCGAGCTGTAGTACAACCACGGCATATTTCTGGGGAATGAGGTCCCTGGAGAGGACATCATCGCATATTAAGCGGTGGGATACACAGACCCAGTGTATAGGAGCGGGAAGCGGGACATCAAAGCTGCAGCTCGATTGATGGGTCGATGAAACGGACAGCCGCAGGGCGCTTGGCGTCATCTTCGGGTGATTTGATAGCTCACGACCGAGAAGGGATTGAAGCGGGTGGAAACCATCAAAGCGGACAGTAGCAGGACTGACACTGTTGGCGTCACCCATGCCCCAACAAAGACAAAGCGGGAGGACAGTGCCAGCGAGGCTATCATCACATTCATCAGTCAGGACGCTAGACCCTCCCATCAGTACAGAACCCGAGGGAACAGCGGATAGCAACCGAGACGATGGCGTAAGACGCAGTACCATCAGCCGCTCCAAAGAGAGGAACACAGTAGTGGAGAGTACCAGCCAAAATGTAGCAGTCAAGGGCCCTGCCAATTATAAGGCCACCAAGGCATCATCGGCCCGGGAGACAGCATCATGTGTAACAATGGACCCCCTTACAAAATGATGTTAGGTTCCCAAGCTAGAAAGGGAAATTCGCACAAGAAATCCGCCGAAGGTAACATCAAGGAAAGAAGCCCCTTCAACACGAATGCGACCAACCAGATAACGATCAGCACTGTATCAACCCGTCAGAAGGCTTAGATCTCAGCCATGCAGTGAAGCGGTAGCACGGTTATGCTGCGCTTATCGCTGCCTGAGTGTCGTCACCCGCTCACTGTGGCACGTAGGACGAGGAACGTCTGGAGTGTCGAGACACGGAAGGAAAGGATGCCTATCTATCCATTAGTGGTCACAACCGTGATGTCAGTGCTGCGCGCTCGAAAGCGACTTCGGTAGTAGGGTTCGGGCGGCCGCTGATTCCTCGGTCTCTGGTTTTTGAGATGCCTCTGGTAGTCCGACAAGAAAATGTTCGTGCTACATGCATGGTTGCACGAGCTGGAGAAAGGTGACAGGTGAAGGAAAGGAGCATTCATGCCACCTCTTCATCTCACGTAGGGAGACAGGAGCACTAGGAAAAAGTTTCAAAGCAACGATGATAAGAAAGCATACACAGCATCCCATGCATTGAACAATGTATAACAAGAAAAAATAGAAAAGCTTCCACTCTCATGACCCTATCGCCCCTGATCGTGGTGACATTACCTTACGCGAACCCAGAGGAGGAAGAGTTCGACCCAACACATCCCAAAGCGACCATACCTAATCCGCCTTCTGACCCGCACCATTATTTCCCAAGAGTCCACCGAACGCACTACCCTCCTTCCCACCGTTCAGCGGCAGCTGGAAAAAGCCGCCCGTGTTGCCCCATCCCTTCTTCTCACTCATGAATTGCGCCGACGACAGTGAATCGCCGCGAGCGTGGCCGCCACGACGTTGACCCGAGGGTCCGCGGACGTACAGCACAGCGGCGAAGATGAGAATCACCACTGCGCCGATGGTGAGGATCGGGTGGGCGAGGAAGGCGCGGCGTAGCGAGAAGTAGATGTGCCCGAAGAAGGAGGCGGTGGATTTCGGGGAGAGCTTCGGAGGATTCGAGACGATCTTGGGCAGGGTCTCGAGTATTGAAGTACGCGAGGGGACGATGGGGTTCCCTGTGATGGTGGTATCCCAGTATCGGTGATTCTGAGATGAGGTCAGTGGGAGCTCGGCAGGGAAAGACTAGGGTTGGGATTAAGGACTTACCTCCTCGTCGTTGATAACGACGCGCTCGCCGTCTCGCACGCTAATACCGTAGGTCGTCTTCACCCATCGCTCCCAGAAGACACCGTCTACCCAGGCGAATGCTACCGCCTTACGCTCGATGTCGTCCATGTTGATGCGAATGCTCTTGGCGTTCCGCAGAGCGCGTTGATCATCGCGGTCCTCAGCCTCTTCAATGCGTAGCTGCTTCGCGTCGCGTAGTTCCTGACGCTCTAGCTGGAACGCCTGAGTCTGCTTGTCCATCCATTCGAGGGCCGCGTTCTTGATCTCACGCTTCGCGATGATGAACTCGTCTGCCCGATCGCGGCTCAGGATACCTAGCACAACAAGCTTGCCAGCCATGATCTCTTTAGCATTGGAAGCTGTTATTTCTGGCACAATAGGTTGCCAGTGTCGCTCCATCCAGCGCAGTACTTTCATCTTGTCACGCATGTCCCGTGGTGCGAGTGGCGTGTAGTAAGATGGCTTGCCGTCTCTGCTAACCATCATACGTGGCCAGGTGCTAACCTTGAATCGCTTGTAGAGCTTGGGGTCGTTGGACTTGACCAACTTCGCTCGGCTGATGAGTGGGATGGTAAGTCGTTCCAGGGCCATGAAGTCCTCGCTAGTGGTGGCATGGTCATACAAGTACAAGAAGATGACTTCTTCCGTCTTCTCCATTTCTTCAAATTCGGCGGCCGACACATCCTTGACGCCTCCACCTGCCGCCACGGCTTTGTTTGAGAAGCTGAGAAGATCTCCAAATCCACGAAGACCTTCGTATTCAAGGCGTTCCCCTCCTTGGAAATAGATCAAAGTGGGGTATCCTTTGATATGCACATCTTTGCATAGCCGCTTCTCGACATCGCAATTGACTTCGCCAATGTTGAGCTTTCCCTCCATATCCCGCGCTACAGCTTGCCAGGTAGGCGCCAGATGCTGGCAGTGTGGACACCACGGGGCGTAGAATTTGATGAACCAAGGATTCTGAGTGCTTGTGACCCTTGCGGTGAAATCTTCTGCGGTCAATGCGACAGAGCGGCCATCAGGATTTGCTTGGCCCTTCTTTTTGCCGCTATCGGTCTTGCCCGGCTTGCCAGAAGATGTGGTCTTTGATTCAGCTCCCGCCTTGAGATCTTCTTCAATGTCCTTGCTCTGCTTCGCGGTTTCCTTAGCCTTAGCCTTGAGCGAAGAAAGCTCATAGCCTTCGACATGGTCTGCGCCCACTTTTGGTAGCGTGAGGCCCTTTTTGGGTCGTGATCCGGGTTTGATGTCCTCCAGGAGCTCTTCCATCCACTCACCAAGCTGTTCCATGGACTTGCCCCCAACGCTCTTCTTAACCATTTTCTTGTTTTTCATGAGAACGAGTGATGGGAAGCTCTTGATGTCTGCCTCCTGACATATATCGCCGAAAGCAACGCAATTGACTCTGCCGAAATGAAAATCATAGTATTCGGTGAATGATTTGGGTGTTTCATCGGCGACCGGAATGGGCTCCGATGTGTAGTACAGTTCATAAAACGTCTGCAGTGTGGGGGCGAATGCTTTACAATGATGACAGCCAGGCGAAAAGAACTCAACAAGCCTGGGGATGGTTTGTCAGATTGCTCGACTCCATGTCAAGACAGGGAAATGCGTCTCTTACCAGTATCCTTTGCTAACAGCGCTGTCCCAATCTTTAGCATCTAGCTCTTTCAATGGCGGTACTTCTTGTCCATTGAATGTGCTAGACTTGATCGGTCGCCCAAAGGCGTCTTCCTCCACCTCGTCCAACGATGCATCTTTTGCCTTTGGTGAACGTGCGACCAAATTATCCGCAAATGCCAGAGTAGCGAGTGAAAGCGCGAAAACTCGCGAAATGCTGGACCACCGCATGGTGATCGAGGCACAAGGCCTTCGATGACGAATCCGATGAAGTCGAGGAGTAACCAGAACGAGATCTTCTTCGATGCACCGTGGAGTAGTGACAGACCACGTTGGAATCAGGTGTGGCTGGCTGGAAGAAGTGATTAGAATTACCCTGACCCGCAGTGGGGCAGCACCTCGCGCAAGAAGAGGATTCCCAAAAACGTCTAGGAGTTGCGCTCTGCGCTGAAAGCAATTTGGGGCTGAAGGCTGAAATGGCAAACGTAAGGTCTTCGTATAACTATCTTAAAGGAGTAGTCGGCGGCGCTCAGCGATATGTCAGGGTTAGGGTTATGCAGGGAGCGGGTACTTCCGTGCTCCACCTTGCCATGTTCAGAACGAAGCTGTAAATGTTCCTGACGCCATACTCTACTGCATCACCTTCGATTGGACCTCCACAACCATTTTGTCCACCATGAGAGCTACAAGGACACTGCGCGCAGTCGCGCAATCGTCTGTCAAATTCCTTGAGGCCGGCGCACCCACGGGCTTGACTGGACTCTTGACTCACGCCTCTCCAAGACCGGCCCTGATCAGCATCTACAATCTTACACTGCAAAAGCTCCAGCAAATGCCTGAATCATCAGTATATCGTCAATCGACCGAAGCTCTCACGCGCCATCGCCTATCAATCGTCGAAGCAGTCCAGCCAGAGGGCCACAGCGCATGGCAGGGACGGGTGCAAAAGAGTCTTGAAGAACATTTGCACTTCCAGAAGGCGGGACTTTCAGACGCAGAAAGAGAGGCAGCAGTGCAACGGATCGTCACAAATCCCTTCGAGCTCGAGAGCCTCGGAGAGGGTCTGAAGAACCTCGAGCCGGAACCGCCCTTGAGCGCCCAGCAGTATGTATCACGTCGGATTTGGCCTGTGTCATCCGTATTGGGGAGCTGACCAATGGCAGGATTGGGGAGATTGAGAACAAAATTGGAGCAGGCCTGATAGAAGAGATCATACAGGTGGCGGAGGGGGAGAGGATCGTTACGGAAACCATGGTCGAGAACAAGGTGTAAGTATTTAGGAGGCATATCACGCTCAAGTCAATTTCGTCACTGACATCCGACAGATGGGAGGAGCTAGAGGAGAAACCAGTTGAGGGACAATGGACATACCACGAAAGGGACCGGCACACACCGACTACACAGGCTCCATGAGACTGGACCGGCATTTAGAATTGGAACGGCACCAGATATAGACACTGTGGAGCCGAAATCAAAACTTCAACGAACCGTACTTCGTTACCAAGGATGAATTTGTAGCCACTGTAATCCTACCTTGTGCAGTCGTAAGCAAGTCACAATGTAAGACTCACTAGCCGACTCGAGATTGGCGCGTGGATGGAGGTAATTAAGAAGATGGCAGTAAATATGAAGACGGGGTCCCAAAGTGGTAAAAAGTTCCCGGCAGGAAGCCCAACCAAGGATGCAGATGGCTGTGCACGGAATGACCGTGGCTCGGGTCGGAATGACAAGACACATTGTGGTGGTGAAACGTGAGCCAGACAGAACAGACGGCCTCGATGGAAATGAGCAAGAGCGCTTATAGTTAGAGGCTCCTAATCTAGGAACGCACTACGACTCAAGGCCTAAAAGCTACCCCGCCTGTCGAAACAATTCTGGATGGGTAAGTTAACCACGGGTAAGCGGTTCTGGTCCATTGATGCTGCAGGTGGGCAGGCGATAGGGACCTGATCAACAGAGACGCAGGCAGTCCTATGCACGTTCTGACTCTGTTGAAATTGTACTGTGTGCTCTTGTGAGTTAAGACCTGTCATGTGGGATATGCGGATGCAACCTCGTGACTTTCCGTGGGACCAACACGCTCGACACTATATGAGACTGGTAGGAGGTCGCAAATAGGTCCGGCGTGCAGGATCCATTTTTCCTCCGGTGTGGCGTCTTGCGCCATCCCTTGTTTGTGTCCGTCTCAAAGAGGGATGGTAAAATCGATATCTTTTGGATCAGTCGGAGACGCGTTAGGCAGGAGAATAGGCTTGAGACCCCTCACGAGGCTGGGAGTGTGTGTTCATTTCCAGAAGCGAATCCAGTGGGTCTGATGTATCGAGAATCGACGACGGCAAGCCACCAGCAAACCCACCTTTCTGGGGCTAGAGTCGTTCGGTGGATCCGACCTGCCTCCAGCCGTGGGGCCCACTTTGAACCTCGTCAATCTAAAACACAGGCGGCAAGCGGCATACACCGCGAACAAGACTGACTAAACCAGTGATAGGTGATTTCATGCAAACCCGGGAATGCGAGGAGAGCCGGCAGATTTGAGGACAGTGCGATGCCGGAGGTTCGGCTGAGGAAATGTGATCCGAACGCGGCTCCGGGCGCTCGATACGGGCAAGTGACGACGAGTCATGTCTTCGCCGCAGAGCACAGTGGCATGTCTCAGACTTTCAACCTTGAGCAGAAGCGAGCGACGCTGGGAACGCGCGTACCCAGCCGGTGTAATGTTGCGCTGCACTAACATGCGCCCCTCGGCAGCTGTCACTATGTGTATTCCCGGCACCAACAAGGCATCCGGCCGCAAATGATCCTGTGATCTTCGGTGAAGAGGGATGGTAATTGTTGAGAGCCCGAACCAGGCCAGGAGCGGACACCAGTGCAAATTTGGCAACTGCGGCAGGGGCCCAGTATACTGTACAGTCGCAGGTTGCAGGCAACCAGTTAACGACATCAACAATATGCGACCGATCTTCAGCCCCGAGCTAGGCCAGCGCGTTCGGCTGCAACAATCGAACCGGGCCTTTCTCCGTGTACATGGTACAATTTTGCTGGCCAACGAATATTGCTCATGTACCAATTCCGCTCGCGTCCTTTCGCCTTCAAAGTCCAACCGGGCCAATTGCGGTGCGCCACAGCAAAAATGAGCAGGCGGGAGCATTCCCGGTGCAGTAGAGGTGCAGGGTTTCTGGCGGCTCAGTTGCAGTCGCGGTGACGCCGCTTTCACCGTGCAGCTCTAGCAACGGCATTGCACAGGGAACTCCGGTGGTGGCGTCTGCGTGCTGCAGGCGTTCGCGGCGATGTGGCTATAACGGGCAACCCACGGCGGGCCGCGAGGTGCAGCAGCAGCGGGTGGCCTGGAAATACTGTACGTGCAAAGTTATGTCGCTGTGTCGCTTCTTCATTCGTGACCGTGCGGCCAGGAGAAAAAAAAGCCACAGGCCGAGCCTGAGACGCCGATGCACATTGGCATCCGGGGATTTCCTGGTCATCTCCCTCCACGCATCCTCCGATGATGTGGGAGACGGCACGAATGCGCCCTCGAGGAGCTGTGGTCTGGACACGGTCGATCACATTAGCAGAAATCACGAGATATCAAGATGTTGCCAGATACGCCGATCTCGGGGAGGGAGAGGCCCACGCCGGAGGTGGCTCAGTTCAAGCACGAGGGTCGCAGGCGTTGACGGATCAGCAGCTACCACCACAACACGCAGCGCCATGTCACGGCACGGATGCACAGGGTGAGATGATCGCCTCGTGGCAGTTCAGCCCATCAGCTCCCAACCAAGCAGAGCCTTTTCTCTAGGCGAAACTCTGTTGGTGGGCAGTATTCCCGCAAATGGACGGCTCGACCAAAGACGTGAACTATCGTGACACATCGACAATCCTTTTTCCTCGTCGCGTCTGGGACATCCGGGAACGGGAACGATGTGGTCTGAGAGCTCGAAACTCTGGACAGATCACTTGGCAGCAGATTGACTGCTACGAGATCCGGGTTGGATGCGACAGGCGACAGACGATCGACGTGGGCGAGAGCGACGGGGCTCCGGGGTTCTTTTTTGGGGGTGGACGGGACTGGATAGCGAGAGTCGGGCCGGGTGAAGGCAGCATGTTCGGCCAGCGATTGTGGGTGATTTTCGCAGAGCCAGTCCCAGCAGATTGTGCGAGCCGGCGCCTTCCCGGTTAGAGTTGGACGACGCTGCGGTTGGCCTGATGACGCCAGCAGCAGGCCCGCAAGAGGGAAAGCCAGGTGGGAAGGTCGCATGTGCCCCGTGCTCCGTGCTCGCTCTCATACGACAACGACTTCGGATGCAGCGTGCGTACTCGAGTAGCTCAACTAATACTAACTAACGCGCGCGCTGAGCCGTGCCTGCCTGCTCTCTGTCGGCCAGCACCACCGTCGCCGCATTGCTGCATCTTTGAGTGGCGCGGCGGTGCTCGGC
The DNA here is from genome assembly GCA_010093895.1 of Myriangium duriaei CBS 260.36. Classification (NCBI taxonomy): domain Eukaryota; kingdom Fungi; phylum Ascomycota; class Dothideomycetes; order Myriangiales; family Myriangiaceae; genus Myriangium; species Myriangium duriaei. The sequence continues at coordinate 1,238,517 of ML996083.1, forward strand.
TGGCGCTGCTCGCCGGGTAATTTGACACGGCTGCTGGCGCCCATGACTGGTTGGCGCGGGACAAGGGATGAACGCCAGTTTGGGATACTTGGATTGGTCGCCCATTCGTTGTGGTGACCTAAACCTGGAACCTGCGTGTATGATGGTAGCTGAAGCTGGAATGGTCGCAAACGAGAGATCTCCGAGGCTGGTCTGGCTGCACCCGAATATCGCAGCATGCAATTGCCGTTGTGGTCGCCAAGCAGCAGCTGTTTTTGAGTTGGTAATCAGGAATTCGGGACCTAGACGCTGGTTTGATACGTGTTCGTGAGGCGCTGACGCGGATGCTAATGAGAGCCAAACAGCTCGAGGGGGAAGTGACACTCGGTGACATGACAGGCGATATCGATACCCAGCGATCACAAGCGATCCAGTAGCCGTGAGACGCAGCAGGCACAGGCACGCGCAGCAGCGAGAGAGGCACGAGCCTCTGACAGCATCTCGAACACTGCTCCATCCCGTCCAACCACCATCTCATCCGTTCGTCCATTGATCCATCCACCACCTCGGGTTGCCTCTTTGTGTTCCCTCGAGCTCCCCTTCAACTTCGCACGTTCCGTTACCAAACCCGAAACCCTACCTCCCACCCTCTTCCTCCCGTTCTTTTTCCCTCGCTCCCACCTGCCTGCCCGTGCTCACTTGTCCGATCCACGCACGCACCAGCCTGGCTCCGATTTGATTCTCTGAACTACCTGGCCAGAGGTACCCTCCTACGCCCTTGTCCCAATTTTTTTTCTCCTACTTGAATATCGCCCTGCCGTTGAATTCGAAGGCTCGCACCCGGGCACCAAACGGTTCCTGCAAAAGAGAAAAAAATCATATCCTTCACTGTGTCGCCTGTTTGCTTGCTGCAGGGTCCAGACTCTCGAGAAATCTGATATTCGCATTGAACCCACCTCTCTCCAGACGATCTCCCAGCGTGCCAGCTGATCCACCCTGCGCTCCCCACCTCGGAGACAACTGCGTGCGACCGTGTTCGGCACCGACGTCCTCGACATCGACCACCACCACAACCCACAACCCGCCATCAAACACAAACACCGCGTCGATTCGAGAATATTACACCAGAAAAACACGTGCTGCCGCTTGCATATCCTCTCCACGGCATCTGGCCCCGCCATTGAACCCAGACACGACCGCAATCGCCTCCGACCTGCTTATTTTGTCGCCCGGGATCGACTGGATTTTGACTGGTCTCAGCCTCTGAACCCTCCGAGCCGCTGAACTACCCACCCCCCGTGCATCCCGACACGTCCCTTGGTCCATCCAACGCCCGACTTGTGCGTGCTTGGTCCCCTCACCTTCTCCGGAAAATTTTTGGCCCAAACAGTCAAACTCTCTTTCTTCATCCACCCGACCTTTAGTTAGTCCTTCCTCGGTTTCCGCTCCCACTCTCCACCACCTCTCCACCGCCTCCACCACCTCAATCTCGACTCTGGTGCTCCGCTTCACTGTCATTACCGTCTTGCTGCACCTTGTCATCTGGGTACCCGACATCTTCGGTATTGTCGGCGTCTGCAAAGCCCCTCCTCGCAGACAAGCTTGACAACGTCATCGCCCACTGCCAATGCTTGACTGCTGCGGCAACATCAATCTCCAGTCCCGCTGAACCACACGCGTGTTTCGCTTTTCAGACCTGTCCGGCTATGGATAACCAATATTCTGCCCCGGCATATGCCAGCATGGGTGCTCAACCTCAGCAGCAGCCGCCGCAACAACCACATCCTCCACCGCAACAGCAGCCGCAACAACCGCCCACACCTCAGCAGCAGCACCACCCTGGAGCTTACTCGGGTCTGCCAGGAGCTCACCAGCAGCCTTCGCCCGCCAATGACAACCCTACGCTCCCGCCTCTGCAGCAGCCTCCGCAGCATGCCTACGGCCACCTGCCACCGTTGTATACTGGTGCTCCACACAGCGCTTCTCCTCATACCCCTCATACCCCAGGTGCCAATTCCGCCGTATCACACGCCGCCTCCAACTTTTCATCGAGCTTCTCCGGCTTGTCAACCCCGGTCACTTCTGGCTCAATGCCTCCACCATCGACATCCTACATGCCAGCTTCTTCGGGATATGTAACTTCCCAGTCCCCGGCTCATGCTGGCCACGTAGGTCTTCCACAGGCTGGTCGGCTGCAGGACATCCGGCCTATGCCTTCCAATGGTGGTTACAGCAGCCCTTTGACACCATTTCCTGCATTCAACCCCGCTACAAGCATGCCTGGCCAGCCCATGCATCAGCAGTACATCCCAACTCAAGAGCAGGAGCCGACACATGTGGTGGGATCTCAGGGCAGGAGGGGCATCCTGCCCAGTGTTCCTGGGCGACCACCAGCTCCCCCCTCCGTCGCCGCTGTCTCGGCAAAGTCTTTGATACCTCAGAAGGATGCTGAGGGGAAATTCCCCTGCCCGCATTGCAACAAAACGTACCTGCACGCCAAGCATCTGAAGCGACATCTTCTCAGACGTACGGCAATTCCTCTCCCACGCGTTTTGACGTTTTAGCTAACACTGTTCTCAGATACCGGTGACCGTCCCTACACATGCCACCTTTGCAAGGACACTTTCAGCCGCAGTGATATCCTCAAACGCCATTTCCAGAAGTGCTCAATCAGACGTGGGAATCCTACTGGCGCTAACCATCTTGCTGGTCAACGTCGCAACACGACTTCTTCGGCGCACCGCATGTCTGTGGGTAACGGTGACAACATCGGTCTTCCCAATCTCGCCGATGGCAATAACCCAAGCTATCCTAGCACCGTCAATGGTAGCCCGACCGTCAATGGCGATCAATCATCATATGCGTCGAGTCTCGCGTCCATGTCCGCTAGATCCTCGCGTGCCAACAGTCTGATCCAGCCGCCCAACGCCTTTGCTGATGGCAGACATCTCACCGGCCTCGGCGTTCCTACCTTGCCCTCTTCAGGCCAGACCCCCGACGGCCACCCAGCTACCTCTGGCGGCTACGCGTCTGCAATCCCGGCTTACGCTATGAGACCTCATTCTATGAGCAGCCCGGTCCACCCATCCGTTTATGGCTATGGTACGTCGGCTACGAATGCAAATATCTATGCAAACGTGAAGCAGGAAGATCATGGTGTAACCAACTACACAGCGTCAGCGGCTCCAATGCACGGTAACAGAGGCTCCAACCAAGGTAACATGGACTGGAATCACATGTTTGGTGCCCACGGTCAAGACGGATATGTCCACCAGAGCCCGCAGGACCAATCCCAGCAAAACCCTCGTGCAGAGCACCATATGGACGGACAAGCTTACACTGCTGAGCCCTACAATGAGACCTTCCTCAACGGTATGCACGCTCAGACGCAGGGCTACAGTGATGCCGGAGGTGCGTAGAATCCAAAGGCTCGTTTTAATCGCGTTGATCTAGTAGTGCCTGAACTAACATTGTCGGCAGCCCCTCGACATGCATTGATTGTGTCGCGCTAGTCGCGATCAACATGCTACTCAGACCCTGGTCTGCGCTGTGCTTGGTCACAGTTTTCATTCTCGGCGCAATTTGACGGACAAGCCAATACAACATGAGCTGGAATATCTCAATGTCTTGTTTTTACCCGTAGACACCGCAGCAGGACTGTCACCCATTGAAGACTTTCGCATCACGACGACCGTCCGGCCCATGACCGGTCGACTCGAGGTTACGCATCACAAACTAAAATTTGGCTAGTCTGTTTTTTACACTCATTATTTCCTTGACGGAGATGATGGCAACCTGCACCCATCACGAAACAAAGAAGAAAACAAAATAGATATAACAATAGACGGCGGACGGCAACGAAAAGAATCAAGAAGTACGACTGCATGATCAAAAGTCCGGCTGATAGTCCGCTCGAGAAGAGATCAGAGGACGGCGTCAAAAGGGGGCTTTCTCTCAACACTTTCATGGGGCGTTTCGCTGTCCCAATTCATTGTCTCATATTCTCAGTCCTGCGCCCTTCAACGGCGAAGGGTCTCCATTTCTTGCAAGTCTCTCACGACTAACGTCGGATACGACTGAGCACGAATGGCTTTTTGAACAGAATGGTTCAGGACTTTTTAACAGGGTACACAAAAAGGAACATGTTGCGATTAGAGCTCGAACCCAACCTCAGTAAACAGCGAGTGGGGAGCTATACATTGTACAGGAACCGGACAATCAAAGTCTATAGTCTCCCACATTGAATGGCAATATGACCGTTCTTTGCAACCTCGTGTGTGGTGTGCTCCCCTTATAATGCAACTGTCAGGTACATATTTTGTCATTGTATACCGTATCTACAATGTTGACCATAACACTATGCCAGACCAGCGAAGTAGTACTGGTTCAAGGCAGTAACACCCATCTGGCACGGAAATCCAATAGCCCTGCACGTATCGACCGCAGCCTCGAGCTTGCGCCTTACGACATCAGTACCCTTACACCGCGCCAGCGTCCACTCATCACCAACAAGCATTGCCGGGACATGCTCAGTGAACATAGCACACCACCCCGCCGCCTTCGACACAATCTCAGCCATGACCCTCCGATCTACCTCCAGCGCCTTGCAGAAGTACATCGCCTCGACCGACGCAGCAAGGTGTATCCCGGCCAGCAAATCCGCCACCGTCTCAGCCGTCACCCCTCCCTTCCCCTCCTTCGTCCCATTCCCCTTCAACTTCGCCACCGCCCCCGCATCAGCCTTAGGCAAATACATAGACACGAGCTTAGCATCATCCTCCCTCAGCAGTCCCCTACTGTTCCCCATGGAATACAACTGCTCCGCGGCCGTCGCCAGGGGCACAGGACACTTGGCGTCTCTCGCCGCGTCGACGACGATCCCCGCGTCTTTCCAGATAATCGCCACGGCGGACAACACGCTCCAGTCAGCGGCCAACATATGCGGCCCGCGGTTCGCGAACATGAAACTTGCCCCCCGGCCCGCGGAGACGGTGTCGAACACCGCCTGAGTATCCAATCCCGCGTAGGTAGCCAGCCCCAGGGCCTCGGAGGCGGAGATGATGTTCGTCGCCGCCAGCAGCTGGTGGATGGCTTTGGTCTTTTGGCCGGCGGAGAGGCCGCCTGGGATGGTATACAGGTTTGCAGACAAGGTGTTGAGGATCGGCTCGGCGGCGGCGAGGTCGGACTCGGGCCCTGAGGCGAAGATGCTGAGCGTCCCGTTGCCGGCGCGGATGGTGCCGCCTGATACGGGGCAGTCGAGGAGGCGCACGTCGGGACGGCCTGAAGCGTCGAGGCGGGCGCGGAGGGCGGGGGGGTAGGAGGGCGGGCAGGTTGAGTGGAGGATCAGTAGAGCGGATTCTGGTAGGGATGGGAGAGCGGGGTGGGAGCCTTCGAAGAGGAGTGCGTCGGCTTGGTACATTGTTGCTACCATTATCAGGGCGACGGGGGCGGAGGATGCGGCTTCCGCGGGGGTGGGGGCGGCATGACCCCCCGTGGACACGAGGGTGTCGACCAGCGGGGTGTAGAGGTCGTAGCCTGTCACGTGGTAGCCGGAGCGGGCGAGGTGCGCCGCCATGCCCCCGCCCATGGCGCCGAGGCCGAAGAAGCTCAGCTTCTTGGTGGCGGGGTCGGATGGCGACGACATGGTCGGTGGTGGTGGCGGGGGAGTGGGAGTGGGATGTGGTGTGGGGTAGAGGATATGCTATATCGGGAATGTGGCTTAGGTAACAGCTTGCGGTATCAGCGTTGAGATGGCACGGATCCTGACACAGATAATCTGATGCAAGGCCCAGCTTGGCAGGGAGAGTGATGTGAAGCAGAAGTTGGCACAAGAAATTGCTCAAATTGGGGAAATGACAAGAAGTCTTGGATCGTGGCTCATCATGGCCTCATCACTTTTTCATTAGGCTATGCTCGTCAATGTTGCTGGATGCGGAGCGTGGGGTCGAGAGTTGGAGAGAAAGACTCATATGCCGAACATGCGCGCCGTCGATCAAAAGGCGATCAATCCGGTGGGGGGTTGGAGGGGTAAATTGCTGCATTACACAACCTACAGCACATAAACCGCCCGAGGCGTGCCTTGCATGCGACTTTTTTAGCTATAGATTAGCAAAAATTACCGACCCTTCTTGACAGCTGCGGCTAAAACGAACCCCATCGGTTTCGTATATCCAACGTCACGTCACATTCCCAAACCCTTGGCACGAATCGTGGTGTGCTGTCTCTACGGTCTGTGCAGCATCTGATACATCCACACAATAGCACGTGAAAGGGCTGGAAGGCTCGGTATGCAGCCGGTTGGCTAGAATATCAAATCCCAGACTACGAGAAACGTGCAGAAGGCACATGTGCCGTGGAACAGCAATCGGGCTGTGCTGGTCTTCTCGCTGGCCTTTTTCAGCTGCTTATTGCCCTTGCCCACGTTTTCCTCGGTGAAAAACGAGTCCTGCACGAGCTGGTCAATGTTTGCGTTTTGCGTCTCCAGGTTTGCCATCAGGCTCGTCTGCAACTGGGATATCTCCTCCAGGGATCGGTGCACGGTTCTGATAAGAAACAGAATTAGCATTTGCCTGTACAGTGAAGTGGTCCACAGGATTGCGCGTACCTCACTTGATCCAGCTGCTGGCCAAGATGTTTGAGCATGCCTTGGTTCTCTTCGGCGAACATTTGCACCTGCTCGTCGGTCAATTGCTGGTCGATATCGTCCGGCAGCATCCGCAAGTCGTTCGTCCCGAGGCCCGCTCCATCCCGATGGGGCAGTAGGTTTGGGTCCACCTTCTCACCCATCATATCGGTGCCCTTGGCCTTGTATAACACGCTCTTGGCCTTTTCCTCTTCCCGCTGTAGACGCGACTCTATCATGAAAGCTTGCATTTGGCCCGCTTCCCCAAGGCGCTTCTGCAAGAACCAGATAACGCCCTCCCTATGAGCATTCAAACTCTTCTCCTTAGCTTCCTGTAGTTCCTCGTTCGGCGTTTTCTCCTGTGCTGCGCCACCTGCCGCCCAGCGCCCGAGTGCCCCAAGTCCAGCACGGTTGCGCTTGCGTGATGCGACCAGGGCTGTGGTCTCCTGGCGGATCTTCTCCGCATCGGCGAGTCCGGTGATTGCACCATTGAGCTGTCTGATCATCGTCTTCGAATGAGCGTCGATTTCCGCCCGCTCCTGATCAGTCAGGGGACGTTGGGGTGCACTGCCGGGCTTCTGGCCTCTGGCCGAGTCATGGCGGGCCAGTCTCGAGGCGGAGGTGGTGGACAGGTACGCAGTGCGGTTGGCCTTGAGGTAGGCGGTGAGGTCCGCTATCCTTGCGTTCTGGAGCTGTGGTCAGACACGGCGGCTAAGGTGTGTGGGTGCCAAGACGGTAGCATACAATCTTGTAGGCCTCCTTCAAGAAATCGTCGAGTTGATCGACAGAATAGCGATGACGCGAGACAGGGGCGACTTGCTTCTGCCTGAGGAGGGCGTTGAGGCTGGGCGTGACGTCTGTCATGTTGCAGTGAAGGAGATAAGGGAATGGTGCAGAAATTGAAGCAGGAGGCGAGCATTCAGATCATGGCGATAGAAGAGCTGTCAGCGGTCCGAATGCTAGGTACATGTAGGCAGGTGGAGAAGAGACGATCGCAATGCTGCGCGATGACCATATTAGGGCTCCATAGAAGATAGTCAGGGCCAAACAAGACGCCGACAACAAGCCCGAGCGGAATCACCCGTGGGGCCTTCCATCGTCTTGGCGTGAGGTTGGAGTCGCCCAATCGCAGCCCGCGACGGGGGGGCGGACCGGCGCGGTTGGGGGCGAATTGGGGCACACGGGGCAAAGTCCTCCGCTAGAGAGATAGTCGTGTTGCATCCCATGAGCTTCACCCTCGCTACGCCATCCATCGCGACATCTCACCGTCTCGCCGGGCGTCCTCAGTCCATGCTCCGCAGCTTGCGTGTTGTACAACTGTATCCACCGTGGTTTCGGGTCTTCTCTGTTCTTTTGGGCCCCCATCTATGCAACAGTGACCCCATCTGACTGTCTCTGTTCTGCGGATCATTGCCATGCTCCAGTAGAATTACTTTATGAAATACTGCAGGTAGGCGCCGTGATTGTACTGTAGGTCCTACGTCAATATCATAAATACCCCATGCTCCTCCCACCTTCTGTTGGATATCTATCAGCAATTCTCCATTTCTTTCACCATCTTATCCAATACAACAAGCCATGTCCTCTAAAAGTCGTCCTCAGGACGACCCCGCCACTATGCATTACAACGATGTTTCCAGAACCGCCTCCCTGGCTGCTCCTTTCCCAGGCTTGGCCAGTGATACCGAGTCTAAGGATGACAGCCCCAGTCCCAGCTCTCGAGGCTCTTTCGAGTCCAAAAAGGACGGACGAAACGGGTCAGCCATCGACCTCGAAGCTAACGATGACGAATCGATCGCGCCACCTCTATACTCGGTCTTCACTCTCAATCAAAAACGGTTTATCGTTGCCATGGCCGCCATGGGGGGTTTCTTCTCCGCTATGTCTGCCAACATCTACTTCCCTGCTCTCAACCCCCTCGCGAAAGAGTTTCACGTTACGCCAACCCTGATAAACTTGACCATCACTGGTTATCAAATCTTTCAAGGTCTTGCGCCTCTGATGGTTGGCGACCTTGCCGACATGGCAGGCAGACGTCCTGCCTACCTCCTGTGCTTTGTCATCTACATTGGTGCCAACGTCGGGCTTGCCATGTGTCCCAACTATACAGCTTTGTTTATCCTCAGGTGCATGCAGAGCAGCGGTAGTAGTGGAACCATCGCCCTCGGATCCGGGGTCGTGGCGGATATCGCCGACTCCTCTGAGCGGGGAGTGTGGATGGGCTTCAACACTGCAGGCTCCAACATCGCTCCAGCTCTGGGACCAGTCATTGGAGGTCTCCTGGCCCAATACCTTGGTTGGCGCGCCATCTTCTGGTTCCTAACCATCATCGCTGGCGTCTACCTCTCCGTGTTCGGTACATTCTTCCCCGAAACTAGCAGGAACATTGTGGGCAATGGCTCCATCCCTGCAAAAGGTTGGAACATGTCTCTCAAGTACTATCTTCAGACTCGAAAAAGGCAGGATCAGCAGGTGCACGAACCACAGCAAGTCCCCAACAGACGACCTCTGAGGTTTCCCAACCCACTCAATGGCCTGAAGCTACTGAAGGAGAAGGATATTGGCATACTGCTGATCATCAATGCTCTGCTATTCAGTCTGTGGTATTGCGTCTTGTCTACCACGCCTTACTTGTTCGGCAAGATCTACCACTTCGACCAACTTCAAATCGGCCTCTGTTACTTGCCTCTTGGCGTTGGCGCTCTATGCGCACCCGTCATTAATGGAAACGCCCTCGACTGGAACTTCCGCAGGACTGCGGCCAAACTTGGCATGAAGATCGACCGAAAGCGTGCCACCGATCTAAAGGAATTCCCGATTGAACGATGTCGTCTGGAGATCATTGCTCCTTTCATGTTCACAACAATCGTCTGTAACCTTATTTATGGATGGGTCATGCATTTTGACGCGCCTTTGCCAGTGGCTTTGGTTCTTCAGTTCATCATCGGCGTTTCTAACACTTCAGCCTTCGGAGCGATGAATGTCCTGCTTGTCGATCTCTTCCCTTCAAGCCCTTCGACAGTCATTGCGTCCAACAACCTATGTCGGTGCTTCATTGGCGCTGGAGCCACTGCCGTCGTCATTCCTATCGTGGACGCATGTGGCGCCGGTGGTGCCTTTACCCTGTTTGGTGGACTTTTGCTGCTGTCTACCCCTCTGTTCCTGGTACTCATGAAGAAGGGACCTCAGTGGCGTACTGAGCGAAGAGAAAAGCATGCTAGGCAGAAAGAGGAGAAGGAGGAGCGCAGACGCCTGAAGGAAGAGCAGACTTCGTCGTCTGCGTCGTCAATTGACGAGAAGAAAGCTTGATCACGATCACATACACGCATTAGATGACAGACCAGCGATTTCCTGCAGCCAGCAGAAGCATTTAGTAAGTGATAGCGTTAAATCATGTCGCATCTGGGAAAGACCCAAAAATGATAGCCTTGCCCTGACCAAGTTCCTGTTCCTGTTGCTCCCGGGACCGCTCGATCTTGTGCAGTAAGAATGAAGTCCGGATAAGAAGCTCTGCAGGCGCATGTCAGTGGATCCGCACTCGTTTCCCCAGCAGCCGAGGCTTTGTCGCACCTTGTATATCCAGAAAGTAGCTGACAGCGACCTCTTCGTCATTAGCGTACAGGATGGGGTTATCCCGTCGGCGTCTTTCCCGGACCCTAAACTTAATCCCTACATCTTTATTACCATTGTTGACCCACAATACCCCCGCGTCATGCTTTCGACCATGCATGTCCCCACCATGCATGTCCGCACCAGCCCTTTCCGCTAACCAGTCCCTGAAGACCCTAATCAGCCCGTCGCCGACCTCGACGATAGAAACCATGACGTTGCGGCGCGGCGCCAGCTTGACCAAATTGGTCGCGCAGCAGAGCTGGCCGAACATCTCGCCGGCGTCGAGGCTGACAGAGCGCCATGCACATCCATCGTCCGTCAGCACGCCATCATCATACTCCCGGACAGTAGCCGAATGCGTGCGAGATCCCGGCACGTCGCCGGCGGGATGCCTGCGAGGTGGCGACGCTCGTTGCGGCTCCTGGTGCTGCGGCAGGAAGCGCGTGTACAGGTCGCCCAGAGCTTGCAGCCGGCCGACCTCGCCGTCGGGGGTGACGTCGAGTGCAGAATCTAGCCCTGGTGTGCCGAGGTTGGTGCAGTACAGGTTCGTTGTCGAGAGGCGTGCTGCTGGATGGTAGCACTCCAGCACCAGCGTGTGGTTTTCGAGCGCCGCCGCAGCAGACAAGCGCGAGTGCAGCGCAACTAAGACATGGCGATGGAGCTTTCGTGAAAGCGGACTGAGGTTGAACAGGGTGAAGGTTTCGAGACGAGCGAGGACAAGGTCCAGCAGCTGGTGACGTGAGGTTAGCTTGGGGTGCGTGGGCTGCGGGGGGAGGAGGCACATGTCAGATGCGCCATGAGGGCATGTACTTCACTGGGCAAGGAAGTCAAGCGGTCTTGATGCATCTCTGCAATGCGCTTCATTAGGATAAGGCGGAGGTAGAGGTTACAACGAAAATTATACCGATTGATCACATGAGTTGACGTCAAATGCCCTCCGTATCTTGTGCCCCCATTTCTCCAAACCCCGTTTAGCCCCCCACGCCCCTGCTGTCAGGGAGTCCGGGGCAATGGCAGGCCCCAGATTGGCAATCACATGCCGAGATGGCGGGGCGGAGGGGTGGAGGGGCGGAAGGGCGGGCCGCGCGCTTGCCAGAACAGGAACTTTGTAGACAGTCGCGTTGCGCTTTCCACCCTCGACGACTACAGTTGCTGTCGACTTCTTGACGCCATACTCCCCTGTTTCAATTCGTCTTCTGCTAACGGACTCTGCATACTGTCAGCAGGAGATGAAGTGCCTCACAGCTCAGCCTTCAAGATGCCTCTAAACGGCATGAGAAACTTCGTTGAATCAAGAACCAAACCGCAACAGCCTGAACCTTCAAAGCAACCAAAGCAGGCCCTCACAAAGGATCGTGCACGCGAACTAGGATTTTATCTCGATCCGAATCAGCCTACAGAGAAGACTGTGAACCCAAGCAAGAAGGTTTCGTTGCAGCCTGTTCACCGAACCTTTTCGCCTTCTTTGTCTGCAGGAGATTCCTCGCGAGATGACGCTCCTCGAGCTGATCACAATGCCTTTGACACTGACGCCTCACTCCACGATGGGCTTTCTTCATGCAACGATGAGGACACAGTCGAGGTGCTCCAAGAGATGAGCGCTCCTGAACATCGCTCACGTTTCTCGCCATCTATGCATGACAACACCACGAACAATCCACCTCCTTCGACTCAGCTTAGGGTTCCCCATGATCGACCCATCCACAAAAACAAAGAGCTTTCGCCTTTTGAGCTGAGAGATCTTGCCCGAGGTCGACGACCCACACCGTCATCATATCCTGAGACGACGACCGACGGCTCTCAAGGCGCCAATGATCAACCCGCGTCTAGGTCCTCACGGGAGGTGGACGACCTTCGTGAATGGAGAACCGCCTATCCTGCCCCAGCTCCCAGACCAGTGACAAACGATATTTCTTCGGCGAGAGCGACTGCTGCATCATCTACTGCTGCTGCAAGCTCGATGCCGGCTGCTCGCGGAGGACCACGCCTCACGATTGTCCGCGAACCTCTCGTGGTCCGCGAGACCGTGATCGCCGAACCAACCCCGATTGGCAGTCGCGTCCAGGATTCTTCGGCAGATCGACCCAAAACTTCTCGTGGCCTTCAAACACAGCACATCAATACAGTTGTTGAAACTCCTGAAGGCGTCGGACTCCAGCTGCCGATCCACCAGATCGCCAAAAGCAGCACTCTGGGCGAAGTGTCTGACCCGGAAAGTTCACCTTCGCCTCCCGACACAGATGTATTAGACTACACACCGGAGCAGCTGAGCGCCATGCGCTACTCAGAACTGCGCAGTGAGGAAGTGGACGCTCCGCATAGTCTGCCGATGGGGCCCATCCACTCAGACACCGATCTGGCTGTGCGACTTACCCAAGCGTTGCATAGCAGCGATGCAGCTCAGCAGCGTGCACTGCTCGAGTCGCTCAGCCTGCATAGTTGGGAAGATGCCGGTGACTGGTTCGTGGCACGCCTGGCCGACATCATCAAGCGCTCTGTGGAGCTGCGCAAGGACAAACGACGCCTGGCTCTGGAGCTGGAGAATGAGATCGAATCGCGTCACGATCTCATCCATGAGAAGAGGCAGGTGCTGGAGGAGAACTTGAAGGGGCTTCGCGAGGCGGGTGGCAGAGTGTTGGAGGTTGGCACTCCGATGAAGAAAAAGAAGGCAAGGAAGGCATGAAAACGCTGAATACAGCGCAAGACGTCGAGATTATGATTGCTCAATGACATGACTAGTTATATACCCCACATAGTATTGCATTTTCATCTGCCACAAGCGTACCTACCACTATTGCCGCCATGCTTCACAAGTAACAGGACGATCCCATAACTTGAGCGCCTCGTCTCTCCAAAGCGCCTCCTTCGCACCATCAGGCGGCAACCGCCATAGTGTGATGCCGAACCCGCTCATCTTCAAACTTGTCACCAGCGGTCCCAGGATCAGCCTGCGCACCACAAACCCGCGGCCCGCAAGCTGCTCGACCGCCAACTCCGCCACCCGGCCTAGGAAGGCATCGCTCGTCGAGCCCAGCGAGTTCAGCAGCAGCACAACGTGGTTGTCCTTTCCCCTGTCCTTCTCCTGCTGCTCGACATCAAGCTCCCATACGCGCTGCGCGTTGACTGCAGGCCAATGCGAGCGGGAGAAGGGGATGAACGACCTGTCTTTATCTGTAGTGTCGAGGAGCAGGTCCAACATTTGTCCCGTCAGATCATCTAGCTCTGGCACGGGTGAGATACGCCGAAGGCCCGGCTCGCCATGAGCGCCCATGCCGAGCTCTATCGTATCGATCGGGAGGGTGTGGAGTGGTGTAAGGGTGGCGTTTGGGAGTGCGACGCTATCTCGAGTCAGCCACATACTATCATGGTAGAGCCAGAGAAGAGGAAGAGGCAAATGGTAAGGTAAGGAAAGTCGAGCATACCGATCAAAAGCCACGCCCACGGTGCCCACATTATCCGCAACGTATCCCATCACCTCCGCGACTCTCTCCAGCCCCTCCCCTTCCTCCGCCAGCGCACAAGCCGCCTTCAACCCCACCAAATGCCCACTCAACCCCCTCCTCCCGACCTTTCCCCCTTTCGCCCGTCCCACAGCAACATCGTCCCCGACCGGCACGAACACGACCCTCTTCCCCGCCGCCGTCGCCCTCGTCACCGCCAGACCAGCATTCAATATATCCCCCGTGTAATTCCCGCACACGACCAGCGTGCCTTTGCTCTCCGCCTGTGTATCAGGTTGGCAAAGCTCTATAGCGCGCAAGATCTGCGCTGCGGTCGGGGAGGCGAAGACCGCGCCGGAGACGGAGGCGGAGAGGAACGAGGGTCCGACGAAGCCGCTGAACATGGGCTCGTGGCCGCCGCCGGAGAAGGCGATTACTGTTACGTGAGAGGCGCGGAAGGAGGCGAGATCGGAGCGGTAGAGGATCTTGTGGGTGGGGAGGTAGGAGAGGTACGTGGGGTGGAGATGCGTGAGGCCATAGGAGGCTTCGTTTATTGCTTCTGGGCGTGGTGTTAGAGATGGTATGTGATTTGGTGTTGGTGGTTGGTATTTGCGCTTGGAAAGATGTGCAAGTGGGGAGAGACAAACCTGCCGGGTCATTTATGAAGTGGAAGGTCTGCTTGGAGGGCGGCTCGGTGTCTGCTGCCGCCATGTTGGAAGGACGAGATCGTGCTATATAGTAATGTGAGGCAGAGTCGTCGGGTTTATATTCTTGAGAGCGTGTGAAGGTGGATAAGAAATGCCTCGAGTGAGGAGGATGGATGGGATTGAATAAAGTCAAGAGGGGACAAAGCAATCAGGCGGTGCGCAGGATACTAACATCGACTCTTTATTCGACTTACGATTACAACCACGGCCAGCTACGTCCCGTCCGCGACCGGCAATGCTGATATAGAAACGAGCAATGCGGGGCATTAGAGGCTTGCGGGGTGAGGGGAGCAGATCAGCCAAGAAGGCATAGAAACCCGGCTTTCCCGATCCGGAAGTCCGACAACAAGGCAGTTCTCTCCAGGCTCCAGCTCTGAATTTCTGCACGCGAGAGGTTATGCGTGAGATGCACAGGCAATCTTGGTAAGCTACTGCTTACTCCCGCAACGCAAAATGCGATAAGATGTCCTGGCATCGACGACATCTGCATGTCAGACATGGTCTTTTGAACAGGGTGTGTAATTCTTCAACTGGATATAGCTTTTGTCTTTACCATGATCGAACGACAGTAGCCGAAACTGCGACCAAAGGCATCACCTTGGTCGTTTGAGCGGCTTAGTTTGGGCAGGCTGCACGTGAGGCATATGTGCGTGTTGTAAATATGCTTTTAAAGATCAACCTTCTCCGGTCGAGTACCGACATATTGCCAAACTTCCGCATTGATGATCATTATCGAAAGTGTGCTGCAACTGAATCATGGCATGCAAGTTCATGTACAATCCTTGGATCCAGGGAACCAAGGATAGGCAGAGTGATCAGTGTCAAAACGGTCCTAAAGTCGCATATGCATGGTCCCCGAACTTGTTTTCCTTCCAACCACCCTTGTGATCCGTTCATCGTATAAAGCCGTGCAATCGGGGACGCTGCTGACAAAAGGATGCGGTGAACGCCTTTCCGTCTCAACAAAGTATCGATGTAACATGGCTGCTAATTATACGGGCGGTGAGTGTAACACAAACGCGAATCGGCAAATGGGGGAGCGCCAATAAGACTTGACTTCATTGGTGAGCTTTGCTACGTGGTCAATTTCTTCGCGTGGGTCCTTCCAATTACTTGGCAGAACAAAATCCTGCGTGACGAGCTGAGGTGGTAGTACAAGATGGGCAGAGCGGCGTACAGCATTGCTTTTGGGGGGGAAAGGGTTCCATGCCAGGCGTTACGCGTCAGATGCCAAATTCCGTGATTCCGTGATACAAAGAAAAGTCGTCGCTGTATTTTTATCGGCAGTAATGTCGAGCCATCACATCGCGTCCATATCGTCAAAAGAGCGGTATTTTGGGTAAAGAATAGTCATCAATGCGAAACGGGCTGCGTCCGGGAATCACTGTCGGGGTCAGGTCCTGTAAGTGGTTTGCGGAGCCGCGACCAGGCCCATCCGAATAAGCGCGACCTCCGCGGCGTCCTCTTTGGCGTTGTTTGAGTAGGTGCCATCGTACCAGTAGCGCGCCTGGTATGCCTTGCCGTTGACCTCGACCGTGCTCGACCAAGCGGTCCTGCCCCCTGCGAGCGCATGTCAGCTCGAACGGAAAGTCGCAGCACGTGATGCCATAGGTTCCATCATGTAGAGGACTTCATATGTCCGCTCGGTAGGACTCCTGCGTAGCTGATCTCGTGCCGGGGAACAAGCATCTGTCAATGACTCACCTCTGCGGTCTGAACACATCTCGTACCGAGGAGTCCTCCACCCACGTCGCTGGCACTCGCCTGTTCGAACAACTGGTAAGTTTGGTTTCACGACCATGGGGCACAGTGGATCTTACCGAGGAGTCGTGTCTGCCATGTCATGGAGGCGCTGGAGCTGATGCTTGAGCTCCGGGTTGATGACGAAGTGGAAGACATGCTGACACAAAGTAGGCTGACGGGAGAAGATGATGATGGATGCAGGGTTGAATGCGAAGACAGTGCGACGATCCAGACGATGATATACCGAGGAAAAGGGGCCAGCGAGAGACGGCGAAAGAAAAGTGTAGGATGGAGGATGCTGGTTGAAATATGCGCCGCCAGCCTCCAGTCACGCCCGAACGCGAACCAATGTATGCAGACACAAACAACACACAGAGCGGCGCTCGTCCAACGAGAAGTCGTTGTCCAGAAAGAGGTGCCGGTTGAGCCCAAGAAACTTTTAGGAGTGGAAGAGCGTGCAGCGAAAGTCGTAGGTGTGGGAAAAAAATTCCCACACGTACAGAGCGCGCAGCAGAGCCGGTGTAGCGTGCGGTCTGTTTGGTAGGCTGTGGCCTGTCGCCCATGAGCTGTGGGGGCCCATCACATGGATGAAACTGGCAGGAAGCGATGCTGCATTACATCGGACAAAGTGCCAGCAGGACTGGCACCGAGCCCGTGGCATCGGTATCGACGGTGTCGCGGTCTAGCAAAGCCGCTGCATGCTCAGGGCTCAGTGGGACACGATTGGGCACGCAGCAGAGGCAAGAGGAGGACGCCGTAGGGGGATATTTCGGGCTCGGACAGTCTGTGTAGGGCTAGAAGCAGGCCTTATGGGAAGCAGCTGAAGACTGAGTGGCCGTCCCGCCCATGATAAAACGCAGTTTTTGATAGCGCCATTTCTGGGCTTTATCAGTGCGTGCAATTGTGGGCTCGGATGCGCACGCGGTTACCCTCCCCCAATGCTCGCGCGCTTGGGCCGGGTCCATCGGAAGTCGGTCTTATGGGGGAAAGAGAAAGCGCGCGATTCATGGAGGGCACTACCGAGTACTCATCACTCATCATTGCGGTGGGACCCAGCATACAAACTGGGCTTGGGGTCGCTCCGTTGCTCCGCAATGCACAAGCGCTCCGGCGTCGACGTACGGGGCTTGCAATAGCCCCGTTCGCTCGCCAAAGCTTCAGCGCTTTGCCAGTCTTCTGTCGCACGAGCGCCCCGCGGATCTCGCACTGCGGTGAGCTCAGGGTGGACTGAAGTCAACAACGGAGCATTGAAACAGCGGGAGCCCAATGCGGTCCGCTGCGATCCCGAAAGTCTATACTGTCGGTGACGCGTGTCAGCCAATGATTTGAGACAACCAGATGTCCGCGGCGGGCCATGCATGACGCCGCCGATGATCCTGCAGCTGGTCACGGCTCGCTATTACCGCGCTGCAATCACCATTCGGGCATCTACGCAGAAGGATTAAATTCTTCTGCCGGCGTTGCTTTGACACGTCGGCATCCATCACGGCATGCAAGGGGAGAGCTGCGGTCCACAGAGTGATTAAATTGCATTCGCCCATCTCATTGCACAATGAGACCAGCGCTATCCACATCCGTGCCTCCAATGTCCAGTGGCTAATGCATGTCGAACCAGGAGAGTGGTCCGACTGGCCGACCTCTATACTTCCTCCCTACAATCGATGCATCCATGAAGCCCGACCCAAATCATGCAAGGTACCCAGACAGTCGTTATCGTGAAAAACAGGTGTTACGCTAATGCTCACCAATAGCGATGTGAGATGAGTGATGAAAAATATGTACAGTACAGGGGTTGGCCGTCAATTGTAGCTCGCGGATCGAAGCCGAGTCGGACCGCGTGGGGATGCATGACCTTGGCTAGAAGGCCTAAATGCGATTGACGTGGCATCCTCGATGGAGTGCTTTGAATTGGGCCTTCCTGTTTGCCACTTGAGTATGGACATGGCGTTCTTCGGACTGGCGTCGCGGAACTGCCGTTTGATGCAATCATCGACCAGGGTGGCGAGGCCAGAAGCTACAACGACACTAGCGCAAAGTCAGCATGGAAAGTCACGCTGGGGATTCAGCCAGGTACTCACTCGGATACATCCTTCTGTCCGCGGATGAGACGCTCGTCGTTGATCCACATATGGCATGGGGGAACCCAGCCTCCCCTACGCCTTTCGTGCGTCCGCTCGGCTGGGCTCAAGGGCTTTGGTGTAATCTTGGCAAGCACATCAGAACCGCCAGCGCGCACGAGATGGTAGGACGTCTGCTCGTCTTCGCCGTCGTGCACTGTGATGCGCTTCCAAGAATAGGTGGTACCCCAGTACTCGAAGTCGTACCTTCTACTTGCCTTGGCGCCACGACGCTTGACCTCGACCTTGGCGTAGTTGGAGAATTCCAGCCGGGTGATTTCGTCGGGCACTCGGACACGAGCCCCGCTGTCGGGTCCATCTGGGTTTGGCCTCGCTCCGAGTTCGTCCGATTCGAAAGAGTGTCTGGGGTCGGGACTGGTCGTAGCTAGGGTATTCATGCGGCTGTCGGACCTCGTACGAAGATTGGCAAATGCGCTGCTGATGGTCTTCTGGAGGCCAGGCCGGGCGGGAACGCTTGGCTTGAAGTACTCGCGGGTGGAGTGGCATACCTCTCTGCCAGAATTGCGGTCGTAACGGCGGAGCGACATTTCCCTCGCTTTCAAGTCGTACATGCGCAGATGGAATAGGGTCATGTTCTGTATTCTGCCCTTAGGTGTGCGGACTTCGGTGTTGACTTTGAGGTTCATGTTTCCGTCGGGGGTCGAGTCATCATGGGAGATGCAGAGCTTCCGTGTGGAAGGGAAAAGCTTGCTGAAATCGGCAGGGGTCGTTGGTATCGTGTCATCGTAATAATCGTCCTGGTAGAAATGGGGGGGTTCGAAACTTGAGTCGCTTCTCGAGTCGTCCTCGGGTGACTCGTGGGCGAAGGATGCAGAGGAGTCATACGTCTGGACGGAAGCGCGGGCATCTGCCGCCGGAGCATAACTCGCATTGTCGCGGTCCTCGAAATCAAATAGTGCGGGCTTGGAGCTGAGGTATTCGTACTCGGTCGGCACAGTGCTCTGGGAGCGGTAAGATTTGTCACTGCGGTCAGAGCCACTGGACCTGCGAGAGCCTTTATCTGAAGAAGTTGAACATGTGCTGCGCTGTTCGACCTGAACAGGAGAGGTGCTATAGTGGCGGAGAAGCGTCATGAGTAGGGAGCCTGATGATTGTGGAGCAGGTCGCCGGCGATGCCGGGGGAATTATATCGAGTACGGCCGGACAGCCACACACGGCCTGGGCTGAGCTGGATGACCACAGGCAGCGGCGGTGGGCAAGCTGATCGGGGGGCTGGTCCCAGCTTTGGGGGAGGTGGGAGTGCGTGCGCGGGCGGTGTGCGGACCCAGACTTTGGAACCACAAAGCGTGAAGCTTCCCCGGGCGTTCTAGAAGAATGCAGTTTCCAGTCAGTCTACAGGAGGCGTCCGGGTCACGAGCAGCCACGCGTCGGTCGGGGTTTGTTCATAAAGCCTGAACGGCGTCATGCAATGCGTGTCGAGTCGGAAGCAAATTGGAGTTGAATTGAAGTGCGAGGAAACGTGCTGCCAGCCCTGAGGTTATAGACAGAAAAGCACGGCGTCGACGGATCGGAAGGAACAGGAAAGGGGGGCCATAAGTCTTCGTTTTTGCTTCGCGCGGTGCATCCACCCGGGGCCGCCGCGAGGTACATCTTGTGTTGGAGATGCAGCTATCCGCCGATTTTAATCTAGCATGTCTCCACGGCGCCTAGCACACGTCGTTTGTCTCTGCTCATCATCCGTGATCGCTCTCTCGATCGGATTCCGTGCGGCTGCTCTGCAACCTCCCTTGGGCCAGCGTGACGGCGACAAAAGCAGCCTTGCGCAAGGCGTCCGCGCCGGTCTCGCAACCAGCTTGCCAGTAGAGTCACAAGGATTGGCTTCATCCTGTCACCTGCTCCTCCGTCGGCCCACCCGCTTATGCATGCTCCAACAGGCCCGCCACCCCTGAGTGGACCGTGAGGGTCAAGGCTAACCGACGACCTATGGCGGATCGGGCATACGCCGCGGCTCAGCCCACCCTCAGCTCGCCAGCTCGGAGCTTACAGGGCACCGAGTTCGTGGCGCATCCCACGCAAGGTGACATGTGCATGTCATTGGAAAACTGATCACAAATGTCGGCCTCGCGCATGCTTCGCGGTGTACAAGAAGCACGATGATACGAGAACATGCCATTTGTTCGCATGTCATAAGATTCCGCTCTCGTAATACTCGGCCACCGTTCTCCGTCCTCGCTGTGGACACAGACAAAGCTCTCGGTTCTGAATCATGGTGCGTCCTTCACGTTGGTGCCCTGCATGATGATGCAGTATTTGCGCTGGCTGCCTCGACTGTGGTAGATTGGGCGACTAGAGGATCGAGATGAGTGGATGTAGACAGCTACCATGCTCCTTTCGGCGATAAAGTCTTCCTTCAGACTTCCTTCGACTCCCAGGGTTTGAGTCAGCGGAATCGAAGGGCGACAGCGATCTCTCGCCAAGTGAACTTCTGTAGCCGCTCGTGGCTTCAGCCGACACCACTACACCGAGGATACCCAGAGACAAGACAGTACAGTACGATACACGTACCTTACGCCACAATGCGTGATGGTAGCACACGCCCACCCTGCGAGACATTGTCACGCTGAGCACAACATGATGGCGTCTGCAGGATTACTGTGCTGTCGCGTAAGACAAAATTCAACGATATGCTATGCTCCAATTTGATGGAATATGCTGTGGCACTGTCCCGCAGTTCTGTCACGCTGTACGGGTACCTGATCGTCACTCAACAACGGTGATCTCACAGGCATTAGGTTAATGATACCGCCTCTGTGATGACGACAGTCACTTTACACCCCGCAGAGTATACCATATCTCCAACATGTGTCGACCACAGACAAATGGCAACTCAACCGACAACACCGCTCGTGTTACCACCATATGCTCAGGATCAACAACATGATACATTACCTAGACCCCCTGCGGCTCTTCCCATGTTTTTCGACAGGGATATTCCCCACTGCCCCTCCTCGCATGGTATCAGGTATATCTCCACCTTGGGGGAGCCCCCTCAACGCGGGGTATTTCGAATCTTGTTCCCTCCACCATCGGCCTCACATTTGTCCAGCGCATACGACAATGATACAGTACCCGCCATAATTAGTGCACTTGTGACGTTCCTCGTCTCCGTCCTCGGGCGTGCAGCGGGCCACTCATCCGTTGATTCCGTCCAATACTGAGCTCGCAAGTTTGTTTTTTTTGGCAGCCCGATACACGCGCCACTGATTTCGCTCTCGAAAACCCATCAATCGCTGCCAGGGGCGATCCACCCCCGTTTGGTAAGTGATCAAATGACCTTGTATAGGCTTTCAAACTCAACGAGTCTCCGATCACACATGGAGCCTTGGGCATTTCGATGCCCAATCCGTATCACTTGACTTCACCCGCATACCGTCTGTCACTACCACCGACAGCATCACACTATCGATCATGCTCGATTACATGCTCGTACAGCCGACACCGGTCTTGGATTTTATCGTGTAACACACTTGGCGGAATTCCCCGACTCCCCGGAATGTTTCAACACGTAGGTGCCATTGCGTGGCTGCAGCCGAAGCAAACATTCCTGTCGATTTACCAAACATTTCTTCCTTTGTCAACACCAGGTTATGTTTGTGACCTTTCCTGATGAAAAGATAAGGCAAGGAGGAAACGACTGAGCGATGAGCGCCTGTTACGGTGATGCTGATGGGCCTTTCATCTAGGCGAAGATCCGGCCACAGCCGCACTCTCACCGCTGGTCAGCCAGAGCTTGCCTTGGCTTCGCAGTCTGGCCATTCGCCATGCCCTGCACTGACGTGGACACCGCCCCGTAAGGCTCACCCTAATCACTGCAGACAAGCCATATCCTCGACGCCGTAACCGCGGCTGGGCCTATCATGAAAAAGTTTGCAATAGCCAAATTAAGGCACGGACACGAGGTCTCGACCGGCTTGTCATGAACTACTGCGGCGTCAAACCGGAGGAATGAGGACTGGACAGGTGTAAAGGGTCGCTCATCGAGACTTTTGCGTCTAGTCGCTCAGCAGCGGCTTATCCGAGGGCGGCTGTGTTGCCGTCCCTCTCAGAGGCCTCGACCAGTCTCGTCCAGTGACCAGAGTGGCGAGACGGGCGTACAGATGACCATGTTGATGCACTGATATTAGCGGTCAGGTGATTGGCGTGCTGCTGATACTCCCCATGTCTTGGTTACATTGATGTGTCGTTCCAGGCTCAATTGTGTTGTGCCGCATTTGTGCGTACCAAATGGTCGAGTATGAGACACTCTTAGCCCGCTACAATGATACGAGGTATTGCATGGGCCGAGCGACTGTTACACAGGATCTCGCCGAAATGAGTAGTATTGCCTGGATCAGGGTAGCGGACATATGTACAACGTTTGCTGTTGCACTCGGTCGAGAGTACGGCAGACAGAACATGTGGAATGATTGACGAATGCAAATCCGTATTTCCTAGAGTATCAATTTGGTTGGCCATGTAATCGCAGGGTGTAGTACGAGCTTATAGTTCGATGTCATTTGTGTTCATGATAAAGCAAGAAATGTGCGCATCCGCAACCCGAATTTCGGAGATTGACGACATGTCCACTGTCATCGTCACTGATCATCCAACATTCGTCAAATAATTCAGTACTCGAAGGTCGCACGCGGATCAGCCATGCAGGTAACGCCGCAGAGGGATCATACCGAGTATGGCAATTCATGATGCATCGCCCCGACCGCCGTCGTCGTCCGCACTGCCATCGTCATCGCGTGGGTCAATGACAACGAGTAGTCACAGCAGTCCAGCGATACTGACTAGACCTCAGATCGCCTGCCAACAGTTTCGGCAACTCAAGCGCTCGAGGATCTAGTCAACAATGCGCCGACGCCACTAAGTACAGGACTATCCCAACTCGATGCTCTGCTTTCTGAGCACATGCCCAATGGCAGCACGGAGGGCTTCAATCCCGCGCCCAAGGCCCCGGGCCTACCACCTGGCTCCCTCATCGAAGTCTGGGGTCCTTCGGGCGGCGGCAAGACCACGCTGACGTGAGCCCCACCCATACCACGGAAGATATTGATGCCCGTCTCACTGACACGGAACTGCAGAATGACGCTCGCCGCTTCCGCGCTCAAGTCCGGCGCGGCTGTGATATGGCTCGGTACGTCGCCACGTGGAGCACCGCTATCGCCCGAGTTTCACTGACAATTCCAGACCTCTCGACCCCTATCGTTCCGCACCGGCTGCGGTCGATCCTTGGCTCCGTCGCCACCGAGGTCGACGCCAGCAGCTTCCACCACCTTGCCCTGCCGAGTCTTTCACACTTGCTCGCTCTATTGCAGAATCCTCCGACGTACCTGCCGTGGACCGCGCAGTCATTGCTCGTGGTGGAAAACTTGCACCATGCTGTTGACATCGCGTACCCGCGTGTTTCGCATACGGGACAAGGCGAGCAAGCAAAGTGGGCCTCGACCCGGCGCTCGGCTGTGCTGGGAAACGTAGCGGCTCTGCTGCGCCGGTTAGCTGCTGTCCACGCCATTGCCACTGCGGTAGTCACGACCAACGCTTCGACGCGGTCACGCGGATCGATGGGCACAGGAGCGGTGCTGGTGCCTGCACTCGGGGGCTTGGAATGGGAGCGTGCTCTAGGAGGACGATGGGTACTGTTTCGAGACTTTGCGTCAGAGGTGGAGGACGGCAAGGCCACCAAAAACCTTGATTGGGAACGACCAAGGAGATTTGTTGGTGTCACTAAGCTAGGTACCCGGGCTATGACGGAAGACGACGGAGATGTCGGTGTGGTGTTTCAATTCGACATCGATGAGGTGAGTAAACGCTTTCCTTCTGATTGTACACTTCCACATCCTGTTCAATTCTTAGTTGGTGCGCTACGCGGCACGACTTCGCAAAACACCAGAGAGATCACATCTGACTCTTACAGACCGGTATCGTCGACCTCGCACAAACGCGGCCCCGCCGCAGCATAGCGGAAGGAGATGTAGGTGCTGAAGTCGTGGAAAATGGCACCAATGGCAGCAGCGGTCTACCAACACGAATGATATCACCCTCGCACCACCGCCCTTCTAAGCGCCACTTTGATGAGATCGCCGACAGCGAATCCGACGGAGAATACGGCTGGGACGAGGGCGATGGAGACGAAGTGCTCGTCGCGGCCGAAGGGCTAATCGACGAGGAGGATCTCTTCGCCACAACAGCTCCTGATGCAGTACCTTCCGCTGCCGGCAAAGTTCCAGACACTGGCACAGAAGAAGGCGACAATGGTAGCAACGCAGCAGAGGCAGCGATTATGGAGTTGGAGGATAGACGCCACACTGGTTGAGCTGTGCCAGACATTTGATACCCTTCGTGCCTTCTAGAGGAGATGCCGACAGCGACGCTACTAGACCGAGCCTTTCAGAGTCGTTGGTCAAGTCCAACTTCGGAAAATCCGGCAAGGGTGGACTTTCTCTGGATCATCTGTTTCTCACGGACGCCATTTATATGCATCAAGGACGAAAACAGCGTGCCGAAGATCAGCTCAACCGCCTCCTTTAGGTTAATAGAAAACCTAAAACGAGCGCAAGAGAAGCGCGACTCTTACCTCAGCTCAGTCCTTAAAACCGAACACCTGCCCTTACCATGCAATCAATTCCTGGGTCAAGGTCGATCCCATAGCAAAAGATGCAAGTGCAAGATGGCCGACAGCATCGCTTGCACAGTGAGGAGTCTGGTAACACGTGCGAAGTCCTGGTTGGATATACGACAAGTGACGATGTACATAGAATCAAAAGAGCCTGTATACAAGAACATTACATGCAAACAACACGCAGTGATAACATTGTCCCTATCCGTCAGCTCGTGACACATAAACCAACCCGTCCGCTCTACCCAGGCACGAACTCTACTCACACGTGCGACTCTTGTCGCTGCCGACTTCTGCTGTCGAGCACAACAGCCGCATCTCTCACGCTCATCGATTGTAGACAGCCCTTCCACACTCCGCCTACGACCCTCGATAATGAAAGAAGCCTTTGCTCCCTGCTCGACGCGCGGCGACCGTCAGCACCAGCAATATATCAGACGGCATCCCGGTATGCAACCGGTCTGCACCGATTGTAAGTCATATGGCAATGGAACGCCCGGGTGATGACCTGCACCAGCAATAACTCCGCTGGCTGCAAGCAAATCAGTCTGCGCCGTCGTCAATCCGCCATGCAATCTGGACATCTGTCTCTGCTTTGCTTCTCTCGTGGAGATAGGGAGGACTACATCCAGCAACAGGGTGAGGAGCCAAAGCGTCCTTGCCTTCGCAGACAGATCTCGTGTGTCTTAGTCGCTGTTCAGCGCCCCCTGTCGCTGGGTGTTTTCTCATGCCTTTTGGGTGGAGGTGAAGATGGACAGGTGTAAGACGTGATGGTAAGCAGCAGTGAGTGATGATGGCTATGGGGGTGTTGTCGGGGCCGGTTTCATTCAGACGAGGATGGCTGGTGTGGACACGCACCGATAGACAGCGTATACGGGTGAGTGTGTTCAGTCCTTCTTCTACTGGAAGATACTCTCCTGCTACGTTGCTCGCAAGTCTGGCGCTAAATACCTCGACATGTCCGTTATCGTAAACGTTCGAAATGCCGCCTGCTGTTGAGGAACCACACACTTCACAAGTTTGCCAAGACACGTTTTGGAATATGCACAGAGAAGGAATTAAGAGGAGTAGCGACAGGCAAGTTGCGGTATCATGCAAAACGTCAGTTCGCGAAAGAAGGAGGAAGTGGCAATGTTTAACGCAGGACAGGACGGCCCTCAGCAGTCCTCGATGCATTGGATAAGCTAAATTGACCAGATGGCGCTTACCCGCGGGGTGAAGAGACGCCAAAGATCATTCGTAACCTACATCAATAATGCGCTTAGGCAGAGAGACGTTCTTGCAGAGAGGGGAACCACTTGTTCGGTATCTTAGTCTCCTTTGGTTTCGCACCTACCATGGTGAAATTTTTGCACAGACACGAGTGAATGTACTGATTCCATGACGGCCGCTTTTCACTCATCATAGGAGACCTTGCTCCATCCCGATCGCCGCGGAGATGTTGCTGAACTCCAGGCGCCGAGGATCGAGGCCATGTCACTACTTGCATATATCCAGGAGGAGGCAACTTCCGCTTAGGACTGCTGCAGGAAGGCCGTCCGACTCCGTCCGTTCCTGCAGCAAACTCCGCGGTCGAACCCCGGCCTGCGTTGTCTCCCCATCCGATCGCAGCTCCCCGGAACAGGAGCCCTGTGCGGATACTTGGCGCATAGAATCCGCCAGGGGCAGAGATTGTGCCCCTCTCCTGGTCGTACAAGCCGCCGTGGCGCAGTGTCTATTGAGAGTCCTCGGAGTGTGTGGCTCGGCTGTAGTGGGTCATACGCATCATATGTCGGACGCAAAGCTCTCACCAATCCATGCCGGTCCGAGATAAACCCGGGGTCGGGGTATTATGCGGTTGGGACTGCGTCTGGCTTCCCGACTCGGTGGAACTTCTGGAGGGGCCGGAAAAGTGGTTTCTGAGGGAGACGGGGGAGAAGCATCTTCGTTTTTAGCTAACCCGGGCCGGATCGCTCGCCTAGTAGGGTCGAGACTAGAAGCACGAACGGAAGCATATTGTTGCAATGGAGCCTTGGAGTCGATGCAGAATGACAAGCTTCGGGAGAGCCCGATAGTAGGATGAGTAAAACTCCGCAGTATAGCGGCATTGTGGACGAGCAGGACTTACCATCGAATTTCCCATACTCTGTATAACCTATCAAATATGGCAATATGCAGAGGACTGAAGGTGCTGGACGTGGCAGTCCCGGACCGCAACGAGTTACAGGGTGATACTAGAGGAGAAGAGACGTAGAGGCCTCATCACTCGGATCATTTTCTCATCAGGAGCATGCGAGTCAAACTTGGTGCTCGCCTTGAAATACCTGTTGCATGCTTGACTAGTGGGTGACCAGCAGTAGCTGCACTGAATCATCAGAGTTCTGCCACAGAATAGTTGCATTCAGAACATGGTAGACGGCGACGACTAATGACACTGTATCCTCAAATGGGGAATGCCGCGACTTTTCTCGAGTCAGAGGACCACAGAGTGGTTATCGAACCACCGGGGATTGGCTGCCTGATTTGCGGTTGTCGACGCGGGGCAGTCAGGAAGGTTGCAGACACTATTGAAGCAGTGACAAGAATAGCTGAATGAGCGGTATCCCAGATGCGGTGTGTTAGGCGTTCAGAAGCAGCATGTGATCAGCAGGACAAGAGTCCGCCAGCCGAGGTGTCGGGCAAACGCTTCTGTTGGGGATTATGTTGAGGCGTCAGAGGCGTAGCAAGTACTTCCGTTGTTACATGACATCGACCCATCAGACGACGAGAGCTCGCATTGCCTTGATGGATGTGAGACTGTTGAGCGGGGCAAGGCGGTAAAGGACGAGAGTTCGCGGCATGCTGCCGTCTGGGGAAAATGCAGCAACGGGCCGCGGATCTGGGGCCCCAGAGACTTGCTTGATGGCTAAATGAGCGCGGCTCAAGTATCAAAGTCTAACCCCAGATTCAAGTCTCATCCCAGCTGCCTTGAATTGGTTGGTTGCTGGTCCTGCCGTGTGAAGGTATGTCGGGCCGAGTTCTGATTGTGCTATGGACTCGGTGTGAGATCTCTTGCTTGCTCGGTAACTTCAATTCCCGAACTCGATTTTGCACGTTACGGTACAATCATGGCATGATTCGTGTTGCATCAACGTGATGAATACGAGCCGAGCCTGAATCAGGGCGCATAGGGATGGATTGGTGTTCCGTCAGTCGGGGGTTACGAATGGCGCGTGCAGGGCGCCTCACCGTGGTACTCTGCTGTACTTGGGCCGGGTATCTTTCCTTGTCTTGCGAGGAGGGCGTGTTTCATTTGCAGCAACCATGCAAGGCCAAACGGGTGATTTGCCTGCGACGTGTCGATCGATCGACATCGCATTGCACGAAAACCCGGGGAAACTTGATCCGGGGCTGTAAGTGACGAAGTGAAGCCCTAGTGCCAATTGTGCAATTGTTTGTTTCTAGTTTCCTACGCAGACGCCTGGCAGCACCATTTGCGCACGTTTTACGGACTCACCGGCCCTTTTTCTTCCTTTGGGGGAAGAATTTCCCTGTGAGGTTACACAACAGGACTGTTGGGGCGGCGAGGCGGCCACTGACGTGTGGGACTTCTTTGATTGCGATGGTCCATGTCGCTGCCCAATCGTGTCTCAAAAGGACGTGAACGTGGAATGCTGACAACGAGCTGAGGCGGCGGTTGATTGTTGCGAGGCGCATGCATTTCTTGCTGGCATGTGCGTTGTGCAGTAATTATGAACATGTCATGGTCAAGCTGTGCCCGCGGCAGATGCAGGCAGCGACAGCGGCAGCCTGGGACCGAAGCAGGTTGCACTGCGCAATGCTGTTTTGGCCGGATGCTGGGGGAAGACGTGGAGCAGCGCCAATGTGTTGGGTGTGTGTGAGCGTCCGCGTGCCTGGTCTGTTGGTGGGCAGTGACACACTCCTCGGACCTGATGCCGTCACATGCCAACCCACGAAGAACAGACTTCCCCAGCAAAAAAAAAATAACACCATCCCCATGAAATTGTCGCGTGGGATGCGGTCATCGCGCCCCGCCAGGCACCACCCACCATGATCACACGAACCCGAGGCAGCCAACAGCCCACGAAATTAGACACAGCACAACAGCCAATTCTGGCACGAACATGGGGAAGCCGCTGCTCAGGCGCTCCTATCATCCCTCACGCGCTTTCTTGCAAACTCGAAACGGGTCGTATGTTTTTTTTGTTGGGGCTGCGGCAATGCGGAAGTGGAGGAGCTGAAGCCGAACGGGCGCCTGAAAGGATTTTCCAAGGGCCCTGGCTGAACCCCTGCGACGGCGGTGGCTGGAGCTGAGTGCTGCGCGCTGAGCGCTGAGCCCAGATGATAGCGGCGGTAGTGGTGGGCTGTCTCTGTCCACCGTCTGACAATAATGACGATAATCCAGAGAAAATTTCTGCAGTCGGTCGGATGGAACGACTGCCCTTCGTTTCTGGTCGTGTCTCGTCCGCGCTGTGGATCGCATACCTCAGGCTTCCCCCTCCATCCTCCCAATCTCGCCCGGGAATGGTGCTGTGGCTCGTGTTCATTGATGGATATACGCACTGGCTGCGAATGTGGGGAAAGCTGCATGGCGCAACTTCCCGGAGCCAGCCATCCTGTCGCCGGCCCTTGTACCGACCGTCTACATGGGGGGTACCTTTTCCGGGCAAAGCGGTGGGCGTCACCGCCACCGCCTATCTCCTTCACCCTGCAACTTGCAGATGAGTCTCTGCTCCGGGGTGATCGCACACACGTGTCATGCATTCTGCTCCGCCACACCAAGTTCTGAAGCTGTGCGTGGTATGAAACTCTGCATTGCAACTAAAGGACTAAGAAAAGTGGGCCTATTACTAGTAGTCTATTGCTCCCCCAATTGCTCCAGCCCTCCCAAAAGAAGGGGGCTAAAGGAAACGCATGAAACAGAGTGTCTGTTCTTGCCGACCTCAATTTCGCATCATCGCTTGCCAGTGCGCCTGAAAAACGACGTCTTTGTTCGTCGCTGGTATCCCGCAGAATGTTCCATCAGAACCAAAATAAACTCCATCGCCATAGATCCCGCTTGGCGATTCAATCCCAAAGCTGTATTCGTCCCCACAAATCCGTATCGTTGCGCGTCTAATAAAGAGTCTTGGTCTTGTTTGATACCGTGTCGTTTATTGGTATCGCTCGCCGACATCGCCTGCCACGCTGGGTGTCTGGCTCGAGTGCCCGCTGCTGAACCCTGGTGATGGCTGAAGCATCTCGCCCACCTTCATGGCATTTTGCACCATTGGTACAGGCAGCTTTCTTTGTGCACCGTCCTCCCTCTCCATAATTTCGCTGATTCGAAGACCGCTATGCTGGGTCGGCACGTACGGCTGCTGACCGTCAGCTGATGGTTCGACCGGTGCAAGCGCTGGTGGTGGTTGGTGCTGGAGGGATAGGTGGTGAAGGGTGGGAAGCTGCACACCATTGTGGAAGTACTGCGGACGCAGTCTCGGAGAGTGGGACGGCGTCGCCAGCGGTGTGTGGTCGGGCGTCGGCGAGGTAGAGTGGTGCGAAAATG
The DNA here is from genome assembly GCA_010093895.1 of Myriangium duriaei CBS 260.36. Classification (NCBI taxonomy): domain Eukaryota; kingdom Fungi; phylum Ascomycota; class Dothideomycetes; order Myriangiales; family Myriangiaceae; genus Myriangium; species Myriangium duriaei. The sequence goes on from ML996083.1 coordinate 1,268,886, forward strand.
AAGGTGATGGCGGCGCTGTCGACTGTGGAGATCCTGGTCGCGATTTTTTCGCGTGGCGGTGGCCGTACTGGTCGTCATTCTCGTGCGAATGCGATCTCGACATTGGCTGCGATGTCGGGTTCGAAGAGTAGTGGTAGGACGACAATGATGGCAGACGACCACTTGAATACGGGTGGTGGTTGTAAGGATGCGTTCCATAGGCGCCTCTGCCGGGAGGAGTCAAATGCGCAGTGGGATGCGAATTTTCCCGTTCAACCTGCGATGCTGCAGTGGCCAGCAGATTTATGTCCATGGGGTGGTGGACACCCGCGGGACTGAGATCACCGCTAACATTGCGGGTCATGAATGACCCATTGTTCGATGGATATGCCTGCTGGTATGAGTGTGGTGGAGAAACGTTGGGAGACGCAATCTGCGAGGTAGGCGCCGATCGTGGCATCGGAGCATGAGGCGGAGGCATCATTGATGGACCACCCAAGGGAGCACCGTTCTGGGCGAGGCCGGAAAGATGGCTAAGTGAGTGGTGTTGTATCGATGCCTGGTGATCGTAACCTGCCTGGGCTGCAGCAACAGCGGCAGCTGTGGCGGCAGCATGCTGCTTGTTGCCTCTTCTCGAATTGGGATTGTTGTGAATCCTCGAATGCCTCGTCAATTCATCCGATCTGCTGAAGCGCTTTGAGCAGCCAGGGAACTGGCAGGCATGGGGCTTCTCGCCCGTGTGGGTGCGAATGTGTCTCGTCTGATGCTCCAGGCGGTGAAAGGCTTTGTCGCATAGCGGGCACTTGTAGGGACGGGGAAGCTCTGGTATCGACCGGTGATCGTCGCCAGCAGACTGCATGTTGGACGCCGTCGTGGGCAGGGCGGTGGTAGCTGCCGCTGCCATGTGCTGTTCGTGGAGAGGCGGGGTGATATCGATGGCAGGGGTGGACGGCGGTGAGATTTCTGTGGTGTGGACTGTGGGGACTTTGTCGAAGTGGGATGACGAGATGTTTGAAGAAGGAAAGGAGTCGTGAACGGGGCTCAGGATATTTTTGAAACTCGGCGGCGCCGCTGTTGACATGTGACAAGCCCCGGGCGGGCGCGCGTGTGAAAATGTGGGAGAAACCGAACTGCGGGCCGACGACGAAATTTTCCGCTGGGGCAGCCCCAGATAATGGAAATGGACTTGCGGGAAATTGTCGTTGCAAAGCCGGACGTCGGGCAGCGCGGACCAGCGGGCCTTTTTTTCCTGGTACGGGGCTGATCGGTCAAGGTGAGAGTCGCAACAACGAAGTGCAGCTGATGTGAGATGTAAGAAGTTTCGAGGAACCTCTAGGTAGAATTGATGGGGGGTAGGAGCCGGCTGCAGGTGCGGCGGGAGAACAGGCTAGGAAGGCCGGCAGAGGGAAGGGGAATGCAAAGATGTGGGGAAGAGGAGGGAAAAAGATAGTGTGGGAGGGGAGGGCGGACGGGAGGATAATAACAACAACGAGAACACTGCGTAGAACGGGGAAGGTGCAGGGCAAAAGACGGACAAGTGCGCAAGAGGTCGCAGGTGGGCACGGACAACCGACGAGACGGAGGCGTTCGCTTTCGGTTTGGCAGTGCAGTGGTAAGAGCAAGGCTGCTGATATCGCAGTCGGGCTGCTGAATCATATCACACCACAAACACAGCTGCTCATCTCCAATTCCGAGCCCAAGCCCGAGCCCAAGCCAGCACCTCCCCAAAAATCCCCAACTACCCTCCGGGGAGCGCGAGCCAGAGCCCAGCGTCGCCCACCGCCGGTGGACTGATGACGCTATCCGCTTGGGGCTTGGGGGGCAGAACAATGCGAACGTTCGGTGAGAGCGGGCCCCTCCTTCCCTCGCTCTCTAGATCGTCCGGTCCGCGTGGTGAGTATCGCAACTGGCGCGCCTTATCCTTGTTAGACTCTGGCTAGTCGTCGCCGCTCCGGATCACGTTCCTGTGGGGAATGGACTTTGGAGATTCGTGATCCCGGGGTGTTTTCGTCGACCATCACACTTTCCACTCTCCCTTGGCTCAACCCCAAGACCGCCCGATTTTCTTCAGCCCGTTAAATCTTGGACGGACATGTGTCGAAAATTCTCCCGCAAAGTCAACGGCCTGCAGCACGGCGGGTTGCGCCACCGAGAGATTGCGGAGAAGGGTGACATGCGCAAGATCGAGAACGCCCAGAGCCTTGCCAACCGTTGTGGGCGTACTCGAAGGGTATCAGCGGTCTCGGGCCGTCTGTCGGAGCACGATGTACGAGCAGTACCTGGCCGATCCGCGGCCGGCAACAGCCGTTTCCGCAGCGATAAGATGGTGCCTTGCGTGTGCGGGCACAATATCAGCACGCCAGATGCAGCCTGGACGAATGGTGCGACCCCCACAGGAAACGTGTGTTCAGATAGCGCATTCGCTACCCCAGGTTTAGTGGCTGCGTGCTGCCTGGTGGGGGCGGAGGCCAGCTGAACCAACTGATCGTGATGATCCGAAGATAATGAACACTGATTGAGGTTGCACAATCATGATTGCAGCACGAGTCACTTTGGCTTTCGCTGATCATCATCATTCATTTGATTTGTTTGATAGTGCGGCGTGCTTTTGGTGTGTGTTTCCGGATCGTTGCGCTGGTCGTTAGACCAGGCAGGCATTATTAGATGAAAACATGAGCCAGCCATGGCCAGAAGAGCAAATCAATAATACGATGCATCAGCAATTTGTGTGCTTTGCGTCAGCCTCTTCACCATTTCGTCCCACCAGCGGTCGCCGATGAAGCGTTTCTTGACCGTTGTAAGTGATGTGTCAAGATGCAAAAATCGGGGGGCGGATGAATACTCCGGCTTCTCGTACAACGGACGGATGGAAGTCACGGCCCTCTCGCGGAAAGTCGGCTATGAGGCTTGCATTTGGCTTGCTGAGCAAGCAGTCCGTACGACCCCATCTGCCTTGCTATGATGATCATGTATGTAATGTGTCAAGTGGCTCAGTGTGACCTGTGATGAAGTGCAGCACCGAGTCTGGGGGTTCTTCTCCCGGTGCTACGTCGTACGGGGGTGGCGACCACCTACTCTTCATGTACTCAGTACAAAGTACTCCTGCCCCAAGGTTTAATGCATGCCCGAACACGCACACACTGCACCTAGTGACTTAGACTGTGACCTCCTGACATTTAGCTTGCTGTCGCCTTTGATCTGTCTAATTTAATCTTATGGGCGGACTCGAAGCCACTCCTTTCTCTCCTTTGTTGAGTGATCGATCACTTGGCCAACGAAGGCGATCACCAACATAAAATCGGCAGCTCACCGCCAGTGACAGGGGATTTCACAAGGAAATTACCCACGCTTCGCTCCGTGTGTAGTCCGCACCGGGCGATCCGGGGAAAGACAAGGTCCGAGGCGTCGGTTAAGATAGGGTGATTACAGCGGCTAGTATGGGGTGCGGCTGAGCCCCCACGATAACAAAAGCCTGCACGATAAGGACGATCTGGCCACATATTAGGTTATCTGGCTGGCCTCGTCTTCCAATCCTTTGCGCACGAGTGGAAAAACCCTCAGCCGGGATGCAACCTTGCGCCGAGCTCATCTCCAGCTTCGCACCAATCGCATGTGCTAAAGGGGCAACTCCACCATCCTCATTGAAAATGGCGTCAGCCTGTCTGAAAGTCATCAGGTAATCCCCGGCGGCAGCCGAGGCGAGAGCTCGCTAAATCTGGTGCCTGATTTGCACCCTTCACGCGTTCATGCACTCCCCGACGCCCCCCCGCAAATTGCCCGCGGCTGACATCGGCTGCCTCCGCAAGACTTTGCTGCCCTTGTCGGCTCTTGCGACTCTCCGCAATTTCGTGGAGCCACATGTAGCCGAGCACTATAGAACATTCCTTGCGGAGCCTGCCGCCGAGATGAATATCCCCGCACGAGGTGGACGCTTGAAACAAAAGGTCGAGCTCTGCATGATTAGGGCTATGGCTGCTGTCTTCAGGCACGGGCCGTGTAACAGTCAACTTGCATCTCTAGGCAGGCTCTTCTCCGTATGCAACAACACATGACACAATCCGAGTCTTGATACTGTCCTTCGGCAGTTGGCGCATGGTCTAATTTGCTTAACGCGCACGAAACGGACCTCAATGGTATTCATCGTAGGTCTCGACCCTCGAATACTGCCTCCCGGGGAGCACGCTGGTCTGCTTCGTCGATGTATATCGCGACATGATTACTTGGGTCACATTCTCTCCTCACGGTGCATCCATCAACCATTACGCTGAGCCCACATGTCTTAACATACCAGTGCCTTGCCTCACATCATCCCTCGATTCCAATCACTCATCATTGATAGTCCCTCAATATGAGCAATTTCTGACTCCAGTAATTGCTACGCAAGGCACTCTGCTGCCTGATCAACCGGACCTCTCGCAGTCCTACTCTCTTCGATCAGCATAACCACCTTGACCTCAAGTTCATTGAAACTTACGGTAGGCTGCTCCACAGCTGCCTGACCAGCTGCATTCCCCTTCTGTCACAACTTTTCATCATATCGCTTCTTTCGACTTGAGTTTCATTCATATCCACAACAACAAACACATTGCCGCCTAGTCATCTATATCCTTTTAAGCCTTCTTCTCTCTCCCCTTTCCTTATCGCTCAGATTCGCTTGTCCGACCCAATTCAAGCACACTTCTCCTTTAGCACTTCATCTGCCACTGCAAACAGTGGCTCATTCTACACAGCCTCCCGCAGTTCAATCATGCCTGCAATCACCAGGTACTCCGAGCGCTTGCAAAAGCTAGATCCTATGTGTGCAAGCTTTCACCCAAAGCTACAGCCTTCACAAAATGCTGGCAAGTCCAGTCTTTCACCGGAAGCACCAGAAAATGACTTGCCGAAGGAACAAGGAGTTACGGACAACGCTGCAATCCGTCTCAACCAAATGTTCGGCGGCAGCCACGACTTCAGTGAGTTTCTGGCTCAGATGCAGGCAGACTATCAGGACTTTCACATTCGCAATCGTGCGAACGTAGACCAAAAACCAGCTGTTGAGGACGATGCTGCCATCGGGGCGCTGCCCACTGATCACAACCGTTCACCGACTCGGTCCCTTGTCGCAGGTACCGAGCCATCGAGATGGCAGCCTGTGACTGTTCGACAGTTCCCAGCCCTGAGTGAAGAGGAACTGCACAAGATCCCCAAGCCTGACTCTAGGAAGAGTTTCACTTTGGAATTCCTAATCGACAGTCTCGGAGGTCACAGCTGGAGTCCTGGCTTCTACTGGTCGAAACATGTGTCCGAATTCCTCACCCGCAACCGCGGCTTCTACGTGGTCGATACCGAGTTCGATCCTTTTGTACCAGCTGAGCCAGGGCAGCACGGTGTGAAGCTGGTAGTGTTCTACAACCCAGAAGGACCGGAGGATGACGATCCAAAAAACCCGGTCGTCAACAATGCGCCTTTGTTCGTCGCTGAGCCATCCCAAGACGACTCCCCTCGTGTATATACGTACTACGGGAACTACTCTCAGACCCGTTTCAGCGACACGTTGGATCACGACCATGTGGCTGAGATTGTCCCGGCCGAAGTGAAGATGTAAGTCTTGTCCAATCTTGAGCACTGGTAAGTTATACTGACAAACACTTACAGCTACTGGGCGTGCCAACTCACCTCGCCTCACCGACCGGAGTGGGTCACCCGTGCTCTAGCTCAGCACTTCTTCCCCCAGCCGACCTACGAAGGTCAACTGGACCGCCCCAAGGGCTCCAAGGAGATCCCGCTTGACTTCAAAGACTACTACACCGAGCTGCGCAATTGGCAGACAACATCAATCCATGAAGCTAACGAACTCACGCCAGACGACATCCTGAAAGCATTTGAGAAAGTATGTATCGCTCTTCTGCCAAATAGTACCAATAAAGTATGCTGACCATGGCGGTGACAGGCCGACGACGACTGCCCCGCAGGTCTGCGCTTCCGCCTTGAGTACCTCCAGTGCGTGTCCTTCGACCGCGCGTTCTACGACGCTCTTGTACAGGCGCAATCCGATGCCTCTCGCGGGAGATCTGGACTACGCCGCAACATCCGGACCGCTGCACCAGCTGCACCACACAAGGAGATGAGGGTGCCGATCAGCTCGGCCCCTAACGGGTGGAACATCCTTGGGCCTTCGGCAGGGGATTACGCCCCTGTTGGGGGTGCGAAGAGGAGCGAAAGTCATCGTGGCATCGGGGACGGGTCGCAGAAGACTTTCTCACCCGGTAAGCCTAGTGGGACCGCGGGGGCGAATGGGGGTGGCTGGAAGAAGGAGAGTCCTTCTGCTACTCCTGATTGGAAGGGGAAAGATTTCCCGCCGCTGAGAGGGACTGGGTACATGCCCCCTCACATGAGAGGTTGATAGGGTGGAGCAGTGGAGGTTCTGGCCAGAGAATGTGAGTCGGTCGGAGAAATGGGAGCGATCTGGAAAGTTCGGACGAAGACGCTAGCGCTGCACTGAGCGGATGGCGGTACCAATTCGGAAGAGAGCATGCAGCGCAGTTCAGCGATGAAGAACATTTACGCAGTCAGGAGACTGCATCATGAGACATGACTAAGAAGCATCGAAAGCTCGCGCATCAGCATAGCATAGCAGAAAGCCCAAATGAGAGGCGCAACTCATCCAACTCCTATATTGTGACAGTTTGGAAAATGCCATGGATGATTCGAATAAAAAACTGGTACCGGCCATTTATTTACTTAGTTGCTCCACAAACGCCATCCCAGAGAAACACGATGCGCATTACGGAGTTCCATTCGTTCAGCAGTGCATGTGTTCCCCATCCCTCCTTTTGTAAATGCCATGCTCTCTCATATCGATATTCACACATTTCCTGAAGACCATCTGCTCTTACTCTTCCTTACAACTGGATACCCATCCTCCTAGGTCCAAAGTACAACAGTCCTCCGACACCGGTGAAGGTCAGACCCGTCCACCACCACCAGTCTGGGTTCATGGCGGTGCGCACCACGGCGCCCTTGCGGCCTGAGAACTGCCAGTTGAGCGGGACTTCGAGGTCGGCAGCGCGCTTAGCCTTCCTGCTCTTACTGGTGGCGGTGGCGGCTTTTGCGGCGCCGGTGCCGGTAGCGGTGGGGTTCAGGGTAGTGGTGGGTAGCATCTGTGGAGGCTGGTAGGCGAGATACATGGGGTTCAGCGGGGCGCCGTCGAAGCCGAATAAATCGAGCCTCTGGATCTGATGGTAGGGGTCTAGGTAGACTTGCCAGGTCTTGAACAGCTCGGTCTGGTTGTAGCGGGTGTAAATGGCGTTGTTGGAATTACATGGGGTCGACATGAGTTGGCGCCCATCCACGGCGATTGGGGTCAGTGTTAGAGAGCCGTTAGCGTTCTGGATCCAGCTGCCGTGTTGGAATTGCAGGATTCCTGAGGGGCATTTTGGGTTGGTAGCTGGGGGTATGTCAGTGCTGGGTAACCGGAAGAGGTTATGGCAATGCGTACGATTTGAAATTGCGCGATAATAAGCCTCTTCGTAGAAGCCGTCTGCGGTGAACGAGTAAGAGAAGCCGGTCCGGGCTGGTTCGATAAATTCGTCCTTTTGTGGATTATAAAAGCCCTGCACTCGTCAGCGGATATTGCCTTCGATGAAGCCGCGGAAAAGATGTCGTACCGGTCCAGTGAATGTTTTGTTCGACTTTGTCGTCCAGGTACCGACTAGCGACGCTGGCAGAGTTTGTGCATTGGTGGTGGAAAAAAGCGCTGCAGCGGCGCACAGAGCGAGTGTGGATATGGACTTCATGATGTGGTGATATATATTAAGTAGTGAGCGTGGGATGTTGAGGAAGAAGGAGAGGAGGGAGATGGGTGAGGTTCGTGATGGCAATCTTGGCACTTTGCGCGCATCCAAAAGACAGAAGACAAAGGCCAAAGGCGAAACCGCTGGGCGAGGTCCGTGCGCGAACCGCAGTCCGTCCGATGACGACTGCCCCTACGGGAATTCGAGATTGTTGCCAGTCCGGTGCGCAACCTTATACGGAAATCGTGTCTTGCACAACTTCAATGCTGATCGTATTAATGCTGTTGGTGGACGACAGAACCATGCGATGATTGGGACTGCTCGCGCCTGTGCATTGCGTCTGAAACTACCTGCACAGCCCTCGGTGCTCCATCACACGCTCCGACAAATGGCAACAACACCTGCGGCGGGTCGGGTGACAGTCCCTGTAGGACAGGAAGCAAAAACAAAGGCAGCGTGGCGCAAAGCGTTCAAAAATGTTATATCAAGACTGTCGGCTGATCAAGTAGAGAAACAATGTGTGTAATTCTCTGCGATCAGAGTAGAATGCTTTCGTTGACGATATGTAGCCGCCAAAGCGACAAGCACGCTTCGGGACTTGCTTGTTTATAAAAATGCCCGGAGCATCAGTGTCTTCCTCTCCATGCCCGGCGCTGAACTGCAAACTGCTGCGATAGTCACGCATGCGCTACAATCAGGCAAGGATGTGTTTGTGCCCTTCATTACACGAAAGCCACCTGTTATGGACATGCTCCAGCTGAGGGATGAGCAAGACTTTCGTTCCCTTCAGCCAGATAAGTGGGGCATACCATCACTGGATGCTGCTACAGTTGATCAGAGGATAAATTGCCTGGGATTCAAAGGGGTCGGCACCACTAACATAACCGACTGTCAAGGTCGCGGATTGGATCTCGTACTCATGCCAGCCGTGGCTTTTGACCAAAACTTCAACCGGCTAGGCCACGGGAAGGGTTATTACGACAAGTTCCTCACCCAATATTACAAGATTGTGAAGCAAAATGGATCTTCATTCTCAACCCCGTATCTGAGTAAGTGCCCAATTCATTCATATCTGGGTTTCGACCCCGCTTACATAGCGGCAGTCGGTCTTGCTCTGGAAGAGCAGATCCTGCATAGTCCCCACAAGCTCCCGGCAGAGTCTTGGGATGTCAAGGTCGATGCGATCTTGTTTGGTGGGGAATTCCGGCCGCGTGTCTCCCCTCCCGACTAGGTGATATATCAAGTCGTTATGCATAGTTTTAGAGCCCCATCGATCCGCTGCCTTACGAGACTGGACTGAATGTCCTCCATCATGATCTCTGGCTTTTTGTCTTGTCCATTTCCGTGCCAAATTGCTCTCACACCGACAAATTTTGTATCAGCGACACGTTGTCGCCCTTGAGCAGGATTCGTCCTGGGAAAGCGGTTAGAGGCATTCGATCAAGCCAAAGCTACTGCGCAAACATACCCAAGTTCCTCCTTGATTCTTGCGGCCTGTTCTTATCCGGCAATTTGACTTCGACGGCGTCCTCGATGACCAGGTTCATGAATTCGTCAAATCCTTTGATCAGACCCTCGATGCGCATTCCGGTCTGCTCGTACAGCCATATCGACACTTTCTGCTGCCGCTGCAAGATCTGAAAGATGGCATTGATAGGTGGCAGCAAGACCTTACCGCCGCCGCCTCGTCCACGTCCAGACATCGTTAGTCGGTTGGGAAAATTGAGCTGAAGCAATGGGATGTGGTGTCGCAAGCGCCCAAAGATTTCAAGCGCTTGTGTACCGAGTCTGTGTATCGAGTCCCAGAGGTGTCAGATGGAAGTCCCGCAGTTGGCAGGTGCAGTGTCGACCGTAACGAATGCGCGCGTTGATGCCGTTCCGAACGGAAGGCTCGAAGGTGAAGCACAAAGCTCTCTCATTTGAGAATCCACTTTTCTTGGCGTTTTTGGGGCCGGCTTCCCAGGACGCTCATGTCAAAATGCACTTCTGATCTCCATTTGGTCGACATTCACCTTCTTTGGACCAATCTGAAGTTGCTTGCGGAGTCAAGAAAGACATTCTGAGTAGACAGAAAAATCTCTCGCAAAAATGTGGTCGGGGTCAATAGTTGACCGTGGGGGTTATCGTCTTGTCACTATCATAATTCTTTGGCGCCAACACATACCGTGACTAGAGAAAAACCATCGCAAACGATACATATTTCTAGCCTATGTTGACTTATACAACTGGCCTTCCCGGTCTGGGCGACCGAACAGTGATTTAAGACGAGGACTGGGACCTGTCTAGCACCAGTATAGTAAGTGTCAACATCGTCCGCGTGGGTGAGCCCGAGGCTGGTGCTGCAAGGCTCTGTGGTGTGCGTGCATACAGCCTCACATGACTACAACGTAGCACAAGCTTCGGAAGGAGGTCGGGGTACCGAAGCTCGCTTCGGCCCCATTAGCATTGCCGGAACTCCAGGATCATGAACATTGAAATAGCAAAGCAGTGTACGCCCTATGCTACTGTAGCAACATCAATCATGTCTGCCAGGAAGCCAGCAGATAGCCAGCTCGCACAAGAGCTTCCGGGCCTCACGGCGTACATTACCGGCCATGATACCAAGACTGGAGATACCACCATCCAAGAAAGCCGTCCGGCGGTCTGGCAGTCAGTCGACCATAATGGTATGGCCTTCAACGTTGCCTTCAGTACTTCTCAATTCCCTGTCTCCATGGTCGCAGATGCCGACATTGCCAGGCACGACGCCCGGCTCGCAACAGGCAAGCAAGGACTTGTCAATCCCAGCGGTACAGTGTTGCGATTCGTCGATTTCGCGCCTGGCTACGAGTCCATGATGCACCGTACACAGAGCTTAGATTACGGAATAGTGCTCGAAGGATCTATCGAGTTGATACTGGATTCTGGGGAGAAACAGACCTTGCACCGCGGGGACTGCTGCGTGCAGCGGGGAACGAACCATGCCTGGAAGAACCACAGCAAGAACGACTGGGCGAGGATGGCGTTCGTGCTGCAGGACGCGCTGCCATTGGAGATTGGAGGGAAGAGGCTGAAAGAGGACCTAGGAAGAGGTGCGGGCGAGATACCGAGCAGTGGCAATGACGGATGATGATAATGATGGTGATCGCTGGACAAGTGAGGAACTAGCTTTGTGTTGTTCATCCTGGGCTGAAATGCCGACAAGTATGTTGTTGTGGACAACCCAATGAGCCACACACTGAGAGACCGCATCTTTGCATGACCGTCGAATCCGTTCTCTGTGGTCCGATTGAATAGTGCAAATAAATAATATTAAACCATTGTTACATTTCACTTATGGTTGTACATATGTGCATCTTAGAAGAAAAGCAGCTAGACTAATTTCGGCAGTGTGGAAGATCGAACAGCACAAAAATGGTCTGTGCACCGACAGTAGCCCAAATTCCATGCTCGGACTCACATGTGCGGCTTCTCTCCCAAACGTCAGCCAGGTCAGTGAATTGTTCAAGCTTCCGCCATACCTCACCTTCACTCAAGCAAAACCTTTGGCACACAACTCGACGGCATATAATTTCAACGGGTTGATGGTCTCGCCTCCTTACAGCTGAAGCTCTTACTATCCATGGTCTACCCGTCAACAACATCAATTCTCCCTTCCTGTCAAAATGGCGGCCACGAATGGAGGGGGGTCGGCTTTTGCGCCTGTCTTGACGGCGCTGTCAACAATGCAGTCAAATGTTGATCGCGCCCACAAAGATGAGGCGCACAAGTATCTTGAACAGTTTCAAAAATCAGTACGATATGCCGTTGTGGTACATACTGGACATCGCTGATCTCCCCTCAGAGCGAATCATGGACAACAGTCTTCACCATGCTGTCTACCGCTGATGCTACAAGTGAAGCCAAACTATTCGCAGCCACCACGCTCAAGGGAAAAGTGAGTGGACCGTACGGAGACTCAAGAAAGAGCCAGTGATGCTGAACAATGCAGATCGTCTACGACCTCCATCAACTTCCGCGGGAATCTTTAACCCAACTGCGTGATAGCTTGTTGGCTATCCTCGGGACCTTCTCCAGTGGACCAAAGCCTATCAGGACGCAGCTCTGTGTATGCATGGCAAACCTGGCGATCCAGATGTTGGACTGGAAGGATGTTCTGGCCACGATGATTGCTGCACTTGGTCACGATGCATCGGCTGTTCCATGCCTCATGGAATTTCTCCGCGTGCTCCCAGAAGAAGTCACAGAAGGCCGAAAGATCAATCTTACAGTATGTCCAGCCCACGAACTTACTCCGACGGCCAGTCCGCAATCGGTCAGAGTCTAATGTCACGGCTTGCAGGAGGATGAACTTCGAGATAGAACTTCGGAGCTCCTTGAAGAGAATGGCGAGCAAGTTTTATCGCTTCTCAAGCAATACGCGCAATCGACAGGTCGGTTGAGTATAACCTGTAGTCTGGCTCTCACTGATCATCGGTCCAGGGACGGCGTCCAAAGAGCCATACTTTCTCGAGTGCGTGACGTCTTGGATCAGAGAAATACCCTTGAACGCCATCGTAGATTCTGCGCTGATGGACGTTGCTATGGCTTCCTTGAATGACGACGCCGCACTCGATGCTGGGGTGGAATGCTTGTGCGCCATGTTCCGCGAGACAAAGGATGTTGACAGCTCCATGGATATTATCAAGTCGCTTTACCCGAGAGTCTTATCACTACGGCCCCGTATACAGCAAGCTGCCTCGGCTGAGGATCCTGAGGCTTTGAAGTCCATCACTCGAGTTCTGGCCGAAGCAGGCGAGGCATGGGTCGTTCTCATAGCAAGACTGCCCGAAGACTTCCGAGCTTTAGTGGAGGCTATTCTCGAGTGCGCGGTTCACGACAAAGACACCGAGAGTATATCCTTGACGTTCAACTTTTGGTACGAGCTCAAACAGTACATCACACTGGAGAGATATATGCCAGCGCGTGCGCAGTTGGCAGATATCTACTCGAAGTTGGTTGACATAATCACCATACACCTCCAGTATCCCAAACCAGAGGATCCGAACAGCAAAGACTTGTTCGACGGCGATCGAGAGCAGGAAGATCGATTCCGTGGATTCCGTCACAACCTGGGGGACGTGCTAAAAGATTGCTGCGAAGTGATCGGCGTCACAGAGTGTTTGCAAAAATCATATGTGCTGATAGAGAAGTGGGTCCACGCTCATGGCCAAGCAGCAAGCCACGGTAATGTCCCTGACTGGCAGCAACTCGAGGCACCAATATTCAGTATGCGCGCCATGGGCAAGATGGTTCCGTCAGACGAAAATATTATGCTGCCACGGTTGATTCCACTCTTGGTTGATATTCCGGACCACGAAAAGGTACGCTTCCAAGCCGTGATGGCTCTCGGAAGATACACCGAGTGGACAGCGAAACACCCCGAGACGTTGGAAAAACAACTCAACTTCATTCTTGCGTCCTTTGATCACCAAGAGAGAGAAGTCCGTACCGCAGCAGCCCTCTCGTTCCGCTTCTTCTGCAACGACTGTGCAGACCTTCTGAAGGACTTTGTTGGTCAACTACAACAGTTCTATCAACGAGTGCTCAGCAGCCTCCCTCCTTCGAGTCAAGAAGAGATCACCGAAGGTGTGGCATCGGTCATTGCCGTCCTCCCACCCAACCAGATCTACCACTCATTCAAGATGACGTGCGATCCGGTCGTTGCTCACTTGATGGAGACGGCACAAGCTGCCAGCTCTAGTAACGACGAGAAGGCAAAGTATGCAGTCGCAGATCAATTGCAGTTAATCACCCTTTTCATTCAATGGATCAAGCCAATTGTACCGCTTGGAGAGCAAAATCCAGCTGTTCAATATTGCCAGGAGATTTTCCCGACTTTAGGGGCTATCGCCGACAATTTTACGACTTTCGTGCCAATCCTGGAGCGGGTCTGCAGATGCTGGAGATACATGGTACTTTCTTACAGGACCGCAACAACACCAATGCTTCCCATGCTTGCAGAGAAACTTGCAGCAGGATTTGCATCGTCGAGACAAGGCTGTTTCCTTTGGGCCACAGACTCGATCGTGCGTGAGTTTACAGAAGATGTACCAGGTGTGGACAAAGAAACTTCTGCGGCAGTATTTCATTTTTTTGAGCAGCAAGCCACCAACTTCCTGCGTGCTTTGAACGACTTGGCTCCCGAAGAGCTTCCGGATGGTAAGTGATCCAAGACGGTGCCAAAAACTTAACACTCACATATGTACAGTCATCGAAGACTTTTTTAGGTTGATTACGGATGTGCTTCTGTATCATCCGTTGCCGCTGGTACGCTCAACACTTATGCCCACCATTCTAGCCGCAGCTACATCAACTTTGACGGTGTTGAAAGAGGAGCCAATACTGGCAACTTTACATTTCCTCCGAGACTTCCTTGCTTGTGGAACGCCAAACCAACCCAGGAGCCACTTCAGCGATGAAGCAAGCAAGGTGGAAGCACAATCACCCGAGGTCAAGCAAGCCGTTATTGAATTGGTACAAAATAATGGCGAGGCTCTCACACAACGTGTAATGGCTGGTATGATGTATACTTTCCCTCCGGACTGCATTCCGGATGCTAGCGGCGTTGTGCTAGCTCTCTTCCAGCTAGTGCCATCCATCATGGCTGGCTGGGTAGCAAATACCGTCACAATGCTACCAGCAGGGAGCATCACACCTCAGGAACAAGAGCGTCTGCTGAGAAACATTGAACAGTAAGTATGGACCATATGATGCCAGGTAATTCCAGCTAATTGATCAAACAAAAGACGTATACAATCCAACGAAGTCCGGAAGATTAGAATGCTTCTGCAGGATTTTACATCATCTTACCGACGCCGCAACGTGGCGCCTCGAGAAGGACTCGGCAGGTTGGAGGCGACACGCTTCAAGTTCTCTGGATGATGCGCATCATCACAATTGCGAGCATTTATTATTGCATGAGCGACGGAATTGGGGAGAAGGTGATAGAGCGAGGCGTTCTGGTCACGACTGTGGCGAAGGGATTGGCGACGGGACAGGATCCAGTAATTTGCAACACAAAGAGATTCATTGTGGTCTTTTACCGTTCGTCGATGATATTGCAGGCTGACGGAATGGCGACAACGATGACCAGTTGCTTCGACTCCCCGGAACGCACTAAGGACCGCTATTGAGGACGGGCGAGCCCAACCTCACACGCTTGGCTGCCCAATATCGCACAGGTTTACAAATAAAGAGATTCACAGGTTACAAAAGCATAGTACATTTCGGAGACGACTTATGCAGGTCAATCTTCGAAACATAGATGAACCACCGTAGTTAGTTGAAAAAGCACTTGCAGCACCTGAGGTACTGCTTCCATGACCAATCATCCCAAGATGCCTAAATCCAGAAAGCATTAGATTGCCGCCCTGCGCAACGGCATGCACGTGTACCCATCTGCATGAGCTATGTCACGATACGAGGACATGATGCCTAACAACGCCGAATTAGTGGCTGGGGCTGTGTCTGTCCTCTGCCTTCGCGCGCGCTTCGTTCTATCCCACCACCCACCTTGCCTCAATTTAGAGCCTTTTCAGCTGCGCTCAGTATGCATCTATTTGTTCACCACGAACCGCCCTGAGTCAGGCGCCCTGCCAACAAGTATTCTGTCGTGGCTGGCTGTGATTGTACCACTGCATCCGACGTCGGGCTTTAGCCTCAGCTTCACCACCATCCAACTGGCAGTCTTGTGGCCAATTCTTGCTCGGCGCCTCAGTCACTCCATTCCCGGTACCCCATCTGGCTTTTCCTACGAGCTCATCCAGCCACCCCTGTTATCCAAAGGCGCTGCTCCAATGGCAGGGTTCAGAGACCGCTATCTATGCGAGTTATATGATCTGGATATACCTAGCCTGCCTACTCTGAAACGATCACATTCGCGCTCGTGCTCATTTCGAAGCTGACAAGTCCTGGCGAATCTTTTGATCCTTGCCGGACTGGTCGCAACCACGTCTCAGGACTTGGTCATCCTTGCGTAATCTCCCATGCAGAGAATGCCGCAAGCTCCAACACTCGATACCTCCACAGAGCCCAGATCTGAAATCACAAACAACAGGGATTCCGTCATTGGCTCACATGACACCAACCGCAGGCGCAAGCATGGCCTGGGAAAGAAGCTTCACAAGTTCAACCAGTGGAGGAGAAGAGACGAAGAATGTCGGACTGAGGATCCTCCGCCGACCGATGCTGGGGATTTGACGAAAGGTGAAAGACAACATGGCGATCAAGAGCAAGGAGTCCCTATAAGAAGACGCAGCGTCCTCAGGCGAAAGCTTCCTTCACGATGGAAGGGAAAGTCACCACTCTCTCACCCGACACATCATCGTGGATTCACTTCTGAAGAAAAGCTTGAGACGCCACCACTAGCACCTCCAATCGATACTCGGAGACGAGCTGCGAGCGAAGGTCGCGCCCCAATTGTGTCACACAGTCGCGCTCCCTCTGTCTCCAGACTTGCCAGCTCCCCAGCGCGCAAGTCAGACCAGGCCTCTGAGATAATCGACGCACCACGGTCCGCAGCGATTGAGCAAGCTGGTGGAGACGAAGGCGTTGCGAAATACGAAGACCCAACCCACCTCCCACAAACACATCCACCGCTCTCAATGCCAGGCAAACGGCGTCTTCCAAAGCTGTTCGACAGCGCCAGCATGTCCGAGCATGGGGATGAGCCCGACTATGGCGAACTGATCGAAGAGCTTGATTCCAAATGGATCCTCAATCTCAGTGTGCAATTTCGCGATCATAGCAAGAATGAGAAGTTTTTCGTCACTTACGCGGCACGTCCAAACTCCTGGCGTCGTTTGACAGTCACTTGGGATTACCACAATCTGCGGGAAGGCTCGTTAGAGGCGGATCTTAAATCAATGACCCTACAACGCGACAAGAACATTAGGCTCTACCAGTCGCTGCGCGTTTCACTGCCCGACATACAGTTCTTTGACACAGTCACCAACCTCACACTCCGGACCGAGGACGATGATCACCTCCATATCTATGTTGCCGAAGACCACAACGAGATCATACACTATCCATCGATCAAAAGGGTGGCCCACATAGACTGTCCTCGGTACACTGAGAGCAAGATCGTGTTTGAGGAGCACCTTTCCGGATTCGTATACAAAGCCCGCATCAACAACAGGGTGGTAGTGAAGAAGGATATACCAGGGCCAAACACTATCGATGAATTTCTTTATGAAGTGAATGCTCTGCATGCGCTCCAGGATTCGAAGGCTGTCATCGATCTGAAGGGAATTGTGACCGATAACGAGGGCAAGTATATTAAGGCTATCCTTATTTCCTATGGATCTCGGGGAACACTTTGCGATATGATCTTCGACCATCACCACTCAGACAAACTTCCATGGGCTAGGCGAAGGAAATGGGCGCGGCAGATCTTGCAAGGACTCTGCGACATCCACGAAGCAGGCTATGTCCAAGGAGACTTTACGATCAGTAACATGGTGGTCGATGAAGACGACAACGCCAGCATTATCGATCTCAATCGGCGAGGCTGTCCTATTGGCTGGGAGCCGCCAGAGCTTATGCGGGTCATCCAGAGCAGACAACGGGTATCTTTGATGATTGGGGTCAAGAGTGACCTGTACCAACTCGGAATGTGCCTTTACGCATTGGCCGAGCAGGTGGAAGAACCTGAACGAAGATACCGGGAAGACCTGCTACATATGCCCGATGAAGAAGTGCCAGATTGGTACAAGCAAATGGTTCTGACCTGTCTCGCACCTCAACCACAACGTCGTGTTCCGGCGGTTGATCTCTTGCGAAAGTTCAATCACATGCTCTCAACTGAGCTGGGCGATGGTTTCCTGGAAATCGACTCAGCGAGAGACATGCCGTCCGCTCCTTCGTCGGTTGCTAATAGACACTATTGTGTAGATGGGGTTCATTATGACCAAGACGACCAAAGCGAACGGGGAAGAAGTTCTGGTAGTGGCTCGCCCATGCGCTCGGTACGAGCCTTATCTCTGGAGGAAGAATATTTTGCGCCACCTCTGAAGCGGTGGAATGGTGGCGGAAGCGTCTTCGATGCTCAGGGTGACACTGTATTGCTGGACAGGTTCAGCAACGGATCAAGAGGTCATGCAGATACTGGTAGCGTTTCCAAGTTCAGCGTGAGCTCCTTTGCAAAGCGTTCTGAACCGCAGTCTCTGAAGGTATCAAATTTGATGCAGTCCGACTGGAACTTTGACGCATGCGATCCACCTATAACACGGCCGCACCATCAGGACTCTGGTTTTGACGAATCAGTGCTTCCTTTTGTGGACGATGCGGATCGCTATATCGTCAAAGACATACAATACGAAAGCCCACGATCATTTCTCGACGATGACTTGGACATGCCCACCTCGTCAACGCGAGATCCAGCAACGACAGCTGCGCGCAAAGCTTGTCGGAGCTCAAGGAGCTAGGAGGGTGCATGCATCCAGGGACAGCTTTGTCACAACATATGTATTCTAGTTCTTGACCCAGTCCAGACAGGAGATCAACAAGCCGGCTTTTGGGCTTCGTCGTCGCATGGTGCAACAGATGAGAGCACAAGCAATATCATCAAGTCATGATCATCACGTCTAAATATTTGCCTCAAGCTTTTATGCCCACTCACGCATCTTTAGCGCCATACCTAGCCCTATACTCCTCCATCCGCTTCACATCCGCCTCACTGACCCCACTCTGCGCCTTCGCCCCCTCAATCAGATCTCCCAGCGTCAACACTGCCAACACAGGTACGCCCACATCCCTACGCACCATCTCGACCGTACTAGGCCTTTCGCTTCCATCGTCCTCCCCACCCTGCTTCTCCGTCTCAGATGCCACCTTCTCCTGCCTATCCAGCGCGACGACAATCCCCACCACCTTCCCGCCCTGGGCGCGGATGATCTCCACCGCTTCCCGTATCGCGGTACCGGCGGTGATCACATCGTCGATGATCACGATGCGCTTGCCCTTCAGATCCGCGCCAACGATAGTCCCGCCCTCGCCGTGGGCTTTGGCTTCCTTCCTGTTGAACGCGTAGCCGATGTCGCCGTAGCCGGCAGAGACGGAGGAGAGGGCGACGCAGGTGATGGCCGAGAGGGGGATGCCTTTGTAGGCGGGGCCGAAGAGGAGGTCGAATTGGTCGGGGGAGAAGGAGGAGGTTATGGTGTGGGCGTAGGCGGTGGATAGGGAGGAGAGGAGGGAGGAGGTGTTGAACAGCCCGGCGTTGAAGAAGTAGGGACTCTGGCGGCCGGATTTGAGGGTGAAGGTGCCGAAGGTCAGGATGCGGTGGGCGAGGCAGGTGCTGATTAGGTCCCGCTTGAAGGTGGGGAGGGAGGCCATTGTGGTGGTGGTGAGAGGTCGAATTGAGGACTGGAGAGGGCAGTTGGTGTTCAATGGGTCAGTAAGACGCTGAAGTTTGTCAGAGCTGGGTCGGAAAAAAAGTATTTTGTACCTTTATCAGAAGCTGGGGGTGGAGTTCTGGTGCTGGGTCATGGTGGGGGGTGCAGCACTAAAAGGGGTCTAGCGGGAGTGGCGGTAGGTATGCCCCTCCAGCCAGTACAAATTTGTGCATAAATATCATTTGAGTTCGACCATGAACCGATTTCCTGCCATACATGACTTACGAGAGTGGTTTGGAACTTCAAGCATAGTGTTATCCTAGCTATTGGATATGCTTTCGATGAGTGTTTTCCTATACGACTATACGTGGCAGAATTTCTAAAGGTCTTGTTGTGGGCCTTGTCAAAAGGGAAAGTCAACCCAAGGGTCTGCTTCCTTACTATTCCTCGTCTTCCTTATATGTTTCCGCGTCTCTTTGTGGAGTGGGCGACAAGTACTGCTTTCCTGGTAGTTTATATTTGAACATATTAGGACAGAATGATTGAAGATACAGCGCAAGAGAAAGACCAAGCCCCTGGATTTTTTGATTGGCAGCAACTCGCGAAATTCTGTGGAACTTGCACAAGCCTTTGGTGGATCCGGATTCTTATCATGCTTCTTATACTGCGATTGCAGCGACACACAGCAACGAACGTCTGTAGTGCGACAGCGGACTCGTACCGGATCTGGCGGCAGATCGTCTGAGATGCATCCTGTGGAGAGGCGATACATTGTCAATCTAAAACACAGATCCAACGTGGCTTCGGAGGATTTTCTGGGTAGCAAGGCCGGGAATCGTTTGAGCAGGAAGTGGGCTGTCACTTGATCTGTGGCGTTTCCTTTGTCAACAAGAGAGCACGTGACTCGAGACCAACGGTTTTTTGTGCTGGCTAAACACACTATTACATATTTACTCGCCAATACACGGATCATCGGCCCTTTAGATCCAATACGTACATCCAGTTAAAAGAGAGCTGAAGCGCGAACACTCTGCAGAAACGTAGAAGCGTAGAAACAGAAGAAACACGGCAGCCCTGTAGGCGGATGTGGCGCGGGAGATTTGGCTGCAGCAGACAGAGACAGACAGGCAGAGCGAACAGATCCGCCGCCCAACCCTAAATCGAGCCGCTGCGGACAGTCGTGCGGTGCACTATGACCGCCAAACACACTGACCACCATCATCACCTCCGTCCTCGTCCATGATCACGCCCACTTCGCCGACCTTGCCGCCTTCTACTGCACAGAACTCCACCGTGGTCCGCCCGATCTCACCAACCCTCGCTGCGTGACTGGAGCCGCACCCTATTCAACCCCCACAATCACGCTTCACCCACTATCCCTTCGGCCTGATCCATCGCACCAGATGATCCGAGCCGGCGTGACTGCTCGCGACGAGCCTCGCCCCTCGACAACCCCCCGGTCTGCATGAGCGACATTCACGCTCGCTGCCATCTCATTCTCACAGATGAAGGTAGGCTCCCCTCTTGATTCTGATCTGCCTGCTTTCCGCAATCCCGGCATCCTCAGCGCGCCGTCCTGGGCATCTTGTCATTAACCCACCACTACAGTCAAAAGCAGCCACTCGGCCGCCCATGGCCGAGCGGCAGTCCTCCAAGCGTGGTCACACCCCTCAAATTTCCATAAGCGACACCAACCACCACGTCACCGAGGCTATCGGAGGCATGTACGGCAGCGATGATGAAGACTACCCTCACCACAGCCCCCAAAACAACAGGAATCGCCCGCTCAGTTTTATGCCCGCCCCGAGGGAGGGCTATGACAGTGGCCACTACAATTCTAAGCACACAGAAGCCTCCCGGAACCCTCACCCTCTCGCCGTTATGCAGGACAGAATCACAGTGAGGGGTGACAGCAACAAGCCCAGCAATGATCCTCCAAGGCGCCCAAGCCTCACACAACAAGGCGAGGGTCCTACATCTCCGCCTGCCCTCCGCCGTTCCTCGTCTCAGGACACTGCTGTCCAGCAATTTCCCCTCAATGACATAGATTATGAATCCAGCCCCGCCGCCGTCGCCCAAGAACTAAGCAATCTTCAAGCGATCCGCCGTATGTCCATGAATGTCGATGCCGCCGATCCCGACTTGCCTAGCTTTGGATCTGGGTTTGGTATCCCCGCCCTTCCGCCATCCGATGCCGACGAGGATGATGCTTCGCGGTTATTTTGGGTGCCTGCCAGGTTACATCCTGAGCTTGCGCCTAGGGAATTCAAGACGTTCATTGAAGATCGAGTGGAGAAGATGAAGAGACTTTCCGGGGATGCTGAGTCTCTGTCAGTGGACGGATTGGAGAGAAAGATCTCGAGTGGTCTGAAACGCAAGAAAAGCATGCTGTCAAGGCAAATCGAAAACGAAAAGGGCTATGAGGATGGCGCGACAAGATTGGAAAGGAAGCGATCAGAAAGCGGTCATGCAGGAGCCCAACCAACCAATTTGTCCGAGCTGGAAGAGCTGGTTAACGACCCGACTACTCTCATTCGGAAAATGAGCATCGATACTGTCCGAAAAAGCCAAGATTCTGCCATTGGTGTGCCACAGGGCGAGGATATGCCTATGCTGCCTGGTGTTGGTGCTGGTCTGAAGCGATCAACTAGGACTGCTTACCGGCGGGGTAGTCTTCGTAAAGGTGAGAGGGCACCTGCGTCGAAACGTGCCATCGGAAGATCGGTAGATGCCGAGTCAGAGTCGCCCAGCCAGTCGCCCATACTGGGACCCGACGAACCTATACCTGGCATTACCCGGGTACGGACTGAACCGATTGCTTCGTCTTCTGGTTTCAACGACCAAGCCGAGAACTTCTCCAGGCCAGGCCGCAAGGCCCGGCCCGGGTTTGGTCCCACCACAGCTGTCGATGACAGCTCTATTAACTTGCGCAAATCACCTAGCCCCGAAGAACAGCAACAGACCCGTCCAGAATCGCAGCCCACACAATTCCACTCCCGTATTGCATCGGGTGGCTGGACCACCGCCCAGCTGCCTGGCCAGAATGCTCCAGTTCCACATATAATAGAGACACCTCCTCCACCAGACCCCCCCGCACATGGTCACCTGTTTCCCGAGCGAAAGTCGTCCATGCAACAAGCTCCTATCCCGCATCATCCCAACAGACCAGGTCCACTTATACAAGGTGCCAGATCGCGGCATTCACTACCTGAAAAGCATGATAGCCCAGCAACTCTCGATGATATATCGTCACATCCTTCACCCATACCTGGCGGTGGCGCCTCGCGAACCGACGATCTCACAATGGTACCCACCTTCGATGCTAAGAAAGCAGAAGCTAAATCTGGGCGCAAGACGAGTTGGGGCTGGCTGTTGGGTAGTGAAGAGAAGGATAGAGAGAAGGCCGAGAAAGAGTCGCAGAAAGAGCGGGAGAGGGAAAGAGAAAGAGACAAGGAATTACAACGGCAACGTGAGAGAGAAGAGAAGGAGAAAGAGAAGTTACGAAAGCCAAAGGTCTCGTCTAAGCTGGCCAACCAGGATAAGGCGCGGCTGGACGTGCTGCAGACTTCGATCGACAGCGCATCACCTCGGGGACGGGAGTCGCTTGTGCTGAACCGCGAAGATATCAAATTAGAGGAGGAAAGGCGAAAAGAAAGCTCGCGTAAATCGAAAGGAGAGGATGGCAAGAAGGAAAAGGATTCACTTTTATCCGCCATCTTCGGCGGCGGTAAACGATCAAAGAGTTCAGAAGAGAACTCCAAGAAGCGCAACTCTAACAGAAGCCTTTCGCCCGAGCCACCGCCACGGATCCTAAAGCCCGATATAGACTATAACTGGACCAGGTTTAGCATACTCGAAGAGCGCGCCATCTACCGCATGGCTCATATCAAGCTAGCAAACCCTAAGCGGGCGCTCTACAGCCAGGTCCTGCTCAGCAACTTCATGTACTCATACCTGGCCAAGGTACAGATGATGCATCCTCAGATGCAGGTTGGTGGCGGCGGCGGTGGTGGTCCTCAGCAGAAACAGCAACAAAAGTCCCAGCAACAGCAGCAAAGGAAGGAGGAGCGGCAGGCGGACGAGTTTGTCCAGTACCAGCGATGGCAGGAGGTAAGCGATCGTGATGAGATGGATGGAAGGATGGACACTTACACATAGCGACAGCAACAAGCTCGCCTTGAGGGCGCACAGGACCAACACCAGGCTGCTGAGACCGGGAGTGTTTCGGGACGACGCGCTCATGATGACAATGGCTACGGGTCGCAGGGCTACGGCAACTACGGCTACGATGTGAATGGTGGTGGGCAGCACGGACAAGCATATGAGGAGAGTGGTAGTAGTGCTGATGGTGGGGCACATGGGTATGGCACGGACTACCTTGGCTACGGCAAGCAGAGCGGACAGCAGCACTTTGATCACGAGGACGACGATGAGGATAGGTGGGACGGCGCGGAGGGGAATATGTTCGAGGGCCTGTCGTGACACCGGACGGATGCGTGATGGGGTCTATAGGGATGGAGAGTTGATCCACAAGATGGACAAGGTCTCCGCGGCTCAAGGTAAAAGGCCCATATAGCGGTTCCAAGAAGATAGGTGTCCGCTTGGTGCTCGGAGGGCTGCCGTGTTAGAGCGCGCTGTTCATAGCTTGCGCGGGAAAGACGACCGTGAAGGAAGTCGGAGTCGAATACATACCGTGCAACGCTGGGGAAAGAAGGAGCAAGCCAAGAGCCATTCCTCCTTCGTCCGGGTCGGGCTATTTCTATCTGTGCTTCGAGTTTCCGCGTTGTTCGATTGAAGTTTGTGATTTGTCCTCCCATGCTTCTCACAAAAAAACACAGGTGAAAGCGTTTTCACAAAGTCGCATGAGGAGATGACTGTAAGTCGGAATGGAAAACGCCACACAGGCCATGATAGGCGCCAGTGAACCAAAAAAAAGCACTATATTAAAAGCCAAAAGGGTATCTTTATCTATCCCATCCCTCTCTGCCCCTACTCTCCCGCGCCCCATCCCACCGACGACCATTCATTCCATGCCCAGTCCAGCCGGCCGAGGCCCTCCTCTCTCAGTCCCCACCAACTTGGAAATGCTCATATCCTTCCTCCTCCACCACCACCACCAAGTCTCGAATCATAGAGAGAGAGCTGGAGTATACGCGGATCATTGATTGCCACCCTCCTCCCCTCCACTCTCAGCGAACGGCGACTCCGCCCCGCCCAGCATGCTCCTCGACACTCCATTCCCTACTCCCCCAGCCGGAGCCGATGCGAACGGTATCGTACCGGTGGCACTGAATATCGGTGGAGAACGATAACCCTGCTGCGGCTGCTGGGACTGGTACTGTTGATACTGCTGCGGCTGCCGCATGG
The DNA here is from genome assembly GCA_010093895.1 of Myriangium duriaei CBS 260.36. NCBI lineage: Eukaryota > Fungi > Ascomycota > Dothideomycetes > Myriangiales > Myriangiaceae > Myriangium > Myriangium duriaei. The sequence continues at coordinate 1,293,361 of ML996083.1, forward strand.
CCAGCGCCTCCTCCGCGTGCAGCTGCCTCGCCGCACTATCTGGCACCGTCCCCTGGACTGGGCGTTGAGGCGTCAGGGACGGGGAGGGGTTGAGTAGCGCCGCTATCGAGGCCGAGTGTTGCTTAGGCTGCGGTTGCTGCTGCGGAGGTGCGACAGGCGCCGGATCAGGTTGCGGTAGCTGCTGCGCCAGCTCGGAGTGCAGCTTGGACGCGTCCTGCACTATCGCTGCAGCGATGGGGGTCGGCATTGGTGATGTTGACGGCGGAGGGGCGGCGGCGGCGGCGGCGGCGGCGACAGACCGAGCTGGAAGAGAGTTTGCTACGCCTGTAGAATGAAACAGTGGTTGTTGGGACGAGGGAGCTGGTTGGGAAGGCGCAGGTCGTGCCTCGGCGGCTTTGAGCTTGACTGGATCCACCGCTGCTGCTTTGCGTGGTGCTTTACGCTTGGCTGCTCGTTCGGCTTCTTGCTGCTCACGGACTCGGCGGTCGTGTTCTTCTCGTGTGCCGACTTTTAGTGTGATGCGCTTCACGGCTGATGTCAGGCTGTCCATGTCACTTGTGGTCGATGGTGCTGTTTCGAAAGACGCTGTGCTGCTCTCTGTCGTCAGTGATGGTGGTGCAGCCGGCCCGACATCTTTACTGTTAGACGTGACGGAGCCGTTGACAGCGACTGGATCTGGCGATTGTAGAGGTGCATTAGAAGTTGCTGCTGCCTTGTTAGGGGATTTGCGTGTTCTCCTGCCAGCCGCGCCCTGCGCAGGAGTCGAGGGCGAGGAGCTTGCGAACGCGGCGGGAATAGATGGTACAGCAGGTAAAGGCGACTGGTGTTGAAGAAGCACTTCGTGTCCAGTCACTGCGCTCGATCGTCGGCTGGTAGTTGCCCTTGCCTTTGTGGGTGCAGGTGACGCCGTGTGAGCGCCGGGTGCATCCAGCGTCTTTCTACGACTTGTCGATGGCCTCGATCCGTTTTCCTCCTCGAAAGGACCACTGGAACCATCGACAGATGTTTTTGCCTTCCGGTCGCGAAGCTGCCGGCCTCCAGAGGCAATGTCAACAGGGGCGGCAACAGGACCCATGGATTGCCGCTGCTTCTTTGTTCGCGATGCGGCGAGCTCTTCGGGTTTGCAGCTGGTCGTTGTTCTATGAGTTGGAACAAGCACCTTGCATAGTGCATGTGAGGCTGCAATCCAATCGACCTCCGGAATTGTAGTATCGATGAATTCGGGAAGCGGTCGCATTGTGCCGGACATGGAGCGGTAGAATTTCTCCTGGTCCACCACTTTGTTTGAGAACGACTCCGTCGGACTTGCAAATGTAGGTATGAAACCACTTGTACGGACTTTCTTGGGTAACGCGACCTCTGTAGCCTCGTAAGTCTCTAGAGCGTGGAGAGCTTCGGAATTCCACCACTTGGAGTCGCATGGCTGTACATGTTCTGAGCCACCAGACATGTCATTGGGAATATCAGCCAGTTCCATCTCACGTGAGCCTCCATTCAGTATAGGTCCTGCTGCTGGTTGACAAAGCCCGGAGACATGGCTGAGAACACCACTTGTAAGTGCCCTATTGCTATAACCACCTTCCAGAACAGAGATGCATCTTCCCTCGGCCGCGGTCGAGGCGTCTTGAGCCAGCTTGACCGCATCCCTGGTGAAGCGCTCGTAGAAGCTTGTTGGCACATTGACCGCATGCCTTTGCATACCTGCGCCTTCCCATTGACTTGCGTCGAATCCAGCCGAGATGAAGACAGCAGCGCGGGGTTTGCCTCCCTTCGGAGCTGCATTGATCCGCGCAGTTTGTTTCTGCAAGAAACTCCGGGCTTTATCAAAAATGACCGAGTACTTTGTTTCATACAATCGTGCAAAGTCGGCTTCGGAACTCCAAGGTTCGAGATGTACGTTCCATATCGACTGTCCATGTGCATTGTCAATGCAAAGACTGGCGTTCTGGACCTTCTCCTTATCACCCGATTCACATGGATAAGAGTTAATGTCATGCAGACTGTAATAGCCAATAGCGGCCTTCTTCGAGTGCGCCGTATTCTTGGGCATGGCTTGGTTCCGCTCATTGATATCCCACGTGATCTCCTGAGACCCGTCGCCGTGATGCAAGTCGAAATCCAGAATTACAGCATGGGTCAGACCATGCGTCTGTGCTGCGTGTTGTATGCCAACATGAACGTTGTTAAGCCAGCAGAATCCAGAAGGAAAATCGGCGGAGCAATGATGGCCTGGGGGCCGTACTGCAACGAATGCGCGCTTTGTGAGAGACTCACTGAAAACCGCATCAACCGCATCGCATACGCCACCTACAGCCCCTTGCAGCGCCTCGAGTGACTCGGCGCACAGGTACAAGTCACCTTCATGGAACTGCTCGGATCCCACGGGGCGAAGTAGCTCCTTACCATCCAATGCCAATCTCGCTCCTGCGGCAAGACACATGGCTTGAAGCTCATTCATCCATTCTCGGCCATGTACAGATACCACTGGTGTGGACAGCAGTCCGACAGAACGAGAAGACCGCCGTATCGCAAAAGGACTTTTCCTAGTAAGGTCATCACCCGGCGCTGGGGGCGCCAGCCCTCCCGCATGTCGTGATCCGAGGCGTACATAAGCTGTAGACAGACCTAGCACGGCAGCCGTGATGCGCTCTGGTCGCTCAACAATAGTACTGAGCGCGGCTTTCGAAGTTCTCGGCCGAGAGAAGCGGTGCCCATAGCAAGCTTCATGTATGATGACAATCGTCTCCGAGTCCTGGTGTGTACGATCATGCAGGGCCAGCTCTTTCGCAAAGTAATCTGCGCCAACACTGGCAGCGGTGCGAGGCTTGGGCACATCCGCCTCGGACGATGCGGCGCCGTGAAACGAGATCTGTGAGGCTGGACGAGCTGGCAGGTTGGAAGACGACCGCCTCGACGTGGGAAAGCGCGGCGAGGACGGAGACTGCGGGCCTTTGAGTGAGCTGGTTGAGAGTCGTTTGTGTATCTGTGGCGAGGGCAAGACAGGCCCAGGCGCAAAGGAGCTGGAGCTGCGTCGCAAGGGCTGGAACTGAGCTGGACTTTCGGTGCGCGCGTTCGAAGATGCGACAGTGTGACTGCTTGACGGGCGCGACGAGGATGATTCGAGCTTGACAGGAGTGTTATTGGACTGGAGGGTTAGACGCTCGAGCGCCTGCAGTGCCGAGTTTGCGCCTTGTTGGTCGGTTCCCTGCGGCGCATCGTGTGTCGCGCTGGGATGCTGTTCCATGGCGTGTGTGCTTGATCAGAAAGCGGCGGGCGACTCCATGGCGAACGTGAAGATGTCTGAATATTGTTGACGCGCAAGTTATTTGCGAAATGCGGGGGGTTTGCCCGAAGCGAAAGTGCCGCGGCGGGGCCACAGGGCTGTGTGTTGTTATGACGCGCAGGCCCGACTAAACCATGCGTTTACCAAATTAACACGATATAACATGAGCATTTCCACATGTGTGCCAATTAATATACTATCTGTCCATGCGCCATAACGAGGCGACCTCCGTGTAAAGAAAACAAGACACCTGCTTTTGATCCCGCCCTGAATCTGAAGTCCCATATACACTGGCTTGCTTCTACCCAAAACAGATTCTGAAAGCAGCGGGAAACAGTATGATCGATCGGTCATCATATAGCAGCCTTGACCAGCTTCATAGTAAGAAAGGTGGTCTGCTGACGTCTTGATTGTCGTATCTTCGCTTGTTTGCGCCATTAAATCTCCCCACGATATCACCCTTGCCTGGTCATCCTTGTCTGATGGCCGAGACTGACGCGACTGGCCCCATGTCTGTCGCGAGACACTTGCGAGAGCGCGATTTTCCACACTGGATATCGGACAAGGCGGTTCGTCAGGCGTGGACTTCGGCTTTGAGTTGTAAGGCTATGCTGACAGGCATTACCTATCCATACTTAAAAGCCTATCATCCAGACTTCGAAGGACCAAAAGTGTCGTCATCTCAGTATTGAGCATGGAGTGCATTCAGATCGCCATTGTTTGGGATGCCAAAGAATTCGAACCTAGATTGTGGTTAGTGGCGATAAGTCAAACATCCAAAAGGACAACATACCAATCTCCAACATTAAGCGTCGTTGGTACCATGGGCCCACCCGTGGAGCTGTTGCTCCAAGTGTCATCAGCAGCTCCGCCATTGCCGGGATCACCAATGACAGACGACATTGATGGCCGTTGGTCATGGGTCGGTTGATTCATTCCTTGCATTTGGTTCCACCCTCCGGGGCTCTGCTGGAACGGCATTGACGGCATGGAACCACCCTGCATATGTGGACCAGGAGTTTGTAGTGGAGGTGGCTGGCCCATCTGCTGCATCGGTGGTGCTCCCATGTGCTGTGGTGGAGCGAACCCCTGACTAGATCTTTGGGGATGCTGTGGCCCTCGCATCATCGGATCCATCATCTGCTGCTGTGGACTCTGGAGACCAAAGGATGCCGAGTCTGGAGGGAACAATTGATCTGGCTGGTAGTTCTGCCAGAGATCTTGGCTGATATTGGGCGAATTCCTTGTGTGAAGGAAGAGGTCCGGTGGTGTCCCAGGGTAGGAAAAATTGTTGAAAGGCGTGCTTGCCCGGGTTCCGGATCTGGACATTCCCATAAATGCGTCCTGGGTGTGGCGCGTCGGTGGACTGCTTGCCGACATGTTTGGCATTTGCTGTTCGTGATCAATGGCCTCTTTCGGATTGACAGGAGAAACAGGCCTCGATCGTTCATAGGACATTTGTGCCACCGGTTGACTGTTACCGAATGCCATGTCCAGGTCGTCGAATTTCCTCTTTGTGGCTTTGGCGTCTTCAGTCTTCGGGACCTTCACCGTGCTCGCCTTAGCTTTGGCATGACGTTTACCAGTTGCCTTCTGCAATCGTTCTTCTAGATGCTTGTTGCCAAGAATTGATTCGAACAGGGTATGCACCATTTTACCAACCAGCCACTGCTTCGAAACATCCTTCAATGCGTCCATGCAGGTGTTGAGCCTTATTTGTGTTGTCTCAGCAACATGAGGATTAGCTGATCGAAGCTGGTACACATGCATAAGCAGAGCGGAGAACAAGCTGTAGACGCTGTGGAAGATGTCAGTATCACTCATGTATTGCTCTAGCCGTAGGTTCTTACATGAAAGCAGGCGCGTATCTGATCTGGTCGTGTTTGACCAAAGCTTCAATGATGGATGTTATCATTGCCGCGGCTTGATACGCAATATTCCGTGACGGATACGCAGATTCTTCGGCAATGCCGTTTGGTTTGTTCACAGAGTCCTGCGAAGCTGCCGGCGGCATGTGAGCGCGATGTAGCAGACATAGCGTTGTACTTGAATCGTCAGAAGGCTTTCATTGTTGAGCATGCTTTTATCAAACTTACTAGTAGTTGATGTGAAGAAGTGCGGACCAGAAATGGTGGTTTGATTTGCTCCAATACACTTCCTTGGGACAATTTTGCAGCCAATCAGCCAAAGCCATATCGCTGTGAGTCAAGTCTATAGCTTTGATGCGGCGTGCTTTTTGAGGTCCGACAGCGTAGTTTTGGGATAACACTAGTCCCGTAATTTCACAAAGCTTGATGTAGTTCAGGAAGAACTGTATGTGAACGCTGTTTGGTTGGTACTCGGCAGGTCTGTCCGGCTCATCCTCGATAAAGTCGTCCGGTGTAAGCATTTCCACATCTGAGTCATCAATATTGATCCCCACAGGGCGGCCCAAGGCCACAGCAACGGAACGATCTCTGGTGAACAAAGTCCACCAGATTCGCTTCCACAGCCTCTTGTCCTGACGACTGAGCTGAGAATTCTCGACGCTTGCTAATTGTCAGCACGGACAAGTCTTGTGGGGCCCCAATCAACGACCTACCTCCTGTGCATTCCTGACCCCTGCGCCACGATTATGGCAATGTGAGTCCAATAGAAAACATTCTTGGTAACATCTGCGGCGATGGATGAGCGTGCCGTGGTCGAGAGCTCGGCGTGTTCCCTGCTCTTACCTGTACGTAATGTCAGTCGAGCCCATTTAAAGTTCAGATTTTGGCATTCATGAAAAGACAAAAAGAGGGATTGCGAGCAATAAGATTCCCGAAAGCCCACAGGAGCATCCGCATTTCCGCATGTCTGCAGTGCATCCGCGATTCCTGAACCACGTTCGGAGAACCTTTCGGCGTTGCCAAACATGGAAAGCTCCAGTTTCCGCTTTTTGAGCCTTGCTGCTCCACCCAAGTAGGTCAGGATGTTCAAAGCATCTTCAAGCAAGAAGGTGCGGCAAACTGGAGCATCGAATGAATGAGGCGAGATGTGCGATGGGGAAGAGATGGGACGGAGAGAAAGGAAGGGGATGACTTATTCTGGACTCTCCCAGTGCCAGCTCATCAAGATAAGGGCCTGAACGATTGAAACCCTGTCGTCCTCGTAGTTAGCGTCGTAGAGTGCTTTGGCTCGCTTGTAGAATGTCATGGCGGCTGGTGCGGTAGAGCCATTTGCATCCATGAGCTGAGGATTGGAACAGACCCGCGAACCGGCCAAGAGGATCGCTTGGAGTAGCAATAGCGACGGTGGGTTCTTGGGATCGCGGTATCGACGCATAAATTTACTCCGATTAATGACGGGGACGACTGGGGCTATCCAGGTGAAGAAATCTTCGACGAGCTCGTCACATAGCTGACGAGGTGGCAGGAGGAATGCACCTCGCTCATGAAGTATACGGATTTCCAGTTCATCGAGTTCGGTGATTCGAGCGCGTGCGCCTCGTTGGGTATCGGGAAGAGGGTAATGCACGACATCGTTCATACCATGGTGGTCTTGAACGAGAAGAGTGAGGTTGGAGGATTCGCCCAGGAATGCGACACGGCCGGCCTCTTTTATCGGCGCCCGGGCGAACTTGGGTTTCATGTACTGCGCATAGGTACCATTTGACTGACGTTGATGCTCGAGGTATTGCTCCGGGAGGATAGTGGAGGGGATTCCATCTGGAGAATTCTGAATGATGGTCTTTTCTCGAGATGGGAGCTCCCGGGGTTTGCCGGATTGGCTTTCTCGTCTTACAGGAGACTGTACTGGCTGTGTGCTATCACCTCGCTCGCTGGTCGAGTCAGTGTTGATCGCAAGCGCGAATGACACGGTCGTGTCGTACCTGTCCGAATCTTTGGTCTTGCTTCCGGTCTTCTTTCTCTTGGGGCTTGGGATCTTGCACTCGATGTTGAAGGCGACACAGTTGGTGCACGGAACTCCAAGGCTTGCGGCATCGCAACGGACCTGTAACAGGGCAGGATGTGTAAGTAAGCGGGAGACATGGGAAAAGCTGTTGTGGAAACACGATCTGTTGTACCTTTCGAGCGTGGCATGTCTGTGGTGGGCCTGGTCAGCAAAACGGTCGCCCTCGTGAGCAGATATTGTGTGCACGTAGCGCATGTGCGCGCGGCGCTGGTGGGACAATCACTCACCTCGCATGCCCTTGACGCGCGTTGTCTGTCATAGCAATGTCAGTATGATGCGCCCAAGTGCAGCACACGCAAAGGGCAGCGCACCTTCTGAACCCAGTCGAGGACACGCCTAACGCGGGGTCGCCGCCGGCCACTGAGGCTGAGGTCGGATCCGACGTCGCGTCTTGGGAGTCCGGAGAGTGGTTGTGAATGGCGGACATGGCATCGACCATCTCGTGGTCGTCCATGTCCTTTGTGGTGTAGCAGTGTGCGGGGGAGTTGTTAGTGGAAGAGTGCGGCGCAGACGATGGGGATGTTGGAAGTTGAAGCAGCTCGGTCGGATGCGGAGGCGACGGTTCTTGGGATGCGCATATTATTGGTCGGTGTGCGGGAGCGGAGTTGGGCGCATGGGGATTGGGCGAAGAAGTCAAGGCAGAAAGGCAAACCCACAAGGTCAGACACTCTGCACGACAGTTTTAGGGCGGCTTGTAGGCTGCCTATAGAGCCGCAGATGGTGCATACGTAAGGAGCTAGTCTGTATCATGTGGCGTGTACGCTGGCCAAGTCGCTTCCACGACCTCGCCCGAGTCGGCGAAGGTAGGAACAGAAATCGAGGGTTCTCGTCGTTAGTCCGCCTCGCCGGGCGAATCAACTGCGATCTAGTCGAGCTTCGATTGGCCGCACTTTCGAGGGATTGTTCGAATCAGGCTTCACGACGTTTGTGCTTCTACGTTGAGACCAATGTTTCCCGACGCGGGTCTGGGCGTCCAGAGCTATGGCGAGCAGTGGCCAGCCCCCGAAACTCACGCATTGTGGCCTACTTTGCATGCGGCATGCTCGGAAGATCCACTGGTGTATCAACATCAAGACTTCCATCGGCCCTTTCGCTGTAGCCAGACACGTCTTTCGACAGCATACTCGCAAGACACTCGCAAGACCGTCGAAAGAGCTCATAGGCGCAGGATCCGCGTAAACGTATGTCTGAGCCTCGGCTTCTGAAATAGGATGGATCCACTGAAAACGGTCCAGGGACTGCAACACATGGCGAGAGTCTGGGGTTGAACGGTCACATCCATCATGGCTCACGCAGCCGATACTACTGCAGTACTTCTTGAAACGATCGACACCCTACGCCATCAATCTCTAGCGCCTTCCTACTGCAGTGTACGGTCCTACATATTACCGGCTGATTTATGATTTGCGAGAATTGTCCGGAGCTAGCTTATTGCCTTGTGGCATCCGTCGGATATAACACTGCGAATCAAAAGGCTACACCATCGGACTGAAGTCCCGATCAGAGTCTAAACAACAGCCAGCTTAGACATCATCTACTTTGTTTTGGTATGGAGACACTGGTACATAGGGTAGGCCGCGAACCGACCCATGCGTTTGGCCATTCGCAATGCTCGTTCACGGTCCGAACAAATTTTTGAAGGGGAATTATTTTACCGCAAAAGCAATTCCGTCGTAATTTTCCATCTATGATTGCTTCGCAAGTCGATTAACAAGCATTGCCGGGAGCCGTAACGTTACGCTCATTGTGGATGCTCGCTTAGTTGTGTGATGTCTACGATACTATTGTTGGCAACCAAATATTCCCCACATCCAGAACTTTCACATGTCACACTTGCCTCTGTTCCGAGGTCTGGGAAGTGCCATTCAAGGGTCCCATTTTTGCTGCGCGGGCTGTCGTATCCGCGCTAGTGGGATCTCAATCTCCACAGATCTTCCTCGTTCTGCTGATCCCCCTCAGCCGAGAACCCTCAGGGCGGATTGCTGTGCGCAAGTCACTCTGGGGGATCAAGCATTCGGAGAAAAAAGAAAACCACGCGAGAATGGCACGATGCCGACGATGTGGCGGCGCATCATGTATGCATTCGCAGATGTATGGCTCGAGATCGACCGCTGCCGGCAGGTAGTATTTCTCCGCTTTCTAATGTGGTGATGTGCGGCCGCAACCTCCAACCTAAACCGTCTTCCTGGCTCGAATGACTTCCCTTTGCACGGCAAATGCCTGCAGCATGGCCTGGCGTGTCTCTTCGCTGGTAAATTCGAGCGGCTGAAGACCCGCTCCCCCACATTTCATCGCGATCTCGTCTTCAGAGACCCACAAGTAACGTTGATGTTCGGCATCAGACAGCTTGACCGGCACTGCGTCTAGCTCGTTCGGGGTTGTGACGTTGGCTGTGGCTGTGGTCGGGGCGGAACGGGTTGCCTCTCCATATGTCAACCCGGTCGTCGTCTTCGACCCCTCACCACCTGCCCGTTCCAGCAACTCTATTTCTTCGCTTTCGACGACAAACGTCAGATAGAGGTTGTGGATGATCTTTTCGCCTTTGACGTCTTGCCAGCGGTGACCATGACCGACTTCTTGGACGATCCATACAGCTGTCAGTCCGGTTTCTTCCTTGATCTCACGATACACCGCATTCTTGATCGAATCGTCTTGATCGTCGACGCCTCCTATGAGCCGGTCAGCCACCAACAACAGTCGTGATTCACCATTCATACCTCCAGGAAGCTCCCAGCGGTTTGGCATAGAGTCGGTCGATGCTCGCTGCAGCACCAGCAAGTAGGGGTCGTCATTCATTGTGCGGAAGATTGCGGCTCTGACACATAGCGCATCTGTGGGGTCAGGATAGGCATCCTTCAATGCCTGTGGCGGCGCATGGATGAAATTCATCGCTCGGACGGGTGGCATCTCCTTCAAACGATACATGATGAGCTGTGATGGCGTAGATCCCTCGTCACACAAATTGTTGACGAAGTGGTATTCGGAAAGGTTGGTCAATTTATGTGTTGAATGGTCACGAAGCTTGTGATATGTGAAGGCAGCAATATTATGAAATGTGAAGTGGAGCATCCTGTGCGCTCTCAGGCTGACAGAATGAATTGCACTGCGCCATCTTTTCGTTTTCACACTCAAATGAGATTTGCTAGGTCAAGCCTCGTCGATTGAGATCTAATTCATGGCGGCGTCCTATGTGCAGCCATCATCGGCGGCAAGTTGCATAACATTCGCGCGTTGTTAATGGAGCCTCCTTGCAATGAGAACACCACCCTACAGTCATGGTCGTTCTCCCGCCGATTCAGCGTGTCCTCACCAGTTCTCTTTAGAGTTTGTGCCGAACTACCTGGTTGAGGGCCTGAGGGTCCTGATAGTGGCGTCGACCAGAGTGATGTGTCTAGACAGAACACAGCATAAATGCATCTCAATACCCTACAGCTCTATTCAACATATTAATATTTTGATGTCAAAGTACTGGCATCAAATGAGTGTGTCACGTGCTGTACATGCATCGGCTAATGCTTCAATTGCCTTCTGCCGGCCGGGTTGTCCATAATCGGAAATCCGTCAAAGCCCCGCCATCTGAGAGGTCACTTATGACGAATCGTCACTGAATTTCAAGGTCAGAGGCGACAACAAATTCTTGTGCTCTCTACAAATTCGCTATCGCGTTGTAAACTCTGTAGCATCCTCTGGAAATTCATCCGGTCCTCTCAAATACAAGATCGAGCCTACCATACTTATGCGACCATTTGTACCAGCAGCGAACGACATATACCCGACTATAGTTTGAGAATGGCGGCACAAGACAACAAAAAGCCGCTAGTCATAGCTATGGGCGCTGATGAAGCTGGTTGCGGCTACAAGAATAAGATCAAGAGTGACCTCGAAGCACATCCTGGGGTGGCCAAGGTCATCGACGTCGGCGTCAATGAAAGCTCTGACAAGACCGCATATCCGCATCCGGCCGTCGACGCTGCTAAATTGATCGCAAGTGGAAAGGCCGACAGAGCACTACTCATCTGCGGTACTGGATTAGGCGTGGCCATATCGGCGAACAAAGTCCCTGGTGTCCGTGCTGTCACAGCCCATGACAGCTTCAGCGTGGAGCGGGCGATCCTCAGCAACGACGCTCAGGTCTTGTGTATGGGCGAGAGGGTCATTGGTCTTGAGCTCGCCCGTAGATTGGCTAAAGAGTGGTTGGATTACCGGTTTGATCCCAACAGCGCGAGCGCGGCAAAGGTCGATGCTATCATGGAGCACGAGAAGAACAATTATGCATGAGGCTCGTTTCGAGGACTTGGCAATGCTCGCATATACTTTTTCAAAAAGCCTGTGTTGTACGAAGTAGTCAAGTGTAGGGAGTTCTCTAATGATTGAATGATGAATATTGGTACGGGAAAATGCAAGTACAAATATCAGGTCGCGGCAGAGCCGTGCATGTTCAAGCGCTGCTGTCCCTGGACATGTGGGGAAAAGTGCCAAGAACCCAAAATCTGCCCGCCCGCGAAGGCGGTGAGCCAAAAATTTTGCCCGCTGCAAAGCCGCTCTCGATAGTGTTTTCTGAGGAAAGGTACCTCCACCCGCCACACAGCACGAGAACCAGCAGCCGGCACCATGAAGACGACCTGGAAGGATATTGCGCCGGTGCCCACATCGCAGGAGTTTCTGGACATTGTTCTCAGCCGTACACAAAGACGGCTGCCGACACAAATCAGGGCTGGTTTTAAAATCTCAAGGATAAGAGGTAAGCAAGCAAAAATTCTCCTTCCTCACCTATGTACTTACACCGCGCAGCTTTCTACATTCGAAAGGTCAAATACACTTCCGAGACCTTTGCTGAGAAGATCACTGCCATCCTCGACGGCTTTCCTCGCCTGCAAGACATCCACCCTTTCCACAAGGACCTGCTCAACACTCTTTACGATGCCGACCATTTCAAGATTGCTTTAGGACAGATTTCTACTGCCAAGCATCTGATCGAGACTGTCGCTCGAGACTACATCCGCCTGCTCAAGTATGGCCAGTCTCTTTTCCAATGCAAGCAACTGAAGCGAGCCGCGCTGGGTCGCATGGCCACCATCTGCAAGCGTCTGAAAGATCCGCTTCTTTACCTTGAACAAGTTAGGCAGCATCTTGGCCGTCTGCCGTCAATCGACCCCAACACTCGGACTCTGCTCATCTGTGGGTACCCCAATGTCGGCAAATCGAGTTTCTTGCGCAACATTTCCCGTGCCGATGTGGATGTGCAGCCTTATGCTTTCACAACAAAGTCTCTGTTCGTGGGACATTTCGACTACAAGATGTTGAGATTTCAAGCTATTGATACTCCAGGAATTCTCGATCATCCTTTGGAAGAGATGAACACCATTGAAATGCAGTCCATTACTGCGATCGCACATTTGCGATCCGCCATCATGTACTTCATGGATCTTTCGGAGCAGTGTGGCTACAGTGTGGCCGCTCAAATGGCTCTGTTCCAAAGTATAAAGCCTCTGTTTTCCAACAAATTGGTCTTCGTCGTTGTCAACAAGATTGACGTTATGGGCATCAACGATCTCGACAGCGAGACTAGGTCCCATTTGGAGGACCTGTGTAAGAGCGGGAATGTTGAGCTCCTTCAAACGAGCTGTACCACCACAGAAGGCGTTATGGACGTCCGCAACGCAGTCTGCGACAGGTTGTTGGCCGAGCGTCACGCTCAAAAACTTGCGGCTGGCACCAACAGCAGCGGAGAAGTCACCGGACGCTTGGCGGATGTTCTCAAGCGGATTCATGTCGCTATGCCCCTGGGTGGAGTTACCCGAGAGCCATTCATTCCCGAGGCGGCCAAGAATCGTGTCAAGTATGACGCCAACGATCCAGACCGCCCCAAGCTGCTCCGCGACATCGAGGTAGAAGAAGGTGGCGCAGGTGTATACAACCTCAACTTGAAGGAGAACTGGATGCTTGATTCGGATGAGTGGAAGAACGACAAGATGCCTGAAGTACTTAATGGGAAGAACGTGTACGACTTTATCGACCCGGACATCGAGGCTAAGCTTGCCGCTTTGGAAGAAGAAGAGGCTAGGCTCGAAGCTGAGGGGTACTACGACGACGACGAGCAAATCGACGATCTTGAGGAGTCAGAGATCCATTACAAAGCGAATTTGATTCGTGAGAAGCAACAATTGATCAGAAACGAAGCAAAAATGCGAAAGAGTCTGAAGAACCGTGCGGTCATTCCCAGATCACGAAAGGCCGTCGAGCTCAGCAAGATGGAGAAGGGTCTCTCGGATCTTGGTTACGATGCGTCCACAATTTCAGAGCGTGCTCGTTCACGATCGCGACCTGCTAGGGGCAGGACTATGGATGTGGACCGGGACGGCGATGCCGATGCTATGGACGTTGATGGTGGCGCTCCTGAGAAGAAGCGCAGCATCTCGCGGGCGATGAGCAGAGCTCGTAGCGTTAGCCGGATGGACAGGAGGAATGACGGCGTTACGGATGAAGTGGCGAGGTCCAAGGCGGATCGTCTAGCCAAATTGGGCCAGAAGAAGATGAACCGTATGGCCAGGCAGGGTGAAGCAGACAGGCACACGACTGCCGCCAAGTCGAAATGGCTATTGGCTGGCAAGAGAGGCATGGGCAGTACAAGGAGCAGATAGAAAAGTCTCTGTGGGCGTCATTTCCACGACTTTGATGAGAGCATAAAGGGCCGGCGTTCCGGGAGCCAAGGCTAAGGTTGTTCCGTCTTCTGCATATAGATATCAAGCTATATTCCCTTCGAATAGCAGGCATTAAGTTGTTGCTAGTGTGGTCGTCTGCTGAATGAACTTATTCCATTGTTGGTTGTCCGTCTGTCCACCATTGAGTCGCTGCAGCTCTTTAACGCCGGCAATACTCAAACCACAAGGAAACCCTTCTATGATATGAGAAATTCAAAACAGTATTCTTGAGACTAAGAGATGTTGGTAGTAGATAGTGGGAGAATGGATCTCCGCAATTGTCCGAACTGAGGCCGAGTCGCGTCAGCCATGTCGAACCTTCACTTTCACAGTCTCGAGGTTAGCTGCAGACTTGTCACCAGTCGAGCAATGCAATGTACACGACGGATCTTCCGTCATAATTTTAATGTATCGTCGAACATCCACGTGTGGAAACGAAGCGGCGACCGGACCCGGCAAATTAATCGCAACCCTGCATATCTCTTATTCAGCACTCGCTTTATGAGCACCAAAACGTCGAGTGCACCCGAGGCACTCATCCAGGACCATGATCAAGCAGTAAAACGCATCTCAGAGACTATTAGAGGCTTCTACGATAAAGGACTGAAATTCAGAATCAAACATGGCTCGACGAACAGCACACGAACGGCGAGAAAAGGCACTAATTTCGTGGATCTCAGCCGACTCGATCGAGTATTGCACGTAGATACTGTCAACAAAACCGCATTGGTGGAGCCGAATGTACCAATGGATCGCCTGGTTGAGGCCACTATGCCACACGGCCTGATTCCTCCAGTAGTCATGGAATTCCCTGGTATCACGACTGGCGGAGGCTATGCGGGGACTTCTGGAGAGAGCAGTTCGTTCAAGCACGGCTTCTTTGATCGGACTCTGGACTGGGTTGAGATAGTTCTTGCGAATGGTGAAGTCATCAGATGCTCAGAGCAAGAGCACAGCGACTTGTTTCGTGGGGCAGCTGGTGCGGTGGGTAGTATTGGAACGACGACTCTGGTGCAGCTTCGGCTCGAGGATGCGAAGCCGTTCGTCGAAGTCACATACCACCCGATCAAGAGCACTCAAGAAGCTGTGGATCTGTCCAAGAAAATGATGCAAGACTCATCTATTGATTACCTCGACGGCATCATCTTCTCCAAGACCCAGGGCGCCGTCATCACAGGTCGCAGGGTCGAGACGCCCTCCGCAAATACACTGGTGCGCCGCTTCAGCTCTCGCTCTGATCCTTGGTTCTATCTCCATGTACAGTCCTGCCTTGAGCAACGGCCTTCGTCGCCGACAACAGAGACGGTTCCTCTAGCAGAGTACCTCTTCCGCTACGACCGCGGTGGTTTCTGGGTTGCTCCCATGTC
Organism: Myriangium duriaei CBS 260.36; assembly: GCA_010093895.1. Lineage (NCBI taxonomy): Eukaryota > Fungi > Ascomycota > Dothideomycetes > Myriangiales > Myriangiaceae > Myriangium > Myriangium duriaei. The sequence goes on from ML996083.1 coordinate 1,308,645, forward strand.
ATTCGAGTACTTCCGCTTCCCCTTCAACCACTTCACCCGCTGGTTCTTGGATGACTTCCTCCACACGCGCATGATGTACACTGCATTACACTCAGGCGGTGTGGGCAGGGAAATCATCATTCAGGATCTGGGTTTGCCCATGGACACCGCCGCAGAGTTCACCGACTACACCCACGACAAGTTCGGAATCTACCCACTCTGGCTTTGTCCGTTGAAAACCCGACCAGGGCCTTCTTTTCATCCACATCAAAGCGGTCGACATGTCGGAACGTCCAATGAGATCATGATGAACATCGGGCTTTGGGGCTGGGCACCCCACACACCGAAAGGAGTATCACAGAGGGACCACTCTCTCGCCCTGAACCGCGATCTTGAAGCCACACTGGCCAAGCTAGGTGGTAAGAAGTGGCTTTATGCAAAGACATTCTACCCCGAGCACGAGTTTTGGGCTGACCACGTCGGTGGGCGGGAGTGGTACGACGAACTGCGGAAGAAATACCATGCCACAGGACTGCCGACTGCGTACGAGAAGACACATACAGACATCCACAAGGAGTGGGACCAGAGGAATAGATGGAAAGACTTCTTGCTGAACGTCTGGCCGTTAGGTGGACTGTGGGGTGTATGGAAGGCGATCCGGTCACAGTCGTACAAGGAGGCAAGGGCGAGTGCGTGGAAATCCTTCGGCTTGACGCAGGCTGCGGACAAAAAGCAGGACTAGCTCCCCACTAGATGGTAATCACTGTACACTTTAATGGATCAAGGCGGTGGTAGAATTCCATAGATATGCATTTTCTTCCTTCCCAAACGTGGTGGATATCAAGAGGGGAATATACGCTAACGAGTGTGTATCTGGGTTGGGATCGCTATGCAATCTGATCGCTGACAAAAGAGAATTTCCAACGCCCGCGACAAAGTTGCCGCTCATCATGCAAATATGTACCCGCATTCGTCACATCCAGCCTGCTCCACCTAACGTGCTGAGTATCTTCTTCATCTCGGGCTCTTTGATCATGTTCATCCCCATGGCTCGGACCTGGCTGCCCTTCCGCAGCCTCTCCAGCCCGACATCGACTTTCCAGCTCTGTTCGGTAGGTAGGACGAAGATATACTTCTTCTCGTCCACGTCTCGCAGCGTCGCTCGGAAGATATTTATATCGTTGAGACGGCCAGTCTAAATCCACGATTAGCATATTTCCTCAACTGGCAAGTACAAATACGACACTCACCTCAACCAACTTTATCCCCCAAGCCTTCACATCCCACTCCCTCTGCGGCACCCCCCTCACGTCATCATCAATAAACAGCCCCTCCGTCGTGATCCTCAAAATCAACCCATCCGTCACCCCACCCTGCTCCTTCACAAGCATACTCATCGGCCGTGCAAACCCGGACGCAAACAAATACACCGCATCGATGACAATCTTATTCGGATCCGCCGTCTTATAGGGCCCCCTCTGACTCGGCGGCGGCGTCGTGCGAGCCGTACTCGCAGACGCCCAACTACTCTCACTGGCCCCCGACACCGACCCGGCGCTCGACCCGTACGCCTTCTTATTGTTGTACTGCGACACAAAGTCCGAATCCGTCGCCGTGCGCGCCGTCGGCTTCTCGTACCCCGTGGGCTTTGGTGAGGCAGCAGCTCCTTTGGCCGCGGCTTCGCGGGCGGCGCGTTCTTTGGCAATGCGCTCCCGGGCTTCACGCTCGCGGGCGTCCTTTTCGCGCGCGCGGGTTTGCTCCCACCGCTCCTTGTCGGCTTTGGCTTTTGCGGCTTTCTCGGCTTCGGCTTTCTTCTTCGCTGCGAGCTCGGCGGCGGCTTTGGCTTCTTCGGCTTTTTTGCGCTCGGCTTCGCGTTTGCGGGTTTCTTCTCTTGCTTTTTCCCAGGTGCTGGATGCGGAGGGGCCGGCGCCTGGTCTTGGTGTTTGTGGTGGAGGAGGTGGTGGCGGCGGGGGTGGTTGAGAGTGAGGTTGCGATTGTGGAGGCGGTGCGGAATGTCGTGGGTATTGTGGGTCGTCGTCGAATGTAGATCTATGGTGATGGGAGCGGCTCGAGGAAGAGTCGTTTGGAGTCGATTCGCTGGTCGTACGACCGACTGAGAACGCGGCAGCTACGGCAACCAGCGTGAGGAGCAGGCCAATTCCAGAGTTGAGTGAAGCTATCGTCTGTGACAACGCTGGCATTAGAACGTTATAGACACCGACGGCGAGGAGAGCGGAGAAGAAGCCGGCGATGAAGGAATTGAGATTGGGCTTGAGCGATGGTAGGTAGAGGAAGCCTGAGCCGGCAGAGTGAGGTGGTATTATGAAGACATCGTAGTTGCCATTGGGAAGGTTGGAGGTTTTTGGTGCGTGAGGTGGAGGGCGCGGCGGCGCGTCCGCCATGATCGGCGACGGCGACTACACCCTCCCAAGCTGTGATAGTGATAACCTCTCGTGAGATTTGATCCCCGTCCACCTCTTTCAGCTGCAGTCGGACGTCGAGGAATACCGTTGCATGCGCTGCGGGACGTAACGGTCGTTCGTTATCGATTGGGTCCGCCAGTAGCGAATGTCGCGAACCCTGGTGCTTCTACTTTGAGGACAGATTGTTTGCTAGTTGAATGCAATCACCCGAGATGCAGAGGTGGTTCGATGTTGGCAAATAGTAAAGTGGCTGGGTTGTGTTAAGTTGTTTGTGTCACAGGTAGGCGCAGAAAAATGTATGGGGAAAAGCTGAGAGCTGGAGAGGTGTGTGGAGGAAACAGGGCGCGTCCCGAGTTTAGCTAACCTGAATTCGCCTCGAAAAATGCAGGGCCAGGTGATCCGACATCCGCTAGCTCTGACAGCAGACAGCGATGTGGATTTTATTCTAGTGGGTTCGTCGGGCATCATTCGATTTGGTATCCAAACCCTCTGTTTGGGTCATTCGCAATGCTTACTTCCCAGCGAATGACAGATAAACCACATCATACGCGGTCGATTGAGGATTTACTTATTACGACTATCATACAACTGACTGATTATCTTTCTTAAACTCTGTCCGATCAATACGGAGTCATACTGTAGGCAAAATCGAGAACGAAATATTTCCAGGGTGGATGGATTTGCAACACTGCAGTCGGCGCCAATTGGCGGGGCAACCGGCGCGTGGCAGGCCAGTGACGTCGCAAGTCGGAAAATCTCCGGTCCTTGGTCCTTGGGATCCTTGCGTCTTCCCACGTGATGGCGCTATCTCCGCTAATTCCATAGGATCGTTTCAAAAGGATGAGTTAACCACGATCAGCGACACTCCTGCCGCCATACTCCATGAGTGTGTGTTCATGTCGTGAGCTCTACGAGCCATGAAGCTTTCCGCAGATGCATTTGAGTCTGCCAGAATCACGCATCCCACCGCGTGGCCGTGAACCGCGATCCCCATTGGAGCTCGAGAGCCTACACGAGCCCCTCACCGTCACCGACAACCAGGCTGACGGTGACACGGAACATCAGTCCTGCGCATCCCCCTCTTCTCGCTCTTCTTCCCTCAGTATCGAGCTTCCGGCCATGGCGCCGATCAAGCCAGATGTGGAGCGTCGTGTTGTTAGAAAACTCGACTTTATTCTGCTTCCTTTCTTATCCATTCTGTTCCTCTTCAATTCCCTTGACAAGTCGAACATTGGCAGCGCCGAGACCGGACATTTCACCGATGATGTTGGAATTCCTGCTTCAGCGCTGAACGTATCCGTTGCTTGCTTCTTTGCAGTCTTTGTTACTCTTCAACCTGTTGGCGCAGCTCTCGGCCGCAAGTATGGCATGGCTCGCTATGTCCCTACTTGCATGGCCCTCTGGGGGATCTGCACTGCTTTGCATGCTGCTGTCAGGAAGGAGTGGCAACTGATATTGTTGCGAACACTGGTTGGCATTCTCGAGGCTGGCTTCTACCCTACCACCGTCAGCTATCTCAGTCTGTTCTACACCCGCTTCGAATTCGCAAAGAGATTGGGCGCATTTTATGGGCAAGCTGCCGTGGCTGGCGCATTTGGGGGACTACTATCCTGGGCCATCTTCAAACACTTCCCGGATCCGCGAAACCCTTCCCACGTCTTGGGACAAGGTCTTCAGGCTGCTGGTGTATCGCCCTTGAGGAGCTGGCAAGTCCTGTTCCTCATAGAAGGATTTTCAACCATGGCTATTGCTGTGGTCGGCTTCTTCTGGTTACCTCACAATGCAGGTTCTGCATGGTTCCTGTCCCCGGAGGAAAGAGTGTGTGCAGAGGCACGTCTAAGTGTCGACCGCGCTGAGACTCACGTTGAAGATGACCCTGGAGAGGATGAGGACCCCGTCAAGCCTGACGATGGCGAAGAAGACGAGCATGACCCTCGGCACGCTAGTATCTCGCAATCATCCACCTACTCTTACCAAGAGGATCACCGTCTTCTGCGTTCCTCTTCCGTTCCAGAATCTAGTCACACCCATCATGATCCCACTGACGATCGTGGGCTCAATCGCAACGATATTATATCGGCGTTCCTTGACTGGAAGGTCTGGTATTTGCTTGCGTGTAACATTTTGTCGGCCATCCCTGCCACTGCTTTCTCGGTTTTCTTACCAATAGTGATCAAGGGTCTGGCTTACTCGAAGACTGACATGGGAGAAACGGGGGAAATGGCTCCTGCCACAGCCAACCTTCTGACAGTGCCACCGTTCGTCGCTGGTGCCGTAGTGCTGTGGATATTCACCGCCTGGTCTGACAAGAGACACGAGCGCCTGCGACCCGTGCTGTGGGGTCTGGTGATCCTGCTGGTCGGACTGGCTGCGACGTTACTGTTGCCGCGTACGGCTTACGTCCCGCGATATCTGGCTCTGATTGTACTGCTATCTGGCAGCTTCGTGCCCTCGCCACTGACCGTCGCTTGGCTGACCAACAACAACCTACAGCCTGGCAAACGCGCTGTCGTCCTCGGCATCAATGGCTGGGGCAATCTTGCTGGAGTGCTGTCAGCACTACTATTTGCACCCCGCTACCGCCATTCGGGCTATATCCTCCCCTTCTTCGTCACTCTTGCCTGCGTCGGCGTCAGCTTCGTCGGTTTCCTTGGGTTTCGTGCCGCCATCATTGCTATCAACAAAGCTCGCGCTCATTTGCTCAGTGACTGGGAGCCCGAACGTACGGAACGTGAAGCGAAACATGGGGATGTCGCCGTGGCGCAACCGGACAGAGACTGGCTGGAACGGCTTCGAGGTGCAAATGTACCTAGGCTTGGAGAGGAGCGTTTGACGTATCAGTTCACGCTTTAGATGAATATCTTAAACAGATAGAATTGGTATGTTGGCTAAATCCGTATGCCTATAGCCAAAAAATGTAGGATAATGTACTTAATGCTTCTTTTCCTTCGCAAATTAGCATACTTGTGTTTCGCGAAGTACTGACCACTTGAAATTTTGCCATGGAAGCAGGGTAAGTCGAGGGTGCTTGGAAGATATCCTGTCTATTGAGCAGTGCATGCACTCTGCATAAGGCTCTGCCCCATTTGGGATTCTGCGAATACATAGTAGCCACCCCTCAATCTTCCCTGAACCTACGTTTATAGGCCCGGCTGAACTTTTCTGCCCATATCGTGCTGAAAAGAGCCATGGACAATCCAGTAGCAAGCAAACCAAGCGCAAGAATACACATTACCACAAAACCCGCAAAGCTATATGAGCGGGCTGTTATAGCCAGTATGCCCAGCAGTAATGGGCCGCCGATTATTGAGAACGGCCAAGCCGAACACCACAAGGAGCATTTCATTTGCACTTTCCGCCCTTGAGGAGAATACGGTCCCATGTTGAGCTGGTCATGCGGCAGCGGCTCTTCATGACTATCAGCGAATAGTCCAAACTTATCTTGTGTCTTAACTTACCGCATTGAATTTCGACACGGATCTCTTGTGTAACAGAATAGGCGTGGTAGGAATGTTCTGTTGTCTCGGTCAACCTATCCTGGGGCGTTTCTATCTGCGCGGGGCAGTGGTAGAAGAGCCTCATGGAATCACTTGATATCTTCTCTGTTCCATACAGCAGTGCTCCTCTTCTTCTCGTGCTGGTTGAATGGGCCCGCTCCTCGAGTAAGATGCACGTATAACGGAATTCGGTGAACTTGATCTGGTCTTCGGGGTGACTCTGTAGAAGACAGCGCATAGGCAATCGATCATCGACCATGAGCAATACCGAACGTGACCAGGGCAATATGACAGTATCGATGACATATATCAAAAGACCTTCACGTCTCAGTGGTTCATAAAAGAAATCCATGCAGCTATGTTTTGAGCCAAGCTGTGTCATATCGAGAATTGGATATCGCCTGAGTGTTTCTGGAACTATGGTAGAGGGTATCCATCGGTGAGTGTGATGTTGGCCCTCGTTGAATTTGGCGCCCATCGTGAAAATCACGTGTAGCGGAACTTGATCCATGCTGAGTACTATCGCTCGCAAGACTGCTTCTGGTGCTATATTAGCAAGCTTGGCACGACTTATACCGAGTAAGGTTCCCAGGACGATAAGCTTGTCCCTTTGTACGGTAGTCGAACGCCCAGCCAACATGTTCCATGCCGACGCAAAATGATCCGCTCCAGGATCGTTGACGACCGTATGAATCAGTCCCTGCAGTTCGAAGACCTCTTCCCGAAGATATGAGTTGAAATATTGCTCTATTCGACTCCGTATACGTCTCTTAGTTCCATTCATCCATTGAAAATCCCAATAAGTTGTAGAACCATCGGGTCGAGTAGGTCGAAGTAGCCTATCGGCAAACTGGATGTTCAGATGCTTAGCCAGGATGGCTTCTTGATAAGTCCAACAACGGCCCATCCAAGCACTTGTGATAAAACGCGCTAAGCAATACTCGACAGAGGTCGTCTCAGTTGCCATGAGTTCTAGATCGAGTACTAATACAGTAGCAGCATCATAGTATATTGAAGCCATTCTGCCGATTGACTTCTGTTTTGATCCACGATTGTGTGATTGTGCAGGTATGCACAAAGTATCTATCCAGAAAGCTGGTTCGGCATTATTCGTCAATGGTTCCAGTAACTTCCGTAATCGTTTGAGCTGACATTGAGGAAGAGCATTTCGTCCACGATTGCCCAGACCATCTGCCCACACATGTGACAGAGCAACATAAGAAGAATCTGGCTTCCTCTCATGTAGACAAAGACTCAACCCCTCAACTGGGTCATCTTTGATAGTGACCAACGGAACCCCCATATTCTGGGAGATAATTTCAACAAGCCTGTTCTCATCGACTGCTACCTCGCGGCAAGTACATGTGTCTGATACGTGCCGAGGCTTATAGGATCCCAAATCCACATTGAATGCTTCACAAGCAGTCTTGTACCTGCACGGGCGATGGTCTTCTTGCCGCGACAAGGATCTTTCCATCTTCGACAGGTATATAAATGCTTCTGGCTCCAGCAATGCTTCGAGATGCTTGATTTGGTGCACGCACCAACCATTAGCAAGCATTGTTTCCCTTGCGGGAATCTATAACAGTCAGTCAATCCCAGGCTCTTATGATCAGGTGAGCATACAGCTCGAGTGACTTCGCTTTCGACCGTGACAGGAGGAGCCCGAAGCTCTCTGAGAGGGGAGGCGCCCAAATTGGACGGAGTGTTACTTGAGTTGCGGTGATAGACTGATCTGGCCGTCCTCGGTTGTGACGAGTATGCTCGGGGGTAACTTCCTGTATCCGGCCGCATATGAACATCCATAACGATGGGTCAGCCCCGGTGCTTCTGGTGTCTGGAATGTATGTTGAAGTCGGAAGGGTCGTGAGAAGGATCGTTAGAAGGGTCGCATCCCGAAGATAGGAGCAAGACACTTCACATGGTCTTGACGTTGGAATCACCACCAGGATAAGAGAACTCACACCTGCGCCTCGAGCTTGTCGGACGAGGCAAGCATGTACGGCAGTCTGTGGCCAGCTCGCAGTCTGTGGCACTTGACTGAGCTGAGCTGCGCTACTCATAGCGCCAGCCAGCCACCGTTGCCCAGCACTTCCCGAGGCTGAAGCTAACACAGTCAGCTGTGCAATTCTTTGGTTAGAATTGGCCATACATAATTTTCCAGATGTGATATGTTCTTGCAGAATGTGGCCATATCGTGTTCTGGCTGACTGCTTCCTTGATAAGTCTACACCAGCCGGCTAAGCCTTCGTTCGCACCACGGTTGATCGGGGTAGAGTGCACCCACCTTGTTGACCTCGGGCCGCATATTCGATCCTCGACCCCTCTCTGTGTAACCACGTTTCCCAAGCTGCGCCTGATCATGATGCAAATGTGCATGAGCCGCAGGAGTGTCGAGGTCCTTGCTCCATCGTCCTCGTTCCCCCGGAGTCAACTTGGAGACAAGCTGCATGTGGCCGTTCAGCGGTAGGTACGTTCGTCCCACTTCATGAAAGAAAGCAAGTTCGTGGTGGGCATGCCGTGTGAGCCCTCTCTATGCCACACCTACGACCGCGCCACCAAAAATGATATCGAAGAGAACTTGCGCGCCTGACCTCCAAGTTCGAGCTGTAAAGCTCTAGGCTACCCATGTGTAACAGCCCTTCCCCTCTCTGATCATTAATTATAACGAGCCACTTTTCGGTCTTCAGGGCTCCTAGCACCCACAAGTCTCGACAGCCTATCACAACGACAGGTATAGTCCTTGTGTTCGAGCCTTGAGGAGGTGAAAGATGTTTTTCTCCAGAACATTAGTCATTCGAGGTGACTTCAAAGTCAGTCCATGTAACCTCAATGAAGCCAAGAGGCCATTTTCAGGCCAGAAAGCATGATGCATTGAACGAAAGTCTTGAAGACCACTTCAATTCCCAGTACAGGCTGAAAATTTGTTAGGACTCTCTGCTACAATTCCGCAGCAGGAACTGACACAGCACGAAATGCATTCTTACAAACTACCTACCCGGCGAGCATGCTGTTGATGCAATAATTGTTGCTTTGCGAAGAGTGATCGGGGTCGTGCTCCCACACTATGCACTACTCTAGTGTTGCTTCGGCGAAAGTTTTAGCGGCCCCTTCGTCGAGCTTTAACCAGATTCTGGAGATTTTTGACAAAGTTTTGACGAGTAAGAGGTGCGGGGCAATGAAAAGCCCTCTAGATGATCTTTTGACGCCGTCTTCAATCACAAAATGGTCCTCGCGCTGCCTGCTCCTTTACCTTGGTGTCATTATTCGTCATTCTTCCCTCTAAACACTGCCTTTTCGTATGTGTTTTCTTGACAGCAAGCACTAACATAATTCTGGTGATGATCCTTCCCTGCAATTCCCGAACTTACCACGGGATACGCGTGTAGGACGGTGAAGTCGTGGCTCACTCGCCTCCTGCGGGACACCCCGGTAACTTCCCTTTGCCTTCGCCTCCATGTCTGGTCTCTCCGCGCCGATGCCACTACTTGTCTTCTTATCACCTAGTGGAAAGACAAGAAGCACCAACGTCTCCGCTGCCTTTCTGCGATCCTTGCGCAAACACTGATCTGCGCAACCTCGTCCGAGTTAGACCAAATCTCGACGACTCCGATGAAGCCACCGCGCACAACAGGACAAAGGTGACCATATCGCAGTATCAGCTCACCAAAGATCAGTATATTCATTTATTCGATTTGACAAGAGTAGCATAGAAAGTTGGATATATGCATGGAGCAAACCTTGCTATTACGTTGCAATCGCTATTAGGAAGCCGCTTTCGTCCCAGAGTGGCATATAAGCACACTTGAAAAAAAATCTTGAATTGGCAGTAAGAAATGCTCTGTAGTAGGTTTTCTGGATTTCCCTGAAAATGCTGTAGTCCTGATAATGGCATTTATTCTATTATCCTTCCCGTTTCGGCGCTGGGGACGCCTGGGATCACGTGCGCAAGGCTCCATGAGCTCGAACATCTTGAGTACTCTCACATTTGTGGAGGAAATGCTAGAACTTTGAGATTCTTGAGTGACTAGTACTCGGTTTGCTGCTGCTTGGAATACTGGATCGATCTGTCCACGGCAGAGTGATTGTCTGTGCAGGCAGATCGAGCAGGTGAGAAGGCTACATGATCTGCGTTGCGAGGTGCTCATGACCTGCCGAAGACTAGCATCTGCTTTTCAAGCTTCATGACGATAGGATTCTTGCATAGGCCCAGAGTAAAATCGTCCGAGACGATAGCAGCTCTGGTCTGCCTCCATTGCTAATGCTCTTACAATTCTGAGTGCATCGGACCATAAGCATCTGTGGCCGTAGATTTCATAATAGTCATGGTTTGTGCGATGAGAGGTCCGGTGTGTCCAGCATCATGCATCCCCGAGAGCTGCCTTCTCAGGTGGTTTCAACGAACGACGCGGGGATTTGTGGGGGAACAGGGGAGCCTGATAGGGTCTAATGCGGGCCAGGCAGGAGTGGATTTCAGCTTTGTCCTAGTCCAGATAAGCACGTTGGGGCTCGAAGGGAAGCACATCGACGTCGAGACGTTCGTTCTGACTGAGTGACGAACAGTTGATCATCAAGCAAGTTATGTGAACTCCCATAGAGTCTTTGGATTCATCATTTAACAAACCTGACTTTCTGCATCCAGGCGGGTTGTCTCTTCATATCATACTGCGATACTGGCATTTTATCACGTGAATCTGCTAGTCCTTGTGGAATAGCTGGATATGATTGTCAATCCATTGATGGTACTGCCCGAGTCAGACGGTAGTCAAGTCGAACCACGCTTGCCCAATTCCTGTTGGTCGCGTCCAGAAGACTCTCCTTCTGGCACTGCGCGCCCAGGCTCCGGCAAAAACAAGCACGCGACCACGCCTCCTTATTTTAGAAGTCAGCCTCGGCGCCCCACAGCAACTTTGATTGGCATTCTCCTTAACACTCTTCTACACCCGTGTTCCTTCGACTTTACGCCATGTGAACTATATTATATAACGAGCCAAGACTATGCCAACCTCGTATACGGGTGTGGCGCATATAATTTACCATTTCCCTCTCTCTTTTTTGTCCCGTTCTTTTATCTGTACATTAAACTCTGCATTCGTTCTTGAGCTCCATGATATCAACCAGCTATAACTTCTAGACCTCCTGGTCGTCATCTTTCAGGCAGCTTACTTCCTCCAGTCTGCAGACTACGCTGTTCGCAATGGCGGTGCAGGGTGTCTGTCTGCCTGCGGCAGATAATGCGTTTGGTCCTACGATTGATGGATGCAGAGACAACTTCGACTTCACTTTAAAATTCGAGCATGGATTCTTCTCCATTGCACCATCTGCGGCCATGATCCTGATCGGCATCATACGTGTTATACGCCTCCAGTCTCGCCGCCGCAAGCTCATCAATGCTGCGCCACTCAAGTGGGCAAAGTTTGTATGCTATCAGTTCCACAATGCAGCTCCCAATCCCTAGCTAGCTCTCACTCATTGCCCTTCCTCGTTGTCCCGCCTCAAGACACATGTCGCGTCTTGTTGCGAGTCATGGCCCTTGACCCAGTCGCAGCAGTTCCTCGTGCTGGCCACTGACAAGTCGTTTTAGCTATCCATATCCGTCCTTGCTGTATTTCAACTGTGTCTTATCATTCTCTGGGCAACTTCAGCTGCGATCTCCGTTCGATCTATTGGTGTTGTTGCCTCGGTCCTGTCCTTCCTCGCTAGTGTCATCATCTGCCTCCTTTCTCCACTTGAACATTCCGGCTCATTCCACCCTTCGACAGTCCTCGGTGTCTATCTCTCATTCACACTTGCGTTTGATGCAGTCACCCTCAGGACTGTCTGGCTTTCGCCATCAACGAGTGGCGGTCTCCGTGGCGTTTCCACGTGTTCATTCGCGTTGAAAGCTGTCGTACTCCTTCTGGAAGCTCAGGGCAAACAACAATATGTCGTCCGCCCGCAGGACAAAGTCCGCAGTCCTGAGGAGTTCAGCGGTGCTTACTCAAGAACCCTGTTCTGGTGGCTGAACAGACTGCTGTTCATAGGTTTCAAGAAGATCCTCAAGCCGAGTGATCTTTTTGTCAACAAGGAATCTCTCCGCACCGAGCATCTCAACGAGCGATTTTGGACTTCATGGAATTCTTGTGCGTTACTTTCACATGTCTCATGACTCCTGTTCATCCTACTGATGTGAAATGTCCAATAGCGAGTCAGGAGGGCAAATATGCTCTTATGATTGCGGTAGCCCGAGCGCTGAAATGGCAGCTCTTATTTCCAATCGTTCCCCGGCTTGCTCTGTTGGCCTTCACTTTCTGCCAGCCTTTGCTCTTGCGACGGCTTTTGAGGTATTTGCAGGATCCTGTGGAGGTATCCGATCGTCGGACCGGCTATGGCTTGATTGGTGCCTACTTTTTGGTATATTCTGGTATGGCGGTAAGATGCAAAGCCTAACATGATACCACGGTATTTCACCTTACTAAACTTGTCTAGCTCTCATCAAGCGTCTATTGGCAAGCTACCTTCAAGTCTATCTCGATGCTTCGCGGGATGCTTATCGCTGCCATCTACCGAAAGACTACAACTAGTGATACCACAGCATGGGGTGAAGCCAAGTCAGTCACTCTTATGGGTACTGATGCAGAGCGTCTTGTGCGCGGCATGCAAGATATGCACGAGCTTTGGGCCAATGTCATTCAAGTCGGCCTAGCGACATGGCTATTGAAGGTGGAGTTGGGTGTGGCGTGCGCCGGACCTTTGGCTGTCACAGCTGGTAAGATCAGACCAGTCGTACTATGTCCACGGTCACTGACTCATAGCTTGTAGTGTCTCTAGGTATGACGCTTGCTGTGGCCTCGTTGACCACCAAACGTCAAATGGCCTGGATGAAAGCCATTGAGAAGCGAATTGGTATGTGTGACGTTGCCTAAAATTTAGGTCATTGGAACTCACGGTTGCACAGGCACAACCACAGCCATGCTTGGTTCAATCAAGAGCATTAAGATGACAGGCATTACCTCGAAAATCTCCAGTACCATACATCAGCTGCGTCTCGACGAGATCAAAGCCGCGCGATCATTCTGGTTATTAGGTGTATTCACCTCCACAGTTGGTGTGTATTTCCAGGATGTTTTGAAGTCAGTCCTTGGACGGATGTTGGCTTACAATTCTGCAGCGTTGGTGCCTCAGTTAATGTCACCAGTAGCAACTTTTGCCATCTTCACCGCGGATGCCGTTAGACAGGCTGCAGTGTTGGACTTCTCTCGCATGTTCACCTCACTTTCGCTCCTTATCCTCCTGACACAGCCTCTATTCGAGCTTTTTCTCAGCATTATGGAGTTCATGTCAGCTCTCGGGTGTTTCGCAAGGATCCAAGAATACATGATTGCCGTGTCACAACATGATACGCGAGGAGGTAGTAAGTCTCAGCGCGGTCGGGTGGGAATTGATTCCGAAATCGTCCTAGATTCTGTCCTTCCTAGCGATACTGCTCTTAAGATCATGAGTGGTTCCTTTGGGTGGTCACCTGAGGCGGAGTACACTCTTTCCGGACTGAACCTTTCCATGCCAACATCGAAGCTGACTCTAATCATGGGTCCTGTTGCTTCAGGAAAGACGACTCTGCTTAAGGGACTCCTTGGTGAAGTTCCTGTCTCTGCTGGACATGTGCTTGTTAGTAACGGGCCAATTGCATATTGCGATCAGACACCATGGTTGAGAGTAAGTGTGGAAGCACATAATGCTTCGCAGGGATCCCTAACATGCGCACAGAATGCAACGATCAAAGAAAACATTATGGAATATTCCAATCAAGATGCCGCATTCTATAAGCTCGCGCTGCACTCATGCGCTCTAGATCGAGATCTCGCTAATTTGCAGAACGGTGACCAAACCCTGGTTGGCAGCAAAGGTATAGCTCTAAGCAGTGGCCAGAAACATAGAATCGTAAGTCTTAAGGACCACCCTCGCTAGAATGCTTTTCATGTAGCTGATCCTCCAGGCTCTTGCCCGTGCTGTCTTCCATCGACACGAGATGATGGTCCTCGATGATGTCTTCAGTCAACTGGACGCTAATGTGAAAATGACCGTGTTTGCTAATTTACTCGGACCGAAAGGCTTGCTGCGAAAGTTAGGAACTACTGTGTTGCTAGCCACGCACGATGGTAAGAGATGATGATGAAGCGGTTATCTTTCAAGCATTTTCTGACAGCATTGCGCTTTCGCAGTCAATTTTCTACCGCACGCAGATCTTATCGTGGTTCTCGGCAAGGATGGCAAGGTCAGCGAGCAGGGCTCTTTCCGTCAGCTTCGCAATGGCAAGGGTTACATTGCCGAAATGCTGGCACATAACAATGTGGATGAGAACGCTTTCCACTCGGTCCCGGACTTTGATATGACACCAAAGCCCATCGAGAATCCTGCTTTACCAGCGCAGAGTGAAGGATCCGACGACAATAACGACGACGTCAAATCAGCCGACAAATCAAGACAGCTAGGTGACGCAGCTACCTACGTATTCTACTTCAGTTGCGTGGGTTGGGCTCTTTCCGCAATTTTCTGGATCCTCCAGTTCTGCTATGCATTTTTTGGAGTTTTCCCAGGTACGACCTCCCTAACATCTAATACGGGCTATTCACTGATCATGCTAGTGGTGTGGCTCAAGTGGTGGGCGGACGAGAATGAACGAAGTCCCAACAGGCACATGGGCGAGTATATCGGTGGATATGCTGGTCTGCAAATTGCTGGCGTTTTGTCTGCTGGTACTTTGACTTGGTAGGAAACTCTTAAGCCTGTCCGGCGTCATAAAACTATCGTAGCTAATACTATGCCAAGGTTCTGCTTCTACATCTTAGCACAGAAGGCTGGCCTACAATTACATTCTCGGATGCTCAGCTCTGTCGTCAGGTTTGAATACCCCTAGAAGTTACCGTGCCGGCCTAGAGCTGACCAAGGCTCTATAGAGCACCACTGTCACTATTCTGGACCACCGACTCAGGCTCTCTGACCACTAGGTTCAGTCAAGACTTCCAGTATATTGACTCATCGCTACCACTTGCTATGATGCAAGTGGCAACCAGTAAGTTTTCATCAGTACATGTACCACGAAGACACACAAAATTGACTATTTAACAGATCTGTTGATCTGCCTAGGGCAGGCAGGTCTGATTGTGTCTGCCTCTGTATGGCTTGTTGTCAGTATACCGCCGTTGGTGGCTGTCGTTTGGCTCGTGCAAAGATACTACCTACGCACTTCACGACAACTTCGTCTTCTGGATCTGGAAGCGAAAGCACCGCTATAGTGAGTTTCAGCATCTCGAACATATAGTTTCTTACACTGACATCATATAGCACACAATTCATGGAATCTCTATCAGGTCTGGCGACTATCCGCGCCTTCGGATGGCAAGATCAATGCGTCGACCGAAACCATGACCTCATTGATCGAGCGCAGAAACCATTCTACCTTTTGTTCATGGTGCAGAAGTGGCTTGCTCTTGTCCTAGATCTACTAGTCATGGCTCTGGCCGTCGTCGTTGTCGGTGTGATAGTTGCACTGCGAGATAAAGTGTCAGTTGGTTTCTCGGGGGTCTCACTAACACAGCTCATTTCCTTCACTGGCTATCTGAAGTTACTGATCCTGTTCTGGACGTCCATGGAAACCTCATTGGGGGCCGTTATGAGGATTAAGCAATTCTCCGAGCAAACGCCCCGTGAACATGATGAAGACGACGATGGCCAGCCCTTCTCTGAATGGCCAGCTACAGGCAGTGTCAGTCTACGGGATGTCTCTGTCGTGTACCGGTATGAACTTCGCTGACCATATCGGAGGCACATGACTGACGCTAAGCGTAGTGGCAAGACTGATCACAAAGCCTTGGAGAATGTTAGCCTTGAAATCAAACCCGGCGAAAAGATCGGTATATGCGGGCGTACGGGAAGGCATGGGTATTAACGCAACCAATTGATGGACTAAGCTGACCATACTTCCAGCGGCAAAACGACTCTTGCTCTTGCTTTGCTGAACATGGTTGACCTCGAAAGTGGACAAATAATCATTGACGGCAAGGACACTGCATCTATGGGCGTGTCTTACCTCCGGTCCCAGCTCAATGCGGTTCCCGATGAGCCATTCTTCCTACCGGGAAGTCTGCGATCTAACATAGATATTGACAGCAAAGCGTCAGACGAGCAGGTCCGGCATGCATTGAAGTCGGTGCTGCTTCAAGAATTGTCCAATACCGAAGATCTGAATGCTGAATGGAAGCCTGACAACCTCAGTCATGGCCAAAAGCAGCTTTTCGCATTGGCAAGAGCAACACTGCAGCCCAACAAGAAGATAGTGATTCTCGACGAGGTCACGAGCAGAATTGATAAGAAGTCTGACGAGACGATTCAACGAGTCATCAGATCCGCCTTCGCCGACTCTACTGTCATTGCCATTGCTCATCGACTGGAGAACATTATGGACTTTGACCGAGTTGCGGTTTTAGACAACAAGCGTCTAGTTGAGTTTGACAATCCGCAAGCGCTGCTTGCGAAGCCGTCAAGCGCTTTCAAGAGCTTGGTCCAAGTCTACAGGAAAGAGATGGCGGATGAGAGGGATGCCATGGCCGGAGACGAGTAGTGTCGACTTTTAGCAGTGAACTGAGCACTGCCGTACGTATGTATATAGTCCATGTAGCGAACTATTCATCAGTGGGGCTGCAACGTAAACGCTATAGAGCTCTCTTGACCTAGTGGAATAAGTCAAACTGAGTCATAGATCTCTCTGCCATAGTCGACTACTATTATTCAGTAGATCCATTTCTTTGATCAAATTCGTGACAAAGAACAAGGAAGATTACGCCATGAACTCGAGGGAACTAAGCCAGCACAGGCCGGTTGTTTGGGCCTGCTCACGACTTGTTCACACTTTGTCTGATCTAGCCGTCAATGTACGTTGCCGTCCAGCAGGCCTCCGATCAACAGATCAAGCTGCTCCTTGCCGCACTCTGCGGGTGGAGGTCGTTCTTCTACCCTGTGGCTTTCCTGTGGCTTCCCTGTTCACCGCAGGGTATCCGTGGGAAGCCGGTAAGTCGATGAGTAGTCTCTGTTTCCCGTGGGACACCGTGGCGACTTCGCTTCCCTGTCGCTTACCTGTCTTCCCTTACCGTGCCGGGTTCTAGTCGACATCTCGCAGGAACACTTGCATGTTTGAAGATCATGACTTGTTGAGTCTCCACGGCTCGTTGAATACAACTATCACGTCCATCTCAGGCACTTTTTATGTATGAACAACCTCCTGCATACCACTTTATCAAGAACACGCTCTTTTTGGGCGGCGAAATTTTGTCAAAGGCAGAGATGATCAACATCTGTGGGCTGAAAAAGGGTCGTTTTCGCCTTCCTCGCACGCATAACGGTAATACAAGCATGGCTTGGTAAGAAAAGCGGCATAGAACAAGGTAAAATTGCCTAAAAGAGGCATCTAGTAGTGCTTTCGGCATGCGGAAACGTTCGCCGATAGAGCGACAGCCTCAAAGAGACGCAAGTGATGGCTTTTCGCGAGTAACAACAGTCAGACGCGATATGGGAGATCTTATTTGGTACGATGCTGTGCAAAAATAGCCTCGAAAGGCTGGTGCGGACGATAGGTTTTTATTCTTGCGATCAGGGTTGTGGTTGAAGCTTTGGGTGAATCTCCGGACCTCTGTGGTGCTTTGTTAAAACCCCAAGGCATTTGTTAAAAGCTTTGCCCAAAGCTTCACGGGGGTGGAGTGCAATAAATAGTATTTGGTCCATGCACACATTATAAAACATCGCTGAATGCTTTAGTACCCAGAGGTCTTTCTGGGGTGCTTCTTTGGCTGGATAATTTTCGTCCTACACCTTCATCACATTCCTGCATCTTGAAGCCCTTCCATCAAATCGCACTGTTAAAGCGGCTGTGTTGAAACGTTCGGTCAAAAAGGCGCGGTACAAACGAGTCCCCGAAAAACCCACGTCGTTTAAGATACCCCTCGTTTAAGAATTCCGTCCTTCCGGATAAATGCTCCCTTCCACTCTGCCACTCCTCGTTGAAACGTTCTCGCTAAAAGTCCCACCGCCCCACGTATTACTGAGACATCGGTAGAAGCATTCGTTAAAAGAAAAAATCGTTGAAAGCTAGGGGCAGAGGTCTTTCATGTGTCGTCACTTCTACCCACTGCTCGTAACCCTGCACAACTGAATAAATAATTCAACGGCGTGCCCTACTCCTCTACCGTATCTATTATTGTAGGGCTCGCTGTGCTGTTGAGCCCGTCATACTGTTGGCACAACGCTCTGCGTCTCCATATAACGCCGTTTAGACCCACTATAGGCCTGCGAATATCATTATTAATACACCACATACCACAGCGCGCCAGCTGCTCTGCAACGCTTAGGATCCGTAGCTGCTTCGGTAAATGTGACATGTCGGCAGAACGATTGACTGTGGCCTTCGATCTGCCGAGAAGCAGAGCTATCGGAGACTAAGACAGCAAGTTTGCAGGCTTCCATGTGCTGGTCGGGAAGCAGGACATCAGCGGAAGGCTAGTCGTGTCAAGCTGTTATGCTGCCATGGACCAATGGCCTTTTGGGAGGATTGACTAGCACTAGAGATGGTGGCCCATTTGCGAGCACTATCCAAATTGCTACCGCGAGTTATTTCAAATGTAGAACAACCTAATGTACAATACAACAGAGTGTCGAAGCATCTATACGGCAGCGCTGCTCAAGCTTGCTGGCTAAACTGATAGTGGCGACAATCGTCCAAGACTTTGAAGCAAGATTGAACTCGGATGAAGCATGAACTCGAGGTGGTGCATGAGTGTATGGTTCAGTTTTGGTAGGTCGAACTGGACAGTATGCTGCGCCGAAAAAACAAATTCAGAATCATACAAAAATATCAATGATCTTCGAGGACATTAATTGTTTTATGTCGACTCGAGTCGAGTACGTTCGCCAAGGAAGTTTTGGCCACGAGAAGCTTGAGACGACCACTAACGCCGCAATCTCCGGGTAGAGGACAGTTTGCGATAATTATGTTGAAGCTTGCGAATCTGTCGATTGCTAAGAGATATTCACCCAACTACGCATCAGCCTCGACCATTTTTACAGGGTGATCAGCGTATTACGTCTCTGGGCCGACCTCATACAGACTTTGGTATGGTTCTCGTCACGTACTAGGGTCCTATTCGATACCTCGACGCAACGGCGTTCAGCTCAGAAGCCAAGGGGCTTCTCGACTCTCGCCATGTTGTTCCTCAACAGTCTATTCCTCCTGCTTCTCTTACCTCTTGTTGCCCTAGCGGCAGAGGACTACTACAAGGTATGTGCTTTCTTGAACTCCCGGCCACGACAAGCACGAAATTGCGTCTTCCGCTTATCACTTCCCGACAGCCGTTCACTGACGATCGCCGCAGCTCCTTGGAGTAGACCGTGACGCCTCAGATCGTGACATCAAGCGGTCATACCGTCGCCTATCCAAGAAGTACCACCCGGACAAGAACCCAGGAGATGAGACGGTGCACCAAAAGTTCGTCGAGATTGCCGACGCATACGAGGCGCTCTCGGACTCGACGCTTCGTCGCATATATGATCAGCATGGACATGAAGGCGTAGAACGGCACAAGCAGCAGTCCGGTGGCGGTCGACCCGCCCACGCCGATCCTTTCAACCTCTTCTCGCGTTTCTTTGGTGGCGGAGGACATTTTGGACACGGCGAGCGACGAGGACCCAACATGGAGGCACGAGTCGCCGTGCCGCTCCGAGACTTCTACAACAGCGCAGAGCACGAGATTCGTATTGAAAAACAAGCCATCTGTTCCGCATGCGAGGGGTCTGGTTCTGAGGACGGCAAGAGAGAGACGTGCGGCAAGTGCAATGGTCACGGAATGGTGATACAGAAGGCTCAGCTCGCGCCAGGCATCTTCCAGCAGATGCAGATGCAGTGCGACCAGTGTGGCGGCCAGGGTCAGCAGATCAAGCACAAATGTAAAGTTTGCGGAGGGTCAAAAGTTGTCCGCGAAGCGGAAACGCACCGGCTTGTGGTCGAGAAGGGTCTTCCCCGAGGCGGCCGGGTGGTGTTTGAGAATGAAGCAGACGAGAGCCCCGACTGGACGGCTGGTGACTTGGTCATTCAAGTCATCGAGCAGGACCCGAAGGTTGGCGACGGCCACGAGAAGCACGACCGGGTAGACGGTAACTTCTTCCGGCGCAAGGGTGACGATCTTCTGTGGCGCGAGGTGCTGAGCCTGAGGGAGGCCTGGATGGGCGACTGGACACGGAACCTCACGCATCTGGACGGTCACGTGGTACGACTCAGCCGGAAGAGAGGCGAGGTTGTGCAACCTGGAGCTGTGGAGACTGTTGAGAACGAGGGTATGCCTATATATCACCACGAGAGCGGTCCCGAGTTCGGGAATCTGCGTGTCGAGTACGTGGTCGTCCTACCTGATCAGATGGAGTCTGGCATGGAGAAGGAGTTCTGGAGCACGTGGGAGAAGTGGCGGGCGAAGAAGGGCGTCAACCTGGAGAAGGATGCAGGACGGCCAGCACCGGTTGTTGCAGATACGCATGACGAGTTGTAAGAGTAGATGAGCACACGACGATAGACGGTGTTGGGGTGAAGAAGAGTATGGTATTGCCGCACAGCGGAACAGGATATCTATTGATTCTGGGGTGTAAAGGGTCGTAGTATGTATCAGAAGAGAAAGAACATGAGCATTAGATTCCGGACAGTCACAGCTTGGCCTCGTCCTTGACGTCACCAATCTTAAGCTTAGGTGTATATTTCTTGAGGACATGCTCGTTGTGGTACTGCGAGAAAGAGTCAGCTCAATGGCTTCATGAGATAGATTCGTGGCCGGCTTACCTTCCAGAATTGTTTGCTCGCATCCTTTCCACCAACTCTCTTGAGGATCTTAGCGCCGCCGGGGTGCTCGTCGATGAATGAGTCCATCTTGAAGACGCTGTTGTCGATGATGATGTACAACCCCTTTTCCACCGTGTTGTGCTCCGCAACATCCTGAACGGTGAATTGCTGCGACATTATGGGCGAGTATATGTGATTGGGTAATGTAGTGTTTCTAGGAGAGGGTGGCTGCTGTATGACGCCGTATTATTGAGGGTGGAATAATCCAGGAGGACTTGGCTCGTATATGAAAGGCTTGTTGCTTTATTGGCTTTGAGAGAAAAGTAATGATGTGAGGCCGTGATTTGGTGTGCATCAATTGCCGGGGAACGGGCGTACTCATATAGCCGGGTAAAGGAATAACGCTCTAACACAATTGGCTGCGGGAATTCACAGCGGGCCTGGTTGCCGAGGCTTGCTTCCCCATTAGGCGCGGGGTTTTCCTGTCGACTTGAGACCGTCTCTCCATAAAACGGCACGAATCAAGGAATGCTTTCTTATTCCCTTTCGGCCAATTTATGAACAGCACTTAGAACGGCAGCGGACTTCTTCCGTCTTCGTCAAAGACACGTCCGTCGATAGGACTTTTGTCGTGCATCTACGACAATCCATTGCTTCGAACATGGCCTCGCAAGTAACACGACCGCAGCTTCAAGGTAAAGCGCATCAGATTGACCGCTGTATCGTCGACCTGGATCGATCTCGACCAATGACCAAACCCCATGCAGCAATTTGATGTCTTGCCATGGGCATCCGAATCGCCTCCGCAGACCCGTCAACATCTCGCTTCGCGGCAGTGATTGTGAACCTAATTTTCTACATGCCAATTCTCGATTGCCATTCATGATCATCATGCATGTTCGGGGAAGCTGCATGTTAGAGTTCGCCCAGTCATACTCGTGCTTCTGCTTAAGCTACAACTTTTCTGCTCGCACCATGTGTCAATTTTGCTCCTATACCCTACAAACCAACCCTTGCTATAATCAAAAGCGCAGTAGATATAACCGACAAGTTCCGGTGCAAGAAGTAGTTCGTACCTGAACAGAGGGTGAAACATGGCACCAAGACAAGACAAGATGTTCGCTTGAACGAGCGCCAAACCCCTGAACGGTTGCTATTGATTTGGTGTTGCATCGTAGAACTCCAGATCGAACACTATGTCTGAAACACATAGCTCGGAGATATTGTATACATCAGAGTCCGACAAGTCCGAGGATGCCCGCTAATAGTGCTTGCACACATAAAGCAGGTACAAGTCGTTGCTCGAACTCGGGGACTGTGATTTTGACGGTCACGCGAACGTTGACAGGATCCATGCGAGCGGCATATTCGTGCCGGCCGGGCACTTGGCGCCGTGTGCACTTGCCCACTTGCCTACTTGCCCTGACGGGTCATGCACACCACCCCCCAAGTGCCCCCAAGGAGCCGGCGGCGCTCATCAGGGGTCATCCACAGCGGGCCGGAAGTCTCTCAAATCTCCAGTGTCGCGTCTCGCGTTGGGCGCCGTCAAGCTCAATCCACAGAGGAATGCGATTTGCTTCCCGCGGACACGGCTCACTACCGCCTCCTTGACTTGATCTACTTGATCAATTGGTCAGGCGCAAGCAGAATTGGAAAACATCCTTGCATTCGCCTCGCTGGCCGGCTACAGCTGGCTTGTTGGCTTACCACCACGTCGTTTCGAGTCGCTTAGATCAGCCCTTCCAAGCCTTTGCCCTATTCTCCACTGTCTGCCATCTTGACTGATCTTTGAAACGTTGTTCCATCTCTCATTCCTGAAAGTATTATCAGCATCAATCATATCCTAATTATCTGCGATTTTGTCAGAAGTCACACCGGATTGTCACTCGCCGTAAACCCTTTGCCCGTTGGACCCCAGGACCCTATGCCGCTGCTTGCACCTGCCATGGTCACACGTACAGCCTGACCGTCTCGCTATCCTCGCCCATCATCTGCTGTCTCGCCGCCCATCTTATGGAACTCGACCAGCCGTTCAAGGTCCACGTCAAACGTAACCTCACCGTCTCGTTAGCTGCTGGCACAGCCAACAATCGTAAATACATTGCTTCCACTTCCTCTGGCTGCCAGCACTCTCCCCGTTTCCCAGAGGCCCAACAGGAGCTTCAACCCCGATCTTTGACCCCGACACCTACCAATCATCACGCCTTTTTCCGCGATTCCGGCATCGATTGGGAGATGCAGGACATCTACTCCGATGACGCTCTAGAAGATGATGAAGAGACCGGCCTCACAAGCGCAGACAAGAGTAAACGGAGAAAGAAGAAAAAGAGGAACACCCGGTTGGATGAACGGATAGCCCATACACCCCAGGGCGATAATGAGGAGAAGCAGCTGGCATATCAGCAGCTGATCAAAGAGTCCGTCATAAACGCCGTTCTGATTGCAGCTTGGTATGCTTTTTCCATTGGTATATCCGTTGTAAGTACCCTCCCCTTCGAGCCAGCAAGACAACCTTCACCGTCCAGGGACTGATCTGCTCATCCAGTTCAACAAATATGTCTTGTCGCGGGACAAACTCGACTTCTCATATCCACTTTTCTTCACCAGCTTTCATATGATCATCCAATTCATCCTCGCCAGCACAATCATGTATTTCATCCCTTCACTTCGACCACAACCTGTCAATGCCTCTCCATCCGATACTCAATACCAGCAAGTCACACAATCCAACCAAGAGGAGGCCGAACAAGTTCAACCACGTCGCCCGATAATGACAAAGTTCTTCTACCTGACACGAATCACGCCTTGCGGTGCCGCTACCGGTCTGGACATCGGTCTCGGAAACATGTCTTTGCAATTCATCTCTCTTACTTTTTACACCATGTGCAAGTCCTCAGTCCTCGGATTTGTTCTTCTCTTCGCCTTCTTGTTTCGGCTGGAGAAGCCCTCGTGGAAACTTGCTGCCATCATAGCCACTATGGCTGCCGGTGTCATCATGATGGTTGCCGGCGAACTGGCCTTCAGCAAGCTCGGATTCGCGCTCGTTATGGCTGCGTCCTTCTTCTCGGGTTTCCGGTGGAGCTTGACCCAAATCTTGCTTATACGGAACCCCGCTACTAGCAACCCTTTCTCTTCAATTTTCTTCCTGGCGCCGGTCATGTTCCTGTCTCTCGTGATCATCGCCATACCTGTCGAAGGTCCGGCCAATTTTATTCACGGTTTCCAGACCCTCGTCGATAAGAGGGGTGCTGCACAGGCGATCGGCGTGCTGGTTTTCCCGGGTTTTCTTGCATTTCTCATGACCGCATCTGAATTTGCCCTGTTGAAGCGGACAAGCGTGGTAACCCTTAGTGTGTGTGGTATCTTCAAAGAGGTCCTCACGATTACAGCAGCTGCCACGACTTTCGGAGATGAACTAACTGTCATCAACTTTTCTGGTCTGGTAGTCACGATTGCCAGCATTGCGACATACAATTACATAAAGTTCAAAGGCATGAAGGAGGAGGCAAAGAAAGATGCTCAAATCACAATTCAGAGACGAGCATCTATCTTGCAAACTGGGGACAGACGAAGAGTCGGTTCGGCTTCAAGGGGAGGTGATGATATTCCTGGTGAGAATCACACGAATAATCTCATCAGGAACAGCCTTAGCGTGTTTCCCGAAGAGCATGAAGATACCCGTAGGGCAGTGTCGGCATCATTAGAGCGGACCAGCCCGTTGAAGAGACCAGAAGATCTCGAATAGCATGTAGCCATTTTGCCCAATGTTAGACCGAGCAGCTATCATTTATTGTAGTCGTTGTTTACTGTATGACCCGAGGATCAAAATGTGCTGCAAACAGTGCAAACAAGGTGAACAAAGACTCCCGCGGAATGTGACATCAAGCCTTGGCTGACTAACGGGCGCCGCATGCAGCTTCAACCTCCAGTTACTTGCTCCTCAGTTTGTGGACAATCGACTAACTCGTCTCTTGAACAAACCGTCCACGCCTTTCGCGCGCTCGCTCTCCAACTTCTTTCATTTCACAGCCCTACGCGACGCCGAAACTTCACACCATATTACCTTTTGTTTCACGACTCGATCAGAGGAGTTGACACAAGCTTTTTACGACGCGAGAACTCCATCTTCGTCTTCGAGCGCGCTGCGGGCGCAATTTTCCACACTATGGCAGCACCTGACGTGAGCTCAGGATCGCCACTGGCAGAAGCGTTGCAAAATGCTATACAACCAAAACTGGCAGAGCATGGCTGGAGTTCAGGAGCCGGCGACGATTCTGCGCTCTCAGAATATATCCTTCTCATGGTAGGCAGCGGCAAGAATGAGCAGCAAATCGCGTCCGAGTTGGCAACCGACCTTCTCGGTCTCGATCCTTCTGATCAAGGACCTTTGGAATTCGCGCAGTGGCTGTTCAAACAGGTTTCGATATTGAACGCGCGATTGAATGGAGCGACGGAGTCACAAGAACAAGCGAGCACAGCAACTGCATCCCGACAAGTGCAAGATGACGCAAGCGAAGACACGACGATGGGATCTGCCATAGATACTGCTGGAGCCGGCGCAGTGCCGACGGGACCGAAATCGATGAGGAATGGCAGTGGTGCACAGCGCGGACGTGATAGGAGAATGGCAGGACAAATGCGCAACGCTATGGAACGCAGCAACGATGCTGGAATCCACAGGATTAAAGGTGCGGCGTCTAGGATTAACACACACAACCGCGATCCTCCTTCGGGGCCGAGAGGTATGGCATCGAAGATGCAAAACATGATGGCTGGGACAGGACGCGGTGGACAGCCGATGAATTCGCAGATGATGGCGAACATGGCTGCCGGAGTATCGCCTCAGCAGCAAATGGCTCTTTTCCAAATGCTTGAAGAGCAATCACGAATGATGGCTCAGCTCTTGAATAATGGAGGGCAGCAAGCGGCTATCAATCCTAAATTTTTCAACAAGCACGGTCGTGGTGGCAAATCACTCTTCGAACGTGTAGACCAACCTCGTCACAACGGAGGGCGCAACAAGCCTGGACAGTCACAGCAGCAGCAGTCGTCTAACGGCGAGGACATGGACATGGCAGAAGATGGTACAAGAAAGCCACCTGCAGAAATTCCTTGCAAATTTCAGCTTCAGTGCACCAGCCCAGATTGCCCCTTTGCCCATCAGTCGCCTGCTGCGGCAGCTGGTGTGTCCTTTGATGTTTCGGATACGTGCTCCTACGGAGCGGCTTGTACCAACAAGAAATGCGTCGCATCACATCCATCACCAGCACAAAGACGGCAATATCTGTCGTCGACGGTGGACTGCAAATTCTTTCCAAATTGTAAGTTTCGGTCGTTTTTCACTCCATTTCGTCTTGTTTCTAATTTGCATCCAGGTGCGAACAAATCCTGCCCATTCCGCCACCCATCAACACCTCCTTGTCGCAACGGAGCCGATTGTCCCCAAAAAGACTCCGGGTGCAAATTCAGCCACTCCACCATCATGTGTCGGTATAACCCTTGTGTGAATGACAGTTGCGTGTTCAAGCATGCTGAAGGACAGCATATCGGCAGTCAGTGGAACAAGGATCATGTCAGCGAGCGCAAATTCACTTCTGGGGAAGGCGAGCAAGAGGAGCTGATCATTCCTGGGCAGATGGAGCAGGATGGTCAAAGTGGCGGTCAAGGCGATTCTAACGCCACCAATTCGGCGCCCGTGGAAGAAAGCGCTATGGATCAGGCTGAAGACGTTGTGGCATAGGATGCCAGCGACGACGAATGATGATGACGGCCCGTTAGCGGAGGCATTCTACGTTATTGGCTCGGGATGTCCTCAAAACGCGTTTCGAAGTGTATGTCACTAGAGGAGTTGATGATATCAAAGCATGCGCAAAATTATGCGCCGAGTCTGGAGTCAGGGACATCCTCGTGGTTGGTTGTGCTAGTGTATCATATAGCAGCTGGTTTAGCACAATCGAGGCACATTGGTGGTGTAAGCGATTGGAATAATATTTATTTTTTTCAGTCAGGTGTTTTCTCCGGGCTTTCCTCGATATATGTGCAATTGCGTGTGCCTGTTTGGTATCGTGGTGATATCAATGACCATATTCTAGCTTTTGCGTGCTGGCCTCGAGCTGGTGGTGTGATCTTCGGCTTCAGGTCCACCAGTGCACTTCGATGAAGTCACGAGTTCGTTGCCATTTTATCTTCAACATTCCTCAACGGTAGACCATAAGTTTTACTTCCTAACAAAATTATCTTTGGACCCAATTTGTTACCACGTAAGGCCAACAGCGAAGTAATATAGGTCGGGCAATGTGCCACCTCGGCCGATTAGATGCCACCGATATCAAGAGCAGCACCGAGCCTCACGCTTCGCACGCCCATCCGGAACGTACAATGTTTATACAGATACAACTTCACGTAGGTGTCCTCGTAACGCTCCAGGAGCGATTCCACATCGATGCTGTCGCGGATCACGAGTATATCCACCGCTGACTGCCCATCTGTAGGACTTCTGTGCACGCTCGAAATGCACCTAATAATAACGACGACCCAAGGGACGTTGCTATCGTTGGAGGCGGAATCACCGGTCTCGGTTGCGCCTATTACGCATCTAAAAGGTACCCACTGGCGAAGATCACCATTTACGAAAAAACCTCGCGCTTCGGAGGCTGGCTGCAGTCCAGTCGCCACCGAGTACCTGGCGATGGGGGCACCGTTCTTTTTGAGTCTGGGCCGAGGACACTGCGACCAAAGGGTAACGGGATATTGACCCTTTCAATGGTGAGATGCATTCAATAGTCCCATGGCCGGAGACAGCGAATATCAATTAACCCATGAGTAGGTCGAGGACTTGCAACTCACAGATGACACCATCTTCATATCAAGCCGCTCGGTCGCAGCCACCAACCGCTATATTTACTACCCGGACCACCTGATTCGTCTACCGGCGCCGCCTGCACCCCGCTGGGCTTCCGATCTGTGGCATACCATTTCGACCGAGGAGGCGTTTCAAGGCGTCATCTGGGCCGCACTGATGGAACCATTCAGATCAGCCAGATCTGAGGACGTGAATGATGAATCGATCGGCTCGTTTCTCTCCCGTCGTCTCGGTCGTTCTGTGGTCGACCGTGTCGTCTCTGCTGTTTTTCATGGTATTTACGCTGGTGACGTCTGGGAGCTCAGCGCAAGAAGTCTACTCCGCAGAGCCTACCAAGACGAACGAGACTGGGGCTCTCTACTCGGCGGCGGTATAGCACGTTGGAGGGGTAACCAGCCATCACCACCACAAACTGAGGTCGTGGACTATTTGCGGAATGTGGCGCCACTATCCAAGGAGCTACAAGACTCACTCACGCGTATCAATGTTTTTACCTTCCGGGAAGGTATCAGCCAGTTGACGCAATCGTTGATCACGCGGCTCAAAGACGACCCGAACGTCAAATTTGCGTCCAACACAGGCATCAAATCGATGACACCAAATCAAGATGACGGTATCGAGCTGGAAATTGACCAAAAAGATGGTCATGATGTCAAATCTGTGCATCACAAGCGCGTGATCTGGACTGGTGCTCCCCAGTCGCTGCGAGATATCGCGGCAGCTCAAGGAGATCG
The DNA here is from genome assembly GCA_010093895.1 of Myriangium duriaei CBS 260.36. Classification (NCBI taxonomy): domain Eukaryota; kingdom Fungi; phylum Ascomycota; class Dothideomycetes; order Myriangiales; family Myriangiaceae; genus Myriangium; species Myriangium duriaei. The sequence goes on from ML996083.1 coordinate 1,336,991, forward strand.
CAGAGACAAGCTCCCGGTCATTCCGTCAGAAACAGTGATGACAGTCAATCTGTACTACAACACCCCAAATATGCATCCACCAGGTTTTGGGTATCTTATACCACTGGCAACCCCGTTCGAGCAAAACCCTGAAAACGCGCTCGGGGTGGTGTTCGACGATTCATACTCTCCGGACGGGCGTGCTACGTCCTCTGGGTTCAATGATCCGGTGCAAGATCAGGTCAGGATCCGAGGGACCAAAATGACGGTGATGCTGGGTGGCCACTACTGGAAGCACTGGTCGTCGTTTCCGAATGAGAAAGAGGGGCTGGCCATGGCCAAGGAGGTCGTCAAGCGGCACTTGTCCATTACAGAGGAGCCAATCGTCTCAGCTGTCAATCTACAAGCCAATTGCATTCCGAGATACGCTGTTGGTCACCATGACAGGATTACGCAAACACATGACTGGCTCTTCACACGCTTCTCCGGAAAGGTCAAGGTCGCCGGCAGCTGGATCGATGGGGTTGGCGTCAACGATTGCTTGCGCAGCGCATGGCATGCTGTCAACGTATTTAATGACATGAGCTCGACTGCTTTGAACAGTGTGGTAACGGAAGCGAACCTGGTGAAAAAGGCATGATTACGACAGTCCACTGGCTAACCTGTAGCTGGTGTCTGTTCTCTCCCTTCACAAACCTATATCATAGAGACATCGTAGTATATACAGTGGGCTACAAAGCAAGAACAATTATTATCTGCAGATTTGGTAGATAATTTATACAACCTTGTGAATCGGCAACAGCACATTGAGACGATACTCCAGTCACGTGAGCAAGGAAGCTTTCCAATCGGCTAAAGCTCGGCTAACCATCCCGACTCCAACCTCTATGTGTCGCATCTGGACTGCGCGCGTCGTCCGGTCGTGTCTTCTCTTGACAGTGTCGACGAAATTGTTCGCGAAGCATTTGCCATCATTGATCGCAACCTTCGGTAATCGTCAATGCGACTCTGGAGCGCGCGAAGTTTTCCTTTACATATTCTTCAAACCGCATTGTAGCTTTGCGCGCACGCGCAACCCTCATTCACGATGCAGGACCCCAGCAACGGTATACCAAAGGATCTCGTACGTAATGAAGCCCACTACATATCAAGCCTGGCCTGACAAACTTTTTAGATTCAACATGTGCACCTTATCTGCACACAACGCTTCCCCTACGCCCCGCGACTTCAGCTCAACCAGGCCTACCAGTACTTGTTCGAGGCGCCCAAACTCGTCAAACAACATGCGGCCATGTCATGGCAGTATTTGACCGCTCCACCAGATGGAACTTTATTCTTGACTTGGGCGTCGCCAAGTGTCGAGCAATTCCCTTCGGACGGATACATTTGGGCAGGACCCGAGGAGCGAATGATGTCGGACATCGGTGGCTATGTATGTAGACTGGCTGAGGTCCGTCATGAAATCATAGCTGACAGTGAGACAGACAATAGAGATCGCTGTCCAGCACGCAGGCTTCCGACCGCATATTGACACCTTGACTAACCATCAGAGGAGACGATATCGATTGGTCCAGAAAAATCCAAACGTCAACGCAGCTCCACCAGACCGCAATCTCTGGCTGGTACATTACAGCCCAGCTGAGCCAACAAGAACCATGCCAGCTTCACAAGTCGCCATGTCGCGCTTGCAGCAAATACAATTCCAGCAGCGTTCCTTCATAGAGTCGCAAGGTCAACTAGAGCATCGCGAATTCATGCTTCACGATAGGGAACGATGGCCAACACTTCGATTCGCTGGCAATGGCCGAGGTATTCAAGCTGTGCAAGGTTATCCACAACGAACGCCAGGTGCGCCGCCGAACGCCATGCCCCACATGGCTAATCAGCGATTCGCACCTCAGCAATACCAGCAACAGCAGTCGCAGGCGGCAGTTGGCCCGTCGCCTGCGAAGCGACAACGTACAAGCGTTGGAGGAGCAGCACCAGCGGCAGCGCACCCTCCTTTGGTCGAGTACCACGACATTGAGGCTGAGGAAGAGTATGCATTTGGGGATTATCTTGATACGATGAATCAGCGCGAAGTCAGCAGGGCTCGATACATGGTACATCATGAATGGATGGAAGAAGTCTTTTCGTCACCATACATGACCCAGCAGATTGCGCCTGCGTATCTTGGATTTGGCTTGATGGGCGAGCTGTCCGGGTTGACGAAAGACATCTTTGAGACAGTTTCCGATGCTGTCCAATTGTACAACAACACCGAGAAGATCACGGCGGACAAGATGCAAGTGGGTGGCAGTGTGCCGGCAGAGAAAGTGCAAGATTTTGAGAAGCGTGTCAGCGAATACCTTGATCAAGGACATGCCGAAATCAAAAAGATGAAAGAAGAGCATGCACGAAAAGTGGAGGAGATGCGCAAGGGTCGCACATTATCGAAGGCAGAGAAGAGGCTCCGCAACGCGCGCTGGACGACTGGGGAAGCTGGCGAGCCCGCCATACTAAACGGTCTGGTCAGCGGTAAGGGAGCGAAGGAGGATGCTGAGCAGATCGTGCAAGACGTGCGCACCGATCTTGCCAAGGAAATCGTCACGCAACCCTTAGTACATGTGGTTGATCGCGGCGGTCTGCGCGAACGCGTAGAACAGCAGCCTGAACCTCCGACTGTGAACGATAGCGGCCCTTCCGATTTCGAGTTGCAACAGCGCTTGCTTCAACAACGACAGCAGCAACACATGCAACCACGTGCATTAGAGGGTATCACAGGCGCCGCAGCTCAGCAATCAGCGAATATTCCTCACCCACAACAGGCACCGACATCCAATGTCCCAGCAACTAGTGCACCGCCACAACAGCAACAGCAGCAGCACACTACCGTCCCCGCTCAAGCGGTCGACACATCCGCCGAACTCGCCGGCTTCGACCCAGACGAGCACATGGACACGCTAGATGAGTCGAATTTCGAGCTAGAAGGCATGGATCTCGACATCGGCGACGGGCCGGACTTCAATTTCGGCGACGATCCACTCGGTGGAAGCGGCAACGGTACTCCTCAACAGCAGGCGCAGCAGGCTATCGGAACAACGACAGCTCCACAGCCAGCGTCCACCGCCGCGAGCTCCGCACCGGCTCCTACTGCAGCAACTCCTGCAGCGGAGCAGCCTGTGGCTGCGGACGACACGACTTTCGATGACTTTACGGCTGGGATCGACTTTGGTACAGGGGGCGATGATGATGTCGACCTGGGGGATCTGGGGATGGATAATAGTGCGTTTGGAGATGCCTTCCACCAGGATACGCCGCAAGGGGAGGGGGAGCCGTAAGAAGGCTTTTATCGGGGACGAGTCCCGAAGTTTTGATTACCTGAACCGAAAGGGCAGGGGCGTGGTAGTTGAGACCCGGGTGGTGTCGGTGGGACATTTCATCCATAAATCCGTTGTAGATGCCCGTGGGTCACCCAGTCCACGACGCGCAGAATACTTCAAGAGCGATTTTTGTAATCTAACCCAGCAGCACATCATTGCTTTAAGACTCGTGTGGTCCGTGGGACTACGTGACTGAATCGTGACGATCGTGTAGAGCATACGCAGCTCTGTCGTCGGAGGGGTTGTGATAGTCAAGCATCCGGTTGCAAGTCTCGACTTTCTCTTGATATCCCAATCGGGATTCGAGGAAAGTATCCTCTGGAGTTGGAAACAGTGACTTCGAATTTCCAGTCTTGTCAGCAATATGTCTAGACAGAGTACAGGTACGGAAGGGTCTTAGACACTGAAGAACAGTGTGAGCTCGGAAGCAAGTCCGGACCTAATTATGACCCACTGTAAAAACCAATCCCTGGGGACCACTCCTTTCCAACTGCTGGCAATCACGACCAATCAGAATTTGAACTCGACGTGAGGTACTGACTCGGCATGCCAGCTGCGAACGGAAAGGAGGGTTAGGTCATCCAGAAGAGGGTGGACGAGGTTATCCTGGAGGTGATTCGATCGTGGTATGCAGCGCCACAAAAAAGCCGCAAACGGATTCGCTATCTGGAACGAGCTAAGCTAAGCGAATGAACCAGCCAAAAGCATACAAATATGCAAGCCCCAGGTCTTCAGCTATCCAGCACCTGAGGGCGCAGTCTCGAACCCATGGAGAGACTTGAGACTGAGCCTTCGCCAGCCATGCTCCTACTGGGCGAAGGGATGTTCGTAAGTTGGTATTAAGCTTGTGCGTTGCCCTCCATGGCAAAAAACACCACCATGTCCTTGGACAACCATTGCGATGGCGACCGGCAAGAGCACTGGAGACTACTCATACAGCACAATCGAAGAAAGCCATAGCCATGCGCCTCGCTCAGGCTTTTGGCCGTTCAAGGGCTGGCGGGCTTCCGTTGCGATTGGGGCTACGATCGCCCTTATCATCCTGATCGCCAATGTCGCCGTTCTAGCCTGGACGAAAGATCGATATGTCTTGGAAGATGGGATCCTGACTGTGTTCACTGGTTCGTGCAAGACGTCGAGCAAGGTGATAATGCTCTCACATCTGGGCATCAACGTCCTAAGCACTCTCCTGCTGGCTGCGGGCAACAGCTGTATGCAGGTCCTGGTGGCACCGACAAGAGCCGAAGTCGACAAAGCCCATGCAGCCGGGACGTGGCTGGACATCGGGCCTCATTCGTTGAGGAATTTGGGCTCGATAGGCGCAGTCAGGATAATCATCTGGGCTGTGCTGGGACTTAGCTCTGTTCCTATACATTTGCTGTACGCAAAGTGCTTGTTGATATCGTGACGACTTTGCTGATACTGATATGGCTCAGCTACAACTCTGTTGTCTTCAGCTCGTCGACTGCCAACGTCTTCTCTTCCCTGACAGTGACGAATGACTTTGTAACTGGAGGCAGTTGGAACACCAGCCAGATGGACTGTTTTGATTATGTATCCGAAGAAGGCCTCTTTGTTCAACAGCTTCAAGACAGCGCAAAGTCTTACACTCGTCTCGATCCTGCAGCCTGCATTGAAGCATACGGCTCTGGCTACGTATCGCTCTATGCCAATGTGCTCCTCGTGACCAACGAGTCCGTGGCCAGGAATGTCTTGAATTGGCGCCCTTCTGAGGGCGGCACATATCTGGGATCCGATACTTGGATCTGCGACGGACTCGGTGGCGGCTCACGAGCCGGCTGCGATGTCAACGCGCTGTTGGCAAATGCAGCCGACTGGACATCGCCAGGTTACTCGGTCATCCTATCGCCCAACGAGTCCTGTCTGTCATACAGAGCTGATCACAAGTACCACATCGACCACTGCCTCGCCGAGCAGACACCAGAATTTTGCTCCGTCTACGTGTCCGTCACATTGCTGGCGGTTGTCATAGCTTGCAATGTGATCAAGCTTGCTTGCCTTCTCGTCACTCTTCTGTCTGTCCGCTTCGACCCTTTGATCACCATCGGTGATGCCATCGAGTCATTCCTGGCCATTCCGGACAGGACAACAGAAGGCCATGGTCTTCTGGAAGCCTCCAACATCGCTACATGGACAAAGGCAAGAATTTCCCGCACGCCCATCCCAACCACTCCTGCACCGTGGAAACCTCGCCGTCGACGACTTATCGCAGCAATCAGCCGTCGACGATGGTGGTCATGCACCATAGCGTACGCTCTTTCCTCCCATTCCCCTTCCCCTCCCGCTCTGACCAGCCTAGCTTCATCCTCGCCCTCGTCCTCTCCACCTCCCTCCTCGGCGCCGGCCTGCACTCACTCTCCACCTCCTCCATCACAGCCTCCGTCCTCACCCTCGGTCTCGGCCGCCCCATCCCCGAGCAAACCCTCTCCTACACCCCGAACACCTCCCCCTCCGAATCCATCTCCTCCTTCACCCCCAACGTCCTCATCACCAACCTGCCCCAACTCCTCCTCTCAGCCCTCTACCTCCTCTACAACGACATCGCCACCCGTCTCCGCCTCGCCCAAGAGTGGAGCGCGTACTACCTCCGTCCCCGTGCGCTGCGCGTCTCCCACGCTCCAAGGGCCAGCCAGCGCGCCCCGCCGTTCTTGCAGCTGCCGCCGTACCTGGCGCTGCCGCTTATGGCGGCTATGGCGGCGCTGCATTGGGCGGTCAGCCAGGGCGTGTTCTATGCGCTGGTTAGGGAGGTGAATTATAGCGTCAATTCTGTGCAAGAGGGATACAGCGTTGATGGGGTGGGGTGGTCGCCGCTGGGGATTGTTGTGGCGGTGGCGATTGGTGGGGCGTTGGTCGTGGCGCTGTGGGTGGCGGCTGTTTGCATGCCACTGGGGGGCGGGATGCCGGTAGTCAGGGGGTGTAGTGCTGCCGTCAGTGCTGCTTGCCATGGGGATGGGGGTGGGGAGCTGGCGACGAGGTTGGTGGCTTGGGGGGAGGTGGGTGCTGGCGATGGGGACGAGGGGCGGGGGGGGTTCACGGATGGGGGGGCGAGGGCGTTGAGGGAGGGCTGTGTTTATAGGTAGGTTCTGAGATTGATGCTCTGTTCAGGACGTGCTTTCCATTGCTTGAGCGAAGGCTATGCTGTACACACTCTTGGGGGTCTTCAGTGCGTCCAAGTTCAATATTGGACAAGACTACTTCATGGCGTTGACTTGATCGAGGACTTGACGGACCTCGATGTGAAAGGTCACTCTGCAGTGCTGGCACATCTGGCGGTCTCACACGGCTGAATCTCACACGTTCTGTACTGCATTGCAACTATAGAATCAAAGGCAAGGGTAGAAGTTAGTAGGAGCGACGTCGCGTAAGACATCAAGGGAATTGTGGCATGATTGTTCTTGTTGTGAAAACTGCGCTCGATCCGCTTGACATGAGATGAGACTGTCGTACAAGTTTGTGCAAGGACACCTGGGGAACATTCCCTTCCTGTCCACGCCAGATTCGACGCCATAATTTCCCCGCGAGTCAGACTATCTCGCCGTGCGGTGCAACATCAATGACCGCAGGGCATCCCAAGGCCTATCGCGGGATATGTCTGCCTGCCCATGCCACCCGAGCTTTGTCCGTGTAACAACAACAAAGAGCATCGCGAACAATCTGCACCAACCAATTTGGACACAAGCGTGGCGGTGTCTGTCGTGCATCTACAAGCTCATGATATGGACTAGCTACCCTGCCTTGTCCTCAGGTTGCATTTCTACGTCCTATACCTTTAGCCGTGGTGTGACATGTGTACGGAGACTATATCTCAGAAACTGGCTTAGTGCCACAAATTCACCCTATAGTCGAATTGTGTGACAGGGGATACGGCAATAGGACGTCCGGAACGGGTCAGGAGGGTGGCTGTACTGTTTGCTGGCCTGGTCGCCTAGTGTCTTGTGTCAAGAGTGGGCTATTGTCTGCCGTGAGCTGGCTGGACGCCGGATAGAGAGCGGATTTGGATGAGTCTGGCAGATTCCGAAAAGCGTTCTCGTCTGGAGTTGTGTACGGTGCTTTCGGAGTCCAATACGCGTGCCAGATGCCAAGTGCACTATTGTTTGTCTGCAGTCGGCATAGAAGAAATCAAGGCGTTCGGAGCTTCGGTATGACGCTGCGCTGTTGTTGCTGCGGCATCTCCCGATGACGATGATAGCTATTGCAAGGCATCACGATACAAAACCCGCCAGCATTACCTGGAATTGTCGAGTGCCAAGAGCTGTAGACGATTTCTAGGTTTAATTGTGGAGATTGTGCTTGTGTATGATATGCATGTGATGAATTTGCTGACATCTCGTATACGAAGACTTCGGAGCAGGATCTCTGACCGTACATGATCTGTCATTGACGTCAAACACCAACCAGGAGATTCCCGAAAGACAGCACAATCAGGCAGATGATCAACCTACTTTCGCCTTCGCTTTTCCCGATCAGGAGAATGGGCATACCAGAGAGTTTGCGAACCGTGGGTCCCAGTCTGTCATTTTACTTGAGGATAACCTTACTGGATTTCAGATCGTCAGAGTACGAATGCTACCGTGTGGTGTCATCTTGCAAGGTATCCAAGATGGTAATGGTCGGACTTGAATGTATTGGTCGGCGAAGTGCTGGACCGAGCTGGAGGAATTCTTGGCGGCATGTTTCGATTCGTGTGGTATGACCGCTATTGGGGTGAACAGCCGCATTTCGCGAGAGTGCTCCAGCGACATCTCCAATGGACGATTCGGCAGATGCACAGCCGACCGTGAGTCCCGTTGCTCCATGCAAACCATTACAGTGGTCATGAAAACGAGGCTGTACAACCCGACAGAATTCGTGACTTACCGTCGGACCATGCAGCCGTACAGCAAGCCAACCCACGGCGGTATTATTCTGGGATGCAAATTAGGCGTTCCGGCACAAGATTCGACAGTCGCAATGACGCGCAGAGCCCCAAGCTCTATACGATGGCGAGGATTACTACTCATCGGGCTGCCTGACGAGACACGCTAAGACACCGCGGTGTGCCAAGCAGGATAGGGCGAGAGAGGCGATGCTGGAGGTGTGAAGTGGGAACGGGATGGTGCATGGAAATGCACGTAGGCGTGGTGGAACGGCAGCCTGGAAAAAAGCGCCGAACGCACGACGGGTGCCGACATGCGCGGTGCATCTGACTGCTGCGCGGTCATCCCGGCGGGAGCGGTGAGAACCATGACAATCAAGCAGCAGCTATTGCGGGTGCTATGAGCGCATAACCATCCAATGCTTGCGAACAGCAGATCATACCCGTGCTAAACAAACCGATGGGTTGTGTATCTTGAGCAGTGGTCGGACCACTTGCTGTTTTGAGATGCTAAACATAAGCACTGGAGTGCCACATGTACACCATGCTGGCTTGTTGGCACATCGACAGCAACGACTACAACAGTACAAGGATACTCGGGCAGAGCGATGCCGAGATGCAATAACATAACATAGGCGACAAAAGAGTGGTAGCCCATCAGCCAGGTCTCAGAGGAAACAGAGGTGGCGTTTTTCTGGATACACGCAGATTGTAGTTTGCGAGGGGAAGATGCCCGATCGGCGGTTGAAAAAGGCATGGCGAGTGGGGTACACTCGTCTCGTGCCCCTTTCCTCCCTTCTTTCACTGGCAGAGACATGCAAAGTCTATCCACGACCCTGCATGCAAAATCGATAAATGATGCTAGGCTGCATAACCATCGCTATGGCCGTACAGAATCCACGACATTTGTTGTAAGGGCAGGGCAGAAGCGACCAAAACTCCAGGCGTTGAATTGAGCAGTTACGAGGAGGATGCATCACAAGGACAAAATAAGCTGCCCATCGGATCAGGGACCGGATTCCTTTCGGCCAATTGAGGCTCAACTCAGACTCAACACCCTCCGAAACCCGAACCATTTCATGTGCAGTACGTGCGTTCGCAAGGACCAAAGGGTTGGTACAGCATGCGCTGCACAGCATTGGTCATAAATCAGCTTGTTGTGAAGCGCTGTGCAAGATGCTACGCCGCAGTGCGACTGCTCACCATAGGAGATTCATCGCCAGCACAGAGCCCGTATTCGTCTCACGCGAATCGAGGCAAACAGCTGTCGAACACTCCACCACGATTTGTTACCCCTAGAAAACTGGGGCTCGCAGTAGTCGCCGCAACCCAGCAGCACAACTGATGACGTGAAGTTCTCGTAGGCACGGCCAATCATCACCCTCTTTGTCCTCCCCACGATTCAACCGTCAGCCCATCCTCGTTTCTCGGCCGATCCTTTCTGCGTTTTGCGTCCGACCTCCCACCTCTCTGGGGATTTTGTATGTTGGCGGTAAATTGCAAGTCTTGCCGTGCGGTGTGCATGCTGTTGTGTCACCGAGATATACAAGGACACGGAAAGGCTCCGGGGACACCCAAACAGGACAGCGTTCTGGTGTTCTGTGGAGGCTGAGCCCAGAATAAATTGCGGCTTCGTGCGTGGCAGACAAACTTCAATCGTAGAAACCTTGTCTGTTCCGGATTGGGAGTGGTTGGCGAAAGAGACCGCGCTTGCCCAACCCAGCCAAATTCCCAAAGCGCGCGGCAAATGCTGCCGTCAGGCCCGCAAGCCATGCAGGCCTGTCCCCCACCACGGCGCCGCACGCTCGAACCCTGGTTGACCTTGGGCGTACCTGCAATCTCCGCCCGGTCCATGTGCATACGTACAATCGAGAAGCCGGAAAGCTGCGTGGTCTCAGTCGCTTCTTGAGGGGTCTGATACATACATTACTTTGTACTCGATCGGGTGTTCGGATGTTTCTCTGAACGAATGGCGGATCGTCGGGATAGACAGTTTGAGCCATGGGGCACGAGGTACACCACGAGGGTCTTCAACGGCCAGCGATCTGCTCTATCCTCGTGCTCCACTTCTTTTGCGCCGCCGAGCCCAAATGCCAGCCTCATCCAGCACCCCTCCGCCCCGCCAACCTCCTCCCACTTTCTCGTGTTTGCAGGTCACCGCATGACACTGCATCAGCACTCAGACAGACCTCTCGAATTTGCGGAGTAACCACCGATTCTACGAGCTGTGTTGGTAGGATGGATGGCGGCGCTCATTTCGCGTGTGACTGATTAGGCTCATGCATAGCGAAATACAGATGCTGCTGCTACATGACGACTTTACGTATTGTTCAATAGCCATGATCGCCGTTGAGCATCCGAGCGTGGCTTGCTCACATCTTCTTCTTCGTACTTCGGCCCGCCCGTTGCGTTGTCGTTGCGCCGTATGGTTTGGTTTGGTTTGGTTTGGTTCTGTGCCACGATGAGACCGATGACGGCTGTCAGCTTCGCCAGTGCCAGCGACGAACACTCCAAAACGCAAACGGTCGTCCGAAGCACTCTCGTGTTTGCGGGGTGGCCTGCGAGGATGCTGCGTCTTGATTGATGCCTCTGTTAAATTCGCAACAACAAAAATCGAGAGGCTGATTCCGCGCATGCCGATCCATGCGGGCGGCAGTGGGTCACTGACCCGTGACAGCGAGGCACACTGCAGCAGCTCGGCGGCACAGGCGGCATAGCGGCAGCGTGTTTCTTCCGGAAGCGAAAAGAAAATAAAAAAGATGACAGTGCTAAGCTTTTCAAGCGAGACGCCGGGCACCGACTACCATTGACCATCTGCTGTTGGTCCTTGGGATTGATGCGCGCTCCGGTCCCTGCTAGCACCCGCCGCTAGGTCTCGTATCTCAGCGCCCCATCCAGCGATTGTGTCCCTCCGCTGCCATGCCAGGCTGTGGCACCTGTGGCTCCGGTGTCTTGGACCACCATGCACCTTGCCTACCGCGGTTACACTCCCTCCGACACGAGACATCCACCGCACATCCTCCGCCCTAATCTCGCCCTTCACCACGCCTTAAAGCGCCTTCTCCCCTGCCATTCCTGCCTCTCCATTGTCAGCAATTGCTATTTCCACTTTTTCACTGACGTTAGTGATCGTCTCTCGTTTTCTCGGATCGGATCAAGTCGTCAGATCCTGTCAGCCATAATACTATTTAATACTCCTTCGCCTCCTCTCCGGTTCACGCCAACCGAACCCCTTTAATCCTCAACGCCCTTTTGGGTTCCCCTCACCATAAAAGCAACCGACCCCACGCGTTTAATCTTCTGACCACACATCCGAGATGAGATTCACAACGGCCCTCAGCGGCGCCTTCGTGGCTGCTGCCTCCGTCGTCGACGCTGTCGGTATTCCCGAGATTCACGCCAAGAAGCAGACTCAGACCACCGTCGTCACTGGTGTCACTGGCAATGGCGTGCAGCAGCGTGTCGAGCTGCGTACCATGCAGCAGAACAACCCGGACCAGTTCTCGCTCTACATCCAAGGTCTCCGCGAGTTCATGAACGTCGACCAGTCCGACCCTCTCTCCTACTACCAGATTGCCGGTATTCACGGTCGTCCCTACTCTCCCTGGGAGGGCTGGACGTCTGCTGCTGGTTCCGGTGGCTACGGTGGTGGATACTGCACCCACGTCTCCAACATCTTCCTTACCTGGCACCGTCCTTACCTAGCCCTTTTCGAGCAAGTACTTTACGGTCACGTCCAGAACGTCGCCAACTCGTACCCTGCTGCTACCAAGGCTAGGTTCCAGGCTGCTGCCAAGAACTTCCGTATCCCCTACTGGGATTGGGCTGCTGTTCCCACCTGCTCTGGCTGCCAGCCGTACCCGCTCCTGGTCCAGAATATGTACATCACTGTCACCACTCCCAGTGGCTCCCAGTCCGTCCTCAACCCTCTGTTCCGCTATGACTTCCACCCCATCAGCGCCAACGATATGGTCTACAACCCATTCGCACAATGGGGCGTTACCAAGCGCTACCCCACCAGCTGGGACCAGAACGGAGTCAGCCAGAACAACCTGATTGCTCCTCAGATCGCCAACAACCGCGCCAGCTTTGCTGACCGTCTGTACAACCTTTTCACCAACCCTGCCTACAACAACTTCACCATGTTCAGCAACGAAGCCTGGCAGGCGTCCAGCGGCATGTCCGGTGCCGACAGCATTGAATCTATCCACGATGCTATCCACTCCATCACCGGCAGCAACGGCCACATGACCTACCTCGACTACAGTGCTTTCGACCCCATTTTCTGGCTGCACCACACCAACATTGACCGCTTGTGGGACATGTGGACTGCTATCAAGGGTTCCAGCAGCTACGTCACCCGTGCCCCTGCCCAAGGCTCGACTTACACCTACCCCTCCGGCACCCAGATCGATGCCAACTTCGGTCTCAAGCCCTGGGCCAAGGACGGCAACCGCAACCTGTTCACCTCCCAGGATGTGCGCAGCACCCTTCCTTTCTTCTACTCCTACCCTGAGACACAAAACGCCAATTCGGGCAGTGTGACAGCCGCCGTTAACAGGCTGTACGGTAGCTCCAACGGCAACAGCAAGCGTAACTCCAAGCGCGATAACAGCCACCACTACCACTACATCGCCAACATTGTTTCCCAGAAGTTCCAGCTGAAGGGCTCATACGCTGTGTACATGTTCCTCGGCGACCCTGGCAGTGACTCCTCCAAGTGGCCCGTCTCGTCTAACCTTGTCGGCACTCACGGTGTTTCTGCCAACCTTGCTGATGAGCAGAACACTGGAATGAGCAACATGGACTTGCCCATCACTGGCACTATCCCCTTGACCACCACCCTGCTCTCAAAGGTATCCGCTGGTCAACTCAAGGACATGACTCCTCAGACTGTCGAGGATTACCTGAAGTCGACCCTCACCTGGCGTGTGGCCATGTTGGACGGCACCATCGTACCTTCCTCCCAGGTGCCCGGCCTCTCCGTCACTGTTGTCACCTCCGATGTACAACCGCCCAAGTCTGAGACTGATTTCCCCCAGTGGGGTGCGTTCGCTTCCATGGCCAACGTCACCACTGGCCAGGACGGTGGCCACGATGACAGTTGGTGGGGCGGTGAGCTTACCTGGTCGCTGAGTGAGCTCATCAGCGCTGGTCTCTCCATCAATCGCAACAGGAACTAGAGTTTCTGATCTGTTCTGCTTCTCAACCAAAATCTTGACGATTATATGACCGAGTTTTCCTTTACTTCGAATAGCGGAGGCCGGGGCACACGAGTGTAGCCCATTGGCTCTCTTATGGCGATTGAATGATGGCTATATCGCCCGGCATATTGGCCGGGTCGGAAATGGGTATAATTCCCGGCTGAACATAACTCCACGCGAGCGTGGTCCTCTCCTTTACCGTTCAATATCAGTGTACTACAATGGTAGATAGTGGCATCGAACCCATAGCGTAATTTTTTAGCATAGGGGAAAATGAACGAATCTATTGGAAACCAATCTGTGTCTACTATCCAACTTGAGTGAGCCGTTCTTCTTGCGATCACAAATATACATTTGCGTGACCTAGCCATTAGATTGTTATTGTAGGACAGACGGCCTTGGCAGACGAGGTGAAGCCGTAACCCTCCTAAAAAGCCGGGCTTATCGATAAGGAAATTTATTCCGCGGCAAAGTTTCGTCCGCAGTGAAAGAGTCGCCGCGATTAGTTCTGGAGATACGCATGATCTAGGCTTGATAATTGTCGCGCACTGTACTTGCAGGTCGGACTGACGTGGTGAAAATTTTCAGAAAAGCTAGAGCCACGATCTTTCAATACGCACCGACACATTAATCCCTCTTGAAACGCAGTAAACGTGCGACGACAAGCAGCAGACTCTCCTCGATTGCGCTGGTCAGTGATTTAAGACTCCCTCCAGCTGTCAAGGTTGCCAACTCTGGAGCTTTTATTCAAGATGAGCGGCGCCAATGGTACCGCCATCAAGACAAAGGGCAAATCGGGCAAGCGATTTAGTCTGAAGAACGAGGATATACAATCGAAACAGCTATCGCGGACAAGCAAGAACGAGAAGTCGAAGAGAAGGACGTCGCAGCTAGACGACTTGTCAGATGGGCAGGAAGACAGCGGTATTGACCACGAAGCCTACGAACGGGTAGAAGATGACGCCTATGAGATGGCGGAGGACGAGAAGGACGAGGCAGAGCTGGAGCTGGAGCGGCTTGTGTTCGGCGACTCAAAAGGATTCATGGAGAGTGTTCAAACCTTTGGAAAGGGTCAGAGCGGTGACACTGTCATGGAAGACGAGAGCGCCGACGAAGACATGGAGGACGGCGACGGCATGGCAGGGATGCGCGATCAAGATGTGAGTAATCCCCAACTGGGCTTGGTATAGCAGTGCCTGATAGAAGTCCAGCTTTTCTTCATGGATACTACAGGCTCTGTGGCTCCTTCTGCCGGCCTTACGCATGATATCGATCTTGACGCAGAGTCGTCTGATGACGACGCAGACAATGCGCTGACTAGACGCAAAGCTGCATGGCAGGACAGCGACGATGAGCGTATAAGCGTGTCACTAGCTGCGGTTCCCAAATTACGTAAACTCCGAGTTACGGCAGACGAGGACATCGTGAATGGCAAGGAATATATCAGGCGCCTTCGGAAACAATTCCTTCTTCTGAATCCAACACCGGACTGGGCTACCGAAGCACGCCAACAACGACCAGCCAAGCGACGGAGGCTTTCTCGCGATGCAGACGACTCTGGCAGCGAGATCTCATCGGGAGAGGAAGACGAAGACGAGCAGCTCGCCACCAAGCCGCTCTCCGACCTCCTCCGCAACGCATCCGGCCTCGTACGCTCCAGCACTTCGACCAGGACACGCAAACTCCGTCCCGAAACTCTTGACGTCCAACGCGTCCGCGACGTCGGCATCACCCAGCCCTCCTCAGTTGACAGCATCTCCTTCCACCCCACTCTCCCCCTCCTCCTCACCTCCGGCCCCTCCGGCACCCTCTACCTTCACCACATCATCCCCTCCCCTCCCGCCCCCGAACCCAACCCCCTCCTCACCTCCCTCCATCTCCGCTCGACCCCACTATCCACAACCGCCTTCCACCCTTTGGACGGGCGCATCTTCCTCTCGGGCCGCCGCCGCTACTTTCACGTTTGGGACCTTTCCTCGGGCCGCGTCGAAAAAGTCTCCCGGATCTACGGCCACGCGCACGAGCAGCGCAGCATGGAAGTCCTCAAACCCTCTCCATGCGGGCGGTGGATTGCTCTCAAGGGCTCGTCCCGCAAGGGTGGCGGGGTGATCAACATCCTCTCCGCGCAGACATTGCAGTGGCATACCCAGCTCCGTATAGACTCGGGGCAGGGCGTGGCGGACTTTGCTTGGTGGCGGGGCGGAGAGGGACTGACGGTCGCGGGGAAGAATGGGGAGGTAACGGAGTGGAGTCTTGAGGCCGAGAGCGTGGTGGGGAGGTGGAGCGATGCTGGCGCCGTAGGGACTACGGTGCTTTCGTTGGGCGGGACGATGGGCCGGACGTCGGCTATCGGTGGTGATAGGTGGATGGCTATCGGCTCGTCGTCGGGCATTGTTAATGTCTATGACCGCAGTGGGTGGTGTAAGGGTGGTGAGACTTGTCCGACGAACCCGGAGCCGACGAGGGTGCTGGATCATCTTACCACGCCGGTGTCGACGGTGGCGTTTGCGCCGGATGGACAGATACTGGCCATTGCGAGTAGGTGGAAGAAGGATGCGTTGAGGCTGGTGCACTTGCCTAGTTGTACCGTGTATAAGAACTGGCCTACGAAAGCGACGCCGTTGGGGAGAGTGACAGGGGTGGCTTTTGGGAAGGAAGATGGTGGCGTGGGAAGGATGGTGGTGGGCAATGAGGCTGGGAAGGTCAGGATGTGGGAGATCAGGGCCTAGGCTGTCCAATGGACTTGTCGATACACTTGTCCAGAGCCACGGATCGTAGATGGTTCGAGATGAGCTCCACGCTCCGCCACGTGTTTGTAGAATGGCGAAAAGTGTGGCGCTATGCCGTAACAAAAGCTATGGGCTATATTTGTCGAACGATGTGGAACGACTAAGTTGTTTTTGGACCAGCTGTCACAAACCAAAGCGTGAGATCTTGCATTTGATTCGCGACAATAGCAATCTTGCTCGAACAAACATTACCTTGACAGAAGAAAGAGAAAATGATAACAGTGTCTCTATCCGTACCTGTGGAGCGGTTTGTCGTCTATACCATATGAACAACTCAGAGCCAAAATACGTATAATCCTCAGGTACTGTCTGTCTGAGAAGAAGGTAAGAGAGAGGGAGGAGAAATCATCGACGCGCAATGCTGCTCGAGAAATGGGTATACTTCGAACGCATCTGTGCACTGCTGACATTCGTCTCAAGGAGAGGGCTCACCATTTGACTCAGTCACTCGGCACTGCTCTTTCGTCCTCGTACTACAAAAAAGAAAATGGGCGTCCAAACGACCATGTCAGCATATGGGACTTTACATCAGCCGAGAAGGCTCGATGAGACTACTGCATCCATTACCAGTCAGTGCATGAGTACAAGCGCTTGCAACATGAGTACTCCAAAGAAAGTCAGGAATTTATATATCAAAACACCAGCATGTTCCGTTCAGACCTGAAATTCCTTATGCGCAAAGATCTTGGAGAAGACTGTCCTCGAGTCTACACTCTCGCAACCCTGCAGCCCAGGGCGTAAGAATCCCGGGTCATCCGAATAAGACCGCTTCAGGGCCAACAACTCGTCGACATCCCAAGTAGCCCAGACAAAAGAGCCGTGCAGCGACGCGGCATCGTTGTTCCCCGCGGCCCAGACGCAAAAGTTCGCTGGTAGATCGGCTGATTTGTAAATGTCAACATATCGTCTAAGCAGAGAGCAAATGAAGGAGGTAAAAACCGCTTACCATCGTTGAAGGGTAAACCTGATCTGACGGGGTCGACTCCATGCTTGATCATTGCCTCACTGAGGACTGTGCCGGGGTGGAAGCTGATGATCCGACACTCGGTCTCGGGTATCTGATCCGCCACTCGAGCTAGATACGCCGAGAGTGCGAGTTTGGACGTCGGATATGCCGCACTACGTGGGTATGGATACATGTGCATGGTCCCTGAAGAGACGGCGAGTAAGGTCTTCCGCCTGTGACCGACTGCAGGCATTGTCTGGCGGAGGAAGTGTGCGCTGAAGCGGAGCTGGTTCAGAAAGTTCGTGGCTATTGCTTCGCTGAGCCAGTCGATGTCCAGAATGTCTGGGGGTGTCTCGTTGCTGGCGGCATTGAGAACGAGAGTATCAACGTAGACGCCGGCTACTTCAAGCCGTTTCCAGAGATCAACAATCGACTCGGACGAATTGATGTCCACAATATCTGTTGACAATCTGGTCTGAGACGCATCTGTAGTCGTCTGTAATTGCTCGACCGCAAGCTTCAATCGATCTTCAGTACGTCCAGTGAGGATCACATGCTTTGCTTTAGCAAGGACGAAGGACTTCGCGATCTCAAGACCCAGTCCGCTGGTGGCACCTGTGACGAGGACGGTGGTGTCGGATGCAGAATTGTCAGGACGTCCGGGAGAGATCGTTGCATATGAGTGCTTGTGGAGTGTCGCTACCAGATCCGTCATTTCTTCAACAATCGTACCAGAAGGACTGCGCAGACCTGCGAATGAGGAGTTCGAGCCAGTACTTTGCTCATCGAGGCACACAGCGAGACAAATGCTGACTTCGAGCTATGTCTTTAATGCACCATCACCCGACATTCCGGTGCTGAGTAAGATGACTCTACTCTGTCAGAAAGTGTGCTAGTGGCATCCTCACTGCTCGAAATTTGATGGAAAGTATTCACTCATTCTCCAGAAAATAGGAGTCCGCCAAAATCCACTTGTGCAACCATACCCTCGCTGGTGAATAGCGGAGATAGTCAAGACAATAAAATCATTGCTCCTGTCCCCTCTCTGAAGCTATGTCGCTAAACTGTGTCGCTAAACTGTGGACCCTGGGCGCCCGAATCCAAAGCTTCCAGTCATTCCCCGGGCGGTTTTTGTCGCTTCTGAGGGTCCATAGCTGGGCGGGCGTAGTGGGGATGCAGTATTGCGAATCTGGGCTGTTGTACTTTTTGCCTAACTTTTTGACCTGTAAATAGGATTGACTATCTTAGCAAAGAAGTCTTGTTAGGGTCTGGGGAGCAGTAAGGAAGCACAGAGACGTAGTGAATAGACATGTTCATTCTCATAGCGGAGCGGCCTGCTTCAAAAGCTCCGCTAGACGTCAAAAAGGTGTGTGTTGCGTAACTATACTCAAGAACCGAAGTCCACCCTGATCTCTTACTCCCCCCCATCATTCCTCTTTGCCGACTCCTCATCCCATCACCTCCGCAACCCTGGCCTTCAACATCGCCATCGCCCCTTTAGGACGGGCCTCCTTGTGCACTGGGCGGCCTTTGTGGATACGACGAGGCTTGTCGCTCTCGCACGGCTCAGCCTGGGCGGAAGCAGCGGTCGCGGCGCTCTCAATGCTCGGACCCGTTCCGCTCGCCGAGTAGACGCTCAATAACGTCGTGGGTGCCGGCGTCGCGGCAGCGTCAAGCGCAACCTTATCGACAGCGGAGTTCTTTGTCGCGATAGTGGAGGGCGTGAAGGCCGGGCGATTGGCGGAATACACTGCCAGAGTGGTTGTGGAGGCCCACTTCTCCTGTATATTGCGAGCAGCGAGAGCGGAGTTGATCGTCGCAAGAGTGGAGACAGCGACACCCGCAGCGGAGTACGCGGCTAGAGTGGTGGTGCTGGCCAACGCGGCCAATGACACGGCGGAGTTCTTTGTCGCGATGGTCGAGGGGGTAAAATCTGTGCGGGATGAGTCAGGGTACACCGACAGAGTGGTCGTCGATGAGTCGAAGGCCGTCGCTGTCGGTTCTGGGGATTGAGTGTAGGTCCCGTTTGGTGGGTAGGGGGTGAGCTTGTTTGGGCCGCTGACAGAATGTGTCAGAGGACCGGTCTCGATGTAGATGCCACTGAAGTACCAGTCTTCAGTGGCGCCGGTCATGGAGAGGTCGGGGTTAGCCAGGCGGAGGACGCCGATATGGAAGTCCCAAGCGTTCTGGAGAATGTGTTAGTAGGAGGAGGAAGTGAGTGATTCAATGTGACTTACCGAGTAGGTGGGCGCAGGCTGGGGGCCGGCAATAAGAGCAAGGTCGTTGGCACCGAGCGAGTGGTAGAATGCGACGGTCTTTGCAGAGAAATCCACCTCATAGGCGATGTTGTGCCACTCGTCAGCGATCAACTCGGTCTCCCAGTGCACGGTGTCGTTTATAGCCCAGCGGAGATTGCAGTTGCTGCCATGATCGCCGGGTGCAGCGCGAGCGCCATACAGGAGTTGGGTGAAGCGATTCTGGAAGAAGCAGACGTGATGCTCCTTGGTAGGATCTGGACGATTGGTTGCGGTGGTCTTGAGAGAGAAGTGATAGTAGACCTTGCCGGCATTGATAGGAGCCTTGGTGTTAGGGACCAGCTGAGTCTCGAACTTTGGCTGATTCCACCAATGCGAGGAATTGTCGATGGTCAGTTTGGCACCTTTGAACGAGCTGGTATCGGCAGGGTTCTTGAATTCCGGCGAGAGATTGACATATTGATCGACAGGACCGCGACCGTGGATGTAATATTGGTAGGGCCCAACAGGATTGGCAAAGCTCCCTGTATGAAGTCAGCAGCGGAGCAGGCATGGACACGAGGTGGAGAGTCTCACAGTTGCCGAGTTGCTGACAGGTGCTCACGTCATTGAAGCGACCGTCCCAAAGAACTGTACCTAGATATTGTCAGCGTAAGATGCCACGCCGAGCTGTAAACAAGCTGCTCACCTGCAGTCACGAAGCCAACCAGGGCCGCGAAGATAGTAAGAAAGAAGCGCATTGTGAAAATTTCGAATTGTAAAGGAGTGGAAAGCGAAACAGTCCGCCAAAGTCAAGTGAGGAAGGAACGACGAGAAGAGAAGGTGCTTTGTAGTGGTGAAGCAGCGAAGAGGAGTAACAGCGACGAAAAGAGAACGGACGAGCAAGCCAGCTTGGCTCTGTGTGAAAGTGGATTGACGCTGGGAACAACAACAGAGATTGGAAATGAAATTGGCCCAAGGGTGGAGCTGACTATATCCGCGCCCGTCCGCCTACCTATTAACGACGTAATACTCTTGCGGCACGAAGGAGCAGGAGGCTGCTGACTGCAAAGGTCTGCGAATCCATGTCGTTGGAAGATATCGCCTCCACTCTTGTGTCCGAAGTCCGGGGCAGATGGCGATAATTGGAGATGAAGAAGGACCGAATGGCGCTCTTGTCAACGGGTGAAGCTTTCGTTCTTCCATCTGACCGCACGGGGAGGAAGAGAGGAGTGGATAATTTTGGGCTGGAAGCCTGATACCATCCTGGACATGAAACGCTCGACCGGACCTTGACTGGGCGCCACCCCGCCTCAATCAACAGGGATGCGATATTAGTGGAGGGACAGGCCAGCCACGCATCCTTGTCCCCGGTTCGCCTTAGACCCGGCTGTCATCCGACAAGGCACCAATCTCCAAGGAACCACGCCGTCGTGACTGATTGAGTTTAAGCCAAACCAACGACGACCAGCGGTCAGCTTGTGAACCCTCGTGCGCGACGGGACGAACGCCTCCAGAGGACAAGGACAAATTGCGCCCGTGAAACGACATTACTTTGTGTCAGGTGACTGGTGAGACAACACTCGTCGGCTCTCCGCTGCACAATGCCATTCCCGCCAACAGAAAGAGCGAGAATGACCCGTGGAATATCCCAGTGCGACAAACAGCGGCACGATATCATGGCTATGTCTCCGGCCACATGCATCATTCGGGATCGGTGGGGGGGCGAAACGCGTAATGCTCTATCCAAACTTATCACAGCTCACAGCTTCGCCTTCAGCCGCGACCTCTCCTTCTCGAAATATTGTCTGATCACCTTCCGCGCATTGTCCACCACCGCCGCATCCTCCACCGTCGCCGGCACGCTGACCTCCTTGTCAAACTCCCCGGCTGCGCCCTGCTCCAGCAGCTGCCTCAACACTCGCCGCAGCGTCTTGCCAGACCGTGTCTTTGGGATTACACCCGGCGCCACGATGATGCCCCCCAGCGTCGCGATCGGTCCGATCTGCTTCCGAATCGACTGGTTGAGCTCATCCAGCAGCCCTGGTGGGGAGAGTGAGTCTGTGGCTGACGACGAGGCCGCGAATGCGAACGGCATGTGGCCCTTGAGTGAGTCGGGGATGGGCACCACACATGCTTCGGTGATCTGGGCATGTGACGAGATTGCCTGCTCGATGGCACCTGCAAGTAATGGTCAGTATGCATGTGGCTTGTGAGAGGAGGTGGGACTTCAGCCTCACCTGTACTCAGTCTGTGTGCCGCAACGTTTATGATATCGTCACTCCGCGCCATGATGTGCACATAGCCATCCTCATCAACCATGCCTGCATCCCCTGTGTCGATCCATTTCCCGTCAAATCTCCGCAGGTAGCCCTTGTAGAAGCGCTCCTCGTCCTTCCACAGAGTCGTCAAACCAGTAGGTGCTAGTGGGATGCCGAGAACGATGTTTCCCATCTCCCCTTGCTTGACCTCCTTCCCGTCATCGTCCACGATCCTAACGTCAAACCCGGGCATGGGCTTTCCAGCGCTGCCAGCCTTGATACCAAGCGGCCGCGATCTCTCGGTGCTGTCCCATTTCAATCCTGTGGCTGGCAGCTGCGCGATGCCTGATATGGGTGAGCCGCTTTCGGATGACCACCAATTGTCCACCACACTAGCGCCAGGGGCTCCGTACTTCTCCAACAGGTCCTGGTACATGGACACGATACTGGGCTCACTTCGTTCGCCAGCCAGAAATAGCGCTCTCAGGCTACGCAGCCCGTCCCGCTGACCGCGCTTGCTGAGGAACTCGTTCTTTGAGTCGTCCCTCTTGATTGCTCTGAGCGCCGTGGGTGCTGTGAACATGCAATTTACCTTGTGCTCCTCGAGGATGCGCCAGAACGAATCAGCGTTAGGCGTACCCACGGGCTTGCCCTCGAACAATACTGTGGTCGCACCTGCAAGCAGTGGTGCGTACAGGATGTAACTGTGACCTACCACCCAGCCAATGTCGCTGGCGCAAAACATGACATCTCCAGGCCTGATCCCGAATAGGTAACGCATACTGAAGTTGAGCTGGACAGCGTGGCCACCCACCTCCCGCACCACTCCCTTGGGGGTCCCCGTCGTGCCACTTGTGTATATGATGTACAACCCCTCGTTGCTACCCACGCTGACCGGAACAGCCCTGAGGCCACGATTTCGTGCACTCTTCACAAGCCGTTGCCAGTTGCGTTCGCCATTCTCCTTAGCCACCGGATCCCACCGCAGCTGGTCGCGCTGCCAGATCAGCGTCCTAGAAGGCTTGTGGGAGCTCAAGGAGATAGCCTCCTGGACCATAGGCTTGTAGCTCAATGGCCCTTTTGCACCTTCAATTCCACAGCTTGCCGTCAGCACAGCAACCGGCTTACTAGCCTCGATGCGCTGAGCCAGACTCGCTCCGCTGAAGCCACCGAACACCACGGCGTGTATAGCCCCAAGTTGTGCAACGGCCAGTATACCAATCAACGCCGCCGGGATCATAGGCATGTATACCAGCACCACATCGCCTCTCTTGACGCCCTCCTCGCGCAACACCCCGGCCAGGGTTGCAACCTCTTCCCGAAGCTGTGCATAGCTGAGCTTCTCCTTGCTGCCGCTCACCGGCGAATCCCAGATGATTGCTGTCCGCGAGCCATGCCCGGCTTCGACATGTCGGTCGATGCAATTATATGTTGTGCTGAGTTCGCCGTCTGGGAACCATTGCCAGTGCGGGTGCGAGACGCCGGACGCGAGCTTCTTGGTTGATTTGCGAAATATTGTCCTCGGCGAACGAGTCCAGGTCAGCTGCTCCGCGGGCTTGACCCAGAATGTATCCGGGGACGAGATTGAGGCTTCGTAAGTTGCGTCTTGAGGGTGCTGCGGTGCCATTGCGGGGTATATCAGAGCTATGTAGGATGCCGAGTCTTTGCAGAAGAGGTCTGAGGCATCACTGCAGGAGGGGGCCTGATCACCTTATGATGACTTCTCATGAGCTTTACCCACGGTTGTAAATCACCCGTGCTCGGGAAAAGGGAACTGACAGTGCGGGGAAACCGTCCATTTTTGGGGATGAAAGCCATTACTTCCGCGGTAACAGTTATCCATCTATCTGATGCTTTCATGCTCTTGAAAATTCCAAACTTTTTATCCCATGACCATATGCTATGCCGTCTGGTATGCCAGCATACTCCTCGAACGCCTTGCTCAATGATGAATATCGTCCTCCTGCGGACCCCACCTGACCATTTCCATGCCTGCATCTAGAGCAAATCGAAATCATCAAGCTTGTCGCGGTACTTGAGAATATTCCGCTTGATCTTGGACGAGTCGACCCAAGTCACGAAGTCCTCCATATTCCTCGTCACCAGAAACGCGGGATCCGTCACAACCTCAGTTCCCACTCGCACATGGCCTTGCTCGATGAACTTGTTTGCCGAGCTGACTGTCTCTCCCATCCGCAGCCTCGTCATAACCACACCGAGTCTGCGTCTACAGAATGCCGACACCGTTACTTTGTGCTCCACGTCGCTCAGCTTTCCCTTGCCGCCTCCGCCGGTGCCGAGAATCCCCATGTCCCATAGCTTTTCCATGAGCAGATCCTCATGCTTGCGGCGGAATGCTGAATCTGGTGGTAGGAGCGACAGTCGGTGTGCCATCTGTCGTATCTTGCCGCACAGGCGGTTGTAGGATGTGTAGTCTGCCGCATTGCTGACCGAGTACCGCCGCAGCACTTCCGACGCCCGATGCTGTTCATCTTTGGGATAGTTGACGAAGTCAACTTTGCGCAGCAGCTTCTGCTCGTGATGCTTGAACTTCCGAACCATCTTCAAGGTTGGGAATGGGTGGGCAAGTGTTACAGAAAGTATGCGAATGCGACCTTCAAGATCTTTGCGGCGAGGGGAAAAATTTGGGCCTGAGTCAGGCGGGACGTCACCCAATCGGCCACCGAGTCGCGCCCGGAAATTTATACGGCAATGACTCTTTTCGAGACAAGGCTAGACAGGAAAGCAGGCTATTTAATGATATGGATGGGAATTGATATTTGACTTCTTTTCTTGAACCTCCTTACAATGCCGACCGTCCACCTCCTCGACTACGTGGCTGGCAACATCCGCTCCTTAGTCAATGCCATCGAGCGGGTTGGCTATCAGGTCGAGTGGGTGAAGAGCCCCGAAGATGTCGCTTCAGCAGATGTAATAGAATCTCCACCCAAGACCCAGGCCTCGTGCTGATTGCTGACAGGACATGTAGAAACTCATAATCCCAGGCGTTGGCCACTTCGGCCATTGTCTCACTCAATTATCAAATGCCGGCTACATCGAACCCGTGAGAGCCCACATCAAGGCCGGCAAGCCTTTCATGGGTATCTGCGTTGGTATGCAAGCACTTTTTGAAGGCTCAACCGAAAGTCCTGGAGTTAAAGGTTTGGGTCTGATCCCACAGACTCTGCAAAGATTCGACGACTCGACTAAAAGCGTTCCTCACATCGGCTGGAATTCCGCCGATGTTGCGGCTAATCCAGAAGTGGAGGCGAAGCAGAGTCTGTACGGCCTAAGAAGCGACAGCAAGTACTACTACGTCCACTCATATGCTGCGCCGTATCGAGCAGAAGACTTTGAGAAAGCAGGCTGGTCCGTCGCCACAGCCACTTACGGCAACGAGACCTTCGTCGGCGCCGTAGCCAAAGACAACATGCTAGGCACTCAATTCCACCCCGAAAAGTCCGGCGCAGCAGGTCTGCGCGTCCTGAAAGCCTTCCTCGACTCCAAGCGCCTCGGGCCCATTACCGCCCCTCTAGACCCTCTCACCAGCACATCAGGCCTGACTCGACGCATAATTGCCTGCCTGGACGTCCGCACCAACGACCAAGGCGACCTGGTCGTGACCAAGGGCGACCAGTACGACGTCCGCGAAAAGTCCTCCACTAATGCAGTACGCAACCTTGGCAAGCCCGTTGAGCTCGCCGAGCGCTACTACCAACAAGGCGCCGACGAAGTCACGTTCCTGAACATCACGTCTTTCCGGGACACGCCGGTGCGCGACCAGCCCATGCTCGAGATCCTCCGCCAGACGTCAAGCACAGTGTTTGTCCCCCTAACCATCGGCGGCGGTATTCGCGACACCCCCGATCCGGAGACGGGCAAGGTCGTCCCCGCGCTCGACATCGCGACGCTGTACTTCCAATCCGGCGCGGACAAGGTGAGCATCGGCTCCGACGCCGTGCTCGCGGCGCAGGAATACTATGCCAATGACTCGAAACCCACGGGGAAGACGGCCATTGAGACGATCTCCGCTGCATACGGCAATCAAGCGGTCGTCGTCAGCGTCGATCCCAAGCGTGTGTATGTCGCCGATCCAAAGGAGACGAAGCACGAGACGCTGCGGACGAAGTCCCCGGGGCCAAAGGGCGAGGAGTACGTCTGGTACGCTTGCACAATTCACGGCGGGCGCACGACGACGGATCTCGATGTGCTGCAGCTGGTGAGGGCGGTTGAGGCGCTTGGCGCCGGAGAGGTGTTGCTCAACTGCATTGATCGGGACGGGACGAATTCTGGCTTTGACCTGGAGCTGGTGCGTTCGGTCAAGGGCGCGGTGAAGATTCCTGTTATTGCGAGCAGTGGGGCTGGGAATGCGGCGCACTTCAAGGAGGTGTTTGAGGAGACCACGGTGGATGCTGCGCTTGGCGCGGGCATGTTTCACCGTGGTGAATGGACCGTGAGGCAGGTCAAGGAGGAGCTGCAGAAGGATCGGTTGTTGGTGAGGAAGTTTGAGGAGATAGACTTTTAAGGAAGCTTGAGTAGGGTATGATATGAAATAGACTTGTTTTATGCAATTGCCATTCGATTCGCATCGAGGCTTTGTTAGCAGATGTGTTGTACATGTGTTCGCTCCACAATAGCATGTACAGGTGTTGAGCTGACTGACATCAATGTCCGCGATACACCCTCCTGTAGATCGGCGTCACGGTCAAACGCATGCTCCAGCTCTTGGGACTCTGAATTCACCTCCCACGAGCACCACCTTCGGTGCATGATTCTGCATCACCAGCATATCACAAACGTCCTCACTTCCTGCCCTTTACAAGATCTCTCTCCAACACGATCCTCACCCTCCTACTCCTCCCCTTCCCACTAACAGCCTCCTTGATCCCGATCCCCAGCTCACCCACCTTCTTCGCCGCCTCCTCATCTCCCGTCGCCGCCTTCTGCCGCAACGCCCTCCTCTCCACCTTCTCCCCTGTCGCCGCCTCATGCACCTTCCTCAGTTCCTCCTCCGACGG
Source organism: Myriangium duriaei CBS 260.36 (assembly GCA_010093895.1). Classification (NCBI taxonomy): domain Eukaryota; kingdom Fungi; phylum Ascomycota; class Dothideomycetes; order Myriangiales; family Myriangiaceae; genus Myriangium; species Myriangium duriaei. The sequence continues at coordinate 1,363,660 of ML996083.1, forward strand.
CACCGGCGGGCGATCCGCAATATCCGTCCCATATGGCACCAGTACCTCATCCACCACGTGGTGCACCTGATGAGTCCGTATCGAGTCCAGACGCCGTACGTGGATCATGTCTCCTTCGCGCAGGGAGTTGGCCGGGTCGTGCACAAGCATGTGCTGCGAGGAGCGGTAGAACTGGCAAACAGAATCAGCTATGAAGACTTTAGGGACCGGACGGGAAGGAGAGAGCCTCACTTTGCGCAGGTAGTTGTCCCACACGTGGGTCGCCATTTCTACGCGGACTGTCTTGTCCATGTACCCTGCTTTGGCAACGCGGGCCACGATGCGCTTGTTGCTGCCGGGCTTTTTGTACTTATTTGGATTCGACTTCGATTTTTGTGTGGTGTTGGCTTGAATAGATTGAGGTGCTTTGGCTGTGGTGGTCGGCTTTGCGGTCTGAGGAGGGATATCTGATACTGTAGTGACGGGAGTGCCAATGGTCGTACTGGCTGCGCGCTGGGGTACGCGCCAGGGCAGGATTGCTGGTCGAGGATATTGTGAGCGAAGCGCTGAGCAGAGCTGCCTTGCTGGCCGCGGTACTATGGATGCCATTGTATTTGACAGTGCTGGAAAGTTGTCCGAATACTCACGGTGAATAGTCCTGGAAATCCCTTCGAAAGTGCAAGGCGGCATACTAAGCATATGGTCCACCGTAGTTAGTTGCGTTAATGACGAAACAGTACACCGTCTTGTAGATGGATCAATGATTGCAAGGGGACGTCTATTCTCGATTATTGCATACAGTGCATGCAGAATATCATCTCTCAATGGAACCCTGATTTATCTTCTCTGGTGCCAAATCACAGTCCGAGCAGCTGACCTGCTGCATCACTAACCCCCGCTCCCTATCAAAGATCAAAGACGCCACAATTTTCCCCTCAAGAATCCATCCTATACTTAGGGCCCTACTCAAAGACGACCTTCCCTCCTGGTCGAGTCGTTATGACGTCGCCCAGTGGGTGCTCTCTTCCTCTAGACTCAGGAGCTCCAAGGCGCGAAAGCGTTGACCGGCGAATTCGCAGGTGATCGTCGGTAGAATCGGAGACTCGTACCAACTCGTTGATGAACGATTCACCCCACCAGCTGCTGGAAGGGAGTAAGAATCCTTGACAGAGCCGAAAGAAATACACCATTGCCTTACCTTGTGTATTTCGAAACTCTGGCGAAGAGCCTATCGTGCATGACCTTTTTGTCAGACTCGCCCATGGTGACGGCGGTGTATAAGGCTGTGCTCATGTCTTGAATGTCCCAAGGGTTGCATATGACTGACCCGTCGGCAAAGCTCTGAGCACAACCAGCAAATTCCGAGAGGACAAGAACACCGTTACCTTCCTCTTGGCAAGCAACGTACTCGTAGGCGACCAGGTTCATGCCATCGCGGGTGGAAGCAACAAGGCAAACATCGCTGAGAGCGAAAAGGGCCATGAGCTCATCGTGAGAGACACTGGTGTGCTTGAGATGGACTGGGTTGTAGGCCATGTCACCTGTAGAAGGTCAGCATACATCTCTCTTATACGATGGCATGTGCTTGCCGAAGCGGCCATTGATCTGGCCAACCAGTTCGTTGACATGATTTTTAAGCAGCCTGTACTCGTCGACGTCCTCCCTCGAAGGTATGGCAATCTGGAGCAGCTTCACCTTGCCTACCATCTCGGGATGCTGCTCGAGGAAGTACTGGAAAGTGTGCAACTTGTGAGGAACACCTTTGATGTAGTCAAGACGGTCACAACCAATGATGAGCTTCACATCGCCGAATTCCTTGCGATAGTAGGCAATTTTGTCCTTGGCTGCCTGCTGTTGAAGGCCCTTGGTAAACTTTTCCGGATCGATTCCGATTGGGAATGCCCCTACAGTGATACTACGACCTTCGAATTTGATGGAATTGGGTGTTGTTGAGGCGACCCTGTCCAATAGTTAGCGAAATTGCAAACGATTCGCATTGATTGTGTGTAGGCTGACAGGAGACGATTGCAGCTTGACAAGAAATGTCTGGCATAGTCGTAAGTGTGGAAGCCGATCAGATCAGACTGTAGGACGCCTTCAAGAATCTCTCGCCGGACTGGTAAGACACGAAAGATCTCGCTGCTAGGCCACGGCGTATGAAGGAACCAGCCAATCTTGACATTGACTTTGTTCTCGCGGCACTTCTCGCGAACCATGGCGGGCAGAAGCATGAGGTGGTAGTCATGAATCCAAACAAGGTCATTCTCTCGGAGATCTTGAGCGATACGGTCAGCGAAGAGCTGATTCACCGTTTTATAGGCTGTCCATGCTGATTCATCAAAGGTGATCGCTCCCGGGTGGTAGTGCAGCAAAGCCCAAAGGATTTCGTTGGAGAAGCCGTTGTAATGGCGATCAGCCAGATCATCGTCGAAGAAGACAGGGAATGCAGAGTGCTCGTCTCGCAGACGCTGCTCGACCAATTGCACCTCTTTTTCTGGTATCTGCAGGCCGGCCCAGCCATACCACAGAAACTCCTTGCTCTTGATCAGACCGGATATGCCACTGACCAAGCCCCCGGACGACTTATTGAAGGTGTATTCACCTCTATCGGACCGCTTGATGGTGATAGGAAGGCGATTTGATATTAAAATCAAGCGGCCAGAGTCGGTCTCGTCCACTGGTGAAGACATTGGGAAAAATCTGTGACGGAGGGATGATTGAGAATCTGCGATGCGAAGATGAGTGCTCAGGTGTGAGAGGTAATGAAAGGGTGGAAGGGAAGGGACGAGTAAGAAAGTGAGGGCGTGCAAGGTGATATAAAACCACGTGGGAAAGAGTCAGTCGAAGTCACTTCACCGACCCACTGTCGCCGACTTGACCACAAATAACTGGAATTTTATGTTACGCAAAATCGTGTCACTTTAGGCACAGCGAACCTCTAAAGGCTCCCGGAGTTCGGAAAGGGACAGCACAATTGAAAGAAAGAATTATAAAGCGGTTTGCACAAGGTTTGTCCAGGGCCTGCCGCAAAAGCTACAACGGGGGTGAACTCCATGCCCGCAGTGGCACTCTCATCAGTTGCGAAAGATAAGGTCAGTCGTAAGAATGAAACGCTGTCAATACAATAAACCCGCTCTCGGAGTCGGACTTCATCGAGCGCACGGCTGTGTGCGTCGCAAAGGTTGAGTCCAACGCAATGCTCGAGCATACTCAAATGAATGGAAGTCGCCGTCGTACAGACCGTCAGTGACAGGGATGAATCTGTTGGTGTATGATGGATTGAATCCTTTCTGTGTCCCTTGACAAGTCTTGGTAAGGCAGTACCGCATGCGATAATGGGACTACTTGCCAGCAAGAAGAGACCTTAACAACACACAACATATGCACTTGACGGAGACAGTTCCGGTAATAAATTTTGAGTGCAAGCGTGCATTGCGGGTTGTTTGGCAAGAGTTGCTTGTTCATCGCCAAATAATGAAGTTGAATCTGCTCCAATCGTCCAAATTTCGGAAAGTCGGGTTCTCCGGTCATGTGACCCGGCTGGCGCCTAACGGTCGCATTCCTTGATAATCCAATCCTCTTCTCCCGTGTTCCAGGTTCGTCTTGACTTCCTTCCTTTCTCTCCGCCGTCCACCGAAGTCCACTCGACACGGTTCTGTCAATTCTCGAAGCTGTTCTTGTTTAATCTTCTCTGCGATATTTGCTTCGTGTCCATTTACGATCTTGCCACAGCTCTCAACTCGCCTGACCTACCACGCTGAGGAGTGTGTCGCGGTCTTACTCGGACATTGCACAGCTTTGTCAGCAAGCCGGTCTCGCCGCCCCAAGTGTGAATACGTCTGACTACAGCGTGCCGATTGAGTCTGGTGGGGCAGAGAGTGTTGTGAAGCAGAGGATACAAAAGAGAAGCAATTTTGGTGGTTGTCATACCGAAGTGGAAAGCACAAGAAAAAACAAAGGCCAAAGATCACGATTGTGACCAGAGTGTTCAATCTACTTAGCAAGACCAAAAGAATCACAATAGGAGTTTTTATTGACAATCGTGTCACTCGTCGGACTTCTGCCGTACTAATTTTCAAACCTGCTTCTTCACCTTACTCGGATCCGACCGGACCGCTAAAGATATCTGCTCCGCCTGGCCGTGTTCTTGCTGACCCGTCTCTGTACTTGATTTCGAGCATCAAAACATGGCGTCGGCAGTGTTTTTCAAGTTCAAGTCTCAAAAGGAACCCCAACGAGTGACTTTTGATGGGACCGGCATATCTGTGTTTGAGCTCAAGCGAGATATCATTGCTGTCAGCCGCCTCGGTGATGGATCCGATTTTGACCTCGCCATCTACAACCCCGACAGTAACGAAGGTGAGTCACCGTGATTCAACCAATCCTTGAATTTGTCCTGACAGATGATAAGAGTACGACGATGACACCACGATCGTATCACGAGGTACCACGGTGGTGGCCCGCCGTCTCCCTGCGGCGAAGCCAGGCGCCGGTCGTGCTGCGCGTTATGTCTCCGGGAAAATGCCCGTCACTGCCAAAAACCAACACCGTATAGAAGCTACCAAGATGACTGCCACGGTAAAAGACAGCAAATCACCCTCGGTCAACCTGGCGAGCAATGCCACCGAGGAAGATAGAATTGCGGCCATGTTCAATCAGGGTGGCGAGCAATGGGAACAACAGCAAGCGCAAATGGCGAAGTAAGTGATGCTCTGCGTACATAGCCTATCACATATACTAATAATATTACAGCCAGAAAGCCATTCACAGGACTGGATATGTTAAGCCTCACCAGGCTGTTCCTGACAAGCCTTTACCTGCCGGATATACTTGCCATCGCTGTGGTGAAAAAGGTAACGATCGAGACTCAACTCGACTCACTCAGACAATATATATTAACAGATTGCAGGTCACTGGATACAAGCATGCCCTACGAATAGCGATCCCACATTCGACAATCGACCCAAATTCAAAAAGACGACAGGTATCCCTCGGTCGTTTCTTAAAGTGGTGGACAAACCTCCTGCTCTGTCAAGTGATGGATCTGTCGATGTATCGCAGCTGCCGGCCGGGGTCATGTACACAGCGAACGGCGAATGGGTGGTGGCTGAGCCAGACAAGGCTTCGTGGGATCAGTTCCAGGCGAAAGCAAAAGCTCAGGCCGAGAGGGCTGAGGCCGCTACCAACAACCAGGATATTCAGGAATGGGGACTCGAATGCCCAATCGACCAGCGGATGTTTGTGGATCCAGTGAAGACACCCTGCTGCGGCAAGACCTACTGTCGTGAATGTATCGAGAATGCGTTGCTCAGTAGTGACTTTATCTGCCCCGGATGCCAGACAGAGGGTGTCCTGGTGGATAATTTGATCGAAGACGATGATGCAATCAAAAAGATGAAAGACTTTGCAGAATCCCTAGCTAAGGACAAGGAAACCAGGGCTACGTCGGCGAGTCCTGCTCCAGAAGCAGAGAATACTGTATCAACCCCGCAGAAGTCGACTTCAGTGGCGCCAGAAAAGCCAACTCCAGGTAAAGAATCGACTTCCAAATCGCCGTCAGTCAAACCCGCATCGCCCACGACTGAGACCGTGACCAAGTCCGAAACGCCAAAATCACCAGCAAATTCGACAGGGTCAAAGAAACGTGCTGCAGAGGATGAGCTGGAGAACAAGAGAATCCCAACAGGGCCAGCCGCGATGCGCAACCGCCAGGCCCAACAGCAACAGGGAAATTCTAACAACATGAACGATTTTGTGCAGCAGATGAACGCTATGGCGTCGAATATGGGTCAGAACCCGCAAGCGATGAATTCGTTCATGAACCCTATGGGATTCCCTGGGATGATGAACCCAATGATGGGCATGCCGAATCCAATGATGATGATGAACAATCCCATGGGATTCCCAGGGATGGGCTTCCCGCAGGGCAACATGATGAACAACGGCGGCTTCAACAATGGAAACATGGGATTCAATCAGCAGTGGCAAGGGAATGGGCAGAACTGGGGAAACGGTATGGGACGCGGACAGAACCAGTACAATCAGCAGCAAGGGATGCAGCAGCAGCAAAATCAGCAAGGCAACGACGCCTACATGAGGAAACCGGTCAATCCGAATCGGTTCCAGAACAGAAACAGGAACCAGCAGCAGCGATCAGTCGACTATCGCGAGCTGTGATGATGCATCAATCACATGGTTGAAGACGGATGAACCGCATTAAGGATATCTCGGTCAGGATGGATACTGAACGGGGCTGCACCTCTTATTTAGCATGGCGTTGGGGTTTAGAGACCGACTGAGAGCCGGCGTGGCTCATCGGCGTTCGTCCAATGTGTTTTTATTGTTAGAGCAGACAGGACATGGGGATTAGAAGCCAGCCAAATTCTACACACATTTCTACCATCTTCCTTGCGTCCTTTGTATGCACCCGTGACCAGGTTCCACTAGGCGATTTGAGTAGATGTATGCATGCACACAGGTGACAGATTGGCTGTACAGGCGTTCGATACTTGACGGTTGCTGCGCGTTGGCAGTATCCCCCGCACATTGCTCGGTACGGTACGTTGATTGGCCGGCCCGGTGGATCTGCGACAAGTCTGTGCCTCCCTTGAAATTGCCGCTTTGTCCGCTTCTTCCTCCTCCTCTTCCTCTTCTCGTCAGTTCCACAGCCATCAGTCAGCCCTCTGTCACACCTACGCACGCTATCTTCAGCTTCCGCCTCGCGCAACTGCTCCGCTTGCCCGCATTCTTGCACAATCTTGTCTTCGCGACTCCCTCCAAGCACCCGTTCAGTCACGCACGCAGCCGTGGCATCTCGAACAAATGGCGATTTTATCCAGTAGTAATCACCACAATATGAGTAGTAATTTCGTCAAGAAGAACTCTCAGCGCCAGAACATCCAAGCCAGCGCTTACGCCGTGGATGCCGTCACCGGCGAGCTGAAGGGCATGCACTACTCCACTTCCGGGCCAGGCGGTATGTCGGACTTTGTTCGTGTCGCACAAGGATATCCGCTGACGAATCTTCTTCTTGCAGGGGCCGGGTGGTGGGTTTGAGGTCAGCACGGGAATCCCATCACCGCCATTATCGCCGCGCCGCACTGCTGCTTCTTCACCCCCGACTAGTCCCATGCGACCCTCAATGCGCTCGCGTGGATCGACTAGCAGTTTCGGGTCGTCGGCCAGCAGCAGCAGCGCCAGCGCCGCGTACACCATCACGGAAGAATGTGAGAGACTCTTCTGCGAGACACTATCAGCCGTTTTCCTTGGTGAGGGGAACTTGGCCGAGCAGGACTCGCTTGTGATGGGTGCGCATGAACACTCGACGAAGGACATCCGGAAGGACTCGGTCTTCCCCAGGAACACCGTCCCTCTTCCGACTCCGCCCAGCAGTCTGACCAATTCAGAGGCTTCGGTTGAAGTGGCACCCGCCGTAGAGGCAGTTTCCACGAGCCTGGTCAGGGACTATGTCGAGATTTGGTCCTACGCCTCCGGACTACGATTCCGAGGTTTTGTGGCCGAGAAGGATGGGGAGCGGGCCCTCTTCATCTTCTTCGAGAAGGAAGTCATTGGCAAGGACCTCAAAAAAGGGTATGCTTTCACTTTCTCATGATCCACCGATCCATTTTGCTAACCATTGATTCACAGACTTATGGCTCTTCTCGAATTGGCATCCGTCCCCGACTTCGACTGCACCAAGCTTGTCGCTTGTCTGGATCGCAATGTCGACGACGTCACTGAATTTGATGACCTCGTCCGTGATCTTGGCTGGGTCGGATTTGAGCCTACCACACTCGAGCCCTGGCACCCGGGTACCGTCGAAGTGACTAGCCACAGGTGGTTCATGCTTGACATGGATGTCTAAATGCCACTTCCATTGTTTCCTTCCTTTCCTTTCACAAGCGATTGATATCCCTTCCTCATCCATAATTGGCGATCGGTTGGTGGACTCAAGGCGCATTTTTAGTTGTGAACTCCTTCTTCAATTCGATCAAGGATGAAAGACGACGACCCTGTCTGTTCTCCCCACTACTTCTTAGCCATTGTACGCAATTAGCGTACTGGGTTTTCTATATCTTGGCGCCGTAGCAGATGACAAAAAAAGTACTAGTGTTCACTGCTCCTTTCCGCTCGCCGTGCTTCCCTCCATTCCAGGCGTGTCCCAGATCTCTTCTCGTCTCTTCCCACTTTGCCCACCGTGTGTTCTTGTTCAGACTCAAAAACGTGGCCCGTTCTGAATCACCCATGTCACTTACCATCGTACCTGCCCCTCCTTCTCACAGTCGTGTTATGCTCAAGCATGCCGATGCCCATAAGCCCGCACTTAGGCTTCCGGAGAAGGGGCAAGAGTAAGTTTTCCCGATTGCATCCGAGGTGTGAGTATAGGTGAAGTCTACGAGGCTTGCATCAGTGTCGACTCCTTGCGTCTGCGCCTTCAAGCAGTCCTGCATTAAGCTTAAAAAGGCCAAAGTGGGTTTCCCTGCATACGGCGCGGGAAGAAGGTGGCGCGGTGCGTACCGCAGCGTTTACATGCGCGTATATGTAGCCATACGCTGTCGAAGTCTGTGTAGCTTGCGGAGGCTTATAGGGCTGCAGGGGGTAATGCATGCATAGCGACGCATCCGTTCCTGCATACATCTGTTTTCACGAAATATCGACCACATAATTTTTAGGGAGGCAGGTACACGCATACAACACTGCGAATTTACTGCATAACGTCACACGCACATCTGCACAGTAGTCCATGAAGTAGAAAAATCCCCGACCGATGATAAGTCGTCTGAGTGTGTATTGCGTCTGCGCAGCGTACTATCTTGGACCACGTACAAGCATCATTGTCCCATCGCAGCCATTTCCACAAGGAGAGTCATAATGCAGCAAGAAGCTGCGCCGGGGACCATGGATCATGAATCGTCCTCGGTTTCCCAAGTCCTCGCTTCGCCCCTACTACAGTAGAGCGGGTCCCATTGAGTCGGGCTCGGTCGGTGTCATTAGAATTTTTTGATGAGAGAAAAACAACGAAGAATTGAGTCGATGATAGGATATGCTCTGCAGTAGCGTGGAGAGAGAGAGAGAGAGAGAGAGTAGGTTGGAAAAACACATAGAGAGAAAGTAAGGAAATGTTGGATCTTCGAATCGCGAGCCGATGTCGCACTGATATGCGGCCCACTTCATCGTGATCGTGAAGCGTAAGAGACAGAATGCTGCTAAGTGCGGACGCCGATGCTAGCGAGAGTCCAGATCGGTCCCTCTATCCTCATGACATGTGAATCAAGACTAGCGCAGCAGTCCAGATGCCGGAAGAAATAAACAACTAGTCGTACGCCATGCAATTCGTGGACTGTTTTTTGCTAGTGTATTTGTTTTCATAAAGGTCTTGTTGCCTTGTCCTGACAAAAGAGAAGGATGTGTCGTCGAACCATACAGCCGGGAGAAAGCCTGGCTGGATTTCAGGCCGTGAAAGACCCGGAAGGTGAGAATGGACAAATGATTCTCATCATCGCTTTTGTTGTGAAATCATTGATCGTGATGCATCGTCATGAATCGGGATCGTCCGTTGACGTTTGAGTCCGTTCGTTTGATCGTCGTCTTCGAGCTCCATTCCACGTTTGGTAGTGGGCGCCGAATACGTCTGTGCGTTGTAGTTGTTGCCATAGATGTCCGTGCCATTGGGCATCGCGCGCTGTGCCCCTGACAAGCCATACAGGTTAGTCGATGGTAGCGGTTGTGGGCGCTGTGCAGCGCTGTAATCGCCGTAGCCGGACGCGGTTCTGGGCGTCGCTCTTCCAGAATTTCTGTGAGGTGAAGTGCTCATATCCGGTGACACGTGGTGTTCTGCGGTGATGGCAGTCTGGGGCTGGCTACCATAGCTATAAGTGCTACGGTGTTGACCATAAGGACCTGCCGAGTGGGTGTAATCACTGCCGTCGTGCTCGCTCTCGCCGATTTCACTCGAGGGAGCCTGCTCGTGTCCGTGAACTTCAGATTCGTGGCCCATTCGGGATGGAGGGCCCATCTCGTTTCGGTTGCTTGGACTGGATTGGACTGCGCTATAGCGGCCCATGCCACCATAGGAGGAGCTGTATGACGGGTGGGCAGAGTGGCTGTAGGGACGAGAGGCCTCGTAAGAGCTGCTAGTACGGTCAGCAGATATTCCATCAAGACTATTAGGCGAGTTAGTGGCAGGGTCGTGTAGCACTGACCGAGAGTTGTTGACACTGGTGTCAACGTGCATGGACTGTGACATTGGCGCACTGGTAGAAGCTGCGTTGTAGTCGGTCCAAGCAGTCGAGGCATTAGCAACGTTCTGCCCTCCGGCAGTCGTGGGAGGAGTTGGGAAAGTGTGTGCACGTTCGAAGGGTGGTCTTGCCCCTGGAATTTGGGAGTGCGGAGTCTGACCACCCTGCGCACTGACAGAACCAGACATGGAATGGTGATGTGTTAACGGCGGTGCCTGTGTGGTCGAAGGAGTTCTCATGTAATCAGCATCACCCTCGGGCCGTCGGCGGTCGGGAGCGGCTCCAGTGCTTCCGGCAACGCTTGGCCTACCCGCAGGAGTGTTGGGGTTGTGATAGAGGAGAGAGCCGATATTGTGAACAAATAGCGGATATAGACGCTCTGTGATCTTCTCCTTGTTTGCAAATTCCAGTGCCCGCTCATAGGGGATCCAGACACCTTTGAGATGCATCGGACCAATCTTAACCACATTGCGGTTCTTTTCGCTCTTCAGGATACCGTCTCGCCTGCCGCGCGTCATACCAGCAACGTTGAGGAGTTTGGTGCCGTTGATCATGTGGTTATCCTCCCTTCGTGCTACACAGATCCCGTTGGTCTCGACTTGGAAGCAGAGAGTGGCTTCGTCCTCCCACAAAGTAGCAGTCACCCTAGGCTTACAGCCTGCAGGCTGGACCTGGCCAGTAGTGTCCATCTGCTCAGACTGAGCACCTTGGCCAGGGTTGAGCGGTGGTCCGTTCATGTTTATGGAAGGAATACCCGCAGTGTTCTGGTGCATGAGCTGGCTATGCATATTCATGGCAGGGTTCACGCCGCCGATCCCGCTCGAGTAAGATCCGTAGCCGGATAGCGGCATAGCTGGGGGGTTATACGTAGGGATGCCGCTGGGAATGCTTTGGTGGTGGGGATATTGCTGATAGTATGAATGTGCAGAAGCGGCGGAGCTGACAGATGAGTGGGGCGCATGGCCATGCGTCTGCGGCTGCGAAGCATCAGGATTATTAGCGGTACTACTGCTGTAGTGATGCTGCGGCAGCGTCTGGGGATGGTGCATGGCGTGCTGGGTATTCATGGCTCCGACAGTGGTGTAGCCTGAAGGGTTAGGAGCAAAGGATGCGGGGTATGGGCTTTGAGTAATATCCCGGGGATTGAAATTTTGGTGAACACTGTCCTGCCTTTTGTGATACGCAGGCTGTTCCGGCGAAGGCGTCTTCAACCCGGTGTTGAACGACCCGCCGACGTATGACGGGCCGGCGGACGAAGGCTGATGCGAAGCCAGATCGGGCGAAGTGGCTGGGTACGTGGGACGGAAGGAGCTTTGTTCCACAGCAGGTGGTACTCCGACGTGCTGAGGTGTAATAAGAGCGGCCAGGTTGACGATGTAGTGCGGTCGTATATAAATTCTTCTCTTGCGGCGAGTAAGAAGAAGAAGCTTTGAGGGCGCTTATACTTTCGGTTGACAGTGGAGCTTGCGGGAATATGCCTGAGGTAACTTAAAGGCACAAAACAAGCATTTAGTATTGTAACTGAAATGCTCGAGTCTGCACGGAATCTTGAGAGAGCTTGTGGGGTGCCAAAGGCCGGGTCTCCAAGCAGAGTGATCGAAAAGCAAGGTATTGTCCTGAAGAGCAAATGCAAGCAGATCACTAGTTGGGTCGTAAGAGTTGTCTAGTGTAATGAAGGGTCTGGTCAGTTTCTCGAGAATAACAGACGGTCCGAAGATGATGTGGCGGAGCAAGCTCTACGACGAGGCGGGGGATGTCTGGGGATGGTTCGAAACGTGGAGGGAGTCAAGACACAGTCGAGAGATCCAGAGACTCGAGTAGGAAGCGAACAGAGAAGTACACAGCAGTCAATGCCGTTTCTTGTGAGGATCGTGACGTGACGTGTTTCTCGTAAACGTGAAGAAGGTCAGGTCGACAATGAGGGCGTAGCTGACATGGAGAGCTAGCTGCGAACTGCTGAGCTGAGAAGCTGCAGGACAGATAGAATGTCAGCAACGTGTACGCGTGTATGCGTGCAGAGGTGCAAGGGGGGAGAAACAAGAGGTGTGTGTGTATGTGTATGTGTGTGTGCGTGTGTGTGTGTTATGCGAACCCTCGAAAGGACGAGGATGGGGAGCAGCGAGATGGATGCATTATGCAAGATCGGGGACGGGCAGCCGGCAGGGCAGGCATTTTTGACGCACCTTGTGCACGCCGCAACGACGCAAGAAAAGGAGAAACGAGATCAAACGAGTCAGGCCGGGCAGGGCAAGGGCATGGCTGCCAGCAGCAGCGGCGGCGGCGGGGGGAGGTTTTTTGTGGCCGACGGATGGGGAGCGCACAACCACAACGGTGCGGAGCGCGCGTGCAGGAGTGAAAGAGAGTTGGGTTCATTCGTCGTTGGAGATGGGGACGGGGGGGCATGGAGCTAGGGCAAGTAGGGTACAGTAGCTCGTGAAGACGGCCGGGAGGCTGAAGATTGGCTGGCGCGCCGGGTGGGGGTCGATCGGGGAGGGCAGGGAGCACGGATTGGAACAGAGGTAGGTGTGGAGTTGGAGGTTGCGTGAATAGAGGAGGCACGGACGGCACAATGCGTTGGAGAAAGTCGTCCATACGCGCGCGCCCACACGAGACGAGACAGGCTAGAAGGACGGAGCATAGGAAAGAGCGAGAGCTTCGAGGCAAGCACGGTGCCATTGCAATTGCCATGTCCACGTCCATGTCCATCCTCGGCCAGCATGTCTCTCCCTATCCACACAACACACAAGAAACACCACCATCACGTCCGCCGTCAACCATGAACGGCGAGCGAACAAGCGCCATGGCCCACGCCCCGAGAAGCTACCTAAACACGCCTCGCCCAAGCCCTGCGCCAACGCTCTTCGCCTCGCCTTCGTCCTCGCGCGTCAACCACCGTTCAACCCGTCCCCGCTAGAGCCCGCCCGCTTTTCGACCGAGCCCACGATCACACAAGCCCGAGAAAGAGCGAGCACGGGCAGGCCTACTCAGTACACGGCTCGACACGCTAACCATTTGGCAGCCTCGCTGCCAATGAACAAGCGACTCCCACACTGGCTCCACGCCGCCGATAAGCAGCGGCACTAGGCAATCTCGGAAAGGCAACATGCCTAAATCGCTGACATCCGCAGCCCTCGTCTCACGTCCCCCTTTGCTTTGACCATTAGACCATCACGTCAGTCGCAGTGACCCTTGCTAGCGGCTGTATCGTCTGCTTCCCATTTGCCTGCCCGTCGCCAGTGCTCCAGAACACAGCCGGATGCTGACACCCACAATGGGCGATCAGAGCTATCGAGCACGGAACCTGCAGGGGCTGGTTGGGCGATCGGGTGGCGGGCAATCGGAGACGAGCAGTGCTGGCCGCGGGAATAGAATTGGGGACAGCCAGGGAGGGGGGAGCTAACCTGGGAGGGGGGAAGCACAGGGCGGAGACACTTCGCAATAGGGCCGCCCCGTCTTGAACTCAACCAAGTTGCGACACCAGAGATTGGAGGGCATGCTAAGTGACAAGATACGAGACAATCAGTCCCTCTGCTTGGATACATGCCGTCCGCATAGGGCAGAAGACCCATAATCCCATGTCGGGCAGTAATAATCGTGGAGCGCAGCAGCAAGATGCAGTAAGTGAGGCCGCCCGCAACAAACCACCCTGCAGCCTATGCCAAACCTCGCAGCGGCAGACCAAGCACCTGCAGCGGGCCCAGGCGAGCCCTTAGATCCTTGTCCCCCCGCGACGAACCTCACAACCCTCGCGGGGCACGGGAAGCAGATTGATCGCAGTCGCACTGGTAGTGGCGTGGTACCAGTTCGGCCCGTCCTTTGTCAAGCTTTCAAGGTTTCGGACAGCTTCTCAGCCATCAGCCATCGGACAGCAGCTGCATCCAAACGGGCCGGGACGGAAGCCAATGTGTTGATCTAAGCCTGGGCGAACGTATCAAAACCAAAGGATTCGCGAGAGTGGTTGGGGGTTCACGACGCTCCCACGCTCAGCCTGATCGATCAGCCAACGGGCCACGACGACAAGAAGACGCGACGACAGTTGGACTACGCGACAGCTCCCAGACGTGACGCCCTCCCATGCGGGCCCCCCCCCCAAAACAAAACCGTTTCTGACAGGGAAGCTCTCGCGCCTGATGCTGGGTTTCCGCCGAACTATACGTATCGATGTGTCGAGCGGAAACTCGAATCGATAGCAGCTGATCGGTGCAAGCATAGTACGGCGCCAGACACAACTGTCGCAGATTCATAACCACGGCTCAAACATGTTCCTTGACCGGCCATTCATCTGTCGTTTCTGTCACTGTCCCGCGCCCGGTCCCTCCTGGAGGAGCCAGGTACCGCTGTACCGTGCCCCACCGCCAAATTAACCTCTGGCCAATCCGCGCCAGCGCACTTGGCTGCGCGGTCGATCAGCCCGGGCCGGCTTCTTTGCAGATGGCAACTTCGCCAGCTTCCGAACACCCACTGACCCGCGCCCTAAAAGCCAAAGCTGCCTATCTCCAAAGCAGGCACAGCAAACAAGACGGCGGTGTGGGGCGTTCGATCGATGAGCAAATCATATCACATAGCTTGAGCCATGATTCTGTCCTGCCTTGTCTTGATGACCTCGATTTGACGTGGCCCGCTCTTCCGCGAGACCGACGAGGCACTGGCGGCTCGTTCGCTGGGAGGACACAGCCTGGACCTGCGCCAGCCCGTGGCCACCACCATAATCACCGTCGTCATTACTGCGTTCTCTGATAGCGAGTATCGGCCGAAGCCAAGTCATAGTTCTTGAAAAAGAAACGTGCTGTGTAAACACAATAAGCGACCAGACGAACGGTCCGAGTCTGGTCTACTGTATGTTGCCGCAACGTGCATGCCGGGGCTGGGATGATCTGACCTGACGCGATATGCGAGGCTGGCGCTCGACGCTTTGACGGGTGAGTTCGCACGAACCTTGACAATCGTGCTGACTCGCGGTGCTGCGGAGCAGTTACCGTCAGCCGCCGTACAGCAGTTCGCTGCAAATCGCCGCGCATCGCTGCAAATCGCCCCCGCTCGGCCTGGTGGTGACAGTTGAGTTGCGAGGGCCCCCCCTTCGCCAAGAAAGGTACGTATCTGGTCAACAATTCAACCAAAACATCCACTTTATCCACGGCCACCATTTACCATTCGCCAGTCTAGATCTCTCACCCTGGTCCTGCATGTGCGTACCGCAGCACTGACACATCACTGAGGCGTTTTCGTCCCACGCCGCTATGCTGAAACAAATCATCCCTTGCTCGAAAAAGGCCGGACGCCGAGCACAGAGCTTACTTAGCTTTGGGCGGACAGTCAGGCTCACCACACTTGATTCCCGAGAACGTCGGTCGCTCATCTTTACCGTCCCAAGCGAGGGGGCATGGACCAAATCGTGTAGCGCCGGAAATCATAACGGAAGGCCGGAGAGCGGAGATCGTCCTTCCTCGAGGGCATCAGGCTCTCGGATCCACATCGACCGACGTTGATTGTCCGATGCCCCAGGTCCTCTAGACGCTTCGTGTGCCGGCTGAGTCGGATACAGTACCTAGCTAATCAAGTGCTCGCCTCAAACTCAACTTGTGCCGCCACTATCCAACCGAGCGAAGCCTGCTGTTGCGCTTCCAAATGTTCTGGTTCAAACTATGTCCATAGCGCGGATTACTGTCTACACCCGCGCCCATCCCACCAGAAGGATGGGCAAGGCGTCCAAAGCACAACGTCTGGAATCCATCACCTGAACCTGGTCCAAACAGGCAAGTCAAGGCGTTCGAGCCACCGTACCAAACATTGCCATAGACTAGTTCGCCTCAATGACGATCAGCTGCGTTGACAAGAGCCAAATGCGTGCTGATCGGTTACACGACAATGTTGTCGTCGCTCGTGCATCCCGCGGTGCACAGCCTGATTGACCTTTTGGGAAAATAAGGAATGCGGAGAAAGAGGCCAGAGCCCGGATTGCATGTGCAGGAAAGCAAAATGCCTCGTCCTTCCCCGATGCTTCGATGCAGGTCCAGCCGCGATGATCCCGGAGTTGCGCCTGTTTTGCATCGTGGCACCATGGATGGCAACCAGAGGCAAGCTGCATGGCGCGACCTTGGCTACTCTTGTCCTCCGCCTCTCCCGTACCGCTACATTACTCCTCCTGTCTTTCCTTGATAGATGAGGGGCTTATACAAACCTTGAAGCGGGATCTCCCGCCCTCGCAGTTGAGCTCGGCGCCATTCATGCATGTGATGCCGCCATTCCCTGGCGCGTTAATCTACAGCCAAAAGCATCTCTCGGCAGCGCGGCTGAACTTGTTGATCATGGTTTCCACCGTAGTGTGCCGATCGTCTCACCCGCGGATAGCAAACAATCCCTTCACGCACGCATCCGAGACTAGAGACGAAGGGGAGCGTGATCAATGAATGTGTAATCTCGCAAAGGCCACTCAAGGACTCGACTAATATCTGTTGCCATTTTGAGATGCTCTGTGCCCAATTCCCACGGGACGAGTGGGTGACTGCCACGTATGCTAGGGATCAAGCTCCACGGGTATTCGATTTCCCTTGGGGTAGCCTCGAGTAAGCCACCAAAGAAGCAAGGACTGATACAGGCTCGATCTTGGATGCCGAACGTGCACCCCAAACACGAGCACTGTAATTGTCTGGATCTCAGCTACGGCCCTCCCTACCAAGACTCACTCTATCGAGGACGCCAATTGTCTCCACTCCGTTCGGCCCGCGGGCATGGCTGACCACCGGGTCGAAAGGCAGGTGGGACCCCAGCGATCCTCCAGGACCGCCACGTCGGTATTCTTGAGCAAGCTGGCACAAGCTCACACAATTTGGCACAAACTACCTGATTAGCTCCGGTTTGGCTTTCACACCGCTCCGCCACTCACCTCCACCCGTCCTCACGACATCCCTGTCCTCATCGGCTGTCTTCCCTTTTTCTTACAATCACAAACCCGCCGACACCATCTCCGAGACAAATGGAGGGTCACAGTGACCCATCTGGCCGTCCGGCTTTGGAAAAAAGGCCGAGCTGTGTGTTACACCACGCAGAGGTGGCTCAGCCGGACTTTGCACTGTTGTTGCCCTCAAGTCCTGAAAAGGACATTCCATCCCGCCCCCTGTAGCACAAGTCGTGGCGGGCCCAAGACGCAGCCAGTCGATCAGACCGGGCGCTCGCAAGGGTAGGTCGTTGTCGATAGCTTGCGAGTCAGCCACCCCATAGCTTGCGGCTAATGGAAAGGCCTGGCTGTCCTTAGCCCCAGCATCATCGACCCTTGTTGGCAAGGACAGGCCGAGTGTGTCAAGCATGATGTCCTGCAGAAGCGCAGAGGGTGCAGATTTCATTCTTTGGTTCGGCTCGGTGCGATGCAGCTGTCCCTTGTCTCGCGCGCAGCCTGCAGCTGTCCGTTGTCTTTGGGGCGTAAAGCGCTGTCCCGGTGTCCAGGTCGGTGTGACCTTGTTTTTCACCCCTCCCGTCATTCTCATGCCCGTCTAACACAACCCCGCCTCTGTGTTTCTTGCTCGTCCCGCTGCCACTCTTCTGGCAAGCGGCGACGGATTTGATCTACTGCAGGTGTCAAAAACTGTCCCGCATGCATACAAGACACAGCAAAGTATTTCACAGGGGAAACATGTGAACTGGGCGTTGTGCACGTGATGTAGTGCTGATTCGTAATTCTTTCGACAGTATTTCTGATGTAGTGCTAGCTGCGTTTATGTTTCTATATGTCGTCTCCAAAATTGCCATTCCTTCAGCGCAGAGCATCTAGACGGCTTCTAAAGCACAGGAGACTATTTTATATTCGCTGTCCGAGTGAGTCCAAGGCATTACGGAGCACAAAGCCATGCCAGACGCAAAGAAGACTGCGGTGTTTCACTGCACGTATATCGTCAGACCTGCTCGGTCAGTCTTAGTGGACAGACCATTCACTCAAGGCACCTTGACATATTTTGTGTGAGATCCGGTCGCGACAGGCCGCCCTCGCTCGCCATCTTCCACCCTGAAGATGTTGACCTTTGTGAAGGCGAGGCTACCTCCGACCTTCTCCGCGATGCCCTCGATCTCGACCTCGTCGCCTTCTTTGACAGAGCTCTGATATGTGACGTGAATATCAACGCTGGCGCCAGTCTTCTCGCGTAGATCCCATGACGCGACGGCCAGTCCTCCGGCCCAGTCTACAATCGTGGCCGACACAGAACCGTGGATCCCACCTTTGGAGTTCATGTGTGCCTTTTCCATGGCCAGTCGGCATGTAACATGGCCTTTGGTCGCGGAAACAACGCGGACAGACGATAGGATCAAGGTATAGATGGGGTTTGCAGGGACGTTCTTGGAAATCAGCTGCTCCACATGCTGATGCTCGGCGCTCTTCTGGTCAGCCATAGCTCTAGCAGTATTGCGCTTATTGCAAGAGATTGTGGTGCCTCAGGACACAAGTACTGTTTCGAATTAGTTCGGATGGATAGGACTGCTAATGTGCGAGGCTTACTGACCAGAAGTAATGGCATGGAAGACTGAAGGAAGCAGCAAGAAAAAGAATTCATATTTGCTCCCGCCAGCTTCTGTGCGGCTCTCGCTCCACGGGCCGTGAGACCGACGATACGGCGACGTCATGTCATACACCAAACGAGACAACGTGACAACACCTGATAGACCGCTAGACCATCATGGCGTCCACATGCCACTCACGATCTCGGTTGCATGATCCAATTAAATGGCCACGCGCTTCAACGGCACGCGTCGAAAACTGCACTGCAAGCACTAAATTCTACAGGGCCACATTTCCGTAATAAAACACAGGATCTTGGATTGCTCAAGCCTGCTCTGGACTTTTGCAACGTTGCCCCTCGGTGAATAAAAAGGCCCCCACCAACCACTGTAACACATTCAAATTGGCTCGCCTTCGCTCATTTTTCAATTTGATAAGTCCGCAGCGGTTTGATTTCACCGATGTAGTCGGACATCTAAGCACCCGCAAAACCTGGTTGTTCCAGATTGGTCCACGGAATGAAAATATGTCCAACTCGCAAAGCCAGAACACTGCTGGGAAAGCCGCCGGCGGACATGATGGGACCACAAATACTTCTAATGATGGAGACATCGCTGGCCTCAGCTTACAACCTCAGCGAGGAGGCGATCACCGCATCGGTCACCGGCGAGGACCCAGCCTCAGAGCATACCCTCCAGATTGCCCACCTTTGAAGGTTCAATGGTTTTTCGCCGTGGATGTTCCCAAACGGAAGCCGAAAATGCTCGGCGGTGCACCAACGGGGACGGAGGAAACAAAGACGCAGCCGAAGAAATATGCACCCTTCTCTAACCAAGACTCTCGATCTATAGAGGCTGCATTTCAAAAATCAGCAGATCGCGACGATGATAATAGTAGACCAAAGTCTTCGCGATCCCGTGATTTTGGCGGTCTGGTCCGAAAGCGCCAGCTGAGCGATGCATCTGACAATGAAGCACCATCTTCTAACAAGGTCTACGTCAATGAGGACTTCCTCTTTGATGTCGATATCGAGAAGCGTGAATTAGAACCAGCATATTGGCTTGGACCTGTCTACGAAGTTCGACGAGGCTCATGGTTCCATCAAGAAGGCAGTACGCAGCGTCCGTGTGACGAAAACCTTGCCAACCAGCTCGAAGAGGGATTCTTGAAACTGGCACCCTGGCGTTTTACTCCCCCGCGATCTACATCGCAACCACGACCAACCTCTAAACAAGAATCACGGCCGCGAAGCATCGTGGAGACTGCGAAAGCCTCCATCTCTATGCCTGTCAGTCCCAAATTACCTCCTGCGGATACCGAAGACGGTGATGGCAAGACAACAAAGGATGTTGAGCGTGACAGTAGATCTAGACAGGTCTCTGATCCCGCCGCTTCAATGACCCATCGTTTGTTTGGCCCCTACTCTAATTCAATGGTCACTTATCAAGATGCAACCACAGCCTGGATTTTGACAGACGACTTTATGTCGAGAATGAGTGGCACGGTCTACCAGAGGTTCGCTGGAGGGAGCCACTTTGCCGGTATGAAAGTTACAAGAGGATACGTTGATTCAGCGAAGAAGGGCGATACCAAAGAGAGTAAGCTTGCAACTGCAGAGAAGAAGGAAGGGCACGAAGGTAAAGAAGATCAGCGCATCAAGATCATTCCTGCCGATGGTGCCCAGGATCAAGAAAAGAAGCACGAAACTATCTTGAGCCCAGCATCAGAAGAGAAGCGACGTACTCTGGAGAGACACATGTCTTCCCTAGTCAGTTCAGCGACCCAACAAAATGCTGAACAGCAAGAGGAAGAGGTGAGGCAGCGTGACGAAAGGGAGATTCAGGATGACTATAAAGACCATGAGGGCGAGGATCAGAATCGACCCATAGAGCATCTACTCCTGGTGACTCACGGAATTGGTCAGCGTCTGGGACTGCGGCTGGAGACAGTGAATTTCGTTCACGACGTCAATTCACTCCGTAAAACCTTGAAGGCCGTCTACGGTCAATCGCCAGATCTTCAGGCTCTCAATGCAGAGGTTGATTCCCTACCTAAGAATTGTCGGATCCAAGTGTTGCCGATCAACTGGCGACATCGGCTTGACTTTCCACGGACGAGCCTAAAGCACAACAAGAGGGAGCTGGACATCAGCGATGTCTTTGGCGATGAAAACGAGTATCCCAACCTTGAGGACATCACTGTCGATGGAGTACCCGCAGTGAGGGGTCTGATCACGGATCTGGCACTCGACATCCTGCTGTATCAGAGCCCCATCTATCGAGACCACATCACCCGCATTGTCGTCGACGAGTGTAATAGAATATACGAGCTGTTCAGTGAGCGAAATCCAACGTTCAAGGGCAGAGTAAGCTTTGTCGGGCATTCCTTGGGCAGCGCATTGATGTGGGACATACTCTGTCAGCAACCATCAGAGGAATCTCCTTTGTCCAAAGCAACGCCTCGTAGGAAAGGCAATAACGACGTCAAGCTGGACTTCGAGGTGGAAGACTTCTTTGCGCTCGGATCCCCAATTGGCTTGTTCCAGATGCTTCAGGGCCGGACAATCGCTGCGAGAAAGCCAGCTACACGTGTAGCATCTGCAAGCTTCTCCAGCGCAGATCCGTTTTCTGAAGACGGATTGTCCGGCATGCCATCGAGAGCGGCTGACGATATTGATGCGTCCGACATGCACATTTCAACGCCCAAGTGCAAGCAAATATTCAACATCTTCCATCCAACAGACCCGATCAGTTACCGCATTGAGCCGCTGATATCGCCCGCCATGTCATCACTCAAGCCTCAACCGTTGCCTTACACCAAAAGAGGCATATTCGGTACCCCTGTTGGTCAAGGACTGTCGGGAATCGGCACACGTGTCGGGCAGAGCGTGTCCGGATTTTGGAGTAGCTTCTCCTCGGGCATTGCAAGCAGCTTGTTGAATCGTAGTCTAGGATTCTCTGCCGATGATGAGAGGCAAATGCGTGCTCAGGCAGCTGCACAAAAGTCCAGTGCGCCGCTGTCGTTCGCGAATACTGAGACGGGAACAGCATCACCCCCGAGAGACCCGATCAAGGCAACCATCGACAAAGCGCAAGATTTTCAGGTTCGGCCTGGGGAAGACGGAGAACACCCCCCGACTTTGCTGGACACAGAGATCGAAACGCTTTACGCGGGGTTCCAGCGAAGGCGAAAGAGCGTGCAGCCTGACGGTGGACGTGACTTCGGGCAAAGTGCTGAATGGGAGGAGGCGGAGAAGCGGGCAAGGAAGCTAAAGCAGGAGGAGACGAAGGTCAGGGCATTGAATTCGAACGGTAGAGTTGACTACAGTATTCAAGAGTGAGTTGCAGCTGAACGACATATGAGGTGATGGAGAACTAACAGATACCAGGGGAGCATTCGATATCTCACTTATTGCGGCCGTGGCGTCGCATCTTTCGTACTGGGCGGACGAGGACGTCAACCACTTCATGATCTCGCAGTTGTTGTCGAGACACAGAGTGCTCAAGCGACCAACAAACCCTTGAGCTGCGCACTTCTAACAATCAAATATACCCCATAGAAATCAATGCTATTTAACTTTTACAACACGTTTGGGTATCTCTTTCTGGCCGATAATGAGTCATGATAACATCAAACTTAAGCAGACAACCGTCCACTTCCGACCCACCCGTGCCACACGCCCCCAACTTCAGCAGCAATGTCCTCGGCCGTCCGACCCTTACTATCCCTCAACGTGCGAATGTCCACCTCACCCGTCTGACCCTCCGGGCGCATCACCCCCAAATGCGCCGCCTCCTGATACACGAGCGCCGGAAACTCCAGCTCCGGCAGCTCTGATGCCAGCAGCAGCAACAACCACGCTACTTCCCGCTGCGATGCGGCCACAGCAGCGTGCAGCCCCGACTGGCCCTCTCCGAGCGGGTCCTGATACCGCAGCACCTGCGAGGCGGACTTGCGTGGCACCTCGTCTTCGTCCTCATCATCGTCTTGAGGCTCGGAGCAGGAGCGCAGCAGGTCCACGATGGCAGATACGTCGCCTTCCCGGCAGAGCTCGAGGAAAGCACGACAGATGCGGTCTTCTGGATGGGAGCGGAGGTAGGCTTCTTCTGTCAGGAGGGGGAGGATGTCGAGGTTGTGCTGGACGCCGCCTTCGTTTGTGAGGGTGACGAGGGCTTGCTCGGCCTGAGTTGGGGGAGAGGTGGAGGAAGAGGAGGGCATGACGGTCGAAGTTGTGATAGATTGAGAGCAGGCGGGGCAGGACGGGGAAGTGTAGGCATCGAGGAGGCATTGCCAGTGGAAGTGGTCGCCGCAGGGGAGCTCGACGTCGTCTGGGATGGTCTTGGGGTCGTTGACGGAGGACTCGGTGTCCGAGTCGTCGGCTACATCGAGGACCAGTGGGTCTTGGCAGAGGATGCAGGCGGCGGCCATTGTGGGTTGGGGGAGGCGTGTCGAAAGGGTGAGACAGGAAGGTGGTAGTGTAAATGTGCAATATCAGAATGGCAATGTGTACATATTACCTACCCCGCGGGCAGCAATCTCGAGTTCTAAACAGTTTTTTTGTGAAGGGTCCTTAAAATGCGGGGTGACGTCACGTGAACTGACGGCTGGAGTTCGTGGTTTAGTTTTCGCCGCGGAGTCAGGTGTTTTACCAATATTGCGCCTCACGAGCACGCTGTTGAGGAATTTGTTAGATATCAGGACAGTGTTCCGCGATGAGTACGGCCATCAGTATGAGGCTCCTCACACGGAGTGCTCGGTTATCATTTCCGCCGCCACGCACGCCACGACAGCTCGTCAGTTCGACGCTACGGCAACCACACAGCTCTCGATCATATTCCTCAGACTCCCGTGTCTTGAACCAATTACCCAAGCGACCATCAAATAAATTTACACACAGGGTGGCACTGACCAACCATGGCCAATCAAGGAGCATCACCATTCGGGGCACGGGTTCGATTAAAGAAAACCTCAAGATTCTGTGGCGATACCACCCATTCCACATGATTGGTGTTACGATCATGATCTTGTTTGGAATTTATATGCTTGGCTGGGTCAACTACTACTACACATATCACCATCAACAAATGTTCCACAACTACCCGGAGCCAGTTGGTATGAATTCCTCCCGAGCATTACAAAGGCAGCCTGTTGACATCTCTGCTCCAGTGAAACAACTACGCAAAGCATGGTACTACACTGAAATAGAATTCCACCCCCAGGCAGCACTCAAGTACTATGCTAAAGCGGTAGATGCCTGTCGCGAGCTGTCCATGGATCCCTTCAGCAACGAGGTCATTGGTATCAAAGAGTGCCTCATCTACCTCAAGGAGAAATGTGGCGACATTCCTCACGCAGCAAAGCTATGGGAGACTCTACGCGCCGATGTTTTGCAGCAATCAGATGAAGCATTGTCCTTGACTGAGCTGTCCGAGCAGGAGCGCCAGCAACGGCGCACACGCCTCCTCAAGCGCAGCGTTCAAATCAGCGTAAAGCTCGCTGAGCTGTACTCCGATCCAGCTATGCACAATGACGCCTCCGCCCTTGAGCTGTTAATGTGGTCAGTCACAACTGTACTTCGTGAGACCGCTGCGCGCAATGCCGTACACGCCACCACCGAATCTCATGGCGAATGGATCTCGAATGATCAGTTCGGAGCATCCCTAGAGGCCCTCGGCCACAAGTACGAAGAGTCGAACGCCCATTACCTCGCTGCTCCACTCTTTTTGCAAGCTCTCGCCGCCAAGGAAAAGACCGACTGCCACTCAGTCGTGATCATGAATAATCTCGCCATTTCTCTTGCGCAGCAGAACCCGCCAAGGGAACGCGGCATGCCCCCTCCGGATAGAGCGCAGCTTGTCCGCTCAGGGCGTGAATGGGCGGAGAAGGCGCTGCGTGTCGCTGGGGAAATTGTCCCGCCCGAGAGGGATGAGGAATGCGACACGGGATGCGCGACAGCACTGTATAATCTTGGCGAGATGGCAGAGATGCTGAACGAGAGGCGCGAGGCAAAGGCGAAGTACAAGGAGGCGCTGTCGTTGGCCAAGGCTATAGGGTTTGAAGAGGGAGAAGCAGTGGCGAAGGAAGCTCTGGCACGGATTAAGAAGGAAGATAGTAGAGGTAATTGATGCATATGTGTATGGGTGACTGCCTGCTTGCTAGCGACAGTCATATATCATGATTGCCATCTTAACGTCGGCTGGCTGTACAATAGTATAGATAAAGTTCATAATCATCACCTCCCTCCTTTTCATGCCTAACAAAAATCCATGCAGAGTCCCCGACTGGTGTGTCTGTCTCAATACCATCGTGATGATTCCGAAGTATTCCCTTGCGCCGCGCTGAATGTTGCAATGCTAGAACGTACTAGTGTACAAAATCTGTTGTATCCCAGCTATTCCCTTCTCGTCTCCGCACTCGTCCTCCTCGTCCCCTCACCCTCGACGACCGACCCCTCCACACTCCGGGGCCTCACCTCTTCATAATCAGGAGGCTTCCTCGCCTCCCCACCCCCACTCCTCCCCTCCTCCTCCTCCTCCTTCGGCCTATAAGGCGGCGGCGCCTCTCCTCCCGGACCATTGTCCCCGCTCCCCACCCTCCCAGCCAACCACCGCCGCCTGTCCCGCCATCGCTCCTCGTCCACCGGCCCAAACGTGCCGGTCCGCTCCTGCTCTGAGCCCGTCAGGTCCCGCGCCAGCGCGTCACGTCGGGATGTACGCATTGCTGCAGCGCGCAGGCGTTGGCGCCGGTAGACTAGCCAGACCAGGGCGGCGGCGAGCACGCCCCCGAGGATCAGGAAGAAGAAGTAGAGGTTCACGAGGGGATTGGAGCGTGTGTCATCGTCGTCTGGGGGGTCGTCGTTTATTTGTGGGGTGGTGGGGACTGGGTTGGAGGTTGTGCTGGGGGAGGTGGTGGTTGAGGGGAGTTTTGGGAGCTCAGTTAGGTGGGACACTGAGGTCGTGAGGCGGGAGGCAGAGGTTGAGGTGGTAGATGGGTGGGTTATCAGAAAGGTGGAGTCGGATGTTGACGGGGTCGGGGATAGTGTGGTTGAGAGTGTCGTTTGAGCTGTTATTGAGGGGATGAGGAGAAGGAGTATAGCTGGCGGAAGAGAGAAGAAGGTGCCGTGTATCCGCATGGTCTTCTCGTGTGGTTTGAAAAATGAAACTGGAGGAGGATGGCCACGGAGGGAGATATAGCTGTCGCGATTGTGGCGCGGCGGATCAGCGCGGATGCACCGGGAAAGGCATTTCTGAGAGCTCAAAGGCGAGGGGTATTCATGATGGTGATTTCTTGGTTTCCAATATCCTTGCTGTCAAATTTTATCAAGTGAATGGATCATGGCGGCGGAGAATAGTCGAGATAACGCAGGTGAGAGGTGTGGTGGTTTCAGGGTAGCCGGAGTTTCTGACGCCCCAATTGCGCACGCTATCTATGATCCTTCATCCAATCCGCGCCGTTAGCTTTCCTCTTTTGTACTTGTGAGATTCGATCGTGTAGCTACACGACGAGGAAGCGGTATACAATTTACTGAACGACACGACCTTTGCCCGTCACATGCAAATCGTCGAACGCTTGAGCGGTTGATCTGCCCAGAACGGTGCCACGAGGTTTGCCATAGCCGACAAGGCCTCATCGTCTCAGCCATCCGACAAACCTGCTCGAACAAGATGCCCAGAGCTACTCCAGGCGTACTAGTCCAGTGCGACGCCTCCATCAAGGCTATCCTCGTCAAGATCGATTCCGAGCACAACAACGACTTTATTGTCGTGGACATCGATGACGAAACATTGCTCATCAAAAATGGGAAGCACGAGGAGCTCAAAGCACTGCTCAGGAACGTGAGTTGCGCCATTTCGATCCTTGCAACCATCGGCTGCTGACATGAGGATAGGCATTGAAGGACACTGTCCGTGAGCCTGAAGAATCCGAATCTGAGGGATGAGCATAACATCACGTGTGTTCGTTTTGTGATCGAATTCAGCTACACATCGAGCGTTTCTTGACGAGGACACTACTGGCAAACGACGAAGCTGTTTAGAACCTCATTTCTCATTTTCCCGGGATATCTACATGGGATCGCCAACACCTGCGCTGCTCAACAACTACCCAGAAACTCATTGCGCTTTTCATGGCATGCCGGGCTTGTCCGAAGTGCCAGCGGTCTTCTCAACCCAAGCGACACGTTCGCCAGCGTAGAGCTCAACATCGGGCTTGGCTTTGTCAAGAGCGTCGTGGTCATCGAGGGTGCCGACCTTGAGGACCTGGTTGTCGCCGAAAGTGGCGCCCTTTCGGAAGATGAGGCTGCCGCAGTCACCGCAGAAGTAGTTGGTAATCTCGTTACCGCTATCAGCAGTCTTGGAGTACGTTTTAGGGGTGCCCTTGGTGAACTTGAAATCCGACTGGGGAATGATGTAGTTGGTGCTGTAAGTCGAGCCGGTGATCTTACGGCAGTCGACACAGTGGCACAAGGCCTGGATTAGATTTAGTGATGACGATTCAGGATAAGCATGGTAATAATATTACCTTAGCCTTGATGTCTAAGCCAGTCTCATATTGAAGAGCTCCGCAAAAGCAACCTCCGGTAGGCATGATGAATGATATTGGTGGTTATGTTTTTATTGAAGTTTGTATACACGAGTAGCTGGAGGACGAGAAACCCTCTAGCTAGCGGGGAGGGCCGTGGCTCTATATACCCATTTCCAAATTCAAATCCCTAAAATCCGCCGAGGAGATAGCTGCTATGGCTTGTCTTACGATCTGATGCGAATTCCAAATCGACAATCGCGATGTCATACCGAGTCGGGGTTGAATCTAGAGCTCCTGCGGGCCCGACTGCGGGGCAGAAGCCCAGATCTAAACCAGTCAAAGCGACCCGAGAATTGCCTTTGGGCCGGATGCCACGTTTGCCGGCGGGAGTGTAGGGTTTGTGTCGTCAGCGCGGAACTGCTTATTCTGTACTTTAGCCGTAAACGGCCCGAGCTCAGAGAGACACGACTCGACTGCCTTCGCTTCTTCCCGCTTTCTGACTCGACACTTGTTCCAGGCTTGGCACGCACTGCAAGCTCGGAATTGGCCTGTGCCCCGGGTTCACACACAGCGACGCCAGAAAATTGAAGATATTCTTTCGCGAAGCAATTGAGACGCCGCGACTTCACACACGCTCAACCCATCTCGCCAAATCCCCCATCAGTTCCTAACTCGACAATCATGGCGGAGCAGCTCGTTCTCAGAGGCACCCTCGAGGGCCACAGCGGCTGGGTCACCAGTCTCGCAACCTCTGCCGAAAAGTACGACAAGACGGTCTATCACAAGAAGTGAATCGGCATGCTGACCTTTTTGAAGCCCCAACATGCTCCTGTCCGGCTCCCGCGACAAGTCCCTCATCATCTGGAACCTGACCCGCGATGACACCTCATACGGCTACCCCAAGAGGAGCTTGCACGGCCACTCGCACATTGTCTCCGACTGTGTATGTTGCGACCAAGAGACGTTGGTGGAGGTCCAGATTGGCTGATAGGATTTGACAGGTGATCTCTTCCGATGGTGCCTATGCTCTTTCCGCTTCGTGGGACAAGACTCTCCGTCTGTGGGAGCTGTCGACTGGTGTTACCACCCGCCGCTTTGTCGGCCACAACAACGACGTCCTGTCCGTCTCCTTCTCGGCCGACAACAGGCAGATCGTCTCCGGTTCGCGGGACCGCACCATCAAGCTGTGGAACACCCTCGGCGACTGCAAGTACACCATCACCGACAAGGGCCACACTGAGTGGGTGTCATGCGTCCGCTTCTCCCCCAACCCCCAGAACCCCGTCATCGTCTCCGCTGGCTGGGACAAGATCGTCAAGGTACGTTTTGGATTTTTTTTGAGAGGTGGTGCTCGACGGCAAAAAGGATGCTATGCACATTTTAAAAGTATTTGCTACTTCAGAGCCTCGGCTATGAGACAAACAATCACCGGCGCACTGACTACGATCCGCCGATGCATCACCTGTATTTCGATATTTGATTATTACAGCGGCTGATGATTTCTACAGGTCTGGGAACTCCAAACTTGCCGCATTCAGACCGACCACATCGGCCACACCGGCTACATCAACACCGTTACCATCTCCCCTGACGGATCTCTCTGCGCTTCCGGTGGCAAGGACGGCACAACCATGCTCTGGGACCTGAACGAGTCGAAGCACCTGTACTCGTTGGCTGCTGGTGACGAGATCCACGCCCTGGTCTTCTCCCCCAACAGGTACTGGCTGTGCGCTGCTACCGCTTCGAGCATCATTATCTTCGACTTGGAGAAGAAGTCCAAGGTTGACGAGCTCAAGCCTGAGTACGTCGAGGTTGGCAAGAAGAGCCGCGAGCCTGAGTGCGTGTCCCTGGCTTGGAGCGCTGATGGCCAGACCCTGTTCGCCGGCTACACTGACAACAAGATCCGCGCGTGGGGCGTCATGTCGAGGGCATAGAGTGTTTGATGAACAGCAGGGGATGGCGAGGGAGTTGAAAAGAGTATTTTGCAGCTCTCGTCATTTGTGGGTCAAGGCGCATAGCGAGGGCACATTTTGTGGTAAACTCTGTGTGCCTGCTCAGATACATTTTCTCAAAAAATGGCAAGAATCTCAAAACGCGTTCATGTTCAAACAGTTGTCGTTGTTCAATCAGTCATGTGAGGTGAATGTCTTGCACGTGAATAGTAAGCCTACGGACCTCGGCCCATTTTCGCCTAAATTTAAACTATATCATGGACGTCCAAACATCCCCTTGGTCATCCAGCCTGAGGACTGCGCCGTCAGAAATTCTCTACACTCTTGATATCAGTATAACCTGTTTGGATACTGTCTCGGTGCTCGAATAATTGAAACAAGAAAACTAGCGCCTCATTCGTCACGATCATGGCCGACAAGTACAAGCACGACTACTTTAACGTCACCTTTCCCCACCAATATGTGGCGGTGGTGGAGATCAACAGGCCGGAGAAGATGAATGCCTTTATGGAAGTGTGAGTTCCTTTCGCTGGTTGCTCCTCGTCTCCAAATCAATCGAGAGACCCAAGAATAAAGAGAATATATCACACACAAGGGTGCCGCTGACACGACTACCAATAAAGCATGTGGCTCAACCTCGAGAAGATCTTCAACACCCTCTCGTATGACCCCGAAGTCAGAGCTGTAGTCTTTACGGCAGCAGGCGACAAGGCCTTCTCTGCGGGTCTGGATGTACAGGTTCGTCAATCTTTGGCTCGTCTTATATCCTTTCCATTTGAGCATGATCAAGTTCGCAGTAGGGCATTCCTATCGCCTACTTCCCCTTATTACATGACCCTTCCCGCACTGCTGACACTTACATTGTTGCAGGCCGCAGCATCGGGCGAGCTCTCCGGCAACTCCAAGCTCGACGGCGCCCGCACAGCCACGCGCCTCCGCCGCCACATCTACGAGTTCCAGCGGTGCATCACGGCGATCGAGAAGTGCGAGAAGCGTATGTCTCTCCTCCTCTTCCCTCTCCTTTTCCCTAGCCCCATCTCCCCATCGTCGACTAAAACCATCCAGCGGTAATCTGCCTCCTCCACGGCATCTGCTACGGCCTCGCCCTCGACCTCTGCCTAGCAGCCGACATCCGCCTGGCCGCCAGCACAACCCGCTTCAGCATCAAAGAAGTCGACATCGGCCTTGCCGCTGACATTGGGACATTGACGCGCCTGCCGCACGCCGGCGTGCCCATGTCCTGGGCGAAGGAAGTTGCGCTCACCGCCAGGGAGTTCGGCGCCGAAGAGGCGCTCCGTGTTGGGCTGGTGAGTGGCACAGCTGGGAGTAAAGAGGAGCTGCGCCAGAAGGGGGTGGGGATGGCACAGAAGATCGCGGGGAAGAGTCCTGTGGCGGTAGTGGGGACGAAGGAGTTGATTAATTACTCTAGGGGACGGCCGGTGGAGGATGGTGAGTAGTGTCTCTTTTGCTAACGTTTGATCTTCTTGGAGGGTGGAAGTGCTGATATGGTGTACAGGTCTGAATTATACTGCTGCTTGGAACGCGGCGATGGTGCAGACGCAGGATGTTACGGACGCTATCACGGCTGGACTGAAGAAGAAGCAGGTCACTTTCTCTAAGCTGTAAAGCGGTGAATGTCATGTCTCGGGGCAAGCTGCTTAAAAAAAGGGGATGGCTAAGACATTTTGATTAGATTGTCTGTTCGAATTCCATTTGATCACAGGAAAATCGGAGTTACGAAAAGGGTGAAATCTTGCATGAAAAAGTATTAGTTGTAAAGAAGAGTATCTTCTTTTCGTGATATAACATCGATCATTGCCACCTCATCGTTCAACAAATTCCTCGCTCGGCCATTTCAAACGCTACTCCGCCTCAGCAGTAAAGTTCGTCTGCGTCATGTTCGTACTTCCCGGCAAGATATACGGCTTGATCTTCGGCAACCTATTCAGGGTATCCTGGCTGAATCCCAGATGATCCTGCACGATCTGGCCAGGCGTAAGACCCAACCACTGTGCAACACTCACGTCGTTGAACACCGGTGCCTGCAACACCTCGAGGTAGATAAGATCCACATCACCCGTGTTCTCGATGTAGTGCGCGTCGGGCACAGGCACGTACCCCACGTCTCCGGCTTGGAAGTCAAAGGTCCGCGAGGACTCTGGCGCAGAGAAGACGGTCAGGCGTGCTTGGCCTTGGATGAAGAAGGACCATTCGTCGCCGGACTGGGAGTTCGGAAGGTGCCAGTGTAGCTCTCTCATAGCTCCGGGCCGGACGGTGAACAGAGCCGCGGCGAACTCGGTTGAGGTAGGAAAGGACGTTGAGTCGATGATCTTCACCTCTCCGCCGGGTACACGGAAAGGCTCCTGCTGCGAAAGGTGGTAGCTGTACGTCTTGTTCAGAGGGAGGGAGCCGGCGGGGCCTGTCACGTTTTGGGCTGAGATGTTTGCTGGTGCCGGCCGGCCGGGAAAGATGTACAGCTCGTCCTGGGGCAAGTTTGCGAGAGCTGAGGTGTCTACTCGTAGGTCTTTGGCTATGACGGATTGCGGATTGCGTATCATGAGCTCGGAGACGAGGAATGTGTTGTCCTCGGAGAAGGAGCCGTCATTGAAGACGAGAAGGAACTCTACACCTTCATCCAAGGCTTGGATGGAATGCGGCACGCCCGCGGGAAACAACCATGTATCTCCTGCTTGTAGATCGTCTGTGAAGGTCTCGCCGAGCTCATTGACGGCGTTGAGTCGTACGGAGCCATTGAGGATGAGCGACCACTCGGAAGCCTTGTGCCAGTGGAGTTCACGATAAGCATGGGGTTCGAGCCGCATATCGACGCCGGCCATGGCTGTAGCTACCGGAAGATTGTTGACGTTCTGCTGACGTGCCCAACCGGCGCCTTTCAAGCCGTGACGGTTGTGTGATAGACCCATGGGCCACTTAGCTTGGGGCACATCACCGCTATCGGTTCCAGGAGGAGCGAAGATGTCGCTGTTTTGACGGTCCAGAGGGACGTTACGAGGGCCAGGATCGGTTGGAGACTTGCCGCCCGCTCCACGGATTGGCTGAGGATTCTCTATGTCGGAAAGATCCAGGAAAAGGCCTAAGTCGGCATCTTCAGCTTGACCAGGCGCAAGTTGATACTGGTCGGCTGGAATGACGGTATCTGGTGAGGAGACTGGGTTACCAGGAGAATATCCGCCTAGATTTACAGGTCCTCGAAGCTGACCCGATGAACCTGGGGGCCCAATGTCATTGTCGCCTCCGATTGAGTTCTGTCGTCTCTTGAATGAGGGTTCGAAGACTGGCGCGGGTGCACAGTACGCTGCAGTAAGCAGAGCAGCTGCGGCTATAGCCTTCAGCGTTAGGGAAGGCATGCTCGGCTTTCTATGAGGTGATTGTGAGAGGAGAGAAATGACCCAGAGCTCAAACACTTGCGGAAACAGTAAGTTTTGTAGCACACCGGTAAATGGGAGTGGCACAAGCCCTTCACCTTGACGGATATATCGGAGACGATTTAGAATGAAAGTTACGCAAGCCAAGGTTTACACATATCGATGTACAATGGCAAGACCTACCCGAGCTAAAGACTTTGGCGTCATGATCGCATGATTGACTCGGTCACGACTGCACCAAGTAAGGTTCCTTTACGCTACCAAATGACTCTCGACGACAACGGAGGTCAAAAGAGGGGTAGGCTTAAGACGTGAAATGGCGTGAAGAGGAAAGTGACACGACCACCGGCCCATGGCTTTCCGTCCGATGCACAAGCAGCAGAGCCGCGACTTAGTACCGTAGAAAGGCCGCGACACAGCAGTGCGGTAGAGCTGTACGGCTTTTCGAAGATTGACATTATTGCCAGCAAGTGGGGTCGGATATGCTGAAGAGAGTGATGGAGGGGTGTGAAGTCATAGGCGGTTGTCAAGGGTCCCAGGTCTGAGTATGTAATTCGTAATTCGTAATTCATGGCCTTCTCTTGTTATTGGACGGTACGTCGTCGATTTTAACTTGCCGACAGAGTTCATTGCATACTCAGACGTCTCGAAGGCGAGCCAAGCGCGCTGTACCGGCAGCAAGATCCGGTCCGTGGAACTAGGAAGCCGACATATCCGCGTGCAGTCTGGCACGCACTGATCGCAGGGCTTGTGCCAGCCAGTAAGCAACGTGCAAGCCCTTAGGTGTGGCAGGGTTGCAAACCCCGGAGACACTCTTCGCGGGACATGGGTCTTCAGGCACGCGACTCATGCCCGCAACGAGCTGAGGGGAAGCAATCAAAAGCGGATCTGGTAGAACATCGACTACAGGATGAATTTCAGGCTTGAACCCCGCACAAAAGATACCGCAACTGCCGGCGTGAATAGGCGGTGGTGATGATGCAGTCATGGTTATTGCAGATCGACGTTGTCGTCGTCTGAGACAGCCTCGAAGGAAATCCGAAGCGAGCGGCAAGCACAACCGATGTCGCTACGCTCAACCACCACCTTTCTGGCTGTTCTCAAACAGCTACATGGTAAGATCATCAGACTTGGCATACATATTTACAGATCAGAGCTTCGCAGCCGGACTTTGTTCCGTGGTCAGGGCCTGCCATAACTTCACTCCGTGGTCAAAGCGTGTGTCATCAGTCATGTCCAACCGTCCCTTGGAGTCGAGATACAGCTGTTTTCTTGGATCTTTGACCGACCATTGAACATCCTCGAAGTTGACGAACGAAGCAAAAATGCTGTTCAGCGGCGCCAGCATCTTCTTTTCCTTCTTCGTTAGACCATGCCCCCACCCATATCCCCAGAACCATATGGCAATGTCGGACGAGTGCGTCACGCCCCATTCCGGCGGAAGCTGGACACATTTCGCTCGCCATTCGACACGGTATCTCAGCAGGTCCTGCCCAGCTTTGAATCCGTTCTCGTTCAGCTTGCTGGCGAATCCTCTCTCCAATGCATAGACCTGCATGTCAGCGTAGATCTTGCCAAATGCATCCCGCCAGTCTTTGTATTCGGATGGCAGTGACTTGTTCGGGAAGTAAAGTGGCATGAGTATCTTCACCGTTCGTTCAGGGTAGTCGGCCACCATTCGCGTGTATACTTTGTCGTAGGAATCGCCCGGAGCTCGCCACGATCCATACATATACCACTCCTCTGAGCACTCTCCATTTAGGATCTTGATGTTTCTGGCTTTGCATTTCTGGGCGAAGGTGCCATCGTTGATACTTTGGTGGACTCGCTCGCTTATGAAAGCACTGTCATTGAGGGCTCGGAACTCGGAGATGGTCATCTTGCTCTGTACATCCACGAGTTTTTGTACAGGTAGGCCCCGCAGTCTCCTTAGTCTTTCCTCGCCACTGAGCTTGAGGTCGATACCGAGTCTGGAAAGAAGCTCCTCGAATTGCTCATGATGCTCAGGCAGGCTCTTTGCTTGCACACCCGGACCATTGGACCACATGATAACCCTGCCGATACATCTCTCGTCTTCTGGTCGATCGAGATCATGCGCCAATTGCTGAAAGGTGCTGTGAGCTCCAGCGCTGTACCCTGCGACGGTGATCTTGGTGGGATCAATGTCAAGGACATTCGCGTTCCACTTGACCCATTCTAACGCAGTCCGCTGGTCCCAGAAGCCCATGTTGCCTACAGTCTCACCGTTGTTTTGAGCCTCAGATTCGAGTTCCCGTCCAGCAAGGAATCCAAAGAGGTTCAAGCGATACGCTGGGGCGACCACTACAGCCTTAAAGGGTGTCTCGTGCATGAGGTTTGCAACCACGTCGGGGCCTAAATTTGCAGTCCCGAATTGTAGCCATCCTCCGTGGATATAGAAGAACACCGGCCAACCATCTTTAGGCTTTGCCCCCGACGGGATCCAGATATTGAGTTGCAGACAGTCCTCGTCGACTAGTGACAGATCTGGTTTCTTGAGATGAGTCGGCTGCGGACAAAGGGCTGCGGATCCAACATAGGAGCCCGGGTTGTTGTGAGGACCATAATGAAAGCCACGCGGGAGAGGACGCGGAGGTCTGAATCGGAATTGGCCAGTTGGAGGCAGGGCATATGGCAATCCTCCGATGTACGTGCAGGTCGGTCTGTTGCCGCCTTGCGGGCTAAGATCTAGAGCTGTGATGAATCCCAGAGCTCCGAGATCGAGCACCCTCTTGCTGCGCTTGAATTTGGTAGGCATTTTGGCATTCAAATGACGCTGGAAAGCAAGTTCAAGGATGCCACATTCAATTACAGGCGAGCGAGCTCACTGACATTATACATATACATACATACCGAGGATAGCCAGTGCGGGGAGAGCAGAAGCGTGAAACCTTGTCGATCCCTTCCCGAAACGGCAGATTGATTGGGGACGCGCCACTTCGCGTCGCCCATACATTCGCAGAATCACGACAGTTTTATTATCAAACCAACCAAAAGTCGATATGATGCTTTCGATGTTATGACATTCCAGGATGAAGTTGCGGGCATGTCTGCAGACCGAGACAGCGGTGCAGAGGCTGCTCAAGAGACCTCGTTAATCGTCAGAGATCTTCCTCTCACAGTCCGGCATCATGTGACCGGCTATCTAGGAGAGCAGCTATGTGAGCTTTGGATTTTGTGATAGTCTGTGTAGTCACTAAGAAATTCCCAGACTTCCAAGGCTTCGAACAGCTGCAAGATGTGCTACTTGCTGGAGCCGACCTTCCCCTAGACACCCCAAGGCGTATTTTTTTGCCATCAGCCCAGATTATTTCACTCGCATGCACGCTTACTGTATATCCTCCTCTTACTTCCCGTCTACCGTCTACCCGAAAGCCAGATGCTGCCGATAAAGCACTTCAGTATTTCCGCCAGCTCACCTCAACAGGAAGGACGACAGATCTGCCGCTCAACGAGCCGTTGACTTTTGCTAGTCAAGATCCTTATCAGTCTTCCCGAAGACGACGGAGATCTTTAGCTGATGGTCTCGACAAAGAGGATTCCGACGATCGACTGTCTATCAAGGTGAAGGCAGCCAACGAAGACTCCATATTCGTGCGAGCTGAAGACTTCTGGGCCGTGGTGGGTTGGGCATTCAATTGCTCGGTCAAGCACATCAAGCGTTGGGAGCGATGGCGAGTTTGGCTCGATGTCATGCTTGATCTCCTGGAGAAGGATCTCCGCGACCGTTCTGAATTCCGTTCTTTCAAAACAAATATCAACAAACCAGATGCGGACAAGCTGATTGAAGATGCCCTGCTCACACGCTATCTGACACTTCGAGCCTCAGGTAGGGCGGAGAAGCGGAGAATCATGCGTGCGATACTGGCGGACGGAAGTAAGAAAAGCATGGCCGAGTTTGGCCCACTCTGGAAGAACGAGACCATGCCGCCCAAGGAAGTCGACCCGAACAAACTGCCAGGTAAGAAATTGGATATCGAGAACGAGCAGTTCGGTGATTACATGGATCTCGACGACGATGAAGATCCAGAAACAGGCGGCAAGCAACATGGCACGTCGCGGCGAGGCAAAATGGCGGGTCAACCGGACCATAGCGACGACGACTTGCCAGAATTGTTCGGCAAAGCTACCGCTTCCGAAGCATCAACCGACTATGGCGGACATTCGTCGATGCTGTTACGACAGCGCATACTAGGACTTCTTGCGTCGTACTGCCACCTTCACCCCACATACTTTGTTGACGTGGAGGATCTATTCGACATCTGCACTGAATTCCTTCGGCCTTTGCCGGTGCAGATATTTGCCCAATTTATACTGCCCGCTGCGACTTACCTGGATGACGACCTCCACTCAGTCTTGATCCGAAACCTCATGCGGCCACTGCTGTCCGTAGAAGCACCCGTGTTTAGGAAGGCCGAGCTCGAGCAGGCCGATCTCGAGAGGCATTTCTTGCCATTCGCCGCAAGTAGGGACAATGTGACGGATAATGCTCGGGTATCATTGCTCAACGAGGCGTTGCTGAGATTGCTCTGGAAGCATGATGGACTAAGCGTCACGCCTAATCTGAGAAAAGCAGTAAAGACTGGCTGCGAGGCACGACGTCACAAAGGGATGTTCGACGGGCGCAAGAAGAAGCCAGCGGATCTGGACTTGATGGAGTATGCTAAAAGCGTGATCCAAGACAGCGAAGTGAGAATGACTTTGCTGCTCGACGTCGTATAGACATGTCCCTATGAACAACATTCAACCATTAAGCAGCGGCTCCCGTTCATCGTCTCTTCTCCTCCTCCCCAACAATCCACCTCTTCGTTCCAAGTACCGTTGTCCCACTACCCCCCAATGCCACACCATCCCCGCTGCAAACCCCACTGCATCATTCTTGAACGCCAAACAACCGGCCACGGTGACAAGCATGACCAACCACCTCTCCGCCACCTGCGCATCATCCAACTTCCCCGACTCCCCCTCCGCCTCTTCCCAAAGCGCATTCTGATCACTCAAATCTCTCCCTACCCTCGCCAGCTCCACGCCAGCAGCAAGCACCATGACGCCCAGCAACGCATGAGGAAACTTTTTCAACAGCGGCAGCACCGCGTCTCCCACAAACAAGCCCAACAACAACTTGACCCCACCAAGGATAACGACGCTAGCCCCCGACCGCGCGCCAAAGCGATGCTGCGCCGCCAAACCCCCTGAGCCGTGGCAGATGGGCATAGCGCCGAACCAGACGCCCACGAGGTTGAACATTGCTACACTAAGACCTACTTCTGTCGTCGACGGCGCGACACGAGAAGGGTACAGCGACGCGGCGAGGGAGGAGACGGCGAGGATCGAGTTGAGTACTGTGAGCGGCAGCTGGGGTATCCCCGCCTCAACGGCTGCGTGGCGGAAAGTCTTTGGCCCCGGGACAATCACGCGGGGATGCCAGAGGTAGTGTCTCGGCTTATCTCTATGCTCTGAATGGGAGGTGGACAGCAGGACAGCAGCGAGGACGAGCCCGAGGACAGTAGTGAGCAGTGCATAGGGGATACGAGGGCGGAGGTATGAGATCAGCAGGAAGAAGAACGCTGCTAACGCCCAGAGGCGATTGTCCGCCCAGGACGGACCGATCCAGTGTAGTGGTTGCAGTAGGCTCGAACCGGCGGAGATGACGAGGGAGAGGCCGGCGCCGACTTGGATGCCGCGCACTACGGGCGTCGGGACGACGCGCGCTGCCCAACGGAGGAGGCCTGTGATGCTGAAGACTGCGACGGCGCCGGCGACGAGGAGGCCTGCGGAGGCAGTCTCGGTTTTGGTGTAGGAGTTGGCGATGGCGATGGAGGCGATGGCTTTCATAGGCTGCACGGGGAGCGGGATGCCGAATGCTAGACCGGTTAGGATATTTGCTAGGCCGCTGAAGACGAGGGTAGAGGAGAGACTGATGCTGCCGGAGAGGGCAAGGGCGAGCATCAAAGGGAGGAGAGTTCCTAGGTCGCCCAGTGAGCCAGAGAGCTCGGCGAGTGGTTGTTGGCGAAGGGTCGAGAGATTGTGCGTCCAGGTGCGTCGAAGCCGGGCGGCCATGGTGGGCGGTATGGAAGAGAGTAACGATATGATAGGATAGTGATGAGGGAGAAATAATTACCATGGACGGACGCTTACCTACAGTTTTCTAAGGTTGATCGCCTCGTGACACCTGTGGAGCAGGAGACGAAGTCGGGTTGGTCCGCGGAGAAGCCCGATGAAGGCAGAGCCGCAGATAGGCACGGTCAGCGGATCATATGATATGCACATCGGAGTTCTTTGATCGTGGCTTTCATTTGAGTACAGCTTCATATCGAGGACTAGCATGACCAGCATATTCTATAAACCCTTGATTGGTCTTGGACCACCTGCTGGCCGAAATTCCCATGGCCCCAAGTCATGTCCGAACGTGGCAGGTGTGACATAGTCCTCAGATATCAATGTCGATACCAAGGTCCATGGCTGCAATCACTTCGTCGTCCATCTTCTTCCGTGAAAACTGTCCAAACGCCTTCTTCTCCTTGACGCCGTTCATGGGCGTTCCAGCTCTGCTTGTGCCATTTCTCGGCGTGCCCGCGCGACTTATGTCGCTGCCATCGCCAAACAGATCATCCACGCTTCCAGGCACCTTCAGTCCGTTCTGCGCCGCCGCATCAGCCGCCGCTTTCTTGCGCTCCTCTTCCTCTTTCAGTTTAGCGATGGCTGCCAGCCGAGCCTTCTGCTTCGCCACACTCTCAGCGATCAGCGCCTTCCGGATCTCCTCGCTATTGGTTTTCCGGTTGGCTTTGTTGAGCTGCGCCAGTCGTGTCTGCTGATCTTCCTTCTTGATAGGCGATGCTGTCTTGGAAGTACTGACGACTCCGCTGGCGTCCAAGTCGGCCAAGTCCTTGTTACAGCGGGCCACAGTTGCATCATCGCCCCTTCTAGCAGCATCATCGCGTCGGCGCGTGATCCGTTCGCGGTGGTAGTCCGTGTATGCCTTCTGCTTATGCCACTTCTTATCCATCTTTGCTTGAATATCGGCTTCAGTCCACTGATGATTAACCATGGACTTGAGCTCTGCCAGCTTGCCATCGATCTGGCGTCGGGTAGGAAATCTAATCCCGTCCTCGGAAAGAGTGTTTTTGAATTCGGCAAATTCCGAGCTAGTGAATTTGCCATCGGAGCAGGCGGCGAAAGGGTACTCTCGCTCCTTCTTTCCGTTGGCAATGACCACGTATTGGTCTGTGAAAACCTTTTTGCCATTGTGCCCGTCCATCGTGTATGGACGACCGTCGTGAAAGCCTATTTTTGTTAGTACGAATTGGTTATATAGGTAGAAGCGAGTCTAACCTTTGACCAGTCCGATGCGATACTTCGGGCCAGTCCCGTCCTGTCCACAGTTGACACGACAATAGCATCCCCTGACCGCATTCTCGAATGGAGGATCGTACAAGAACTTCGAGAAGTTCGAGCGCCCCACGCGAACGCGGTCGAAGTCTTCCACTTCCGGAGGAGGTTCATCTTTGCGGGGAGGTGGGGAAGCACGACGACCATCGTCCCACTCGACCTCGCTCTCACCGGAAGCGTCGCGATCTGAGTAATCACCACCCGCCGAAGGAGAACGTTGATCACGACGTCGTTCTTCGCCCTTTGCTCTTTGCGCGCCTTTGAGCTCGCGCTGGCGCTTGTATGCCTCAATCTTATCAGTAGCTTTTGTCTTTTGCCGGCTGCTTTTTCGCTGGCCATCGTCGAGATCTGCCGCTCCGGCCTTGCGTTTCTTGCCATCGAAATCGTCGTCGCGCCGGTTTTGCTGCAAAAGCCGTCTGAGTTGCTGATCTTGAGTGCGTCTTTGTATTTCTGCAGCACGCTCAGCCAAGATTTCTTCTCGTTCGATTTCAGTCATTGCCATGATGTCGGCTCGATCGGCTTCAGAGCGGAATTTGCCCTCGATGGGATAGAGGGGAGCATCGTCGTCGAGACCAGCATCTGAGGGCGAACGTGCTTTACGTGGGGATGATTCGACGTCAGAGTCTCCAAAAGAGCTGCAGTCACAGTCAGCACGTTGAATTGCCATCAGACGCACAAATACTCACTCTTCCTCATCTGAATCCCTTTGCGCTCGTCGTGCCCTACCGCGAGACTTCAATTTTTGTGCAACGCCTCGGCGCGGGGGGGATCGTTCAATGGTTCGGCTGGTGTCGTTCTTCCCTCGCTCCTGGGAAGAGGGAAGAACATTATCCTCTTCCTCAGATGAGCTCTCGTCTCCGCCAGCTAGGGCGAGGAGCTCTGCATCAAGCTCGTTGTCAGACATGTTGATGAGTAAAGGGACCCGTGTGCGTCAAGTGGAAGGCAGCAGTTGTACAGAGCTGAAATTGCGCTGTTGTGTACTGTCCGTCAGCTGATTGTGTATTCTCGATATATCTGCGCGAGTCCAATAATCAGAGCAGAGCAGATTTGGCACGGAATAGAGGTGACTGAGATGGGAATCCAATTGGACGGCCAATATGACTTATGTCAATGGCGGTCCAGTGAGGAAAGTTGGACGGAGAGACAGAGACACAATAGGATCCTGAAGATTGAATGTAGTCCAACCACAGGCCGTTCTTGGCAACGCAGCCACACATTTCGCCCACCGTCACAAGCTCGGAATTGATGATTTCATCGCCGCAGATATCTTTACTCCAATCATTCGCGAATACGAAAGTACTCTAATTTACGCAGGACAAATGACAATCCGACCTCCTGCACGCTCGCTGCAACGAGCATGCATAACACCAAGCAGAGCAGTGCTTAATCAAGTTGCTCGAATCACCTCTTCGTCGCTGTCTCCAGATACCGAGCCCAAGCCAGATTCGCTCTCGAAGCCCGTCAGTGGCAAGCGGCAGCGTCCATTGACCGCCGAGCAGAGGAAATTTCTAGACAGCGCAGTAGGAAAACTTCTGTCAGCTATCGTTCAAGCTCCTCGCTCATACATCTCAGCTTCGTGTCAATCATGCCGGTGAACTAGCCGCAGTCCGCATCTATTCCGCCCAAACGCCACCAGTGGTCAAAGCGCACCCTCATTTGCGTCCGCTGATGAAGCATATGTATGACCAAGAGGCTGGACACTTTGCTAAGTTCAACGAGCTACTGGCCAAGCACCGCATTCGACCTACGATCATGTATCCAATATGGCAAGTTGCAGCAACCACCTTGGGCTGGACGACTGCGGTCCTGGGCCGCGAGGCGGCCATGGCTTGCACCGAGGCTGTTGAGACAGAAATAGGAGAGCATTATAATGGACAGGTAAGGGAAATGCTGGCTTGGATCAAGGAGATTGAGGAAAGGGGCGAAGTGCCGGACGAGGAGCTCACTGAGCTGGTCAAAGACATTCGCCGGATCCGTGACGAGGAGCTGGAGCACCTCGACCATGCGGTGCAGCATGATGCCAAGGAAGCCAAACCATACGAGCTTCTGACAAATGTTATCCGCGGCGGTTGTCGGGCGGCAATCTGGATCACGGAAAAGGTGTGACCGGAATACAACACTTGCTTATGCTATGGCAGACATACTTCTGCTTCCAACCTTCGAACTGTCTGTTGAAGACACTCCAGCGCCTACCATAGCGGAATGTGTTTCGCCCGCCGTCTAAAGTAACCTGGCCTGGCCTGACAGGTTGATTCGAGAGCCTCAACATGTCTTGAGAGACAGCGCAGTAATGTGCGGGTAGTTCAAGCTGTTCACTCGATCACGCCCGAAACCGCCTGTATAACAATGTCACACATATAGGCAGTGTTGCATCTCTCGACGTCGTCAACTCCCCGCTGCATAAAGTGGCGCCAGAGACAAACCCTAACGGTCTGAACAGGCCAACAGACCATGTTCTGAGTGGCGTTCCCAATTGCTTCTTCTTATCAAAGACAAGATGCCGAGCTGTTTTAGGCTCGAATAGCCTCAATTTATTCGAGCCTCAATCCAAAAGTGACAGACTGATATCACCAACAACATCGACATCACCTCCAACCACCGATATCTTCACGAGGCAACGTTGATCAAGACAGGAGCAATCTTCGATTGAATATTATCCAGTAATCAATTCTCCAGCTCGTACATATAATCACTTCCTCTTCTCGCTCAGTGCTTTGGGCCAGTGTCGTGGATGGCGTTTGGTACCGCCTTCTCGACCTTCTCCGGCAATGCCTCCTGCAGCGCTTGCGGCACTTTGCTGTCTCCTACAGCGTGGCTGACCTTGCCTGTCTGCTGGTTGGAACCGGTGTTGTGGACCGAGTCCGGTAGTTGGTGCTCGACGCTGGCAGGCACCTGTTGCAAAGAAATCAGCAACGATCATTGTCGACGGTATCGCAGAGCGCCTACCTTCTCCTGGACCTTGCCCGGGACCTGCGATTCAGTGGCGTGCGAGACGCCTTGTCCTCTTTCGTTCTGTGCCATGGTTGCGGGTGGTATTGACTTGTATATAGTTGATGTCTTAAGATGTGTGAAGATGTAGAATTGCACTTAGAATCAAGGCCAATTGACCTATTTATCGTTCGCCATCTTTCATAGGCAACAGCAACAGCACCATAAGATGACGTCCGGATGAGGGGTAAACAACACTGTGACGCGCACATCGACCATATCAGACGAGGCGCAGCGATACATCGTCACAACGCACTCGAAGGATCATGTGTACGTCTACTTTGCATGAGAAGACGCTCAATACGGACGTAAAAAGCGAAGACACGTTGTTGATATTTCGCGCCCGATCACGAATTCATGCGTACGCCTAAAGTCATCGGAGCGTCATATCAGGGCGAAGGGCGACGGCTTTCGGGGGAATTGTGCCCCGCCACGCCCCCGCGGTATTCCGCAGCCGCATTGTCCGATAAAATGCATTACGAAGACGCAGGACGAGTCTGAACTTGCATGTGATGGTTTAAATCAGATGAGGAATCTACATTGTGTCATAGTGATGGTTCGGATCGAGCCGAGAGACATGTGGTATGGACCTGCATAGCTGGATAATCCGTGGATGGCGCGGAGTGAAAGCCAGACAAAAGCCATTTGGCACGCGGGCATCGATCACGAGTGAAGCTCTAATGTATGAGAGGCGTAACAGTAAACACATCATACATGAGCAATAAGCATGGAATAACGGTTCGAAAAGA
The DNA here is from genome assembly GCA_010093895.1 of Myriangium duriaei CBS 260.36. Lineage (NCBI taxonomy): Eukaryota > Fungi > Ascomycota > Dothideomycetes > Myriangiales > Myriangiaceae > Myriangium > Myriangium duriaei. The sequence goes on from ML996083.1 coordinate 1,407,367, forward strand.
TTTGGTGGGATCTGAAATGCTATATATATTGTTCAAAGAGAACCGCAAAAAAATGTAGGACTGAGAAGCGACACCAGCAGGATTTGAACCTGCGCTTCCGAAGAAAGTAGATCACGGGCCACTTGGATAGAACAAGTGGGTATTCGAGTCTACCGCCTTAACCACTCGGCCATAGTGCCTGAATTGTGAAACAAGCGAATCCTAACAAGTATATAATGTCTTGAGAGAGCTGTTTTCTCCATCAATCTTCATTTGTGCCAGAAATGCTATTTTAACGAGTCCGTACGTCTCCAAGTGAGCTCGGGATAGGGTGCGTTCAACAAAAAGCATGAAAGTTCTTGTTTTGTGCCTGAGAGCGCGAGATTACGCATCAGCAACACCCGGCTGAACAAGACCGAGCGCTCCACCTACATTTGCCGTAATTAGAGCAGCGTAAGCAGCACGTCCATGACAAGTCAGCGACACAGAACACAAATAAACAAAGAGGCAGGAGTTGATCTGGAGTAGTGTATTCTTCGACATCTAACTCAGCAATAAAACTATTATCTCTCAATCATACGATTCTCATATCGACACTTGGAAAAAGAGCAAGAAAGACCAAGTCATGTCCACTCCTTTGCATCGATTTGTCGACGATACGAGCGATAGACGAAGACAAGATGAAAAAAAATCCAGCCAGGGATGTATTTTGATCCCTGCATATTAAAATGTAGGTAAATGCTGATCGAGATACGACTCGAACAGAAGAATTGAAGCGTTTTTGGGATCGAGTCCCTAGCGTAACGCCGTGCTGTGGAGTTTTTCCTCCCAGGTCAATGCGACCGTGTGATGCCATCGAGTTTTCGTGTAAGGAAAAAAATGAGAGAAGAGACCAAGGAGGGAAGCGGGTTCTCCCTCCTCAGCCCAGAGGTCGTGAAGATTGTTCGTAAAACATATCGGACAGAGAATCAGAAAAAGGTGATATAGAGCCGGCCGAGGGAGATTTATTTCTCCTCTTCAACCTTGTGCTCATCACCGAAAGGACTAGCAGTGCGCTTATCCGATCCGCCTAGGCCACGGTGCGTAGGGACTTGTGACGCTCGTCGTGTTGCTTCCTCGATGACGGCGGACAAAGTCGTCGTAGTTGTGTATTGACTACCAGCACGCGCGAGGTTCGATGTATCACTAAATGGACCATAAGTCGAGACCGAGTCGCGAAGTAAAGATTGTCTGGCACGAGCGTGAGGTTCCTCATCGTCGTCTGACGCGTCAGTTTCCACACTAAGTGGACTTCTTATTGACGGTTTTGCCGATGAGGCATCGGAAATTTGGCGAACTGGGAATCGGCCTGCTCCTTTCTTGGTTATGGTGACAGCTGTAGGTTTGGAGAATTGCCCATTTGAAGTACCCGCACCAGGCATCATTAGACGCGGGCCTTCTGACGCTGTGGTCGCGAGACTCGCTGGTGACGACGGAGTAGGCGCAGACGATCCCGACTTCACGGAGACCATATTTGGTCTCGTCATTACTACTTGTTGTGCTGGCATCGGGTTTGCCACGGCGTCGTCGCGGTAGATATCTGACGCGATGGATTCGCGCGCCAATGATGGCGAAATACTATTCCGGCTGAAGTAGGTACTGCGGTTGTCTAGTGTTGAAGTGCCTGAATAGGCTGAATTCCTCAGATCACCTGGGGAGAAGAAGATTGCACTGCCAGTGCCGCGAGAGTCAGTTGAACGGGCCGCCGGGATAGGAGGAACTGGTGGTGTGGTTCCATCGCGGTTGGTGACTCCAGGAATGAATGCGATGGGAATCATGTTTGAAGCCCTGCTGAGTACACTAGACGCGACAGAGTGCACCGTGTGGACAGAGGCACGGGCATCTCTCTGTTCCCTGAATTGAGACTTCAGCTCTGAAGGATGCTCGTTCGCTTCTTCTTCCCATTCTTCGTCGTATTCCTCGAGTTCCCTCTTCGGCCGAATCCAGAACCACCAGGCAGCAAATGTGATGATTGCAATGAAAGCAATGCCTCCGACGACCCCACCAGCGATGGCCCCAACATTAGGTCCAGCCGACGCCGTGGTGGTACCAGTAGTCACTCCTTGTGAGACACAAACCATCTGGGCGCATTGTGTGCAAGACTTTGGGATCATTGAACAAACGGAGCCGGCAGCGCATGGTGGACATGATGGTGTGGTGTTGGGACAGGCGAGACAGTCACGCTTGAACAGCGACCGGCCTAGAAGGTTGTTAGCAAACTCATGTACGTCAAGTCGGTGTATATCGAACACTGACCTGCGTCGAGAGTCCCCATGGCTGGTTACTGCCTCTAGGCAGTGGGAAAGGCACAGAATCGACACGACACGCGGGACGGCCTGGAGACTGGAAGTCCTTGTTGGAGTCGCAGGTCGTGCTATCGGCAAGGCATGAACGAGTGTAAGGCGGTCAGTGTGGTGAACTAAGTCGAAGAGAAAGCAGAGAGACAAAAGGTGTCGATCAACGGATTCTTGTCAGTTGTCAGGCTGTCGATCGAACAGCTGGCTCGGGCGTGGTAGAGTGAGGGCGAGCGAGACGGCGAGGCTCGTTGATCGGCAGATCCTCTAGACGGTTGTCGAAAGGGGCGGCCGCGCGAAAGGAGGAGATGACCGTTACAGCCAGGATTTGTTGGTGTAAATGAGCGGCGTAAATTCGAAAAGAAAGGCGCGATAGTGTTGGAACGAAAGTAATGCAAGGCGAGAAGGCAGACGGTCGCAAGGCGTGGTGGTAAGAGAAAGAGAAGTCCAGCAGTCTCAGTCTCACGGGCGGCTCGGAGAGAAAGAGAGGGAGTGAAGGCGAGAGACAGGCAGACAGAGGCAGAGACAGACGCGAGCGTGCAGAGGGCCAGAGGGTGAGCGAACCAAAGATTGGGCGACAAGTGGGTCTCGGCCAGTTACACCGCAGTGCGACTTTGGGTCGGTAGCCTTTTGGACTTTCGGATTCTGGGTGAGAATCCCAGGTTTAGCACCGGAAAGCGCGCGTCCGGCTGCAGGAGGACACGGGATGGCGCGGGCCTTGTACCTTCTGGGTCTGGTGTTGTGGGCCTGTAGTGGCCCCTGGTCTCCGTTCGGGCAAAGCGCGGCCACCAACAAACCCTGGGCTCAGGCACCGCCTGATTCTATTGTCATCCCGGCTCACCCAGAATAACCCGCCCATGGCGCCCTGGGGTTGCGGTCGGAATCTGCTACACGCGCCCGTCGTATCACGATTGCGCTAGACTCCGTGCGCCAAAAATCATCCGAGTCACTTTCGGGAGGGCATCCGATGTGTCTATTTGCAAGTTTCTATGCACAAACAGGAACACGACGAATCGTCACGGGACGAGAAGAGCCTGTCGATCATATGTTGGCAGTAGGACCGCGTGGTTTAATTACTGTAGCGAAAAAGCCCACAATTTGCGTCCAACTGCGGTCCAGCAGGCGGAGCGCATATCCCCACTCCCAAGGCCGAGCCTATCGAATCGGGCTCTCGAATTCTCAGCCTGATTGACTACCTTTTCCGGTGTAGTGCATATTTCTGCCCACCATGCTGTGCCATTCGCTACGTGAACGAATCGTACACCCCCAGCCTGTTGTATTCGCTTGGCGGTTCTGTTCGTAAGTCTTGATTGTGCAGATCTCCGATATGGGTTGAACATCCGGAGACAGACAGTTTTGACACGTCCTTCCTATGTCCGGCAACCATGTCAAAGCACGGCTGTAACTTATTGTTTAGGCCGTCATGTCCTCCGCATGCATCCTGTTGGAATGCAAGCCGCCCTATCGCTGTAGCGTAATGACGCATCGATGACACTTCGTAGACCAACATGCCCGCCATACAATATTGTCATGGCCGATGTTGCTCAGCCAATATTCCCCACTCATCTCCCGTCATGCTGTCTCCTCGGATCTTGCGTTGGCGGATGACCTGGCGGCCCATGACTACCGTGAGGTCCAGGGCTGGGACCATGTCCGTTCACGTTCGGAGGAAATGGTATATTCGGCATATTCGGTGGTGGGAAAGGCATGCCTTGTGGAGGGGGAAATGGCATGCCCTGTCCGGGTGATCCAGCTGGTCCACCAGGCGGAAACGGTGGCGGCATACCCGGCGGCATAAAAGGCATTCCGCTTGGAGGGAATGGTGGCATCCCACGGCCACCGGCTACATAATGGTTAGTTTCCTTGTTCTTGGTCTTTTGAAAGCTGAGTTGGAGAGACGTACGACCTGGCGGGCCGGGCGGGAATGCGCCTGGCGGCGGACCCATACCCGGTGGTGGTTGGAACCCTCCAGGGGGTGGGAATGGCATGTTTGGAGGCATTGCGCCCGGAGCTCCCGCCATGCCGGGTGTAGTGCCAGCTTCGAGGTTGGCCTGTGTGATAGCATCGATGACGGATTGCTGGCGCTCGTGGCCGATCTCTGGAACGTGCATCAACAAGCCTGGTCTAGCATCCAAATGGGAGAGCTCATCGTACGCTGATAGTAGTCTACTACGTTGCGCAAGTGGTTTCGACCACTGTTGTGCGCCTTGCGGACAGACATGGAGTCATGGGTCAGGTAGACATCGCAATAATCGCAGAAGTGTGCTGAAATGGTCAGTCTGGGGGCTTGAAGGGCGGTGAAAAGCAGACTTATATTTCGGCATAATGGGCGAGCTGTTTCGAAGACCTCTTTGGCGCCAAATGCTGAGTTGACCACGTCTTGCTGGTTGAAGCTGTATAGCGAAGTCCAGAAGATTTCGAGGAGCTGCTCCGCGGAGACTGAGCACAGACGCTCATTGGTCAGAGCGTATGGTACAGGCATTCACGTCTTGGCATGTCACAACACCTTTCCACCGCACAGCACATGGCTGCACTGTTCACAACAACAAATCAAATCAATGGTTGCATGAATCAGGTTGGACCGATGGCAAAACAGTCGCCTTGAATTCATTCATATAATTCACACAAGCGACACAATACTATTGCCAGACGCCTCATGGTGTACATGCAACGCACATGACACAAGTTTCCGCCACAAGAACCATTCCCCCGCACCTGAAGTCCCAGACTGGTCCCCACACTCTACGCGGGAGGTTGACCATCCGGTCAGACCCAAACCCTCGCCTCAACGGGGTACGGCATTCAGCTGTTCCCAGCCATGAGCAACTCGGTCTGGAGCTCGATGAACTACACTCCACCTCGTGGTAAATGCAACTTCAAGAACGGGCTTATGTCCAGCACGTGCTCGTGTTTGCGATTTATGTTGCACCCGATTAAAGTATGTTCTTGACTTACCCAGCGCCACACAGCCCTATGCAACCCTGCTAACTCATGCGGTCAGGCCGCCACATATTTCGAGTGCGACGGGTGCGCCCACCACGCCTCGTACCACAGCATGGAGAATCCGGAAGAGGACGCCATACTCAAGCGTTGGGCTGCGCAGGAGACAGCTCTCGTTGTGACGGGTGGGAACCAAGGGACGAGGGGAAGCTCCAGTACGGGAACGAAGCGAAGGAGGACTGCAAACGGCGAGAGCGGTGCATGAATAGATTATTTGCATTTGCATTTGCATTGGTGCTTAATTAGCCCATCGCCAGCGATGAACTTGCTGCATTAAGATACCCATTAGTGATAGATATACCATGAATCTTTTTTTTGGAAAGTCTGAGAAACCGTCAAAATGCAAGTAATGCACGCAGTCCCTGCTATGTCCTGACGCGATGCAATTCTCATGACCATGTAAATGCAGATGCGTGTCGCTATGCTCAGTCAAGTTGAATAGTGGCAGACGTTGATGGAGTACTCATCGAGCGTGGCGTTGCAGCATTTGCAATATGATCGCCAATGAGGGATCTTCTGCGAGCCATTTGCCCTGAGCTTGGTCGTGGGATCGAAGAGTGCGCTCGACAATGCTGTCAGTAATGCTCTGGATCTCCTAAGGTTTTGTGTATTAGCTGTATTGTATTGGTGGCGGGGGGATAGGTCATGATTAGTGTCTATTCTTACATTGCGGAGCGCCTGAGTGGCCTGCAGCAACATGGCGTGGGCATGCTCTGGCTTTGTATGGCGTGCCCGAAGAACCGCATCCCGTGATGCAATCCAGCGCTGGGCTGCAATTGCACGCAGATAGTTCTTGTGGGCTCGGTGACGGCGCACACCAGCGTCAAGGAGCACCCTGAATTGAGAGTCGTAAGCATATCGAAAGTGAAGCTTGCTGGAGGATTAAACACACTGTCTCAGCTGAGTTTTCTCCCTTTCCGCATCACCTTGTGGGTGTGTCGACGTGGCAGAGTACGGCATCGACAGAAGATGACTGGCTTCGGCGATACACTGACGAAGAATGAGATATCCGTCGGTGTTGGCGTATTGGCTTGGAATAGAGACCCGCAGTGAGCTGAAGTATGCTTGTATGTTACGATAGTCTTGGATTATTTCGGCGACTCGCATTGCTCGAGCATTGTTCACTGCGGCGAGGTGTCAGTCCATAGGACAGATACATCCAGCTTTGGCTCACCCACAGCCATCGGCCATCGTTGATGCTTGGCTCGGAGGGCTGTCACTTTGCCTTTGAGCAATGATATCGCCACCGTGGTAGAGGTAAGGCATTGAGACGCTCTGCTGCGGGTCACAGATCCTCCTTGGTGCTATGGGAGCATCCGCAAACAACGGCGGGAATGCTTCAGGTCTTGTACCCGGCGCGAAAGCCTCTCGTCAACGAGGTGTGGTGCGATGAGTGCAGGGTCCATGGTGCCGTGCGTGCCGCCTGGACGGCCACGCAACGATGCATCGTGTGGTGACAAGGGGTGTTAAGCTAAGAAGACCCGGTAGAACAGAACCGCTCGCTTGACAGGCTTGGGAACAATAGCCATGTTTCTGGTGAATGGACGAATAGGAGAAAACCTACTAGCAATCTACGCAGGGTAATGCAACGGAGATATCCCGGAATGTGGGATCGCACATGAGAAGACGGCAAGGCCAATTACCATGACAGCCAGTACGGACCACCACCTGGCGGTCAGTCGAACGTTCAGGAGGGAGGACGACGTGCTGTTGTGGAGCATGACGTTTACACGGCATGAAGAGAACACCTGAGGCAGAGATGGCCTCACCTCGCTAGCTGCTAGCGGCCAAACACGCGTGAGGTGTGTAGTGTTTCCGGTATGGCTCGTTCATCGGGAAGGCCGAAAGAAGTTGAGGTTACCAAAAGCCACAAGCCAAGGATGCCAAAAACAGTCAAAACGGTCGCGGTGCCCGACAGCTGCTCGGGTACAACTGCACAAACCCCCGCACCGCTAGAGCTGGTGACTCTGTGGATGCACAACTTCCAGAAACTTTATTGCTACCAAAGACACGTATAACCGATGGCAGGTGCCAAAAGTCGGGAGATCTGACGACAAAGGAAAAAATAAAAACATGGCGCTTGTCGCGTGGCACTGGGCTGAAGCTCATGCCTTTGCGTGGGGCTTCAGCTCGAGTGTCGGGTTGCCCCATGGCGGCTGAACCGCATCCACCGCCAATCACATGCGTCACACCTTGATTGTCATGGCTGCGTGCTGGTGGCATGTGGAGTTTAACACAATCATTGTGAGACAATGTGACAGCTCCAGCTCGAGCGAACACGCAGGTCAGACCAGCCCTACGGCCTCGTCTCATTTCGCATTTGTCTCGGCCTAGTCCTTCTCTGCAATGGCTTGCAGCCTCTCGTCAATCTCCTCTTCCGTCAGCGGTCTGAACCTCGTATCGAATCCCTCTTGGCCATCGGCACGCGGGCCTCCCACAATCCCAATTTCTATTTCTCCCTTCTTGAAGTCCACGCTAAGCACCGAGCTCAAAGCGGTGATCGCGAGCTCCACCACTTCATCCCAGCTTCCTTCCGCGTACTCCTTGTTCTTGAGCCTCTTCTCCAAAAAGTTGAGGGCCTCCTGGGCCTTCGGGCCGGATGCCGTAGCCTTGTAGCCGACGTAGTAACCGGCGGGATCGCATTTGTAGAGTTGTGGTCCCTTCTCCTCGTCGACCGAGATCAGCGTCATGGCCACTCCAAGGGGTCGCATGTATGCCTGTTTGCCATGTCAGCAACCTGCAACCTGAAGTTGTCCCCGGCGTTGCGTACCCTTTGGGTGTATATTTGCGAGATGTTGGCAACACGCTTAGCCAAGACGTCGCAAGGCATCTCATAGCCGTACTTGTACTTGAACTCCGCCGCCTCGCTCCTCGCTCTTGTCGCCGATGCCCTGGCATCTGCTATCGAGCCGGTCAAGACGCAGCCAATCGATGGTGACAGCTTGAAGATGTACGAGACAGATGATGGGTCAATAAGCTTGTCCTGCAGGGTGATTGTGGTCAGCACGGATTCAGTATCTGTTCTTGCCGCTAGCTCATACCGGGACTTTCTTCTGTGAGATGACGACGGCGCAGTTCTTTCCTCTCACGCCGATGGAGGTGATGTTTGCGGCGGTGATGGCTTTGAAGGCATATTCTGCGGGAACATCAGTATCGCATCCTCAGCGAGTGAGCATTGCAGTGACTAACCGACTTGATATAAGCGCCCTTGGTCCGAGAAGATGGTGATGTGACGGTCATACATAGAGCCTGTGAGTGAAGCATTAGATGTGATTCGGGTCGAGATGATGTGACTGACGTACCCGACATGACGGGCGAGTGTCAACGTGGGAGTCTCTCAGATGTGTTCAACGGACGGATACTGTGTGTGCGAATGGAGGCGCAAGGTTGATAGGAAATCGAGGGCGGCGTGAGATGGAGATGGGCGATTTGATGTGAGTACAGGACGCGTAGAGGTGAATGGTGCCTGGCGCTGGTCTGTGGTCGGAGCTGCAGCTCTGAAGCTCCGACCTTGTCACAGTCCCGCGACCAATCATCGCTTGGCATCCTGGCTCCCCTGTATTTTTTGTTCTATAAAATTTCTGGGCGGACTTTACAACATCTGAATTAATCTCGACCAAACTCCCAATTGTACTCTCAGATAATGTCTGTGGGAGATCAGAAGCAGCATGTACCAGCTTGGAAGAGGTTAGGCCTCAAGCTGAAGAATTCCCAAGAATTCTCTAATTCTTCCACTTCACCGGCAGGATCAAGCACTGTATCGACACCTAGCGATCTTCCTGACGATAAGACAAAGAATGGCGCCAGTACGGAACCTGTAAGAGACACAATAAATTCTTCAAATGGATCCGGCCCCAAAAACGAGTCCAAGAGAAGAGTGGAATCACTCTCAACCCCTCCTTCAAAGAAACGCAAGCGGCAAAATGGTTCTTCTGTGGATCCGGATGCTTCACTCCCAACTCAGGTAGACTCTAACAGCGAGCATAATCCCACGCCAGACAACAAGTCCACTACACCTGGCAAAGCTGTCAAAGGCAAAAAGTCCGTAACTTTCGCCACCGACACCAAAACCAACGACGCCGACACCGCTCAGTCGGTCCCTCTGACGCCCGCCAAACCAGCTGTGAAGTCCGCGGCCACGGAACCATCGCCCATTACCGTCCCAGATCAATCTCCTAAAACCAAGGAACGCAAGCCGAAAACTAAGCCAAAGGACAGGGAGACACTGCTTTATGTTACCTATCTTGAGCAATTTTATCAGGACCGCGCGAATTGGAAATTCAACAAGGCAAAACAGACCGATCTGTTGAAGAACCTCTGGAATATCTATCGGGTCCCTCCTGAGCTGGATGACGCCCTTATAGAGTACATCAAAGGGCTTCAAGGAGAGGCTGCACAATCACGCCTGGCCGACCACGCGAAAAAGATCATCAACGAAGACACCGCAGCGATCAGCAAACGGCTCTCCGAGGTCCAGGACGACTCGTCACCACCAATGGCCAGTGCTGCTGACCGCGACGCAGCCAGGACGCAGGCCTACGCACTCTGGAAAGAGAAGCAACGTAGTCTGGGCAAGTGGGATGACCGTGCGGAGGCAAATTTGATCGAAGATGAGCGTCGAGCACAATCGCTGAATCGGCGTGCGGATCGTATCCTTGTCGAGGCATTAGCTTCCTATCTCGGCAAAGATCCTAAGCCATTAGTAGCCGCCAACGGCCTCCAAGCCAAAAGGAAACGGAAGTCAAGGACAGAGGTTGAGTCTAGTGAAGAAGACAGCAGTGATGAATCATCCTCCGATTCTGACTCGACGTCATCTAGCGACTCAGGCAGCGATACGGATTCTGGTGAAGACTCAAGCGACTCGGGCTCCAGTTCAGATTCGTCCTCGTCCTCGGACTCAGACTCAGACTCTTCCTCATCGGACTCTGATTCTGATTCTGATTCCGACTCTTCATCATCATCCACCAACCCGACATCAACATCAACCACAGCCACGAGGCCGAAGAAACGCACCAAGAAAGCTGAGGCGCTGTTCGACAAAGCTCTTCTCGACCGCGTTCGGCCTCGTGAAGATATGTCGTCTATAAAGAAGCGAGCGGCTGAACTAAGAGCTAAAGCCACTGGTAAATCCTAGAGGGAGTCGCATGAGCTAGCAAGAGAGCGAGAGAGCAGGGAAGTCAATGTGTCACAGGTGAAGTCAAGCTGTATATACCCACCGCAAATCCATATGATCCTCCACCAGGGCCTTGCGAACTATCCACCAGTGTAAAAGCGCAAGGACTGTTCGTGCCCTATCCGCCCACTGCTTTAGTCACTATTGTTGCGCATTCTCACACATACACACACACTCTCTCTCTATCTCTCTCTCTCTCTCTCTTCTCTACGTGTCTCTCCCTTCTCTGGAAAATCTCACGCGTAATTCGTCGACGCGGGAGAACAAGTCCAGCAAGCGCTCAGACTTCAAGCATTTCATACGTAAGGGTATATCTCCACCTTCCTACCTTCCTCCTTCGGCACCGACGGTGTCCTCCCTCGCCCTCCTCTCCCTAACGACCGACCCATGTCCCTTGTCCGCCCCATGTCCATGCTGCCTCCTCCTCCTGACTACCCGATACACATCGTTGAAGTTCATCACCACCCCCAGGAACCGCATATCCGCATCATTACAGTACGCCAGGTCCCCCAGCAGAGCCTCCGCTCTAGTCCTGAACCCCTTCTCCGCTTCCTCCAGCCGTTTCTTTGCCCTGCCCACCTCTCCTCCATCCCCCGCCTCGTCTCCCGCCAGCGGGATAAGCGGAGCCGGGGAGTCAGCTTCAGACGTGCCCCACTTACCCTGAGCGGTGCGACGGGCGACACGGCTCGCGGCATCAGCGCGGGAAGTGAACAGGGATAGCGTTACGGAGTAGAGCTGCTCGACCGCGTCGCGGTAAGACAGCATGAGTTTGAGAATCTCGTGGAGCTGGGAGGTGAAGTCTATGTTTGCCGCGGAGGACGAGCCAGATGAAGAAGGGGCGAGGAGGCCCTTGCGGGTGATGGAGGTCAGGTAAGCGGTGTGGGCGGCGATGAGGGTGTCTAGTGTCGCTGACGGCTAACGAGTCTCTGTTAGTCTACGGTACTGCAAAGGCGGAAGGGGGAAAGGTACCTTCTCCATCTCGCCCTTCAGCTTCTCCCATCCGCTCTCAATCACCTCAAACAGGATGTAGTACTGCAGCTGTCCAATGAAGTGCACCATAGCCGCCAGTCCTCCTCTCGCACGCTTCCAAACCTCCCGCAACTCTCCGTCCTCCCCGTTGCGCTTCTCATCAACAAACCTCAGCACTCCACGTGCGCCAGTCATGCACCGTCCCCACACTTGCCCCAGCGAGAACTCGACACGCTTGATGCGCCACAAGAAGTTGAAGATCTTGAGGTATTGCTTCTGCGCCCAGGCGCCGACCACCACATCCAGTGGGGAGTCCATGCGGTACTCGAGCGTAAACACGTCCCAGCCGATCTCGCCATGAGATAATTCAAGCATGCGTGCGTCGAGTCGCCGCGTCATATCTGGACTATCGAATTGAGCATTAGAGTTGCGGATACTGTGATCTAGCGCCGACGTCAGATGGTGACGGTACTGAGCGTTTGCAGGCCCGTCAAGATTTGCTGCTAGAGATTCGAGGAGGAGTGCGATGAAGTCGCCTTGGCCGAGAAGAAGGTACTTCTTCAGCGCTGAGAGGTGGTCGAAAAGTCGGAACTTGTTCGACATGAGATCGAGCACGCGGGCTGTGGTGGACTTGTAGGCTTGTTCGATGGAAAGCGAGAGCGTGGAGGGGTCGGAGAAGCTGAGCTCGCGGGAGGAGGAGGCCGTGTACTGCTCTACCCAGGCTGAGTCAGAGCACGAGCTGCGGATGAAATTGAGAGATTTGCCAACAAGGAAGACTTTCTTGGCAAGTTCAGGCGATAGGATAGAAGGAATGAGGGCTTCACTTAGAGTATATTTGTCGGTCCAGATGGAGGTGGCAGATGTTTGCTCCGAGTCTGCATTTTCGGAGACGAAGAATTCGAGGTAGGGGTCGTGAAGATCACCGCTGAACATCCAGTGCTGCAGCATGGTGTAGAAAGGTCGAGTGACTTTATGTAGTATGCGGGTCGCGAATGTGTGAACAAAGGGATCGCCGTGAGACGTAGAGAGTGTGTGAATGAGCGAGATCAGTGGGCCACCCTTCTTGTCTGGAAAACCATTAGCGACTTTGTACATGCGACACGTTCCAACGTAACTTCTCACCAGCTGACTCTTCAACGATCATGCTCATAAGTCGCAACCCCAGCGTGGCTTCTCTCGTCCATACCACACACCTCTTCAACGTAACGCCTGCCGTTCCCAGACTCCTCCTGGATTGGTCACCGTCAATTTGTGCCAGAGCTCGCCTTACTTGCCCCTCGAGGGTAGCGACCAGGCCAAGGTAGCTTCTCAATTCTTCGCCGATAGCCGATCGCAGACTCTGGCCCACTAGACCGCCATCGGGGGAGTCGACGTAGGCCGCAAGGTGGCGATAGAGAAGAGAGGGCTCAGCCAGAGCGTGTAGCAAGCTGACGAGCGGGACAGGTAAACCTGCTGGTAATCGCAAGGTCTTCTGATCTCTGAACGGCAGATTGGTTGAGCCCAGCCCTTGCAGTGTGAAGGACAAGTCTCTGAGTAGAGCCGCCTCGGTAGGATCTGCGGGCTGCTGTATGAGCAGCGGATCTTGATCAGGTTCTTCCTTTGTTCTTTGCGAGCCTGGCCGTGACGGATGCGCTTCCCTGCTGATTCTCCCTTTCGGACTCGGGGGTGCCTCCGTCCGTGGCAGCTTAGGCAGCCCTCTTTTCGCAAATGCGTCGTCTGTTGCCGGACCGCTGGGCTCTGTTCTGCGCGAATCCAGGCTGGTCACTCTGCCTGTTGCGGCGGCATTATTTGTCCTCCTGCCAGCCACCGTGACTGGATTAGGACTGCCAATCTCGCTAGATCCAATCTCTTCAAGGCGCATGCGAAGCTTGTCCGTATCTGGCTCAGCAAGCTTGTAGAGGAAATACAAGATAGCCCATTTCTGTCCTAGCACAGGCTGAGTAAGTAGTCGTGAATAGAGATTCGAGAACTTTGTAGCTTTCTCTGGTCGGCCAGTGTCGCGCAACAATTTGGCGCGGATCAGATCCGCAGCATGGGAGACATCTTCGGCAGTGGTGGGCGAGGGTTCGGCGTCTACATTGGTGTCAGTCAGGAAGGCCGGACAGAGTCTGCGTTCGAAGCGCACCTATCAATCTTCGTGCGAGTGCTATCGATTCGTCCCACTTCTGGTCTTCGTCGGCCTCATCTCCGTCCGGGTTGGAGGGTATGAGGCGCGAGACGAGCTGCTGTAACGCGTCGTCTACGCGTTGATCCCGACTTGCCGACATCCAGCGACTGCTTTGGGTATGAGCATAGGTCAGTTTAGGGCACGGCGGAAGCTGCAATGGCTAGAGGCGCAATATGAGTTGACGACGTGGTTCGGCTTCACCTCAGCGCCCAAACATTCCCCAAAATTCCCCGCGCGGGGATTCAGGGCCCGCGCTATCAAAGTCAAAACTGAAGTACGGCATCATGATCACTATTTCCAAAACCCTCACAAATGGCACATCGTAATTAAAATCGAGTATCAAAGGTGAATCGACTTCCGACAGAATAAGATTTACAAGATAATATACGATACTAGCCTGATGTGCGAGCCTCAGAAACGGGCGATTAGCGAAGGAGAGTCCTTGTCTCGTGACAAAATACAGTCGCAAACAAACCAAAGAGTCTTCTTCGAGCTGGCCATGACGCCAGTCCACCATGTGCTGTGACTCTGCAACACTTAAAGTACGTGCCATTGACAGACGCCACCAGAAAAACAACCCCCCCTTTTGAACTCCATCTCCAGAGTATGTACAAATGATCGCTTATCCTTGCTGCAATTCGAGCACAGACAGTTGCAACGCGGCGGCTGCTAGCTCCATGCAGTCGGAGTTCTACCTTCGCTGCATGCCGGCTTGACCCATTCCATGCTGACCCATGCCCTGAGGCATGCCCATGCCGTATGGGTTACCGTACTGCTGAGCGTCACCGGCAATGTTCTGCATCGCCAAGCCGCTGATTCCCTGAGCTTGCGATACTGGGCAATCCTTGTGAGCGAGCATCAAAGTCTTGAGCCCGACAATCTCTTCGCGTAATTGAGTGACAGTGGCCGCAAGTGCATCGTTTTCCGTCGAGTATATTTCAACCTTTTGTTGGAGGTTAGCCAACCATTGCTTCTTCCGTTGACGGCACTTGAGCGCCGCGATCCTGTTGCGTTCCAGGAAGTTCTTGCGCTTCTCCTCGTCAGTAAGCTTCTTGCCGTTGGCATCATGGTCGGGATCGTGGTCCTCTTCTTCCGAAGGTTCATCGTCATCCTCGGGCATCATCAGGCCATTGTTGCCCTTCTGGCGCTTATTGCTGCCCTTGATGGGTGTGTCTTCGGCCTTGCGACGGCCATTGTTGGCCTTTGCAGCGGAACCCTTCTTGCCTTTGCCACGGATGCCAGCTTTGGTGTCTTCACCATTGCTCTCCGAGTTGTCTTCGGCATTGTTCGAGCCAGACATATTGCTGGCAATTGAAGGCTTTCCACCGCGCTTCGTCGCCGCGGCTGTGTTGTTCTGGTGCATTTGATTCTGCATGTGCTGTGAATTGGGCATGTAGTTCATCTGAGATGCTTGCTGGGGTGGCGGATATTGTTGAGATTGGTTCTGACCGCCACTCCTAGCCTGAGCGAGCATGTAGAGTCCGTTGGCGGCGTCGTTGGCGTCGTGCTGCTCAAATTGCTCTCGCTGGGACTGTTGGTTGTTGGAAGAAGTGAAGCCTTTGCTGTCCAAGTTTGGTTGGATATTGGGATCCTGTGCTTGGGAGGTTTGGGGCATGTTGAACGAGCTGGTGTTATTTTGGCTAGCAGCACGGGCGTGCATAGCAGTCCTGTGGAAGTCCAAGGTGCCCGGAGTTGCTCCACCACTCTGAATAGCGTTGAAAATTGCTTGCGAGTTAGGGCTTGGCTGCGGGAACATAGACCCGCCACCACCGGGCGTGAGTCCTGTACGCAGCGACGACTCGTTCGGGGTAGGGAAACTACCAGCAAAATGGTGATCGCTACTGAAGTAGTCGTTGTTGGTTGGTCCAGTCAGCATAGCAGGACTCAATGGTCCTGATCGTAGTGAACCAGGCCAACCAGGGGTAGTGCCACCGAGGAGAGGGGCGGGGGAAGTCAAGCTTGTGACGCCTGGCAGCTGAGGCTTACCAGGAGTCTCTGACGGGGCGCCGAAGGCGTTTTCGAATGGGTTCGGTTCTTTGGAGAAGTGGTCCTTGCCCTCCGGCTTCGATCCGTTTTGGCCGTAATAGTCGTGGTTATTGCTTTCGTTGTTCTGCGATGGTCGCGGGGGAGGCGCGAGGGGAGCATTTGTGGTGGGTACCGCGCCGTCCTTCTTGTCGCTGTCGACGGGCTTCTTGTCCTCCGGCGAGACTATAGATGGAAGAGATTGAGGCTTGTCTTGTGTGAAGTCAGTGATTGATGCTCAATGGTAAGAATGGTGGTGGCGGCAAGGATGCTGCTGCTCTCATGTGTCGAGCAAGGACAAAGTATGAATGTTGACAGGCGTGCGACAAGGCTCAGGACCTGCAACAGCCACTGCAAACAAGGCAGGAATATACTTGATGAATCGGACTTGAAGATACAGCATCGATGACACCAAATGGTGCCTCAGATAGGGCAGCGACGATGGAGACTCACCTTCGGTGTGCAGCTTGGATGACTTGGTCTGCGGCGACGACATAGCCTTGCCCAGAGTGTCGTTAATACGGCTCGTCACAGCGGCCGCCATGATGATGATGATGGAAGCTGCAGGTCCAGTGGGATGGAAATGACGTCGTGAGTTGGTATGACGTCCGTGGAGGATGAGGGGAGAGCGCGACTTTTTAAAATGCCAGGCTTTCCGGTCTTTCCTGCCACCACACTTCAGAATGCCCTGTTTGCTGGCGGCTGTTTTTGTTTCTGTCTGTCGGGTTCAACGTTAGTAAGGCGACTTTTAATGGAATTTGACCGAATTGCCAGGCTGTCGATGAAGCGGATGTTGCTTACGAATCCGGTCTGGCAGAGTCGGCAGCAGTGGCGATCAACTTACCCGGTCGCAAAGGCGCACTGTATTGCACGCAGTGGTCGCAGTTCTGTCACTGCAGCTGGGCGGCAATGATCAAATGCAAGCCCTGACGCTTTGTTTCTTGTCGCGACGATGTTTCTTCGACGCGTATTGATAGCGAGGTGTAGCTTGGGCGCAGTGACGTAGCTTTGGAGATGTGCTCGTCGCAAGGATTTTCGCAGCTGGCCTCGCGGACGGTGGCGTGAGCTTTGTTAATGACAAGCACCAGCACGCGCGCCGGCGATATGCAGCTATAACTTCTGGTATACTGTGCGGCTGCTTTGTCGCAGTCGTGATCTGGACGACAGACCGATCTGCCCTGTTTGTGCGGCGTTGGCAGCGAACAGCGTGTGCGTGCGGTGGTGGAAGTGAGGCACTGACGTAGTGGTAAAAGTGAGATGACGCAGGCGACGAAGCGAAACAAAAAACTCGCGGGTCGAGGATGACGGGGGGCGGTGGGCAGCCGGGGGATTTGAGAGCTGGCACGCATACGTAATGGTGGGCCACCAGTCACGTGCTCTGTACCCGCTCCTCCCCTTTTGGGCCCAAGCGCTCCTCCAGCTGCATCTCGATCGCGTCCGGCGCCGATGCACCAAACGGCTTGCCCTCGGATCGAAGTCCGAGTTCATGCGGCTAAACTTATCCGAGTCTCTGTCGATCGTACGGCAATAGTGTCAAAAAACTAGTTCTCCGGCAGTACGAACATTAGGGCGTCTATATCATGAATTGCCGACTTCGAAACACACCAAGATCCATTGTTTGTTGGTGATGCGCATATGCGTTTTGCATCAGAGCTACTGCATCAAGCTCGGACCCATCTCGGAGCTGTCAGGTTGGTTTCTGCACGATGTACTGCACCTTATGCACGATAAAAAGCTGTGATCATCGACTCAATCCGTATGACCGGAGTATCTTTTTTATGTTCGAACTCCACTATCTTCGGGGCAAGGACTGGTATTACTTCTTCGGTCCTTTTTGATTGCTGTAAATATCCTCTTCTTTGACACAAGGATCATGGTAGCCCAGTATCTCACATATTTGGCTTAGCCGCCTATGATGACACCCTCAGTCATGATTCGCACCGGAATTCTCACTCTTCCAGTGTTATATATCTCATTCCTGACTTCCACAGGCCAGTCTTCTGAGTATTCTTCATTGATCGTCAGGGCAAATATGCCTTGCGACACAGCCTCATTCCTGTCCCTCGCTTCCCTCTCTGCCTCTTCAGCACTGATTGCTGTGGGTAAGCCCCTGATTTCACTTCGTCTGATAATTAGCCTCACAGTGGGGAAGCTGAGCCACGACTTAGGCAATGACGTCGCTAAGGCACGGAACGGTCCTCCAGAGGTCTTGTGGAATATGTTACCAGCCGTGTAGACGATAGGACATGCAAACTCCCGGCCGAGGCTGGAGAGCAAGGATCGTAGTCTTGAATAACCTGACTCTGCTTTCGTTCTTAGCCCATGACCGGATTCTTCTATCGTGCTCGGAACGTTGGCGGTTTCCATGTCGTTGCGGTCAGCCCAGTAGAAGGCAGTAGCGCTATCAAGAATGATGGAATGAATGCGACGGTGCATCGAGGTGTGTCGAG
Organism: Myriangium duriaei CBS 260.36; assembly: GCA_010093895.1. Taxonomy (NCBI): domain Eukaryota; kingdom Fungi; phylum Ascomycota; class Dothideomycetes; order Myriangiales; family Myriangiaceae; genus Myriangium; species Myriangium duriaei. The sequence goes on from ML996083.1 coordinate 1,425,460, forward strand.
ACGGGTCATACACGTAGTGTGGAAGCAACTCTACAGTCCGAATTAGGGAAGTCATCGACTGAGGTGAGAAGACATGGAGGTGTTGTAGGGCATGGTCCGTCATATCTGTCAAGTCCGCCTTGGACGGGGTACCGCTGCTGAACCCTTCTGGTTGCGTTCCAATACAGTTTGTTACATAGTGTTCCATGACCTTGACGAGGCGAGCAATAGAAAAGTCGCCGTCACAGTTGAAATACAACACAGCACTTTGTCGACCGCCAAGGTACAGGCCACTTAAAGATGCTGGTAGAAGAGCAATGGTGATCAGATAGTAGAGAAGTTGGGTCTTGCCATCGCCTACTTGCGAAGATGCTATCTCCACGCAAAGCGGTTTCTGTCTGACGGTCTTCGTTGATGGCGAGCGGGCATGGTTCGTTCGAGGAGAAGTGATATGCTGATCATGCTTCGGCGCGCAAAAGGGTGCGATCAAGCGATCTATGCTTTCAACACCAGTGTATGCTTTCGCCCCGTACGAAGCGACTTGTGTGGAAAGGTTGGCGAAGATCTTGTGCGGTCGGTCAGCAGCTATCCAATGCGAAGTGGTTGACGAAGCCGAAGTGAAAGCGGCTCACACACTTCCGACAGATTTTCCTCCTCGATTTCAGCAAGCAACCTCCAGCCAAAATCATCCGCGCTCATTCCGCATGATGGAATAGGATAAATTTCATTGATCGATCAGTCAGCGTCAGGATAAAGACTGCGCTAGAGTTGGTGGAGAAAATATGACGCCTCCGGTGGAAGCGTTTCCGGCCTGGCAGCTGCCCGCGCGAGTTCAGTTCACACCAGACGGCAAACGCCGCAAGCAACCGGTCGACTTGCGCGAGTGCGAGCTGAAGGAATTGGTTCAATACGCCTGCGAGCTCAAGGGAACACCTAGCAACCCCCGCAGCAAGGTCATATGTGAGCCCATAGTGAGGCTCTTCCGAAAGTGATTCTAGCCAAGCCTAGGGTTACATGATAATCACTGACACTTGCAGGTGCGCCAACGGACTGACAGTGGAGACCACGGCGATCGAGGCCATGTTAGATTAGATTTGGGATTTTATGCAGTGCGGATTTGTCGTGGATTCGTTGCATTTAGAGCATTGCTCAAGGGTATCATAAAGTGACTAATAATTCAATACGCCGTCCCAGAAGTCGTTCAGCAGCTTTGCAGCACTTGCTCAGCTTCTGATCGACCCGAACGAAGCTCCTTTCCTCCAGTGCGCTCGGTCGTAGTTGATCACCATTGCCGTCCTGTCCGACTGCTTGGGCGTTCCCTTCTTCTCATCTACTTGATCATCGGCGCCGTCAGTCATACTGATATCTACGTCGTTGCTCCCCTGTGTGTTTTGAACGTCATCGCCAATGATTGCGGCAAGGGCATCCTGCCAGATCGCCTGCTTGTTCTTCTCGGTCGTGCTAGCAGTCCTTTGCGACCGCGACCGAGGCTTGTTGGCCGCCGCCGCTAGCTTCCTTAGAGCTTGCTCTGCGAGGATACCTTCCTGTGTCGCACGCTCCCGAATCTTCCTAGGGTCTTTCTCCCGTGCCGCGACATGTTGCGTATCCATCCAGGTGTGCTTGCTAGGCAATGGGGGAAAATGGCTGGGGATCTGGGGGTGTGTGAATTGCGTAGTTCCGCAGAGTGTAGGACCCAGCATGTCTCTGAGCTCTACCAAAGGAGGCTCGTCCGCAGCAGGAGCTACTATCACAGGCGCCGAAATATCTTTAGGAATTTTGAGACTTATGTGCCCCTCCAGTTGCGAAGGGCTGATGCCAGATTGTGCGAGAGCAAGCACGAAGTCCTGTGGGATAGGGAGATTGCGTCTGGAGGCCAGCATGGACATGCCTACTGTTTCAAGGAAGCCGACGATGTCTATGTGTCGCAGAGGGTCAGTATCGGGCTCCGTGTAGGAGGTCTTTGAGGTAATCCTAACTCACATTCTTCGGCGAGAGCTTTGAATGAATGTAATGCCGAGGCTGTCACGCCATCAAATCCTGCAACGGCAAGCATGGCGGAGATGCCTTTGTCGAATTGTAGCTGAGTAAAGAAGGGATCCTGTACCGCCGGCTCTGTCGACAACGGCATGCTCTGAATATTGCTGAGACCATGATGCTGTGTGCCGCCTGACTGCCGTCTCTTAGTGCTTGCTTGATCTGCCGAATCCATTTCATGAACTGCTCGCAACAACGAGTAGACGCGCTGCACGAGAGTTTCTCGCGAGGGTGTGGAGAAGATGAGCGCCGGCTTAGCGCTTGGAAGACATGCCAAGACTTGTTGAACTGGACCGCAAGACATATCACGTGATCTAGCTCATCATCGTCCTTCGTCGTGGTGATTAATTGCCGCGAAAGATTCGAGCAAATCGCTTGTATCTGGATCAATTCTCGTGGCAACGGCAAAACATAGACGATATCCGCTGGCAGAATGCTTGCTCTGTGGTAAATCCGCGCTGCCATCATATTCATCGTAGCTCAATCATGCTACGTCCGTTTTGTTCCTGTCGATCATTCATCACTCCGCCCGAACCTCCGACTTCATTACTCGCTTATATTACATATATCGTACTCTTCTTCCTGGTCATTTTCCTCGACACTTAACATGGCTCTAGTAGAGCTCTGATTGACTTGAAGACATTGCATTGGAGTGGATCAAAACCAAGATGCTCCAAGTCTTGCAAACTCTCCATCCTGATCTCTCCGAACTGAGTCGCCGCCGTTGTCTCTTCTCTGGTAAGCCTACGCGGTCGGCCCAGTACAGCGGCTGAGCTTGCAACCTTGAACCAGCAGCATCGTCATTATGCCAATCGTTTTCAAAATACGATCCATATCACTCTGAAGAGTCCCGATGCCGTCGTCTCAATGGGCTTAAGTATGCAGCCTCGGTCGACGCAGCTGAAAGCCACACCTGGAAGTTGCCCTGCATCCTATCCGCGAAAGAATACCTGTCAAGCCATACTGCTTCTAAATCTCAAAACTTCAAGGGTCGTGTCTCGGATGCGGAACGTTGACAGTTGGCACACTCTACCACGCTGCTGCACCGGCTCCCGGCCAACTGCCACACCCTTCTCCACCACATGCGTCATACGTCTCTCTCGCCACTGCTTCGGAGCTTTGGAGGCCAATTGGCTATCTTGCTGGGCTTTCCTCAGAGGAGGGCCGCTGTTTCGAAATGGTCAGAATCATGCCACGGGCAGTATGAGTGACCTCATGTCATTGACCCCAGGCAGGTCGTCCATCTGTTATATATATCGTCGTCTCTCAGTTCAAATGTCCTTTTATCAGAACCATTGAACAACAATAGCTCTGCAGGCCAGAGATGTTGGTTTCATTACACCTTCACTTTACCCACTTTCGCTTGATCTGCTTCCATTTCTAAATCGCACTTGCTCAATCGGTGTCTCCAGTCAGGGGAGCGGAGTAGCATGCCTACTGCGTGTCCCCTGTCCTGGCTGACAGCACTTTGCACGACAAATCCGCTGGTTATCTGCTCCGCTGGGCGGAGCGTCGAATCTCGATCATGCCAACTCAGTCTCAATCCATCGTTACATAATCACTGATGTTCATCGCCGGATCGGTGACATTAGCGACACACTCAATCCAAGTCAAGGAGCATTGAGATGAGCTCGATGCTTACTCAAACTCCATGACTGACGGATTGGGAGCCTGTGCTGTGCACACTCTACTTGACACTCATCGCAACTACGAACGACCGGCGGGTACGGTCAGTCAGATGAAAATGATGGTATATAATGTTGAATCTTCCACGACACTCTTTCAGTCTACCATCAACTACAGCCCCCACGACTCTATCTAGGATGTTTCTGATGGCCATTCGAGATGAACGACAGCATAGATACGCATGGTCGCACAACTGCCACTCTTTCAACGCCAACAACGAAATTCGCTCGAGACAACGATTATTTACTGGTTAATATCTATACGCTTCACGCCCACCCCACGCTCCTTACTCACATCGCATGCCGTCAATGAACTCGTGCTCCCATGGACACTCAACCGCTCTAAGACAACTAATGCATAATGTCTACGTACATAATGCCTAATCTTCACGACCATATCACTTACAACCGAACAATGACGATTAATTTCCAATACCAAATTATTACTACCATGTCCGACATGGTGGTACACACTCAACGACGAGAATCTTAATCAATAATCGCTAAAATTTAATGTCTACCTAGCACCAAGCTACACTTTACAAGTCTAATGCCACACATTTCGGAGGGAGGGAGGGACGCCGTTACGCCAGCTCATGCCTGCTATGCCACGCACAACTCTACGATAATGCTTAATATTTAATCACGCTCCGCTACGACGTCAAGATCAATGCAGCCAAGACGACATTCGATCTCACATCACCTGACGATTGATGTTTGATTGTTAAGAAATGGTCACGACTACTATCATGATCAACGCTTCACGTTCACGCTTGACGGTCATGCTTCACGGCTTATGGCTTATGGCCAAAGAATGCGGAATATGTTTGACGCCATAACGATGTATAAGACGACAGTACTCATGGAGTCATTGAGATACGCTCTCTATTGCACGATTTCGTACGACGAAAGACGCTTCACGAGTCTTCATAATTATGCCCGCGGCATGATATACGATATTCATGAAATAGATAGATGTCAAACCAATATAAAAGAAACATATCGCGATCACGATCAGTGTCACTGTCCTTCCTTCGTCTGTATCATCCACAGTTGTGTCATCTTCGATCAGTGCGTTGTATCGTGTCCGATATCCAGACAACATGCGTGGAGAGTCGGCGACCGGTGCGTAAGGAAGCGATTAGCCGCGAGATATGCCAGCGAGGCTTGGTGCCACTCCTCCGCATAAATATCCGGTCTACAACATCTCGGAAGCAAAGAGCGATGCATGCTGGCGCACAGGTTCCCGCATCATGCCCGCATGGTGACAATGGACAGCAAGGATGAAACGAGATGCTTTTGGTTCCAATCTATGCTATGCCTCTATGACTTCGGTGCCCATTACGATATCCGTATCCGTGTCCAAAACCAATTACATGCCATGCCATATCAGCGTGTCGCACAGAAAACACTGTGTGATATCCTTAATGCTATGCTATGCTATTGCTACGCTTAATCCACCATAATCTTCGTCCATTATCACAGTCTCGTTCAGCCGTTTCGCGTGCCGTTCCACATTGCTTCGTTGCCCTTGCATCATCATCGTCTCCCCTACTCTCACATTATTTCTGACCGGACCGCAGGTCGCAGGTCGAACGCTTCAGCCTCTGAAGTGCGGATGGTTGTAGACCTGAAATTTTCCCGTCTCAATCGACACTAGCGTCTCAGTCTCGCGGGACCTGCTGCTGGAGCTGGGGAGCTTCAGCAGCGAGATGCGGAGCTTGTACTCCCCAGGAGAAGCCACAGTCAGATTGGGGAACGAAGCGTAGCCCAGACCGGTGGCTTTGAGGTCTGACGGGAGACGGGCACGGTAATCTGAGGGCAGCTCGGCGAAGCTGGCCACAAGGTTGGAGCCACGAAGTACGCCTTGGGGGACGGGCATAGAGTGGTGGGCAGAGACAAGTGTCGCGACTGCGACCAGGTTGCCTGAGGAGCGCGAGCGGTGGGACGAGGATGAGGAGCTCCGGCGCTTGGTGGCCATGACTGAGGGTTGGAAGGGATAGCTTGCCGGGAGCATGTCAGGGACTGCCGACAGCATGGTCAAACCATACTTGGACGAAGGTCCCGAAGAGTGACGGTCGGAGTGACGCCGGGAAGAAGAACGGCTAGAATGGCTGGAGTGGCCTTTAGAGCTGGAGCTTGAACGGGACGACTCCGTTCGACTGCTTGGTGATGGGGAATAGTCTTCGGCGTGACGGATCATGACAGGTACCGGACCGCGGGTTCGAGAAGCAGTCCGTCCGTGCGAACCACTCATACTGGCGATACAGGGCGTGTTCAATTAAAGTGGGCGGTTGATACTCTACTGTGGAGGTAAGTCAGATTGTGGTATGAAAAGTGGAGTGGACGGGAATAAATATGAAATGCTTAGTGATGCTTCGACATCCCGGGTCCCTGACGTTATATATGTGCTCGACAATCGGGGACGCCGAAGTGCCCACCACAGTGAACGCCTCAGAGGCAAGGTCGACTTACCGGGTGGAAACGAATAGCGGACGTTTTGGTGCAGGCGGCCACCAAACTGAGGATGGCAAGGAGGTGCGGGTAGTGTCAAAGTGGGTCGATAGGACGAAGGTTCTGGGGAAGGCGGAAGCAAGCTTTGCTGTCAAGTTGACGACAACGGCTTTTTGTGATGTCCGAAGTGTCCCAAAGCAGTTGTTGCAGGCGGTGTGGGGGAAGATGGCGCAAGTAAACAAATACCAAAAGGATTAATCGCCTGGACCTACCTGCAAGTGGGAGAGGAGCATAGGACCCTTATGTATGATGGTGGAGAGGATGGCATGGACGAGGCACGGAAGGCAGATTCTTGAGCTGACGAGGAGATTGATGCGGCGTGCCATGACGGGCAAGTGAGCATGCAACGGCCCAGGACACTGGCGCGGTAGCGTAAGGGTAAGGAGGTGGTGGAGCGGTGATGCCGGTGGAGTGTACAAGATGCCAGATGCATGAGTACCATGTACACGTTGCGGGAGGTTGCATGCGGGACCCACGAGGTCGGAGGCTGGCAGCACGGCAGCACGGGGATCCACCGGGCGCCCAAAGCAGCATTGCGACGATAGACTATGACCAGATAGACGATTGCCCAAGCCTGTTGCGGTTTCGAAGCTGCCGGACTAGGGATGGACTAGGGGGAAGAGGTGCGATTGAGGGCATGGAAAGAAAGGCTCAGATCCGCGGTCATGGATTCGGGACGCGACGGTGCGAAGCCAAGGGCGAGATTTGTGCACTGGCACGATCTTGTGCACCCAATGAAGGACGTTCGCGAGCCCGGGACACGAGTCGCACACTGTAGAGAGCAGCGCTAGGCGAAGGGGGCGTGCGACCGACCGGGCGGGCCATGGAGGACGATCAGTCGCACGACTCGCATGCCGGGCAGTGGGATAGGGCAATGCGCGCCGCGTTCGTGAATGGAATCGGAGCCGCTGACGTCGATACCGGACTGGACCAAAGCATGCTATTTTTGAGCCAGTGGGTACTGGATGTATCTCGACTCTGAAGCTTGGTACTGTGAGCCTGAACGGGCTGGGGGCGACCCAAAGCGGACACGATGGAGAGTGAAGAAAACGGTGATGCAGCGTGACTGGGTGGAGATGCGGTGCGGCAAAGAAAAGACGGACGACCGAGCAAAGCCGGTGGGGCAGTTCCAAATCAAGGGCAGCAAAGAATCATGCCAAAAGTGGCTCCATTTGGTCGGCCATGAAGTTGAAGTTGGCTGGAAGACCAAGATGCTACATACAGTATGGCGTGCAGATGGGGGTGCGACAGCGTGGGCGAACGGCGCACGGATGGGCCAGTCATCTGGTGCTATTTTTGCCGGGGGGAGGGGCCTTGGTCCTTGAAACGGGCGGGCGGCAAGGCCCGTCGTTGGGGGAGGTGGGGGGTCCAGTCCCCTTGGCTGGGTAAAGTATCACAGCGCTGGTGGTGCCTGTGCTTGTGTAAAAGCAAGCATGCTGTGCTCCGCCAACCGCCAACGACCGTCGGTGGTACTACCTCTACACATTCCGCTTTAGGGGAATGGACCAGGGGCGGTGTTGCAGGCGGCGGCGGAGAGGAGGGATGATGAGCGCCGCGGACACAACGGCTCTGTGGTTGGATTGGATATGTCGTCTGCTGCACGACCTTTGGAGCAATATGCTTTTCCCGGATGAACCATGCCGCAGCCCGCGCCCGTTTTTCTATCCTCTTGTCACTCGCTCAACTCACGCCATGGCGGCCACGCTCCTGGTTGTTGTTGGTGGCTGGCGGCCTTACGCTAGCATATCGTGGCCATCGCATCGCATCGTGCGTGCATCCACTCCGCTTACGCAACTAGCTTGGCCGTGCATCTGATTCGCAGCTGCCCCTGTGACCTACTGGCCCACTGACACCAACAGCGACAACGACGTGTCAGGAACCCACATCGACACTTTCCAGTACGGCCACGAGCAGTCTCTCGCATATATCACATGTATCTGAGATACAATCTCCAGGTAACCATCTTACAACCTGGCCAAGGTGGTCAGCCTATCTCATGTAACTAACAAGATACTCCGCGTAGGTGGGTCTTCCCTACCTCTTCCATGCGCATATTGTCATTCGTCTCTTCTCCGTACACCACCAAAAAAAAAGCAAATCACGTATTCCTTTGCTTTGCCTCAAGCGGCCCATTCGGAGTAGAACCAAGGTATGGTCAAGGTCATCCATCAGGCATACTGTAACAACAAACCTGCTCAGGCTCCACTAAACATGGGCTCGCTCCATCGTTGTTGTCAACAACCAAAAACATCTGCGCATATAACTAGAGCCCGCGAGCATCATGTCTTTTATGGAACTTGTTTTCGACCTCGTCCCCACCCCAAAGGGCTATCTGCATTGAAGCAAGATGCGCTCCGTAACTTGGTTCTACTCGCTTCTCATATCTGGTTTCCTATCTTCCGGCTTAGCCCGTTCCCTTGCGTCAAATGATACGAGTGCACCACTAACAGGACCGTGGGCACTTGGTGATACCCTACTGCCCGCTGTCATATCCCCCGGTTCTTTGGTTGTGCATATTCACAACGTTGGTCCCGATCTTGGCTCATCGTTGTCGCCGCGTGATTTTGCCGATACCAAACCGAGTCTTCGCCCGGCTCGTTTCTCACTGCGATCTGAATCAGCTCACGCTAAGCGCGATTCCGAGCCATGGCGCTCTTGGAGGTTTTGGGAAACGAAGACTTGGCAACGCATCTTCAAAAGCAGCAGAAGTAACGTCCGTGCAGGGTTTCCTATCTGGCATGCCATACCAGCATGGAAAACAATGCTGCCGAGGGTGAAACTGGTCGAACTCGTCGAATTGGAATTCTATAATTGGGGGCGCCTCTTCCAGTTGATGACGTGGGAGGATCTTCCAATCGAGCTGAGACAATTGGCTATCGGCAGACAGCTGAGCATCCATGGTGGAATCGATCTAGGTCGGACGTGGTGGTCTCGAGCGCAAGGTACCACTTCCTCCAGCGCCAGAAGCAAATTAGAAGCCTCGGCTCTCGAGTGGTTGAAAGAGATGGATCACTTCAAAAGAGAACAGCGGTATATTTTCAATCAAGAGGTGATAAACAAAGCCGCCGCACTTGCCGAAAAGCGCATGACGGAACTCCAGGGCAAGCACTTGCCTATCAAAGGCAGTTCCAGAAGCTATTTTGCTGCTAGGAGGATGTTCATGGAAGGACGGGAAATGGAGCTCGCATTGCAAAAGCTCGCAGGCGATAAGCCACTGGCTGTATCTGTACCCCGGAGGCTTCGACATCTCTTTCATAGGCCTGGAGTGGCTCCTCCCACACTTGCAAAACCTCAGATGGAACCTCCTCCAGCCCCAAACGCTCCAGGGGACCCCCCTGCAGCACCGAAGCCTCCAGTAGAGCCCCCTCCAGCACCGAGACCTCCAGTAGGGCCTCTTCCAACAGTAAAGGCCCCGGTGAAACCTCCAGTGGAACCCCCTTCAATGGAACCTCCCCCAGTACCAAAGCCTCCCGGAGACCCCGTGCGGCTGCCAGCGCCAGAGCCTGCAGGCACCAAGAAATCATCCATGCCATGGCGCTCCTGGAAATTTTGGAAATCAAAGACTTGGAAACGCATCTTCAAATGCTGCAGCTCTAATGTACGCGCTGGCTTCCCTATATGGGAAGGCATTCCTAAATACCCAAGGTACTCAGGTGTGTATAGGATCAGGGCCGTTCAGGAACCCGGGCTTGCTCCCTTTCGTAAAATATTGAGATTGATGACATGGACGGAGATTCCAATCGAAGCAAAGGAAATGGCTATTAGCAGGCAACTCATGATACATGGTGGCCGAGAAATGGTCGCACATTGGAGGGACATGGCGTTGGCTAGGCGGGTCAACGACGTGGCTATCTACCTGAGCATGGCCGAGATATACGAAAAGGACATCGCATCCGTGGCCCGTAAATCTGCCAGGATCTTCAGCGAAGACGTCATGCAACACGCTGACTATCTGGCAAGCAGCCGCATGCGCGAGATGGGATTCCCAAAGAGAGGCTCTAAGATGACCGCTGCCACCTATAACACGGCCAAGCGAGCGTTCTCCGAGGGACGCGAGATGGAACTCAGCATTAGGCGTATTTTCAATCCTGCTTCCGGTCGCATGTTGGAAATTCTTGTACCTGGAAGACTCAGACACTTGGTCGGGCCTGGTCTACAACCTCTGCCTCCTACGATACCAAACCCTCCGGCGGAGCCTCCTCCAGCACCAAAACCTCCAGTAGGGCCTCTTCCAACAGTAAAGCCTCCCGTGAAACCGCCAGTGGATCCTCCAGTACCAAAGTCCCCAGTGGAGCCTGTGCGACCGCCAACGCCTGATCTGGGTGTCAAGCAGGCAGCTGAGCAGGCAGGCAGAAGTATTTCCGAGTCTGTGGGCGAAGGACTGTCGAGAAAGCTATCTGCCGGCATAGCAAGGCTTTTAGGGGATCAAGCAGCCTCCGTTGTCTCCCGCTTCATGGGCAGGATCGGTGCGAAAGTGGGTGCAATCCTTGGCAAACGTATAGGCATGATGACGCTACGAGCATTGATTTCGAGAGTCTGGGGCTACGCCAACGCCGCACTGTGGATCGTCGATATAATCATGACCCCTCTAATGATCGCGGACCTTGTCACACTACTGGTACCCTACAAACATGGCAAGTGCGACCTCGTGAAACGCGTCTGTATTTCTGACAGGAGTCATAAAAAAAGGCGATGCTCTAAACACCACCCATGCGAGGTCGACGGCGAGAAGTGTGGTTACCGCAGCATCCACCCACATAAGGTAGTCTGTAACTGGGAAAAGTTCGACTTTTTCAGAAGAATGACAGGTATGAAGCCAATCAGCATGGCAATGAGGGAACATAAAGCCAGCCGTAATCGCAAAAAAGCGCAAGAAGACCAAAAGGCAATCGACGGCTGGAAGATTGAGCTGAAAACGTGTGGTGGAAAGACATGCGGCAAACTAAAAAAGAAGATCGATAAGCGCACGAAGAAGTTGAAGAGGCACCTGATGTGGGCTGACCAGTACAAACACCCCAAATGGGCCAAAAAAGCTAAGAAGAAATGGGATAAAGCAGAGCGTTACGCCAAAACGGATATCGTAGAAGCCAGGGATAACCTGGAGAAGTCGAAGCTGGAGCTCAAACATGCGACGAATAGCTTCTATGCAAAAGACAAGAAGCGGGAGAAGAAGATTGAGAAGGCGCGGGAAAGGATCAAGAAGGCAGAGGAAGAGATCGATAAGCGGTTGAAAGAACTGGAGAAGAAGATCAAGAGCGCCGAGAAGTGGTCGGTGAAAGCGGACCCCTTCACCATGGCTGGCGAGCCCCGCAACGGATCGATGAAGGCTGACAACGACGACCAGAAGGTCAAGTATCTGGAGGATCAGTTCCACGAGGTACAAAAGCAGGATCAGTCCCATGAGACGAAGAGACTGGACTACACATCGAGGCATAAGAGAGCAGAGTCGAAAGAGTCGTCGTCGGGCGCCAAGTATTGGTCGACATATCACAACACCACGAATGTCCCTCTGCAGACCCTCCTGTACGAAGAGCTGACTCGCACCATGGTTGGGGACACCTCCTTACTTTCATTGCTGGGGGAGAACTACACTCTACCCTTGGCGAACGAGGAGAGTCTCTGGTCGATGGAAAGGCCTCATAAACTAGCAACGGACGAGCCGGATTGGCCGCTGATCTTAGGCGTAAGTATGCTACTGGAACTACTGACTGCATTGGCCGTAGTTGGTATAGTCTGCAGAACCAGCATCAGTGCCTGGCTGCGTGATCGAGGTTGGCTGAAAAGACGGGCTAAAGACGGAGGCGACTCCGCGTAATGGAGGTCCTGGTCGTAATGCTCGCCTGTTTTGTATTCATGTCTATTGGAAATTTCCTCTATGAGTGATGTCACAAGGTAATGACTCAATCCGTCTATATGCAGCCACACCACTGCACGTCTGCCTCGCCACGTTGACCCATACAGGGATGCTACGCCGGCAGGCATGGCAGACGCAGTCTTCCACGACCGTTGTCGCACTCAATTCATCCTTCACATGTTATAAAAGGGGGGGGGGCCTTGCAGTAGAGAAAATTCCTGGCATGGAACATCTTTTATAAATAGAAATGTTCTGATATCCCAGCTCCTTGGGGCGGGTGGCCTTGCAGCTTCCGAACCGCCGGCGCGGAATCCAGACCAAACTCCCACCCCTGTCACTCATCCGTATGAATGTTGTCAGATTTTAGGGTATTGTCAAAATTCAATCAAAACGCAAGCCGAGACTGTCCGTCGAGAACCAGTCTGAAGCTACGCTAGTCCCTCATGGTGGACAGCCGTGGCATCGCGCGTCCGCCATTCGGGCCACCGTCTGCTGGGCCGATGATATGAGACAGTTCGATGATCATGCTCTCGTCGACGGTACGTAGTCTCGAGCACATCATCGTGCAGGCTGGAATCTCTCCAGGACGAGCTGGGAAGAGCGCATGTGGGCCTGATGATACCAGGACCACCTCGGTGTGATCAAGGCCGCATTGTCTTCATCCAGCGATGGCCGAGTCCGCGACGGAGGTCACACCCTGCGCCGCACCATGGAGGAACCACTCCATCGCCGCGTGAGTACAATAATCTTGTACCTCTCCCAACACCACTATCCAACAACACTTGGGATACCAATCTCATACCCGAGCAGCACCTCAGTGCTATTCCCCTCCCACCCTCTATTCCCCGCCGTGCTGATCATAAACCTACACGACGGATCAATATGCAGCGCACTAATCACTCCCGTCCGATGGCCTGGCACAATCAAGAAGGGCACAGTCGAGTGTTTTCCCGCCACCTGCTCCGCCTTCAAGTCGTACAGTCGAAGAATATCATAACTCGCACTGCAGCTGCGTCAGCCTTGGCCAACCATAGAAATCTGAGGTAGAGATAGATGTAGACATAGGTAAAGAAGAGAACAAAGGAAGACGTACCAAACCAACCCCCGTCCATTCGCCATCGCCCTCACCGCACTCACCGCTCCACTCCCAGCCGGGAACCGCAGCGTGCGCACCGGCTCTGCCATCCCGCCCCCTCGGTGCAAGGAGTACTCATCCACGGTCCCGTTACGCCGCCCAGCGTAGAAAGTGTTGCCGTCCGGGCTCCAGCATGCCCCCATGCACCATGGCGGCGTGCCGCGCTGGGGCAGGATGCGCGCTACGGGGTCGGCTACGCGGCGGTCCCAGATGCGGAGGGTGCCGTCAATGGCGGCGTCGAGGAAGACTGATTCGGATTGAGGGATGGGGGAGGTGTCGGTTGTGGAGAGTGAGACTGGGAGGCTGTCTGTTGCTGGGGCAGCGGCGGTGGATGGCTCGTGAGTGCCATTCATCGAGGACTCAGGCTCGATAAGTGTTGGATGCTGCTCTTGGTCATCGCTTGGTTTTATATCTGCCATGGAGACGTCGATGTCCTGGGAGGGTTGTTTGTCAGTCGCGGACTCTGACGATCCTTCTGGTTGTGCGGGCGCTTGTTCAGTCGTCTGCTCTCCATCTGTGGTTGTTTGTGCCGTGGCTGGAGCTGCTTCCTCCTCCGCAGGCTGCTGTAGGCTGCTGTTCATCGCTTTTCCGAACTCATCGTCATCATCGCCGAAGCCCCCACCACCGCCTCCCACTGCGCTGCCGTCGTCACCGTCTCCAAACAGTGATCCATGATCGTTTTCTCCGAACAAGGACCCATCAGGTGAACCCATTGCGTCCTCATCGTCCTTCAATGATTCCCGCCTGGGGGAGGCAGACGCACCGTTGGAAATCCCGTTCGTGGCCACAGGCTTTGCGTTGTTACTCGAGAAAGTGTTACTCGCCGGCTGGTTCTCGTCAAGCTTAGGCACAGGTAGACTGGACAGTGGCCGCATTTCGATGGCACTGATCTGACCTCCGCTGCCCGTGAACGTCCGCTTGACCCTACCAGTGTTCAGGTCCCAGTCCATGATTCTCTTGTCCCAGCTACCGGACAGGCAGCCCGTCTCGTCCGCGCTCAGATTCAAGACTGATACAGCACTCGTATGCTCCTTCAGCGTTGCGATGCGTGATCCGGCTTGATGCCTGCATGTTTGAATGTTGATCGCGCCGCTCTCCAGTCCACTAAGCAGCCAGAGAGCTTGATGTTGGACAGCCAGAGAGTAGACCGGACTCGTTTCCTTCGGCTCGTCGGCAGACTGCGCTGGCGGCGTGCGCAAAGATGTCTCCTCATTCTCCCAGTATGTCGTGAGTGAGCCGGCCTTCATGACCGAGTCGACAAAAGGGTGCTTCTGCGCCACAGTAAGAGGCACCTTGCCATTAGCCGTATCGACCCAGTTGTACATGCGGACATAGCCGTCACCACCGCCGGAGAAGACCCAGCGCATGTCCGGCGTTGCGGCCACTGCATTGATCGACGTTGACTGGGGCGCCGCCATTGTCGGCACAATGTCGTACGTGACCGCACTCAGAGCCTCTGGCCGTGGCGAGGGCATGTAGTATGGCACTCCTGCTGCGCGCGTAGACGATGGCCGCGGCGAAGGCGAGGTAAGGAGTACTGTGGGATTTTGGGCTCGTGGAGACTGGCGACTGGCGCGCCGTGACTGTGTGGGTGATTCGGGCTCTTCGTTGTCGTCGTCTTCATCGTCATTGTCTTCGCCATTATCGTCCTCATCGCCTTGCTCTTCTCCTTGGTCGTCGTCGACCATTGTCGCATCGGCATCCGCGTCGCCCTCATCGGCGTCCTCCATGGTCTCGTCCTCATCCTGCGACTCCTCGCCCGATCCAGCGGCGGGATCCTCGTCGTCCTCGAAAGTGACCATCGGGGCTCACCGTTCGATAGTCTTGGAAATGTAATACTGCGACATTGGTGCTCGTACAGAAGACAAAAAAGCGATATAGAACAATTGCAATGGCGGACATAAATCGGGGTAATAACCCTAGCATGGGGGATCCCCGCATGCGGCCTAGTGCACCAGATAAGGGCTATTATACATACAATAATAGTAAATGAACAGGACAGCATAACACGCAGTAGCTATGCCAATTTTGATACCGCTAATCAGACTTTTGTTCTCTCCTCATGCCCTCCTCTCGCTATAGCCAAGCCATTTGTCCCTTAATCCTCGGTCAGGTCGCCATACTCCCAGATGCCCCTCCTTTCAGACTTTGCCTCTTCTTCTCTGGTCTTTAGACCACTCAAGACATCAGTCGTGGACCTCTCCCACGCCTTGAGCTTCCTCGGCACCATCGCTACACCCTCAGCCACGATCTCGGCGTTGATGCTCTGGTCTACACGATCGCTCTTCTTGGGATCGAACAGCGTCACATAAAGCGTGCCATCCTTGCTGTCGATGAAATCGACGTTCGCGACGAGTTGTCGGCCACCGGTCAGATCTTCGATCGCATACAAGGCATCTTTGAGGTACTCTGGTGATTGCGAGAATTGTACAAATGACAGGACTGCGTCGACAGCTTGTGCTTTGAGCTTCTGGACGCCGAACTTTCCCTGATCCAACGGTCGAAGACGACTCCAAGGAACAACTTCTGAATTGCCATAGTCGACGTAAACCACTTCGCTGGTCTTGGCTTCGCGGTCGTTGCGCCTGACACGTGCCCGGTACCACGCATCGTCCTCGGTGAACTTGGCTGACACGTAGTCGCCTGCCTTTGGTGGACCGTCGAGGTTGGAAGACGAGGAAAGGTGGAATGAACGGAAGGAGTTCATCAACTCGGTCAGGGCACCTGTACCAGTGCCGACCTGCTGGACTTTTAGATGACAGTTCTCAGGATCGATGTGCGTGATGATGACATCCCGATAGTCTTTCCTGCGCTCGACCGCTGCTCCGTCTCCGTTAGTCCCAGTGGTCCCATTGGCGTGGTGCGACTCTCCTGCCTCTTCGGCATCGTGAGACGGATCCCAATCATGCCACATCCCTCTCCGCGCCTCCTTGGCCTTTTGCTCTGCTGCATTCAGCTCGTTCGCGTTGCCGGACTTCTCGGCCGAGTAGGCGTGGACTGATGCGAAGCCTTCCTCGACCAGAGATTTGGCGAAGGATTCGCGGTTGACGTACATTGTACCAATAAAGCCACCAACCTTGTCGATATTTTCAACGTCGATTTCGACGTCGCGCTGCATGCAACGACGGTTTGCAAGGTCGTGAGCCTCTTGACCGAATGGCTCCGACTTGTCTCCTGGATTGCGAGCCGATTTTGGGCACGAGATACCCGATAGAACAAAGGTGAGCTTTGCGTTCTCTCGCGGCACAAGCAGAGTGAAACGACTGCCAGACTTGACAAAGTCGACAACAGCAGGAACGCGTCGTTGGCGAGAGAAGAGCGTGAGCTGACGCTTGGCCTGGTCAAGGGAAGCGCTGTAGTCGACGTACTCTTGTTTTTTCGGTGGTTTAGGATTCCACATGCCTTTGCCCTCTGATTTGGCAGTCTCCTCTGCAGCGAGGAGCTCATCGTATATGGGCGAGCGGTCTGTGTCGTCCATTCTGTGCCTGATCACCGAAGCGTAGCCATTTTCCACAAGCAGAAGGCCAACATTCTTCTGGTTGAAGTTTACTGTTGCCATCTCACGCTCATCATAACCCTCCGTAGCTGGCCTCTTTCCATCGATGACAACTCTGACATGCTTTCCAATGAGTCTCTTACGCAGGAACTCTTTGGCCTCGGGCACAAATGGCGCCTGAGCAGGATCCGTTGGTTTGGGCTGTCTCACACTGCTAAGATTGATGCGCTTCTCTGCGCCCGCCTTGTTGCGAAGGAAAAGGGTATCAGCGGAAAATACCCGGCTGACAATGGCCTCGATCTCGCCTGCGGAACCCTTGTTCGATACTGCACCATGGAAAAGGCCAAGTCTCTTGTCTCGAGCTTGGCGTTCGGCTTGTCGAAGCTTACCCATCTCACTACCGAGCATGGTAGAATGATGGTCGACGCAGCGAGCAAGGCCTGATTGCAGCAAAAATTCGGCAATATTACCAACAGGGTGCCTGACTTCACCTACAAGCTGGCCCTGGGGAGAGACGCCGACTACGTTGATCTGTACGCTCCTTTGCAGAAGTCGTTGTTCAACGAAGGAATGCGACTCGGCGCCGAAAGGTTCCGCTGCTTGCTCTGAATTGTCGGAGGAGTTCACGCGTTTTGTTGCGGGAGCGCGAATGCCTGCGACCAGAACCATGGTTTGAATGTGCTTCTTGGGTTCGACCTTGAGTCTGCAAATCAAGCGGTCGCCACTGATGACGCGTTCAATGATAGCTGTATCGCAATCAGCCTCTGTCTGGTCAACGGGACTAGATCCAACTGACCATCAATGGGTTTGCCTTTCCACTCATCGGCAAATGCCTTGGGGTCCGAAATTTCCTGAGCATTCTCAATCCTGGGCAGTGAAGAGTTCCAAAGTCCCTTGTCCTCGGCCTTGGCTCTTGCTTCTAGTGCCTGCAGCCTTTCCAGAAGCTCAATACCCTGTGGCGAATCCTCCTTTTTGCCCGCATCATCTCGCAGTTTCACCCAGCCCTCACCAGTGACAAGATCGAGAAGTTGGCGGCCATCTTGCAGGATTACGGTTCCGTAGTCTCGCGATGAAGGTGTCGGAATGTTGTAGAGCACACTGAACTGCACGATTTTTCCTACACAAAGCGAGCGCAGGAAATCTCTAGATTCGAAGGCGCCAGGCTGAATAGTGTCAGCTCTGATATTGAGAGTATGACGTCCAAAGTCTTGGAGGGCCAACTAACCTCATCTCCCTCTCTTCTGATCCGGGGTGCGCTGACGAATGCGAGACTGAGGGTCCTCTCTTGCGCTGGGTTACGGACGTTGTGCAGAACGAGCGTGTCGCCGGAGAGGATCGACTTTACTTTTGCTTCCATGCGAGACATGGTGAAAAATTGAACGACAGCAATGCAAGTGGATTTTGAAGTTGATCTGCAAGTTTGTCAGCAAGGTAACCGGAGACCACGATGAGAAGTTCCCTGACGAAGGGTGTAGAGCTCAGGAGCTTGGGGACAGGCTGATGTTGGTCTCGTGCTCACCTTAAGAGGGGCGGTCAAGTGTTTGAAGACTTATGACTGGCCGGAAAACACGCCTTTCGCAAAATTGACGCTTGAACTTATGCAATTGAAGCAACGGCGCTCACCAATGAGGTCGAGCAAAACAGGATGATCGAGTCTGTACAAGTTTGATGATTGTAGCTGTACGTTTGTCACAGAGGGGTGATTTTTGGGAGGACACATATCAAGTGTGGGGTATCGGATGGTCGCTCGATCGCGAAGTCACGGGATGCCACTACGCTCCGTCTCGACACAGTTCACAACAAAAGGTTTGCGCAAATCGTGTTATATGACAAAGTGATGGATTACTGCGCCCGCAGATTCATCTACTCGAGTTTTTGATGCCGCTCCTTCGATTCGATGGCATACATACTGTATCGTCATTCACAAGCTGGCTTGCTTTTGACAGTAAACAAATTACTGAGCGATGCCGATGACACCTGTTGTAAAAATTGTCAATACTTGGCTTGAAAATTTTAATAGAAAGGAGTTTGTACTCACCACAGGCGGGACGCGCACCAGCATTGCCAGTCTTCTTGCTCTCTTCGTTGCCTCCCTTTCCGAGATCATCGGTGCCGGCGTGAACGACAATGGTGCGTCCGAGGACGGTGTCAGGACCGATCAGCTTAATCAACTTGTCCGTGACAGAGCCCTGGGCATTACCCTGGCCGTCAGTCTTGAAGTTGCCGAGGTCACCGACGTGGCGCTCAGAGTCTGAGGGGGCGCCGTGAGTCTTGCCATGGGGGTTGACTAGTAGATCTGTCAGCGTATGACTTGGGCGGGGAAACCACACCAACTCACAGTGAGGACCGGCGGAGGTGCAACCGTTGGTGTTATCTCCAAAGGCGTGGACGTGCATGCCACGCTCGGCGTTGGCATCATGGCCGGAGATGTTCCATGAGACGGTGGTCTCGGCGCTCTCAGACGCCTGCTCAAAGGTGACAGTGCCAGAGATCTTGGAGTCTCCACGGAGGACAGCGACTGACAAAGACGTCAGTAACTTGTACCCTCAGCTGCAACGCCGGCCTGAATCCCGTCCAAAGAGCAGCACAGATCTGTGACCACCACACGCTGGTGGATCATTCTGCTTCTAGAAGAAGCGAACCGTTCTGCATGTCTCCCGCCACGCGATGCTTAAGGCTCAATGGTAGCACCTTGATGGACAGCGGGTGACCAGGCCAGGGCTGTGGTTGGCTCGTGGACAGCAGTGTGGTCGACGGCGCCGGCAGGGATGAACAGGTGGGGTACTGCAGCCAATGGTTGGTCAGACGTACCTGCTTTGACCATTTTGAATGACTTTGTGTTCGATTTCGGATTGACTTAATACACGGACTGATCTTTCAGAGAGAAATGTGCTCAAGAGGAGGAGGGCGGAGGGTAAGATTTTGGCGACGAGGCCGCACCAGCAACGAGCACAGCAGCTCCAAGCAGCGGGGCCGGCCAAGTGAGGGGCCCAAGGTGGGGTTGGTCCGAGGGCTTCCGTCACCATCCACCACCACACGCCGTGCCCGCCAAAATACACCACATTGCCGAGCTCTGTCATCATCTCATCATCTATGCATTTTATCAGCACATACCCAATCACCAACCACGAGAGCCGGACTGGGCAACTTTAGCCTCGTCCCTTTACCACGAACACATTAATCACATGTTAGTCAATGCTGGCCGCCGCTTTCGACGAGCAGGGTCTTGAACTTTTGACGCTGACGAATTCATTCACAAGCCTGCCATTTTAGGTACAGGAATTCTAAGCAATTTGGAGTGTGCTGAAGCATCCGAACGTCCATGCCAACGAGAAACCGACTCAAAGTCACAGCAGCGATAGTTCACTCTATTTCTGCAGCTTCTCCTTCAGGATGCCCTTGAGAGTCACGGCGTCGGCAGCAAATTTGCTGATACCCTCGCTGAGCTTGTGCACGGCCATCGGCTCCTCATTGAAGTCGAAACGGAATGCGGACTCGTCGTTGAGGTAGTTCTTCTTCTCAATGTCGAGCGAAGACGCGCTTGAAGCATCGAGCTTCTTGGGCACATCGTCCTTGCTGTTGTACAGCTCCTCAAGCAAGGTCGGCTATTATCTTTGTCAGCCAAAAATTGCTTTTTTTTACATAGTCCACTCACAGCGATGGTCAAGTAGTCGCAGCCGGCAAGCTCGGTGATCTCGCCGACATTGCGGAAGCTGGCACCCATGACGATGGTCTTGTAGTTGTACTTCTTGTAGTAGTTGTAGATGCTCTGCACGCTCTTGACACCAGGGTCCTCTTCCTTGGCGTACTCCTTCTTATTCTGCGCCTTGTACCAGTCGAGAATGCGGCCAACAAAAGGAGAAATAAGGAAGGCGCCAGCCTCAGCGGCGGCGATAGCCTGGGGGAGAGAGAAGAGCAAGGTGAGGTTGCAGTTGATACCGTGTTTCGACTGGAGGATGTGAGCGGCCTTGATACCCTCCCAGGTCGAGGCAATCTTGATCAGGACACGAGACTTGTCAATGCCTTGCTCTTTGTACAGCTGCGAATCGGATTAGCCGGGATGGTCCATATTGCGAACAAACAGTACTCACATCGATGATATGCAGAGCCTTGTTGACGCTGGCGTCGGTATCGAACGAGAACCGAGCATCCACCTCTGTCGACACCTTGCCGGGAATGATCTTCAAGATCTCCTTGCCAAACTGAACGAGCAGGTTGTCAAGCGTAGCATCGACCTGCTCGTCGATGTTCTTGCCGTGCTGTTTGCCATAAGCCACAGCATCGTCGATCAACTTGTGGTATTCAGCCTTTTTGGAAGCAGCCAGGATCAATGAAGGGTTGGTTGTGGCATCTTGAGGCTTGTACTTGTCGATGGTGGCGAAGTCGCCAGAGTCACACACGACAACCTGGACGGAAATTCATCAGCATTCATGAAACCGTGAAATCCGACTGTCACCAAAACATGGAGACATATATTAAGGAACTCACAGTGCCGGTGGATTTGAGCTGGTCGAGGCTGCTGGACATGATGTTTGAGTCGATTTGAAAGTATTAAAGTAATTCTTGACTTTCGAAGGTCAATTGAGGTAGGATGGTAGGTGGGGGTGTTGTGTGAGAGCGGAGGATGCGATTGTTGGGATTGTTGAAGCTTTAAAGAGAGGGGAGTGGCGGGGCACTCACCCCGTTCGCGGCGGAAATTTTGACCCTTGGCCCAATGACGCCGGACCTCGTAGTTCGCGGTTTCGGTCGCCTTCTTCCTACCTCACCGCCATCGTTCACCACCCACCGGGACCCTCTCTCCGTGCTCACTGCTGCCAAATACCCGCCAAATTCCCGACACAGGCTGATTCAGCATCCTACTGACGGCCCCCGCGCTCCTCCGGCTGGTTGCCTTATGTCGACTTCCGAAATTTGTTCGTTCCGATAGCACTCGTTGCATTTCTGGTCATCGGGATTCGAGTGCTTCGTACTTGGTTTCCGGACAGATATAAGACACATTTGCACGATACTCATTCAATACTCATTCTTCAAAAATGGTGTGAAGAAATTGAATTTGGATCATTAGATTGACAAGTAAACACGCTCGTTATTTTGGATCCATGCACGCATAACGTGCGTCGCGTCTGTACTCCTGCGCTATGCTTGACCCACCGGACGCAGTATTTTTTGCATCGTCTTGGCTACGAAGCAAGCATCTCTTGATGGTCAAATTGTTTCGTCTGATGCGGTTTGCGCGACGCGCGGCAACCAAGATGCTCGATCCTGGCTTCTCTTGGGGTATCTCTTGATATGAAAAACACACAAGAAATGGAAAGTCGGTATATCATGTCTTCGCATGGATTGCTACAGGTTGTCATGAAGCATCACTCACCCTCGACGGTTGTCCACAGCGGATCCGTCGACTTACGAGATCAGGAGGTGAATTGCAAGGGATCAATCAACGCATCTGAAGAAAAGCGAAGCCTGGGCTCGTAGGGAATGAAGGACTGCTGGGCCTGTGCAGTCTGCTCCACGTTCGTAATTTGCTATTTCCAGTCAGTAAAAGATCTCGAGATGTGTTGTCGCGATAATACCACATTCTCCTTGTCCGGCTGTATGCCGGACTCGTCGCGGATAGTCACTCCGCTAGTGACCATGACCTGCGGGAATTTGCGCCATCCGCCTTCCGGAGTTGGAGACCTGGAGTTAGAGCCGTCTGACGAGGGCGACTCAACGTCGTGGCCCTGGCGCACGGGAGGCGAGCCAACTCCAGTCGCCAGCGAGAGTGTAAGCTCCGGATCGTACTCATCTTCGCTACCGTCGTCACTGATATCCGAATCTGACTTCTCGCCTAACCTTGGTTGATCTTGCCAATTAGCTACAGCACCGGATTCCGCATGTGCGAAATCGTCTGGCGGCTCAGGCTCGTAGTCCTCAGACGAAGAGTCGGAGATATCCATAGGTACGGACTCATCGCCATCCTCTGACTCTTCGCCTGTCAGATCCTCAACTGATGTACTTTCCTGAAGACCTTGTTCTACTCTTAAAGGCTCAGGCGTCGGATAATCACCACTGTCAATGCTCATCGGCGCGTCGTCATCGTCGTCATCGTCGCCGTTACTTGCCTCGTTGGCAGCATCACCGCCAGATGCTGACGAGCTCGCGGCGATTTGCTCAACGCTGGACTCGGCGCTCAAATCTGTATGTGGAATCTGTATTGCTTGCGCTGACATTTCACTGCCTGATTCGGTTGGATAGGTGTTGCTGGCTTCTGGTGACATCCTCGTCCTAGAAGCAAGTGCAGACCCATCCTGAATAAGCTCGGGCTCAGAGCCTGCGTTCACAATGCCGCAGGCTTCATCGTTCGGAATTGCCGAAGCTGTGTGGTCTTCTCCATCAACTACGTTCGTAGCCTCCTTGACGAGAACCTGAGATATTGTTCCCTGATATTCCTGAGATGGCGCTTTGATTCGAGTTTCGGGTGATCCATGATCAGCAGGCGACTTGGACGATTGCTCTCTCTCGCGCATTTTCGCTGCGATACGAGCGTTCAACAAAGCAATGTCGCTGGTGAGCATCTCCAGCTTGTCGGAAGAGTCGTGCTCGTCATCGGTGTTCTCGGAGCTGCTAGCCTCAATAATCATCGGTATTTGTTGATCAATTCCCATTGGGGACTTGAAAGGGGTCGTTTCAGGGACTGATGTCACCTCGCCAGTGTCAGAGACTTCAATGAGATCCAAAGCGGTCAATCGACCTTTAGTCGTGCTATAGGGATCCGGGAAATTATGAGAAGGCGACTTATCCTGCGTAGATTCGGGGTCAGGAGTGGCAGAACCCGAATGTACAAGGTTCTTTGTTGACTCGACTGAGGCAGCTTGTTGTTTGCTCGCATTCTCAGCTCTCAGAGCTGCAATCCTCATTTGAAGTTTGCCCATGTCAAGCTGCTTCTGGGCTCGAGTTGTCTTTGAAGACGGAGCGGAATTGGTGTCAGACACCACTTTTGTTGACGTACCTGACGTCTTGGATTCATCAACTTGAGGCAGCTTCGTCTTGACTTTTAGAGCAGACTCAGCTTTGGACCCTTGACTGACCTTCTTCAAGGCCTCCAGCCGTGATTTGTAAGCCTGCGAATCATTTGATTTCGTCTTGGCGGGTGGGGGCTTTGGCTGAGCCTTGAGTAATGGTACAGACTCATGCGACCGCTCATCTGTCGTGCCAATGCTATTGTCATCAATCTTGGAACCTGTACTCTTAAGATTTGACGAAGGTGAGACCACTGCGGCTTGGACTGTGCTATGGTCAAGATCCGGGGTTCTTGAGGATAGTTGGACTTGGGGTGCATTGTGCGTTGGCCTAGCCAGCAAAGAATGTGGCTGGGTCTGTTTCCGACGTGCTTGTGCGATGCCAGATATGTCTTGAATAAGTTGATCCACTGGAAAGCCGTTCGCGATAAGTGTGGCAATTATTTGCTGCGCCTGCACTCTTTGCGCTCGCAGGTTGTCGACCCCACTTGCGGCTGCAACCTTAGTCGCACGCGACTCGTCGGCGGGACTTCTTGCTTTGCGCTTTCGTTCGTTGACAGGTGAATATGCGACTGAGGATATATCCATGGAAGCGTCAGTCAACTCGCCTTCCTCTCTATCGGAAGGCCCTGACGGTTCCGCGCCCAGCGTGGTTTCAACAGGTGAAGTTGCTTTCGATGTGAATGTCCCATTATCGTTGGGAGAATCTGCTTCCTCAACAATGTCGGGTTCTGCATGTTGGACTGCTGCACGTAGTTGCTTAGTATCTGAGCTTGTGAATGAAGGCAAGAGTGGCAACGACTGCTGCGCGGCCGATTCGGGTTGGGTCAGGTAAGCACCATATGAAGAATCGTGCTGGCTTCTTCCGGCAATACTGTCAGCCTGCTGTAAAAAGAGTCCCGGGATTTGCATTGGATTTGCCATGCTTGAAGATAGGTGCTCTAGTCAAGAGCGAGTAACGGGAGAATTGATCTTGAACTGCAGAAGTTAGCGAGTCATGCTCTATAGTCGTTCGGCTTCCTCCAGCATCTCAGTCGAAACAGAGCAGCCCCATCGCCACTGTTACAGCCTCCTACTCTGTACGAATATCTGAAGTGGAACGAGTGGCGCAGGTAAGGTGATGAGATAAATTATATGAAAGGGCGGATGCTTGGCACGAAATCGTGGAGACTACGTGATCCTCGCATCTAGCCGCCATGCCGCTTTAGGGTCGACGCGGCCCGACCCGGTTTGTTTACTGGGGGTGACTTCCAAGGTCAACAATCGCCGAAAAGTTCGGGATGCCCACAATCGCTATCTACCCTCCACCGGCATAGAGTCTGTGCTCTCGGAGTACCAGCCGTTGTACATATCTTTTGTTGCTACTGCTGGAGTTTTGCTGTTCTGTCGCCTTTCGCATGTTTCGGCGATGGCTTTGTAACCCCAATACTAACCGCAGGAATAGCAGGTCGAGGTCACCAATCATTCGATATGGCCTCCCAGGCGCCGAACGGGCCCCGCTTTCGCGGAACTCCCTTCGGAAGAACAAATGGCACACCATCTCCTGGACCGCCTCCGGGACATGCGCGTTCTAAGTCAGCAATCATGCAGTCACCGCTTTCCAAACCGAGCTCAGCAGGTCATGCGCGAAACAACTCACTGGCGGACATTGGCTTGATGACGACCGGCTCGACAAGTCGACCAAGCTCAATGATATCAGCACGTCAGGGATCGCCAGCGCCTGGCACATTTGCTCCCAAATTCATCAAGGCTGAGCTCGACGGAGCTTCGGACAGGGTAGGGGGTATCGAGGGAGAGAACGATTTCTCAGGAAAGCGCTATGTCTGGGTTAAGGATGCAGACAAAGCTTTCGTGAAGGCTTGGGTAGTGGAAGAGCTTTCGGACACAATGCTGAAGGTCCAGTGCGACGATGGAAGCGTGAGTGCATGTCTGGTATAACGAGCTTAGGGGTTGTATTAACGCTGAGCAGCAGCGCGATGTCGAAGCTGACAATGTCGACAAAGTCAATCCTGCCAAATTCGACAAGGCAGATGATATGGCCGAACTCACGCACCTCAACGAGGCTTCAGTCGTGCATAATTTGCACATGAGGTACGACTCTGATTTAATCTACACCTACTCTGGTCTGTTCTTGGTCACGGTCAACCCTTACGCTCCCCTTCCAATCTACGGACGCGATTTTATCAACATGTACAAGGGAAGATCGCGCGAAGAATCAAAGCCACATATCTTCGCTGTCGCCGACGAGGCATTCCGCAACCTAGTAGATGAAGGCGCAAATCAGAGCATCCTTGTAACGGGAGAGTCAGGAGCAGGCAAAACCGAGAATACAAAGAAAGTCATTCAATATCTCGCATCAGTTGCGAATTCGGAAACGCCTCGTGTGAAGGCTAGCACCAAGCAGATGTCCAATCTCTCCGAACAAATCCTTCGCGCCAATCCAATTCTCGAAGCATTTGGTAACGCACAAACTGTACGGAATCACAACTCGTCTCGATTTGGAAAATTCATTCGGATTGAATTCACAAGAGCGGGGCAGATTGCAGGCGCCTTCATTGACTGGTATCTCTTGGAGAAGAGTAGGGTTGTCAGAGTCAACGGCAAAGAACGCAACTACCACATCTTTTATCAACTTCTGCAAGGCGCGGATCGCTCTGTTCGGGAGCGTCTCCTCTTGGGGAAGGACGAATGCGATGCCTTCGAATACACTCGTCACGGAAATGACTCAATTCCCGGCGTTTCCGACGAGTCTGAGTGGAACTCTCTCATTGAAGCTTTCCACGTTATGGGATTTACCGAGATCGACCAACAATCCATTTTGCAGACAATCGGAGCAATTCTTCATCTCGGAAACATCATCGTGGAGAAGGAAAGCTTACGTGGAGACCAGGCCGCGATCAACCAGAACTCTATGCCGTCAGTCGATAAATTCTGTAAACTCACCGGCATTCCTTCAGACATGTTTGTGAAAGGACTACTCCATCCTAGGGTTAAGGCAGGACGAGAATGGGTCGAAAAGGTGCAAACTCCGGAACAAGTACGCCTGGCAATTGATGCCTTAGCAAAGGGTATCTACGAGAGAGGATTTGGTGACCTTGTTAGCCGTATCAACTCGAGACTTGATAGATCTGCAGAGGCCTCAGAAGACACGCACTTCATTGGAGTCCTGGACATCGCTGGGTTTGAAATCTTTGACAATAACAGCTTTGAGCAGCTGTGTATCAATTACACGAACGAAAAACTGCAACAATTCTTCAACCACCACATGTTTGTTCTCGAACAAGAGGAATACGCTCGAGAGCAGATAGACTGGAAATTCATCGACTTTGGGCGCGATCTTCAACCAACGATCGACCTGATTGAGTTGACCAACCCCATCGGCATATTTTCGTGTCTGGATGAGGATTCGGTCATGCCAAAAGCCACCGATAAATCCTTCACGGACAAGTTGCACACACTATGGAGCAACAAGACGCCTAAATACCGTAAGTCGTTACTCAATCAGGGTTTCATGCTCACACACTACGCCGCCGACGTAGAGTATTCGACAGAGGGATGGTTGGAGAAGAATAAAGACCCTTTGAACGACAACGTGACTCGGCTGCTGGCAGCATCGAACAACAAACATATATCAAAATTGTTTGCCGACTGCGCAGAAGTTGAGGATGACATGAGCGGTGGACGTAGCAAGGTCAAGCGCGGCCTTTTCCGCACCGTAGCTCAGAGGCACAAAGAACAACTTTCCAGCTTGATGGGCCAACTACATTCCACACACCCTCACTTTGTTCGTTGCATTCTTCCCAATCATAAGAAGCGACCGAAGCAGTGGAGCGCTTCCCTGGTTCTGGATCAACTACGATGTAATGGTGTGTTGGAAGGTATCAGGATTGCAAGGACTGGTTTTCCAAATAGGCTGCCCTTCGCCGAGTTTCGTGCACGTTACGAAGTCCTTTGCCCCAATATGCCCAAAGGCTATATCGAGGGCCAGGCCGCGGCAAAACTCATACTGGAAAAGCTACGCCTCGATCCTTCGTGGTTCCGTGTCGGTCTTACGAAGGTTTTCTTCCGAGCTGGTGTTCTTGCAGAGCTTGAAGAGCAGAGAGACGCTCTTATTCAGGAGATTATCGCTCGTTTCCAGTCTATTGCTAAAGGCTATATTCAGCGAAAGATCGCTCACAAACGCTTGTATCGCGCCGAAGCCACCAGGATTATTCAGAGAAACTTCCAAGCATATTCTCAGATGCAAGGAAACCCCTGGTGGACCCTTTTCAATCGCATGCGGCCCTTGCTTGGAGCCACAAGACAAGCCACAGAGGTCAAAAAGCGCGAAGAAGAGATCAAGAAGTTGCAATCACTTATGCACGAAGAAGAGGCGAACCGCCAAAGGGTAGAAGAAGATAGGCGTCGTGCGGAGAACGAGATGCAGCGAATCCAGCAGACACTCGAAAGTGAGAGGGCGTTGGCACTGGACAAGGAAGAGATCTTCAAACGACTGCAAAGTCGTGAGACCGAGCTTACGGAGAAGCTTCAGGACGCGATTGCGGATCAAGACCATCTCGAGGGACAGATCGATGGTCTTATGTCCGCAAAGAAAGCTGCGGAAGAAAGATCCAGTACCATGCAACGTCAACTTGAACAAGCAGGCGCCATCATCAGCAACTTGGAGGACGAGAAGCATGCATTGAACGACCGCATCGCTCAGCTCGACCAAAGAATCGTGGAGGTAGAGAGATCGAAATCCTTGCGTACCGAGGCGGAGGAGAAGCTCGATCAGGAGGTCAAGATGCTTCAAAGTCACTTGAGCCTAAAGGACCGCAAAATGCAAGAGCTGGAATCCAAGCTGGTCTCTATGGATCAGGATCTATCTTTGCAACTCTCGTCAGCCACCAAGGAGCTGCAGACGTCCAAAAAACAAGCACGGGATTTGCAGGAGGAAAACCGTTCAGTCCGAGAGCAAATGAGAGAGCTCTCCTCAACATCCACCAGTTTCGAAGATGTCATTCGTCAGAAAGATGGCGAGCTTGCCATCATGAAGACAGACTTGAAGAAGTTCCAGGACGACAGGCGACGTTTTGAGGACGAGAGACGGCAACTGACGGACCGTCACGATTCGGTACAAACACAACTACGAAGTTCACTTGCCGAAGTTGAGGCGATGAGATCACAGCATGTGCAATTAAACCGTGAGGTTGCAGATGCAAAGCGTGCTCTGGAAGAACAAGCCAACGCGACGTCTCAAGCCAAAATCCTGGAAAACCAAATTCATGATCTCAAGTCGGAGCTCTTCCAGGTCCGGACTGAGCTCAGCCGAGAACGACAGTCGCGCGACGACGTCAAGAAGATCGCCGACAGTGAAATTGAGAACATTAGACGGGATTACAACGCCTTGAACGATTCTAAAGTCACCATTGAGAAGGAGATGTATGCTCAATCTGACATCACCCGCCGTGCCATGGAGTCAAAAGCTGCTGCAGACAAGGAGAGGAAAGAATATCAGGCCGAACTTCAAAAGCTCCGGAGAGATTTCATCGAGTTACAAGAAGCCAAGATCGAAGCCGAGGCTGCTGCCGAGAACAAGATCATGAAGCAAGCAACAGAGCGTCAAGGAGTACTCCGCCGCGAGCTGGATGACAAAGACCAGGAGCTTCAGACTGTCGACAATGAGCGCGCGGCTCTCGCCAATGAGGTCCAAAGGTTGAAGAGGCTCATCGGAGACTCGGACAACTTCAAACTTCATCATGACCAGCACAAGGAACGGCTCGAACGCGAGCTTGTCACCATCAAGGGTAGACTCACGGCTTCCGAGAATGACAACCGTGCTCTGTTGAACAAAATCCAGCAGAAAAACCTCGACATTGCTCGATCAAATTCGAAGGCTGGCGACATTCAGAGGACCAGGATGTCGCAGGTCGTCTCAGAGAAGTCCAAGGCGGACGACGAAGTGAAACGACTCGCGCGACAACTTGGAGACGCTCAACTCACCATCAGCTCGCTTGAGAAACAGAAGGAAAAGCTTGCTCTCAGTCTGGAAGACCTCAACCACGAGATGTCAAGGGAGCATCGTACTACCAGAAATGCAGAGCAAGCATCTTCCACCGTGAATTTGCAACTTGCTGATGCAAACCGCAAGCTCGAAACGGAGCGACAACTGAGGACACAGGCACAGACGAACAGTCGTGCTGTTCAGACCGCTCTCGACGCAGCTAATCGCGAGTTGGCCGAGTGTCACGAACACCTTCATCTCTTGCAAAAGGTCTTCGACCCGGACATGAAGGATGCAGTGCCCCAAACCGATGGAGCAAAGCCTGATCTGAGTCGGTCCATTGATTTGGCCAGGAAGCTAGAAGCCTCGCAATCTGCATTGACTATCGCCAACGAACGAGCCAGCCGTGCCGAGTCACAGCTGGAGAACCTCAGGTCGCAGCACCATGACGAGCTCCAAGAGACCGAGAATCGCCACAACAACTCCAAGCGTGCTCTCTTGGAAGAGATGAACAACAATCAAGTCAATGCTCGTGCCTCCCCAGCAAACAATTTCCGTCGTGAATGGGACGCGCGAAAGACCTTCTCTCCTGTCAACACCCCTTCGCAACCGCCTCGTAACATGGGAAACCATAGAAGTGACTCTGCTCGCTCGGATCGCACAACCGACACCATCACGTACAACAATCGCATGGATCTTGCTGCCGAGCTGGAGATGGTCCAAAACCAGTTGCAGATGTCGGAGATGCGCAACCGTCACTTGCAGACACAAATGGAACGATCAAGCCCAGCGAAAAATGGCAACCTGGATGACAGTCCTTCAATCATGCGTATGAAGAAGCTGGAGCGGGAAAATCTCCGCCTGCACGATATGCTGGACGACTCTGCCAAGAAGGTGTCTACGCTCGAGCAAAGTGTCCACAATGGACAGCTTACATTCCACGAAGTCCAATCGAAGTCGCACCAGGAGCTGTTCGATCTAATTAATTCGCAAGAGCAGTCGCGCAAAGTACTTGCTACGTCGCATAGGGACACGGTAGACGAGCTCGCGACGGCCAAATCTGCTTTCGACGATTTAAAGCAGTTCAAGAATACTGTCGAGGTCGAGCTTCGCGATGCAAAGTCAGAGCTAGCAGACGTCAAATACGAGCGGGAGCAAGAGACTGCTTCCCACTCGCAACTTCTACAAGAATTCAATGACCTGCAGATCCGTCTCGATACGGAGACCTCAAAACTGGTGGATGTCACATCATCGCTTCAGCTTTACCGCGCTCGGGCCGATGAATACTTTTCTAAACTCGAGCAAGCCGAGATCGCAGTGCTCAAGGCATCACGTGCAGAGCAATTCGCGAAGACCCAGGCAAGAGAAGTAGAAGAGACGTGTGCATCCATCATGGCGGAGCGGAAGCAAATGGATGCTCTTGTTGAGGATCTTCAGCGACAAAACCAACAGTTCGAGGAGCGTGTTGAAGACATCCAGGCAGACCTCGATTCGGTGACTCAAGCGAAGAAGAGGCTGCAGAATGAGCTTGAAGATTACCGCAGCCAGCGTGCCATGGACATTGAGGACAAGGAGACTGGTCTGGAACAAACGCGCAGGAAGTATCAGAATGAACTCGCCAACCTGAGCCAGGAATTAGAGTTCGAGCGGGACAACGTCATCCACGCGCGTGGGGAAAACGGACGTCTGAGAGATGAACTTGAGGAGCTCCGCAACAAATGGGACGATGAAGTGCTCAACTCTTCGGCATGGGCCAAGGAGAAGAGCAGATTGGAGGTCGCTATGCAGGACTTGGGTAACAGCAGAGATGAAGCCACCACAGCGCACAATGAAGCACAAAGCAAGATCGTCAATCTCTTGAGCCAAGTGAGGACTCTGAGGACCAACGTGGACGACGCGGTGGCGGAACGGGACCTCTTGATGAAGGAGAAGAAGGGTCTCGAATCACGACTGGCAGAAGCGGCCGACCGCCTCCAGACGTTGAGCAGTACTGCCAGCCCAACCAAGAGAGACATGGCTCTGTCTGACAAGGAAGTTTTGGGACTCAAGAGTCAGCTTGCGCAACAGGAAGACATTGCCTCTGCGGCAGTTGGGAAGATGAGACGAGCAGAGCTGCTGGCTCAGGAAACGCAGAAGGAGATCGCCTCGGAGCGCGAGACTTGCGTGCGCCTGCACCGAGAGAAGGCCGATATGGAGAAAGCAGTCAAAGAGCTACAGCTCAAGTGCATCGACCTTGAGACCAAGGGTTACTCGAGCGCAAGCCAGGATGTGCGCTATCTCAACTCAAGAATCCATGAGGTAGGTTTCATATCCGTCTAGATTGCAGAGGCCAGGCTAACCGTGTCATAGCTCGAGACACAGCTCGAGAAGCTCGAGTCGACGCGCTCAAGCGAGGCAAGATCTGTGCGCAACGTTGATCGGACGGTCAAAGACTTGCAGTCTCAAATTGAGCGGCGGGAAAAGTCCACACAGCTTCTGACCGAGGACCTCAACAAGGCACGTGACAAGATCGGGTCACTTCTCTCGACCATCGACGAGCTGCAGGCGACCGACTCGTCGTCGCAACTCGCGGCCAAGCGTGCGGAGCGCGAGCTACGAGAAGAGAGGGAGAAGGTCCTGCGGCTGGAACGTGAGCTTGAAGGCTGGAAGGGTCTTCGGCTAGAGCGCAACAGCGTGCAGCGCTCCGGCACATTGGCGGCACTGAGCGACGATGGGCGGTCGAGGAGGGGTAGCAGTATAGGACCGCCGGGTGGTGGGTATGCTGGGGTCCGGACCAACGGAGACCTGCTCGACGTACCGCAGCGGAGGCCGAGCTTCACCAAAGGCTTCTTGTAGGTCAAGAATCGATTGGGATCAGGGGAGTTGGTTCGCGGCAGGGCGGCGAGGGAATGGAGATCGGGGGAGTGATTGGGTAATACATGATAGACGACGGATGGACATGGATATGGACATGGGCTACGGTTGTAACGGCACGTCTTCGGTGTATATATTGCTGTGCATGGCGCGGATGAGCTCGTGATGCAATGTTAATTTTTCTCTCTTGCATTCTAACAAGCGACAATGCCATGTAATGGTCAGCGGGTATGTGAATCAGGTATCACGTGAGACGTCGTCAGAGTCTCCCGGATTCCTGGCGGGCGGGATCGTCATTGTGTTCCAATGTTCACGACGACCACGACACTCACTTTCCCCAGCCTCAGCCTGCGCCTCACACCCGCCATGTTTTCTTCACAATCGCTGAGCCTGCAGGCTCCCGACTTCCACCATACAGCATGACACACATCTTATGACATTACACGTACTCGAGCAACTGGAACGAATCAATTAATGCAACCGTGATTCGAGCCTCAAGAGATGGCGACTTTCAAGCAGAGCAACCGCCAGCCGCGGTCGTCTCTGCAGAGTCGGCAGAGAGTCAACAAATGGGCCGCTGTGATCGTGCCTCTCATTATTGCTGGTGCCGTCGGTTATGCGACTTGGGTTGTCGTAGTGCTTGTCGGAGGTATTGCCGTTTCGTCGGGTTCCGAGTAAATGGTCGACTAACGTTATGCAGTACACTATCTTCTGCAACCCGGACCGAACACGAATGTCGCCGCCCGGCCAGGGGCTGCAGGCGCGATCATCGCCATCTACTTCCTCCTGTTCTTCCTCATGGCTGCCGCATACTTCCGCACCCTTCAGACCGCTCGCTGGAGCCCTGGTTATGTCCCTCAAGGCCCGGCGAGAGATACCTTGAGGAGCACATTCGTGGAAGAGCCGTACGTCGAAGTCGAATGGCCGTGCAGCAAACCCAAGCATTCGCAGGAGTCCGATCTTGAAAAGCAGGAGGATCGGCAAGGGAAAGTACCAGGCTACTATATTCACACGCTGGACATGGATGCCATCTTCAAGGGCGACGTTGCGCCACCACCAGGCATGGAGGAATTTTACAGCCACGATGTCTTCCAGTGCGACCCCAACGGCCTGCCTATCTGGTGCGGAACATGCAGAAATTGGAAGCCCGACAGGGTCCATCATTGCTCGGACAATGGGCGTTGTGTGCTGAAATTGGACCATTACTGTCCATGGGTCGGAGGAGTGGTCGGCGAGGCAAACTTCAAGTTCTTTGTACAATTCAACATCTACGGCATGCTGTACACGGCCTTCATCCTGATCGTCATGGCCGTCTTCGTCGCCGAGGCCAAGCGCGTAGGTACTGGTATGGTCAATGTTCCTTGGATAATCGCCATCGCTTTGTCGGCCATGTTCTTCTTCTTCACCTCCGGCATGGCTATGAAGTCCAGCCAAGACCTCATTCGCAATCTGACTACGGTCGATGCGATAGACCATCAAAGACGCACAGTCTTCCTCGCTGTGAAGCTCTATGATGGACAGACGGGACCGCTGCAGAAAGAGGGCCTACACGATGCCATACCCTGGCAAGGCACGATAGCATACCCATTCTACACGCGCGACACTCCGGAAGCCGATCGGGCGCCTCGCACTACTTTTGCGATTCTATGCACCCCACCAGGTCTCAACCCATGGAATCTTGGGCCGCTCGGCAACTGGCGCGACATCATGGGGAACTCGTGGTTTGACTGGCTTCTGCCGCTCCGCAAGTCGCCGTGCTGGGACCACAGTAGCAAACAAAGCATGTACGCCCTCGGACCCGGGTTTGAGGAGCTGCTACGACGCGCCGGGATCGAGTCTGTCAAACGCGCACACCGGCCAAGGCGCGGTCCACGATCTAGAAGCGCGGATCTCGAGTCTGCAAGACGGTAGAGTGTCCAGATAGGCCAATGCATGATTGGAAGCAGCGGTTGATATGAGACACCCCCTTTTCCTTTACCTAATACTAGTTCATGCATGGATGAACATAGCAACGGGCTCGCTTGTGGTGTACAAATAGTCTCATAATTACCTATAATCGCCGTTTCCCTGGCATCAGTCAAAATCTAGACTATCGTCCTGAGAAAGATCCTACATTACAAGGTGATTCAGAACACCATATCCGCTGTATACGGCAGTCAAGTCCACGTAGCCCTTTACGCCTCGACGACCCCCGTATCATCCTCCGGCAAACCTTGTATCACCTCATCCACAATAGAAATCAGCTCCTCGACATCCGGCCGCTCCGCCGGCTCCACCCTCAAGCACCGCCTAACCACATCCTTAACAGCGGGACTTATCGTCGCCTCTCCCGATTTTGTCGCATCCGCTGTCTGCGTTACAGCCTGCTTCCCCCTGCTCTTAGCACTACTCTCCCCGCCCTCGTCCGGAAACCGCCAATCCCCGCCCAGCACGCACAGGCTCAGACTGCCGCCCGTCTCGTCGGAGCGGGCTTCGAAGGGGGACTTGCCGACAAGGCAGGCATAGAGCGTGCAGCCGAGGGACCAGATGTCGACTTTGGTGTCGATCGTGGTGCCGGTTTTGACGTCGAACAGCTCTGGCGCACGGTAGGGCATGGTGGAGTGCTCGGCGGCGGTATCTTGCACGGCGAGGGCTTGAGAGCGGGATGTGATTGGTGTTGGGGAGGGAGACAGGGAGCCCAGATCCATTAGGATGGGCGTGAGGCCGTCGTCAGAGATCATGATGTTGCCTGTTCGTCCATGTCAGTCAGGCTCTTCTCGCTCACCATTCGTTCTGAAGTCGTGTATACGTACCAGGCTTAATATCCCTATGCGCATACGCCCTGTGTTCTCCCTCCGCCCTCCCTTCCGCCGCCAACCCCGCCTCATTCTCCAAAAACCCCTCCTGCTCTTCTTCCCCCTCCTGACCCGCCGCCCTTCGCGCTTCTCCCCTCACCCGTCCGGCCTTCCCCACCCCCTTCCGTCGCACCTTATAGTCATGCATCTCCCTCAGCGCCTCGCACACCCCTCGGAACAACATCATCAGCCTGCGCTCCGGAAACCTGCTCCCATTGACGAGGTTCGCATTGATCCCGTCCTGCAGATTCCCCCGCCGATAGTACGGCAGGAGGATATACACCGTCTTCGCCCCTCCGCCCTCGTCGCCGGACTGCCCGAACCCGCCTCCGCCGCCGGACTTGTCCGCGACGACGGCGTGGTCGATCGCGGAGATGATGTGCTTGCTCCCGCCGAACAGGGCGTAGGCTTCGACTTCTTTCATCGCTTGGCGGACGGACTCGGCGCCGAACGGGCAGCGGATTTTCTTGAGCGCATAGAGTTGAGGGTTGGGTGGGGATTGGACGAGGTAGACGTAGGAGAAGCCGCCTTCGCCGAGGAGGCGGAGGATTTTGTAGGAGGTGGAGTTGAGGGTCAGGAGAGGGGAGGAGGGGAAACAGGAGAGACATTGCGTGAAGGACCAGAGGGTGTCGAGGAGGTACGAGGTTAGTGTTGAGGTGGACATTGTGCGTGCTGTGGTGCGGAATTGTCGTCGGTATCAGCGTCGCCGGAGGTTTGAAGCGTGGTCAGATCGTTAATAAATTTGGCATTGGCGTGGACATGGACTGCCGGGGAATGAGATTGCAGAGAATCGCTTAGGAACGAATGGTCGAAATCTCGGTGGTGGAAGAAGAATCGAGGATGGTGGAAGCTGGAATGTTGGACGGCGGCGCTGACGTTCCGCGGCGAGCCAGCTTGCTTCAGCTTCCTCGGCCAAGCTCTATTGAGTACAGTAGCGCAAGTACCACTTCGTCGCTTGATCACTTGAGCTTGGTGCAGTAGCCAATTAATGTTTGAACTCAGGTATTCGTGCATTCATGGGTATAGTGAACTAGTCAATCGACTCCAGCCTCTCCAAACAATAACGTACAAGATTCACCACAAAATCATTTAAGCACTGTCGACCAGCGCGACCATCAGCCTCTCGTAGTGACCGCTAGTCTCACCCTCGATTCTATTGCGCAGCTCCTTCTTGTAGAAATGCCTGTACGCGGCCTTGGCCTGCTGCATC
The DNA here is from genome assembly GCA_010093895.1 of Myriangium duriaei CBS 260.36. NCBI lineage: Eukaryota > Fungi > Ascomycota > Dothideomycetes > Myriangiales > Myriangiaceae > Myriangium > Myriangium duriaei. Next base: position 1,462,038 of record ML996083.1, read on the forward strand.
CGACCGCGGTCTCGGCTGATCCGCACCACGCGATTGACGAGCAGATTGTCCTTGGTGCCCATGCCCGCCATCGATGCCTCCAGAAGTGACGCATCATGTTTCGCCCTGTCGACAGCATTGTTGAGAATGAACAGCAAGGCGTCTTCCATGTGGCCGGAGAAGTTCTTTTTGAGGACCTCCTCGAGCGATCGGTGGTACTTTTGCTGATACGCCTGGTTGATGGCTCGGAGCTGACCGTCGGATTTGGACGTCAAGATGCTGCATACAGCGATCTGGTCGCAGCCCACCTTTTGGCCTTCCGTAGCACGATATACCTCCTGCACATCGGCATCCACCTGCTGCGGGATGATCGGGGTGGAATCTTCGTTGCGTCTTGCGGCCAAAACCATGTTGAAAAGTCGTTCCGTCTTCATCGACAAATCGCCCTGGACGTCGGACTCGAGCGAGCGCTTATACGTGCGGTGATATGCCGCTTTGATAGCATTCATGTCGGCATTGGAGCGACCGAGCAGGACATCGTTCAGAACGGTCTCCTTGGTGCCGATGCCAGAAATGGCGTCATTCAAATTGTGCACATCCTGCGCGAGCGGACCACGCGCAATCGCAATCAGACCATCGCGGAAATAGCCAGAAGTCTCAGAGTGTATGTCCTTGATCAAATCGCGTCTGTGGCGGTGGGCAAATGCCTGTTTGACGCCTTCTACCTGTAAAGGATCCAAACGGGACATGACTGCGATCAGGCCTTTCTCATCGGTGCCGAAGCCCTTCATGGCGGCACGCGCTGCGTCTGCCTCTCGCGACATGTCCATCGGAGGAAGCTGTCCCGGAACGTAGCCCAGTGAAGGTGGCGCAGGCGGGCCGCTCATGTAGCCACCCTGGGCTGGCGGGCCACCGTAGTAGCCTTGATTGCCTTGAGGCTGCCCATATGGAGGAGCGCCGTACTGACTCGGCGGTGGAGGCTGGCCGTACTGACCAGGGGGTGGTGGCTGACCATACTGACCGGATGGCGGAGGTTGACCATACTGACCGGGTGGTGGAGGCTGCTGATGATATCCATGGGGCGGCGGCGGTCCGTGTGGGTTGTGCTGGGGGGGATATGGAGAGTGGCCGCCTTGAGGAGGGTAGGGTTGCTGGCCGTAAGGCTGCTGACCGTAGGGTGGCTGACCGTAATAACCTTGCTGCATTGTGGAATGTAGGTGTGGGATCGTGGGATGTTGATGGAAGTGGAGAGGTAGCTATCAGGCGGACAGGTATATATCTACGAGAACGGCAGCCACGAGCCGGTAGAACAGATGCAATGACGATGCACAGCCAAATCAACGGGAGCTGATGGGATGTCCGGCTGTGGCTGTGGAGCCGTAAGCCAGGAGCCAGTCAGGCAGAAGCGAACGATTTGCGAACATGGCACATGTCTGAGAAGAAGCAACCGCCGTATCCACTTCTGGCGGCGGTGCTACTGCTCAAGCACACTTCTGCAAGCGCTTACGAACCATGTGCTTTTGCCCAGCACAAACGGCACAGAAGTCCGACGGAAAAAGAGCACAATTGAAGTCAATGGGGCCAATGATTGAAAGCGAGACAGGGAAAGCGGGGCGCCGCGGCGGAGGAAGGGCCCAATCAGGCTTTGCCAAGACTGCTGCGGCTGACTTCAGTGCTGCTCAGCCCGCCACATCATTGGCGTTCTAGGCAAAACGTCCAACACCACTAAGCGCTATACTTGCTGATCCGCACTGGCATCCCTTCTCGCGGTTTCGCCGTCACCGATGCCTGATACATGTCAACTCCCCAGAGTTCCTGGATCCCCTCTGTATCCGACGGCCACGCAGTTCCGTCTCCCTTGAGCTTGTCCAGCTCATCGAAGCACGTTCTCATATCGAAGTTGGCGAACACAATGGCGCACGTGATGCGCATCTCAATCATAGCCAATTCCTGCCCGATGCAATTCCGCGGAGATTTGGAGAAAGCGACGAATGCTTTCTCGGGCGTCTTTTCGAACCATCGTTCTGGTCGGAACACGAATGCATCACTTCCCCAAGCCGCCTTGTTGTAGTGGTTGCCGATTGCCAGATTGAGCAGATCAAGTCCTTCGGTTGCAATCATTTGTCCTGTCGTGGGATCTTTGATGAAGAAACTAGCAGCCATGTAAGTTGCTATGACCAATCCTGAACCATGAAGGATCGACTCACTCTTCGGCGCCTCTCCTCATCGCATTGGCGGGAGCATGCATCCTCAGCGCTTCTTTGATGATCGCTGTGATGTATTCGAGCTTGTTCACCAATGTTGGCTGCTTCTTCATCATTTCCGCAATATTCGCATTCTTGCCGAACACGTTCTCAATCTCCTGTCGCGCTTTTGTCCGTACTTCTGGCAATCTGGAGAAATAGTAGAAGCAGAAGCAGAGTGTGGAAGAGCTCGTCTCGTGGCCTGCGAAGAGGAAGATTTTGACCTGGTTGATAGCGTCTCGCCGGAACTCGCTGTCAAGCTCTTCTTTGCCCTCTCGAGCTGTGTCTTTGAGGAATGTCTCGAACGCTAGATCGATCACATACTTCGACCTCCCTCTCTGTTTTCGTGTTCGCCAGCGTTCAACGAGCTGCTTATCGATGTAGCGATCCATGATCCGCCCGTTCCGCCAATCGTAATAAGATCGTCGGAAATCCCACAATTCGGATGGTCGGTATTGAAACCCCAATGGCATCCAATCAACGGCGCTCTCGAATGCACTGACTAGCTCGTGTTCCTGGTTCTGCGAATTGAAGTCGATGTCCCTGTATCTTGTAAGCAGCATGCACGTCATTGGTGGACAGGAGAACCCACATGACAATTTTGCCAATAATGTCGATTGTCATTCTTGTGACTGGGTGGCTCATACGGAACAACTTGTCCTCGTCCGCATACCGTTCCATTTTCTTACGGAATATCTCCACCTTGTCGACGATATCAGGGATAAGTGTCATCAGATGCGAATTGGAGAAGCCTGGGTTGAACACCGAACGCCACGTCTTCCATCTTTGACCGTCGTCCAATACTAAATTCTGTCTCCCACTCACTCCCTCCAGGTAAGGGACCACAGTGGGCGATTTCGGCATGCTTCGGGTCACCATGAATTGCTCACTGACCTCCGGCGAGCAATTCACCAGCATTGGAGGGCCCATAGGCCACGAGTCTAGCAACATGACATCCGGGAGATTGTACATCATCTTCATCTCTAAGAGCATGGATTGGGCTGCTGTAGTCTTTGGCACACGGCTGTCTGTCCATCAGCGCCGGTTGCATGCATTTGTGTCGATTTACATACGCTATGGTAGCGCCGAATAGCTTGATGTGACCGAAAATCCAGCTGTGGTGTTCCGCGCATGGCTGTTTTAATAAGCATCAACCCACTGGGGGATATGGGAAGAAGTCGTCTCACCAGCGAGCGGAACCTTTTCCTAATCTGGTATCCATTGTGAAGGAATCGGCCTATGTAGACAGTAGCCAATAGAACCAGCGTGAGCACAACCGGCTGCAAGCGAGGTGACACAAGGTCTAGTAGGACGACCATTGTGTAATGCTTTATGCGCGCGCACGAAGTCTAGAATCTGATTATGAAGCTATATAACTCAAAACTCCAGGGACCGTAAGGTACTTATTGCAAAGAAGCGGATCACCCAGCGATCCTGTCCTGTTAGATTAAGCGGCGTGGTAGCTGAAGAATCCGATTCCCCCAATTGGCTACTCCAAGCCGGGTCTTATTTTAGCTGCAGGAGCTTCCATGCAAGTTCGTCAGGAACTGTCTGCTTCAGAGATAGTCTACGCCACATGAATTCTTGATTGGATCAATATTCATGATAGCTTTTGTTCGGCCAGCATTTCGCCGTATTCAGCACTGCACGTGACTTGGTCAAGCATTCCAGACGGCAAGCACATTTACATCGAAGCACCAAACAATTGGAGAAGGTTGCCAGATATTATTTCACGAGCTCTTGTGCATTACTGTGCCCAGAAATTCCATATCTCGAGGAAACTCTCGCAGCCGCCATACCAGCAAAGCCATTATTTTCCTTGAACCACCCTTGCATTATCCCATAATACAGAGCCGCAATAGGGCGGCGTATGGAAGTGGCAAGCATATCATATCTTGGTCCATTATCTTTACTCTACGTAAGAGTGTAGCCACCGTCAACACGAAGATCGGCACCTGCGGAAACGTCAGCAATATGCTCATAGAGCGTAAGACGTCCCAACTTACCGGTCATATAGGCGCTGGCATCGCTGAGGAGGAAGGTAACGGCACCCATGAGATCTTCAGGGCGACCCATCTTACCTTGTGGGATCAGGCTGGTCCACTTCTGCGCCAACTCTGGGTTGTCGTCAAGAATCTTCTTGGTGCTGCACGTCTTTAGTGAGCATTGTTGCTGCATAAGGGGGTAAGTCAGACTTACAGCGCGGTCAACATGTACCCTGGCGAAATGGTGTTGACTCGGATGTTGGCGTGGGCCCATTCCACAGCCAAGCTTGCGCAGAGGTGTCTGACTGCGGCTTTGGCGGCATTGTAGGGCGCCTGGGGTTGTGGCACGTTGACAATGGAGCCACTCATGCTGCCAATCATGACCATGCTTCCGGGAACCTTACGCTCCATAAGATGCTTCGCGACTCCAATGGCAAACAGATAGGTTCCATCCACATTGACACCCCAAAGCTTCTTGACACGGTCATATGGATATGCGATGGCGTCGAAGTTTTCCGTGAAACCGGCCGAGGTGACGAGATTGTCGATCTTCCCGTGGTCTCTGATGACTTCAGCAATCGCTTGGTTGACCGACTCCGGGTCTGCTACGTCTGCGTAGTGAGCAGTCACTTTGGGTACCCTTGTCCACTTGTCAACAACAATGTTTCGCAAAGAATCAAGGACGAGCGACATACTGTTCGGCTCCCGGATTTTCATCCTTGAAACTCTTCACGAGAAGATCTGCTTGACGCTCTGCTTCCTCCTCTGCAGTACCATGTCAGAAGAGAAGCCGTCAGCAAGCCGGCAGCAATGCACTCACTGTTGAGATCCACAATGGCAACATCAGCGCCGCTGACCACCAAGGCCTGGCTCATGACAAGTCCGAGACCGCGAGCACCACCTGTAACGAGGCCGACATTCCCTTCGAGGGAAAAGCTGGCAAGTGTTCGCTTGAAATGGAATCCACCGCGTCCTTGCACAGGCTTACTCCTAGGCATCTTTTCTTCTGCGGGATACTCGACTTGAATTTGGTTGTCTGTTCGTGAGAAGGAGCCCACATGGTCGCCCACCTCACCCTTGTGAGGCTGATCTTCAAGGCGGCGTGGTGAGGTAGAGAAGGCGCTGACCGCAGGCTGACATTGCCGAAGAGGATTGGAAGCCAATCTGGCAGAAGCTAGCGAGGAGTTCTGCAGAGCCCGTGGGGCTTGTCTGAGGAGATGACGATGAAGCATTGTGCTGTGAAAGGACAGTTAGTGAAAGTCCCACCGAAATTGAACTTGTTGGGATGATCGGGAAGCTCACTCGTTGTTCTCGTCGAGGCTGGAGTCTGAGGCTAGGGGGAAGACTTGAAATACAAGTCAATTTCAGACCTCAATAAAGAGTCTGGAGAGCGTAATGCAATGGTGCGGGGAGCAATGCTCTAATGGAGGAAGACAGCGTACCTTTCGATTGAAACGGTTGGAGAAACAAGAAGCTACGAGCTCAGCTCCCCTTTTGTCACTGGTTCTTCAGATGCCGATCAATTCCACACGGACAGTCACCCGCGAGTCAGATCTTACGCTCGGTCTTTGAAGATAACAATTGACGTGTCGAAGAATTGACAGACTTAACGACAATGTGATGTGTAGGTCACAGGAATTAAGGAGAGGACTACGAAAAATCTACACGGCTGAGCAGCTCCCATAAATTCGTCTCCCCCCATCTGTGGCGGCACGGTGGGTCGCGGAGCTGTAGGGAGCTGCCATCTGCTGCAGCGCTATCTGCGAAACCCTGGGCGATGACGTACCGAGTTGCGACCCCACGTTCGAGGACGCGCTATTGCGAATTTCTGCAAGCCGTGCAGCCCCTGTTGGGTTGAACAGGAAGTCCTTAGTCACCATCTTACACCGCTTATTCTGCATGTCACAAAGAAGCAAAGAGGGGTAATCCAGGGCACAAAGTGCAACCTTCACGCGGCAGCTCGATATGAGGATGGTAAATGCATATGCAAGTCTACTTTTTAGATCATCATTCCATGTGTGCAGCATGTAGTACACGACATGCTCACGGCGCTGCTCGATCGGCTGTGCCGCTGCCACGCTGTAAGATTGTTTCACCCACGCAGCTGCGCAAGGAAGATCCCCCACCCTGTACGAACAAGCGGAAGTCGTTTATATCCCGGCCGTGTACCTGATACCTGTCGTACTCGCAGCGTCGTGATATGCCACGTTGATATGTCTCCCGACGACCAGCAGCGATCGAATGTTTGTGTTCTCATCGAATTTGTGCTACCCTTGCGCCTCCCACATTTCCCACAGACCCAACCGCGCTCGCTGCCTATCATATCCTCGTCTCCCGCTCAACCTCGAATTTGAAGTCAAAGTACGGCGGGTCGAAGTGGTGCACACGAACGTATCCGTCCTCACCACCAGAGCAGTACATGGTTCCCAACGGGCTGACGGCAACATAATTGAGCGGACCGAAATGACCGCGTACGCGACCGATCTCCTCCTCGAAGATTTTGTGGAAGAAACGAGCCTCGAATTTACCCTGCCTCGCAGAGGTGGTGGTGACGTCCATGGCAGCTTGACCACCACCCAGAATGACAAAGTCCTTCACTGGTGTGATAGCTGCAGAGTTGAGGGGAGTGTCTGTTGCGTACGTCTTGAGAACTTCCATGTCATCAACAGAAATCAGCTTGGCTGTCTTGTCTTTCGATGATGTGATGAAGTAGGTGCGGTCTGCAGACCATTGGAGATCGGTGACTTGCAGGTCTGCGTCGTGGACAAAGTTGTTAACGATTAATTCGCCAGTTTTGGCGTCCCACTGCGAGACGCTGCCGTCTTCGTGGCCGGAGATGATGTAGCGAGTTAAATAGCTGAAGCCGGCAACGGTGACTTTGGGAAGCTCGTCACACACGATGCGCAGCGAGTGTTCGTTGGGCTGTGGTCCTTCGGGGTCGGTGTTGATGTCGTACACGATGATGGTGCTGAGCTGACCCTGGCGCTTTTCCGTCACACCCAGAAGCTGCCGTCCGTCCTCGGAGAACTCGACTCTCTTAATCGCTGTGCCAAATTCCCACGTCTTGAGAAGCTTGCCCGTCTTGACCTCCCACAGCCGGATCGTGTTGTCAGCGCCTCCAGTGGCCAACAGCACCGTCCGCGGATCTACGTCCACGGTCCAAAGTGCACCCTGATGTCCCTTGTAAACGCCATAGCGCTCACCGTTTGCGCTGTACCACGCGCAAGCGTTGTGATCTTTTGAGACGGAGAAGATGAAATCTCCCTCCTTGCTGAATCTGCGTCGTTTGTTAGCGGCATGTCGAAATTCGTGCGACAGGCGCAACTTGCTTGACCTGGGTCAGGGCACGTTCCTGCGGACTTTTAGCATGTTTTTGCAGCGACGCTGGGCGACAGAGTGGTACTCACGTGGCCCGACAATAGAATGGGTCTCATGTTTGCGATGTAGTATGAATAAGGAGTTTCTAGAAAGTGAGTGCTGAAGTCGTCGCGGTTTGGTGGTCTGCGCGTGCCAAGACAGAAATTTGGCCCACTACCCTACCCCTCGTGCGACTTTCTGACTCGACCGGGACGGAGGTCTGTGCTGCCCGGTCCAGCTTTCCTGTTCGAGCCTCACCAGCGTCTGAAAAATGTGAGACGCGAACACAAAAAAGTCCGTTCCCAACGGACTGGGGCATGACTGGTCAAGGGTCCGAGGAGTCATTATAATCTCGCGGCCCGCTATACTCGGTTGCAGGTATCGCCTTGCACCTCTCGCGTCTGGCCTGACGAGGACTCTCTAGCTGGATCTGGTAGATCTGCTTGTCGGGGGAGACCGCACCTTCGCAGGCTAAACTACCCGAAAAATAATGGGCTACCGCCGTGGGCTGTTGCTCACGCCGCCCCGCTTAATATTTTTCGCTCCCTCTCGCCGACCAGCACCTTTCGTTTCCCTCCACCGCCCTCTGCCCTCACATTCATTCTCACACACTGCAATCAGAATGGGTGCTGCTAAAATCGACGGCAATGCAATTGCTGCTTCAATCCGTGGCCGATTGGCCGACCAGATCAAGCAGAAACAGTCGTCCAACCCCCGCTACCGCCCCGCCCTCACTATCATCCAGGTCGGTGAGCGCTCGGATTCCAGCACCTATGTGCGCATGAAGCTCAAGGCTGCCGAGGAGGCCAACATCACCTGCAGTCTCGAGAAGTATTCGGAAGACATCACAGAGGCCGAGCTCCTCCAGCACATCACTCGTCTAAACAACAACCCCGCCATCCATGGGATTCTCGTCCAACTGCCCGTGCCTAAGCACATCTCGGAGCACACTATCACCTCGGCCGTTGCCGACGAGAAGGATGTCGATGGTTTCGGTACCACGAACATTGGCGAGCTTGCTAAGAGGGGTGGAAAGCCCCTTTTCATTCCCTGCACACCCAAAGGTGTCATGGTACTGCTGGAAGAGTCAGGAGTTGAGCTCAAGGGCAAAAATGCAGTGGTCATCGGCCGCAGTGACATTGTAGGCAGCCCTGTGAGCTACTTGCTCAAGAACGCAGATGCCACTGTCACCGTTTGCCACTCCAAGACAAAGGATCTGCCATCAATTGTCAAGCTAGCTGATGTGGTTGTCGCCGCTATCGGCCAACCTGGCTTTGTTAAGGGAGACTGGCTGAAGAAAGATGCCGTCGTGATCGACGTCGGAACCAATTATATCTCGGATAGCTCCAAGAAGTCTGGACAGCGACTTGTCGGCGATGTCGACTACGAATCCGCCGTTGAAGTCGCCTCTCACATCACTCCCGTTCCCGGTGGAGTCGGCCCAATGACTGTAGCTATGCTTCTCCAGAACGTTGTGGCCTCGGCCACGAACTACTTTGAGCAGCAGAAGGCTCGTCACATCACTCCCCTCCCTCTCAAGCTGCAAACACCGGTACCTTCAGATATTGCCGCATCACGATCACAGACCCCTAAACTCATCAACAAGGTCGCCGAGGAGGTTGGCATCGCGACTCATGAGCTTGAGCCGTATGGTGCATACAAGGCCAAGGTTGACCTCAGCCTGCTGAAGCGTCTTGAGCATCGCCGGAATGGCAAATACATTCTGGTAGCAGGTATCACGCCTACCCCACTGGGTGAGGGTAAATCAACCACTACCGTTGGCCTTGTTCAAGCTCTCGCTGGCCATCTTGGTCGCGTTGCCTTTGCAAATGTGCGACAACCTAGTATGGGTCCGACCTTTGGTATCAAGGGTGGTGCCGCTGGAGGTGGATACAGCCAAGTCATTCCTATGGAGGAGTTCAACCTTCACTTGACTGGTGACATCCATGCCATCACACAAGCCAACAACTTGCTTGCTGCTGCCATCGAGACACGAATGTTTCACGAGAACACCCAGCCTGATGCTGCACTCTACAAGCGTCTTGTCCCGGAGAAGAAGGGTAAGCGGGAGTTCGCACCTGTCATGTTCCGCCGTCTCAAGAAATTGGGCATCGACAAGACTGATCCCAACGAGCTTACGAAAGAGGAGATTACCCGGTTCGCCAGGCTCGACATTGACCCCGAAACTATCACTTGGCGCAGGGTGCTCGATGTCAACGATCGCCACTTGCGTGGAATCACTATCGGTCAGGCTGCGACCGAAAAGGGCCAAGAGCGCAAGACTGGGTTCGATATCTCTGTCGCTAGTGAATGCATGGCCATTCTTGCTCTGAGCAACGATCTGGCAGACATGAGAGAGCGCCTTGGTCGTATGGTCATTGGAAGCTCTAAAGCTGGTGATCCTGTAACCTGCGACGACATTGGTGTTGGTGGAGCTCTTACGGTTCTGATGAAGGACGCTATCAAGCCCAATCTTATGCAAACCCTTGAAGGCACTCCAGTCTTCGTTCATGCAGGACCCTTTGCAAATATCAGCATTGGCGCTTCATCCGTTCTCGCCGACAAGCTGGCCTTGAAGCTGGCGGGTACCGAACCGGATGAGGACCACAACGGAAAGACCGGTTTCGTTGTCACCGAGGCCGGCTTCGACTTCACCATGGGTGGCGAGCGTTTCTTCAACATCAAGTGCAGAGCGTCCGGCTTGAAGCCTGATGTCGTCGTTATCGTCGCTACCGTACGCGCACTCAAGGTTCATGGAGGTGGTCCCGAGATCAAGCCTGGCGCTCAGCTGCCGGAAGTCTACCGCACAGAGAATGTTGAGGTGCTCCGTAAGGGTTGCGTCAACCTCAAGAAGCACATCAGCAATGCCCGTCAATTCGGTGTCAAGGTTGTCGTTGCTATCAACAAGTTCGAGACTGACACGGAAGCCGAGATTGCTGCCCTTCGTGAGGAGGCTATCGCAGCGGGCGCCGAAGACGCTGTCATGGCTAACCATTGGGCTGAGGGTGGCAAGGGCGCCGTTGATTTGGCCAAGGCCGTCATCGCTACGTCCGAGAAGTCGAACCCGGATGACTTCAAGCTGCTGTACGGTCTCGAGGACTCCGTTCAAGAGCGCATCGAACACATCGCCAAGAAAATGTACGGAGCTGCCGATGTCAAATTTGAGGAGCTCGCCCAGAAGAAGGTCGACACATACGTCAAACAAGGACTTGGCAATCTGCCCATCTGCATTGCTAAGACTCAGTACAGTCTGAGTCACGATGCCAATCTGAAGGGTGCACCTGAGGGCTTCACCGTGCCTATTCGTGATGTGCGCATGGCTGCTGGTGCCGGATATTTGTAAGTGATGTTTCTTGAAGGTCAATACGTAGGCATTGCTAACGCAAAACAGGTACGCTCTTGCGGCGGATATTCAGACCATTCCTGGTCTCCCGACTGCCCCTGGTTACCTCAATGTCGACGTCAATACCGAGACCGATGAGATTGAGGGCTTATTCTAGGTTGTTATACCTATGATGGGTTGAACTCTTAAAGCTTCGGAATCTGTTTTGGATATTTGTATCGCACTTCAACAGCGGCGGCGTTTATGGCTAGATCAAGGAAAAGCTCCTCAGAAGGATCGCCTGTAGGCTGTATCCGGGACAGTGTCTATCGTCAATTAACTTGACGTATAATGAAAAGAGAATTTTACATTGAATATTACCCAAAGGCTGACATTCGACTTGAGTCTCGTTGCGTCTGTGACCGGTACATGGACAATAAGGAATAAAGGTGTGCCTGAGCAGGTTCACGGCCAAGATTTGTGTTCACCTCTGATAATCTCAATCACGTGATTAGTTACGTTCACCTGGTCAGATTGCATTGTGTTACCCGAATTTTTGTTCTGGATTTTTCTTTAACCTTGTGCTACAAGATAACAGATTGCTGCCTGTGTACCATGTTGTGTCATCGGTCGTTCACTGCAGTGAACTCGATTCAAGCTCCTGTGAATTATGTCAGGACCAACATTGGCTATTGGTGAGTAAAACGGTTGTGCTGTTTCAAACTCAGCAATGCTTGCACTCTAGATCCGCATGAAGTGCCACGAATAGGAGAGGCCAGTACAGAGATCACTAGAATTATGCAGCGCTGTGATTGCGACTTTATACTCTATTCCTGTGAATGATCATTTGTCTATGGATTTCCTAGTGTTGGCCAAGTAGATATCCACGCGTCCGTGAGCGTTGGGTGCTCCTTCACATCACTCATGTGCTCACAGTCTGTATTACCTTGTATCTCATAGGCTCACCTGTTATACACAGTCCCATCTTTCGAGACTTACATACTTTCCTGCTGCATCGCTGTCTGCACAATTTTGCTTTTGACTTCCTTCACCATCCTCGAAGACTCGGATTACTTCAGCTCACCGACGCTTCTCCTCACCAAAAGTCCAAAGGGTGGGTCTCATGATTAGGGCTTGATCAAGAGACGTACTGACGGGTCTGTAAGCATGTGCGAACAATACGTCGAAACGATCGAGCATTCCTGCGGGCATTCAATCGGGTCAAAGAGGGATGGGATGTGCTTTCAGGCAAGGAAGACTCGTCGCATGTGCAAGAAGCCTGCCATTAAGAACAAGGGCACGGTCAAGGATGAGTCGCCATGCAGGAACTGTTTGCTGGGTATTCGTCCAAAGAAGAAGTGAACGTGACGTGTCTGAAAGCCCGAGACTGGCATGAAAGCTCGACTGAATCTAGTCGTTGTGGGTGAGGAGCACTCGCAGATGTGAACGTGGGAATTGTCTTACCAGCTCTTAGCCTGTGTCTAGCAGGAGTCAAATAATTATCTCGTTATCTACATCAACGAATCTACACCGTGGTATAATCGTCTCTTCTGGCGGTGCTCCATTCTACTACAATATGGACTTTGTAATACAGTCCACCAAGGATGAGTTATGAATCAGTGGTCAATGATTGCTTGGCTTAGAGGTTTTTTGTGAATCCCGACTGCATTGTCATTCGCGATTCCAAACCGAGGCGTGTTCTCGACTTTCAGCTTCGTGGTAGTATTTTCAAAATAGTTGGCGTGAGATCGATTGCTGCATCAAGAAAGTGAGATACTTGACTGCACATGAAGGCAACCTGTGTAACATAAGCGCTGCCTGATACAACTTCCGTCGTAATGCTGGCAGCGTATGTAAACAGCTTCCATCTCAGAGGTTGATGAACCAAACAAGCTGATCGGTGGTCTATGTATGTATCACCTACAAATTGCTTTTGTCAAACAAATATCAAATTTTCTCCATCCATTCACACTTCAGATGCCAGTCATGGTGCACAAGAGCGCAACAAGAGCAGTGATGCATGGGGTTACGGATGTATGCTTGGACTAAGCCTGGCATTTGCGGTGACGATGATCGAAGCGCTCACTTTCCTACTTTGTGGGAGAACGAAAGCATGAGTGGTGAGGAGGACAACAGAAGACCATGGAACATAAGAAGTGCATGGTGCGCAGGAAGCATGAAGCCGGGCAAGATCAATGGGTTTCGAAAACTCTTGTGCATGGATCATGCTCAAGGGGCATATATGGCGGCCGGGTTCGTGACGAGGCAGCGGGGGGCTGCTTGGTCCAAATTCTAGAAAGATCGCTTAATGAGTCTGACAGTGTTTTGTTTCCCTTGTCCACCTTTTGCCGGACTACTGCGTTGATTGATCTCAGATGGCTGACTGAAGATTGGAAATGACATGAATATCTACTGGTCGGAAAATTTCCGCTTTCAATTACGAAGCTACGGGGGGTGCTTTACTATGATGCAATCGGGGCACTTCCGGATGAGCCTGGATGATTTCGAGGAATGTTGCTGCGGGATACTTCTGTATGAGCTTGAAAACAACGATCTGACAACGAATTGAGCAACATATGATGATAGCTTTCCCCTGAGCAAAGCAAAACCAAAATTATGTCACAGGAATGCCGTGCTGCATACTGATCAACAAATTGGTGGGCCTGACAACCAGGGACGCAAGTGGAGTCGCGGGGCAGCGTTTTGCGGCACTTAGGGCAAGCGAGGGCGAACTTTCAGCCGCTTGGCGGGGCAAATGCGAGTTTCTAAGCATTAGAAATGCGGCAGCAAGGGGAGCCGTTCCCCGATCCGGTAACCACGGCTGCTTCCGCCCCTCATCACTCATGCTCTAGATTGATGGCGACACTGCACCTTCATGCAGCTATAAAGCCCATGGACCGCCCCGGCGGGTTTTGTCTTTTCGACAAGTATCTCTCTTTCCCAGTTACAGCTTTCAACCACATTTCTGCACGTTTCCCCACCCCATATCCGTCACAATGGCTCCCAAGGTCGCTATCGTCTACTGGTCTCTGTATGGCCACATCCACAAGCTGGCCGAGGCCGAAGCTGCAGGCGTAAAGGCTGCTGGCGGCACTGTCGACATCTACCAGTGAGCTCTCCCTGGACTACGTGCGAATAATTGGACCACCTCTAACCTCTTCTAGGCTCCCCGAGACTCTGCCTCAGGAAGTCCTCGATAAGCTGCATGCCCCACCCAAGAACAAGGACGTTCCTGTCCTCGAGGATCCCAACACCCTCCTCCAATACGATGGCTTCCTGCTCGGCATCCCCACTCGTTACGGCAACTTCCCTGCGCAGTGGAAGACCTTCTGGGATAAGACTGGTGGTATCTGGCAGACTGGAGGGTACTGGGGCAAGCATGCCGGCCTGTTCATCTCGACCGCTACCCAAGGTGGTGGCCAAGAGTCTACCGCCCTTGCCACCATGTCCACCCTCGCCCACCATGGTATCATCTACGTTCCCCTGGGCTACAAGACCGTTTTCCCCGAATTGAGCGACAACTCCGAGGTCCGCGGTGGCTCTGCTTGGGGTGCCGGCACCTTCGCTAGTGGAGACGGCTCCCGTCAACCCTCTGAGAAGGAATTGCACGTCGCCACGGAGCAGGGCAAGGCCTTCTGGAATGTCCTTGCCAAGCACCACAGCGGTGCGTGACTAGATGATGGTGTTGCAGGAGCGGGCAACGGAACTGCTGCGGCCAAGGAAGAGCCATCGTCTGCACCTGTGCCCACGGCTGTCGAGGAGCCGGCGCAGGCGAAGAGTGACGCTGATACGACAAAGCAAACCTCGACGTCGCAGCCGACGGCGCAAACGCCCGCTACTGAAAAGAAAGAGGACGAGAAAGGATTTTGCGGACTTCCGATCAAGTGTGTAGTCTCGTAGGCTCAGAAACATCAAAAAACCATGTATCATGAAACTCTGCCGCTGACGTTCCAATGCTCTCATGTGAATCGTCTATTTGAATGTGTATATGCTGTATGTAGCCGCCATGTAACGCCGCGCTAAATGAACCGTACCGAGAAACTGCTTTTGCCTCAACACCTATCGTATCTGCTCACAGCTTCAGTGCATTGGCGATCTGCAAAGTGAGGTCGAGGATGGTGAGGTGTTCGTCCGAACCATCGATAAGCCTCTTGTCCGTTTCAGAGAAGGACATGACTATGCGGTTCTTCTGACGGTCTGGTACGCCCTCGTCCATGACAAATCTGTCATACAGCTGAATGACAAGTTGTGTCGCGCTCCACCCTTCGGCAACCAGCTCTTCCACCACATTGGCGACGCGCTCGTAAAGCCCACCACGTGCCGAGCCCCGGATGGCATCTACCAGCTTCCCCACTGTTGTCTCGGGCACCACGCCTGCGATCTCCTCGATGCTGCGCACAGTGACCGCCTTACTGTTCTCGCCGTCAATGTCCATCCCGTCTTCGCCTTCAGCCTTAGCCTTCTGGGCGCTCACCAGCCGCGCCGCAGATTGAAGGAATGTGATCGCCTTCCGCAAGTCGCCGTCAGCGCAGCGCATGACCGCATCCACCACACCATCCCCGAGTGTCACCCCTTCCAGTCTCGCAATATCAATCACACGAGCCCTCGCATCCTCGCCAGCCAGCAGCTTGAACCGGAACTTGCTGCACCGACTGGCGAGCGGATCGATAATGCGCGTCACATAGTTGCAAATCAGACAGAATCTCGTGACGCGAGCGTACGTCTCCATCGTCCTGCGCAGAGCCGACTGCGCATCCTGCGTCATGCTGTCCGCCTCGTCCAGCACGATGATCTTGAACGGCGGACACGGGTATTTCTTCAGGTATTCTGCACCGGCCGGGCCCGCTGGGACATTGGACAGCTGCATGCGCGCAAAGGACTTGATCTTGTCACGCACGATGCTGATGCCGCGCTCATCGGAGGCGTTGAGCTCGAGGACACGGCTGGGCATGAGTTGTGGGCCAAAGAGTTGGCGGCATAGGGCGAGGATGGTGGAGGTTTTGCCTGTTCCTGGGGGACCGTAGAAGAGCATGTGCGGGAGGTTGGCGGATTGGAGGGCGCGGGCGAGAGTGAGGGTCGTGTGCGATTGGGAGGAGACTTCATCGAGGGTCTTGGGGCGACTGGAGACAGTCAGTCTTGGTCGACCTTCATTGATGACGGTGTGAACATACTACTTCTCCACCCATGGCTGGAGCCGGGTACTGTCGTCTTTGGTGGTGGAGGAGGAAGTGGCTTTGGCTGAAGCAGCATTGGCGGCCGCAGCCGCCTGGCGGGCTCTGATGTCGAAGAAATTCGACATTGGGAGGTTGGCCGTGGGAATGGTGGGTGTTGAGTGGAATATGTGAAGATGGGGGGCCGTAACAGCCGACAGTGAAAATGAAGCTCTACGACGCGTAGAGGTCCAGGTGGACGCGATGACCCCAATTTACGCCAAAAAGGGACAGCGTCAGGATTAGGGTTCTTAGGGTTCGTGCTGATGTAGACAGTCATCCGACTTCAAGCCATCTTCTAGCCAGCATTTTTACTGTCTAGCACGCGACTTGCGTTCACCAACACCTACAGCTGGATCCCCCTGGATACACCTTTGTACAAATTTCAAGAGGCTCCCATGAGGTCTGCATCCCGGTCATCACCCACATGACCGTCCACAAACTATGAATCATGACCTATCCTCGTCAGCGCAAAGAGCTCCGACACCTGCCTCTTCCTCCAACCATGACTCGAGCGCCACGGATACTCAGAGATCGACAGAGGCTCCGGAGGTCAGAATACCAGCACGTGAGCGGATCAAAAAGAATCGGCAGCTGTTCAATAGAAAGCGTGAGGCTCTACTCTCGGACTTGGTTCGCAACATAGATATAGTGATATACGCCGAGCTGTCGGCGGTGTACCACATGGAGTATGTAACCGACGACTCCGTGATTCCATCTTCCCTTCCTCTGACAAGATCCTTCAGCTGCTCGTTCTTCCGATTCCTTCTCCGCTGCCTGCTTCAATTCACCTTCATGACACCGAAACCCCTTAATGTCCCTGAACCCCCGATACAAAATCCTTCACGACCTATCTTCTTGGTGTTATTTGGCAATCTTGCCTGCGCATTAATACATGCTTTTTCTGCGGCCCCTGCTGCGGGTGAGGCAACACGCGGCTATCTTCATGGGGGACTTGCGATGGACTTTATTGGGCAGAAAGGCCCCACCAGCCGGGTACACTTAGTGCTGCTCGACCTGCTCATCATGACACTGCAGATATTCTGTCTTGGAGCAGTCGCGATACGCAACAAAGCGAAGAAGGGCGCAGAGGAGCAAGCTTCCACGCAAACACCCTCCGCCCCAGCTCCTGATATGGAGCAGACGCTGAATCACGAGGAGCGTGGACAGCTAGCGAGCGAGCACCGTACCGAGGATATCGAATTGCGCAACCTCAACCCGGCGCGTGGGGAAGCTAATGCGGCAGCTGATGGCGATGATGAAACGGAGCATACCGGTTTATTATCTGGTGAGCAACCAGCTGGGGACAACGAGAGCGACGATCGGCTGCGCGCTCTCGATACCGGATCGGCTCAGTCGAGCGCAGACATGCATATTCTGGACGCTTTCAATTCCGGCCAGGCGGTGGTGGCCAGCCTGTCGCTACCCCGGGTCGTCCGCGAACAGATAGCACTCGCTGCGTTGGCCGAGTACGCCGCTGCTAGAGCCGGCGACGCGACGAGCAGCGGCATCTCACCTGATGCTGGTGGTGCAGGTAACGGCCGCGCTGGGACGATGGGTGCAGCGTTCGCCTCGAATGGTTCCCGGCTGGGCTTCAGGATGCGATTTGGCGATCGTATCTTCGGTGTTGGTGTGTGAAGGAGTTCTGACAACCATGTACATGTGCTTTAGCGTGGAGTTCTGGCGAGGGTTTAGCAGCAGAGGCACATATAGCCTTTGCTAAGGGTCTTGTAAATAGTACGATGTGCACGTCTGATGCATATGTTTGATGCCTATTCGCATCCCACGGTTTGACGGTGCTGCCTGACAATCTTCTCTGTGGCACGGACTACCTCAAGCTAACATCTATTCCAACATAGTTCACTGTGCGTCAGCGGATATGGAGATTACATAATGTGAAAGATACAGGGGCTACGTGCCACGAGACATCAAGCTGAATGCAGAGATGCATGTCACACGATATCAAGGCCTACGCGTCCTGGGGTGTGTAAGGCGCCAAACAGCGCAGAGACGCAGGAACCGCGGCGATCCATGGTACCCCGCGTCGACCCATCATTGCCCGTTCTTTGCCCTTTTGCCGAAAACCTTCCGCCCGCCGCGTGTCGCTTGGGCCCCTCCGCAGCTGTCTTGCTGTCAGGCGCAGCTGTCTCTCTCCTTCCAACTCTGGCCTGATCGACTGAAGACCATTCTGATGGGCAAGAAAGGCTGCTGGTGGCTCGTCCGAGTCTGTGCGTTGAACCTCACGGCCACCAAGACGCCTTTTGTGCCCTTGTTTGCATGCGCCGCACGGCGGTGGCACGGCGATGGCCACAAGCAGCCGGTCTCGTACCACCGCCGGGCCTAGGTGACCGGAGTCGTCTGTGCTAGCCTTAGGAGGTATGGGCGACAGCCGCCAGCACGAAACACGACGGGTCCCGGCAAGCACGCTGCAGATCTGGCAAAAAAGGCTTGTTTCTCGGATAACTTGACTGGCGCCCGCGTGTTTCTCAGGGTGTTTGGTCGATGGCTGACTCTCGACCTCGTATTTTTTTTAGGCTTCTCGGACATTCCCAGTGCGTTGCTCCTGCCTTCCTCATTCTTTGGCGCCGGATCACAGACAAAGCTGAGCCCCTCCGTTCTCGCTCTGATTCAAATATTCCTTCGTATCCCTCACTCTATCAGAGCGTTTCGCACCGTGAATATTTCGACATTGCGTCAAACATGGCTGTCCTCCGAGTACTCACCGCAGCATCGTTCATCTCCACCGCACTCGCTGCTAGTACGGTATGATCCGACCCCACATAGCTTTGACCCGCACCGAGCCCCGCTGACTCTCTTCAAAGCGCAGCGTTATCAGTGATGTTCTGCCTCAACCAACATGCAATGGTGTGACCTTTGCCACTTTGGGCACCAACTACTGCTGTCCGGGCATTTTCGAGGCCATGGATAGCTCCAACGGGGCCTTTTGCTGCGTCGGAGCCACAAATCTACCAGCCCCTCGTTTCTCAGACTGCTACCCCCATTGCACGTCCACTACCTCAGCTCCTGCCCTTACCCCAGCATCACAGTCTTGTCTGACTACTATCATGGTCACCGACAGTGCCTATAGCAGCAAAGTCAATGCCCTCGGCGCCACACAGACTTCTTCCAACTCGTTCGGCGCCACTAGTCCACTCTCTGGTCAATCTTCTCCAGTCGTTACGGGTAACACAAGCAGCTCGGAGTCTAGCAGTGGCTCCAGCAGCGGCAGCAGTGGCAGCAGTAAGGCGAGCACTACCGCTCTCAGCGGCACCAAGACGAGCAGTGGATCCTCAAGCCAGGGCTCGTCTGCCAGTGGCGGATCCTCCTCTAGCAGCACCTCCGCCAGCCAGGCCTTGGCTGCTCGCATCACTAGCGGACCCATGGCAGGTGCCTTCATGGTAGCCGGTGGTCTCGCCGCCATTGCTGCATTGTAGTGGCAAACATTTTCATGACGACGACAATGTCGATTTACGATCGTTACTCCCATGCTCGCCTTTAGCCACGAAAAAGCCACGAGTGTTAGTCTTTGCACTGTACAAGTAGTCTAGTTCCGGCCTAGTTAAAATACATGACATTACCCCGGAGCAGCCTCAGCATCGAGACGTGGTATTGCCTCATCACTTATCCTTGACCTCCTCCCCTTCAGCGGCCAACGCCAGCACATCTCCGTCCTCCATCCACCTCCTCACACTATCCATGACCTTCTCTAGGCTCTCCCCGCCCTCGATCGTATCATCTAGGTCATGCACGCTGAACCCACTCCGATGATCCGTGACCCTTTGCTGGCCCCAATTATACGTGCGTACTTTATTCTCCCTCCCCAACTTCCCCGCCGCTACCACCCCTCTCCGCATCCGCAGCATCTCCGCCTCCTTCTCCTCCCTCCTCTGCTGCGCGACCTTACTCCTCAACAATCTCCACGCCTTATCCCTGTTCTTATGCTGACTCCGCTGATCCTGTATCGCCACCACCGTCCCCGTAGGCAAATGCGTCAACCTCACCGCCGAATTCGTCGTATTAACATGCTGTCCGCCCGCGCCCCTCGCCCTCATGAAATCCGTCTTAACATCCTTCGGATCCACCCACCCGTCCCCTCCCTCCTCCTCCTCGCCCACCCCCTCATTCTCCTCAGCAAAACTCGGCAACACCAACACCGACGCGCTACTCGTATGGGTCCGGCCCTTACTCTCAGTCGCCGGCACCCTTTGCACCCTATGCACCCCTGCCTCACACCTCAACTTCCCGTACGCCCCATCGGTCTCGACCTCTAGAATCGCCTCCATGAGCGGCGCGTCCGAACCCCGCGGATCAGCGGGGCCCAGCGCGTCGTCGTACTTCAGCATGTTGTACCGCAGGCCCGTGCGCGAAAAGTACGCCGTGTACATGCGCACCAGGTCCGAGGCGAAGAGCGCGGCTTCGGACCCGCCGGCGCCGGGCCGGATCTCGAGGAGGCAGGGGAGGTGCGCAAAGGGGTGGGGCGGGACGAGGGAGGATTTGAGCTCGGCCGAGGCGAGGGCGAGGGCGGATTCGGAGGAAGGGAGGTCTTCGGCCGCGAGGGTGCGGAGTTCGGGGTCGGTGGACGGGTCGGAGAGCAGGGATTGGAGCTCGGTGAGGGAGGTGAGGGCCGTGTCATACTGAGTGAGGGCGGAGGAGGTGCGTTGGAGGGGACCTAAGCGTCGAGCTAGGCGAGTGGAAAACGATTCGGCGAGGGAGGCGGAGAGGGTGGTGTGCTCTGCTGCTAGGGCGCGGGCACGGGTGAGGAGGGTCGGGGAGAGGGTGGTTTCGGGGGAGGTGCTTTGGGCTCTGGAGAAAGGGTGGGAGTTATGGCGGTAGATGGTGGATGTGGAGAGCCATGAGGGCCGGCGCGGGCTGCATAGTGAGCACAGCCATGGCGGTCGGGTTCTCATGCTCGAATGTGTTGTTGGCGGAGAACGAGCGGGTCGATATGAACTATGCGGAGAATTAATTTTGTGAGAGCTTGCGCTGCAGCTGTCGGCCGCGGAGACTTGGCGCAGCGGAGACTTTTCAGCCCTCATATGTCTCTGTCCAGATTCACATGTTCTCTTATTAGTATGATCTTTCTGTCTTGATCTTCGGTAAACTATACAATTGAATGAGCTATATACAAGCAGATGTTCTGCGGCATCTTTAGGCAGAGCCAATACACCAAATGCTGGTTATTAGAGCCTTACGGAGACTTTTCTCGAGGAAGCGGAGAGTTCCTATGATTAGCTTCAACCATGTGCTACCAGTGACGAGTATTCATCGATGGCTGCGGAACGTTTCTGTAGCAATTGTAGTCGCCCCTTCAAGGTCTGTGAGTCAATGGAACAATGCCCGAGCACATATAAAGACCTGTAGGTATCCACCGACTTCAGCTTCCACAACTACTCCCAACCATTTGTATGCGCTCGAAAATAGTCGAACGCTCTAGACTACTCAGTTCCTTGATTGTCCCTTCCGTCTGTACAACACATCGTCCGACAGCAATGTCTTCCAGCAGTACAGCCAATACCGATGGGCCTACTGGTGGTAAGTCTCAAACTTCTTGCCGATACTCTCTCTTCTTGCTAACTTCTTCAAGTCCACGAGAACCTGTGGAAGGACTACAAGTATCCAGACATGGAACGTGCACTAAAATTGACTCAACAAGGAGCCAAGGGCATGATCAACCACGTCAATGCGGTCCTGCCGTTCTCCAAAGCTACTTCCGTCCTTGACATCGCCTGTGGCCCTGGCACGGTCTACCGTCAGCTTTTCGACATGGACATACCCATCGCCAGCTCAACCAAATTGCTCGGGATAGACATTGCTCAGCCCATGCTCGACAAGATCCACGAGCGGCAAAAGACGCCACAGCCAGGTGACGATAAAACCTGGGACCTCGTTCATGCATGGCTTGAGGATGCCACCCGCCTCTCGGCTGCAGATGGATCTCAATCCCACGTGTTGAGCCAAATGGGAATCTTTCTGATTCCCAACTATTCCCTTGCACTCCACGAGGCACACCGCGTGCTGGCTGCTGACGGTGTGTTTACCATGTCCGCATTTCGTCGCTCCGCCTGGAACGACGATATCATGATAACACTCGAACAAATGCATCCCGAGCGCCGCCTGCCTCGCATCGCTGACGTTTGGAAGGACAAGGACTTGTTCAAGATCGAATTGGAGAAACATGGCTTCCATGACGTTGTCATCCATGAAATCCCCCTTGCCATGACCTATGAGACGCCGGACCAGCTCATCGAGTCTCTTTGGACTACCATACCTTATATCAAGCCTGCTGTTGAGGGTTTGTCCGAGGAGCAAATTCGCGCTTGCAAGGATGCCATGGCGCGGAAGATCGAGACCCAATTCCCGAACAAAGTGTTGCCCGCAGTGACGCATTTGGCTGTGGCTCGGAAGTAGTCTGTCCTTCGCTTGTCAGAATAGTCGGAGGTGGCAAAGCTATAGAAGCTCGTATCTTGGATGGAATCTATACAGACAGAATTTCATCTCCGCAAATCAATCCGCGTTCCCAGAGTGCATAGGTCATCGCTCTACGTTCTTGTTGTTCACTTTAGGCAATCTTTATGTCTTGAGACCTCCTAGGCTTTTCGGTTTAGCGAGCGAAGGACGTCCTAAAGCATGGTACCCGAGACGCAAGCTCTGGGTCGAAGTTGAAACGCATTGAGGACAATCTGCTGACAGCACCGTGGTCCTCGGGATATTGTGACGATTCGGATGACCATGGTAGCGGCTCATCAAACAGCTCTGTTCCCTCCCATGCCAAAAGCTTCTGCACAGAAGGCTCCAGGCCAGACGATAACAGGTTCAGCTTTGATTTGTCCCACAGTCGCCCAATCCGCTTTGCTGAAAGGAGAGGCATCGTGCCGTACGGATCTGTTTTGAAGGGCAGGTATGCGTGCTTTCCCTCCATGGCGGCAGTGGTTTGTTTTTCCTCAGGGCTACTCCAAATCGGATCAATTCCTATAACTTCGATACTGTCCCTTGGCCATCTGGTCGCTTGGGCGTGGCACAGCTACGAAATGAATTAGATCTTTTGACATAAATGGGATCGAACTTCTCACCATGAATCTTTGGGTCTTGAAATCATGTGTCACAACAGATATCTTTTGCGGGTATCGGCCGGTCTTCTTGCGAAACTCGATTATGGAAAACAGGAAGTTCTGGAAAGAATCCGTAGCCAAAGTTTCCGCTGACCAACGACTACCAATCTTTGAAGAAGACAAGTGCGAGTCATGTGGTTGCTTCTGGAGAATAGCATACATAGCGTCCATGTAGCTGTCGGCTTCAGTGTGCTCAACTTCGGGATCGGTGGCGCCTCCCGAGAAGACAAGGAAAGCCTTGGGGTGTGCCAGTAAATTGAGGGCAGCAATGATGTGGTGGCAGAAAGTGACATGCTCTCCCTGCTTAGTTGCGGTAGAGCGCTGGAAGGGCTTTAGCTTCCACGATGCTTCGCTGAACGGACTGCAGGACGAGGTCAGCGAGTGACATGAGGTCTGTCAATGGAGAACCGACTCTCTGTTGGGCAGGTCGGAACGAAAGTGTGCATGACCACAAACTATGATCAGCTCTTCACACTGGCTATAGTCTGTCTGGGCTAGATTCCGAATAGAAGACATGTTACGCTATCGTGCTTGCAACGTCGATCATCGATGACATATGAATTGTTTCTAGTCCTCGATATACGGCATTGTACGATGAAACTTGCAAAGCCGACCTCGACCAGAACAGTTACAGGAACCAAAAAGTAAAAGAATAATTCCGATGCGGGGAATTGAACCCCGGTCTTATCGGACCCTAAGAACTCGACGTTCTATGAGAGCGATAAATGCTAGCCACTACACCACATCGGATGTTGTATTTGGTAGATGGAAGGTCGCAGGTTTACTCGAAATATATCCTGTGCGCTTACGATGATACCATACTTGAGGTTTGTCTATCTCTGTAGTCTGGCGCGTGGATGTAGCCAGTTGTGGCAAATGTGATTAATTTTGTGGCGCTGTGTGACCAAGAATTCGTCCCCGAACGATTTCGGCCCTGCTGTGATGCTGGACTCTCTTCGGTTCAACAATGCCCCACGGAGTAGCCAGCTTGGCTAAACCCGGTCGTTAAGATGCTCTAGGTAAATGAAGTCAACGAGCATGAAGCGAACTTGAGATCCTCCCGCAAGTCGATGTGTGAAGAGCGCTCGGTGCATTTATCTGTGTCGGAACTATTCCTTATGCGTTTGTTCGCCTCTAGCTATGCTACTTGTGTGGGCGATAGCTTGCCATAAGCAGTAAAGGGGGCGAGATGGTGATGCATCGTTGTGCCAGGGATAAGATAGGTATTTCTATAAATTGCGATGAAAAGGACAATAGCGTGACATAATCTTTCTTCTCGGAATTTTGAATGAGGACCGACGGGCCTCGGAAGCGACTAGCGAATACGCAGATGCATTATGCCGCTGGAAATGTCATCGACATGATGTACATATTGACGAGGGGACTTGATGGTGAAACGTCTCGCCAAGACCGCGAGTTGTGACGGCACCCGGAGCTCGTCCTGTAGCTGTTCATCGCCGTCACAACCACACCTTCTTATTTCTCATATCTTCTTCACACAACCATCATGGACAACGACAAGATACCAAACTTCCTCGCGGACCAGCGTGACAACGCCCCTGATGACTTGCAACACTATTTCCTCACATTCGAAGACTACTGGGAGCGCAAGCTATGGCACGAGCTGACCGATCTCCTGGTCGACTTCTTCAACCACGACCAGAGCGCAGCCCAACGGATACCTATCTACAACACCTTCATCAAGAGCTTCGCCGACAAGATCAACCAATTGAAGCTCGTTCGCATCGGTCTCAGCACCGCCTCGCAATGTCCATGTATGCGGATCACAGCGCCTTGGGAATCCCAGACCACTGACACCTCATCGCAGCTGATCAAGAACGCCTCACCTTCCTGACCACCCTCTCAAACAACGTCAACAAGCCATCCTCACAAGACGCCTACGTATATGCTCTCTCTGCCGTCGCCTCCGTCCAGCTTCGACTAGGCGACACCGCCGCCGCCCGCTCCACACTCGACAACTGCGAGACCATCCTCGACACCTTCGACAGCGTCGAATCCGTCGTGCACGCCAACTTCTACCGCGTCAGCGCCGACTACTATCAAGCGAAGCACGACTTCGCGCCATACTACCGCAATACCCTGCTCTACCTCGCGTGCATCGACCTCTCCGACCTTTCCCCCTCTGAACGCCAGCAAACCGCCCACGACCTCTCTGTCGCTGCACTTGTCAGCGATTCCATCTACAACTTTGGAGAATTGCTACTCCACCCAATTCTCGACACCCTAGTGAATACAGAGCACGCCTGGCTGCGAGATCTCCTTTTGGCCTTCAACCGCGGCGACCTGGGCGCATACGACGTGCTAGCAGCAAACATGGACAAGAACCCTCTGCTGAAATCCCACGCCAATTTCCTATACCAGAAGATATCCCTCTCCGCCCTGACGGAAGTGGTGTTCCGCCGCCCGCCCCACGACCGCGCCATGACCTTCTCGACCATCGCGACCGAGACAAAGGTCAAGCCCGACGAGATCGAGCATCTGATCATGAAGGCGCTGAGCCTGGGCCTGTTGAGGGGCCAGATCGACCAGGTCGCGCAGGTGGCGAGGGTCAGCTGGGTGCAGCCCAAGGTGCTGGATCGGGGTCAGATCGTCAGCATGCGCGATCGCTTGCAAGAGTGGGATCGCGGCGTGAACAGGTTGGGCAACTGGATCGAGGGCGTTGGGAAGGATGTCTGGGCTGCTTGATTACAGCGAGAGCTTGAAGGACGGCGACGAGCAAGGCATAGCGGCGATGGAGCTGCTCATACAAACCCTTATATCTTGCCTCCGAGCAATATGGGCTGCGTTGTGCACTGTGCGCAGTAACGTCATGGACGGCGATCACAACAAATCTCACGGAGCGGGAGTAGACAAAAAAGCGCCATGGCATCCCGACTTGGAACCACCAAGTCGCAAATCCACATAGACAGACATATGCATGCAACGATCAAATGCAAAAAGAAAAGCAGTCTATACTCGTTATCATATTCGTCGTCCACTGACCTCAGCTCTGGCCTAAACCATGCCTAAGTTCCCTCTGATCTCATGCTATGCCCTCTTACGCCTTCAGCTTCGTGCAAATCCAGCCCCAAAAACGCTATTCCCGCCTCGCCTCTCAAATTGCCATTCAAAGACCATCAAGAGAATGTCTTCCCTATTGGACTCCATCCATTATTGGCCATCAGGGTCGCCCCTCCTTCACCTCCAAGACTGCTGCTCTTTCTGCGCATCCCGCCCCCCGGTCTGCCATACGACGCGAACGCCCGGTATCGCTGGTCACGTCCAATGCGCTCGGGCGGCTTTCCCCAGTCCTCGTCGAAGAAGCTGGAGTTGCCATTGAGGCTCTTGTCGATGGCCCACTCGGGAGGGGGTGTGAAAGGCGCCCAGTGCCCGTGACGCCGGTTGAGAGGACCCTCAACATAGCCTGCGAGGTTTTCCATCAGCGGGATCAGGAGCCGTGTAACTCCTTTATCAAATGACGATGTTTGTGTTGAGGCCTTGCTTGGTGATACGCCTGTTTGCTGAGCGTCAGCTGCTGAAGGACGCCCGATGACCCCAGGATCGTTCTTCCGATCAGGATTTGTCGATGGCTTGAACGCTTCGTTGATTGTGTGGTATGACAGGATGCGCTGGTAAAAGTCTTCGTGACGCTCTGCTTTGTTGCCCGAGGTGAACCAGCTGCGGAGATCTGAGTCATAATTCGATTGCATTTTCGTGGCGACCTGCCGGGCTGAAGGCGGTTGTAGTGATGTAAGCAGCGAACCTTGCTCAAGACTTTGTGGTGTTGGAGCTTCCTTCAACAGGATGGAATCGTGGTTGAAACTTGTACTGTTATGATATTCATGCCCTGTAATGTTATGCGAGCTCCGAGAGATGTCCGGTTCACTCTGTTGCAGATCATTCGCGTCTTGACCAAGCGTAACCTCGTGGTGGTCGATCTTGGTAGGTCGTTCATCGTTGACAGTAGCTCGAAAGATGTTGTGGTAGCGAGAATCTTCGAAGAGATCACTAGGCCTGTTTCTGTCCCCTGTGCGAACGGGTGTATCTTTGAGCGGGTCATACATGACCGTTCTTCCTGCGCCAGAGCTGCGTGAGGAAACCGAAGCAGGGAGTTTTTGTAATATATCCTTGATCGCGAACCGAGTGGTCCCTACTTGTCGCTGATCTTCTGGTGATCTGCGCGTCGCAGATGTGACTGAGATGGAGGTCTTGTTTCGACCATGGTATGGAGTAGTGTACACCATAGGCAAGGATTGAGTCGAGTATGGAGTGGCGTCCAGATAGGATCGCGAAAATTCACCAGGATTTTGTACGGCGTTCATAGGGGTTGAAATTGACCCAAATATAAGATTACTGTAGAGTCCCTCAGCAGATGGATGAGTACCCATGGGCTGAATGGCACGCTGGGTTCTGGTGAGAGGAGTAGGCGAGCTGGGCAAGGATTCCACTTCGAATGGAGATCGGCTTCGCGTCTGCGTAACGAGAGGCTTGATGTGAGGGATAGCGACGGGAGCCCTGGTCGGCAACTGGAGCCTTGAAGGGTCATCAG
Organism: Myriangium duriaei CBS 260.36; assembly: GCA_010093895.1. Lineage (NCBI taxonomy): Eukaryota > Fungi > Ascomycota > Dothideomycetes > Myriangiales > Myriangiaceae > Myriangium > Myriangium duriaei. The sequence continues at coordinate 1,489,792 of ML996083.1, forward strand.
TGGTATTCGGAGCACTTGAGACGTCTTGTGTCTCCCAATAGTGGCTGGTAACCCGCCGAATATTGAGATTTGGCAGACAGGCCTGAATTTCCTTGATACCGAATGGACGTCCCATAACTGCAGCTTCTCGTTGTTTAGCAATGGCATGAAAATATGCTAGCGTGTTCTGCTGTAGAGATTGGCCTTCAGTTTCGCCTTTGAGGCGATCACTAGCGAGCTGGCCTTCGGTTTTCTTGCGGATGTTTGAGTACTGTCCTACATTGATCCACTGATACTGAGCTTCGAACCACTGTTGCGCAGACACATCACCATTTGGATGGATACAGAACTGTACTTGACCGTTCTCGGTGCCTGGATGTGACTGACAGTAACTGGGGGATGGAAGATCGTTTCCGAAGACATCGTTGATCTCTCTTTTGTTGTAAGATGCGGTTACAGTGGGAGTTCGATTCTCTTCTCTGACCTGGTACGCGTTGAGCCCGGAGATCCTAGGTCGCCTGCCTGTAATGAGCTGAAAATCATCATTCTGTGCGTGTGCGTGGCGTAGATAGTCGCCCATGTGAGTGTAGTCTCCAAATGTGTGGTCTACAGCCGAATGATGAAGTGGAGGTGTAGGCTGAAATACTTTCGCGTGAACGTCCAGAGATGCGCGTCCAGATGTTTCGATACCTGCAGTTAGATCATCACTGGGTGACTCATGATAATCGAAGGGTTTCCATTTATTGGCACGGCTAGCGCGGCTCTTCCTGACCATGGTGTTCAGAGCGGCGTCGGTTTGAGTGATGCGTTCGTTTTGGCGCTTGAGCTTCTCGGAGGCTATATTAACGGTTCTCTCGACGAGACGATCGGTAGTGGGGTTTTCCATGGCCGATATTGTATGTGTGACTTGTGGATTGTTGTCTGGTGGCTTGTCGATTAAGGCATCAAATATGTTGCTCGAGGGCTTCACAGAAGGAGGAGATGAAGCCTAGAGAAGGAGATTAATAGAGAAACATCTCCGGTAGAAGCTCCGACAATGGCATACCATGATGAATTTAGGAACGTCTTGCTCTTGATAGAGTGTGCGATTTGTTTGAAGCGCGTCGATTGCTCCAATATATGACATTCAATGTCAGTGTTTGAAAGAGCGTAAATGCGAAGCAAGCTATCAGAGCTCGATAGAATTTGATCGAGCAAAAATGCAGCAGACAGTACGGCAAGACATCGAAAAAGTTGGAAATGTGCAAGGGGAAGGAGCGAAGAGGTAGAACAACACCTGCTATAAGTCGCGGTCCTGGTGAAGTTTCATTGTCGCAGGTGAAGCAGCTGAACAGGCGCATTCACGTGTTCGTCACACATGACATACCATGAGACACATTGTCGATGTCATCTATGCGAGCAACAGATCGTAGTTCCAATTGAATGGAGCAGCATGGACGATTTTGCTTCTCCGAGAAAGCGAGGACGAACGCAAGGGGGTGATAATATTTATGAAACACAAAGATCAACACGCAAAACAATTGAGCGCAAAAGCAGTCTCTGTGGTCCACAAGCGTGATAGGAAACAGGATGCAGTTGTAAAGTGCTCAGTTGCAGCGTGTGAATAGCGAGCATTTCGATAAATCTGCATCCTCTCACGAATTCCGTTGCCAAGTCAGCATCTTTGATACACCTGACGGTCAGAAACAAGTTGTGCTGTCGCATTTGTCCTGACCAGAGCATCAGGATTGTTGACTAGCTACTTACAGACAGCGTCCAAGATGTCCTCTGTCCGGGTTTGACTGTAATAGACTGCCATTTGATGATATTCCTCACGCAATGCTTCGCCCCGAAGGCCCGTGAGTCCAACCTGCGCCCCGCGCGCTTCTTCAAGAGCCAAGTCATAATTAAAGCGACACCAAATGTTCCCTTGTATGGACTTCGTGATACCAGACATGTATCCGGAAGACTTGCCTTACTGTACAGTAGCAGCAGGGGGTGGGAGTCGTTCTATCTCCGCTCGACGGGCAAGATCCACTGCCAACACCTCTTGTTTCTCTTTTGTCGAGCCCCTAGCACGCCCTCTGGTCCCGCCGCGGCCACGACCTCTGCCTCTGGTAGTCGGGGTCGTTGATGCCCCATCGGCCCCACTCGCCGATTTGGCCGCTGCCGAGGCATGGGTGGCTCCCGCTGAGGCCGCTCCACGGCCACGACCGCGACCCCTGCCTCTTCCTCTAGTCGAAGTTACCGTCCTAGTTAAGAAATTAGCGGATTTCAGCGACGATAAAAGTAGGTTTATGACGTACTTCTCAATGCTCGCCTTTTCTTCTTTCCGAACGAGTGGACCCGAGTAGACAAAAAAGCCATCTTTGGCCACAGCCGCGGACTCTTGCCATGCCATCTCTGTGTCGTCGATAAAGTCATCCTCTTTGTCGTAATCCTCAGCCTTGCGCCGCCTTCTCTTCCTTGGCTTCTCGCCATCAGGTCCTTCACCAGCTGTGCTGCGATCATCCCCCATCCCACCCATTTCAACGTTGCTGTCTTCTCCATTGTCCGAACCCTCGACTGACATGTCATCTCCCGATCCCTGCTCGAGCCGATTGGCCGCGGCTGCTACCTGCAGCAGTCTTTCACGGTGAGCCGCCGCACGAGGATTGATAGCGTCTCGTCCGTATTTCTTCATGATTTCTTGAGCAATGTTGATAGTGTTGCCGCCAGCTGGATTCAACTGGATCGTAATGTTGATGTCGACACCCTTACGTGCCTTGCCATCGTCGGAAGTCGCTGCTCCCCCGAAAAGATCACTGCTGGACAGCAAACCGCTTCCTGTGGGTCTTGGAGGTGAGGCACGCCCTTTCGGCGTGGCAGATGCCGATGATTGCTTGGAAATAGGTTTCTCCTCTAATGCCTTGAAGGCTGGCTTGAGGACTGGGTGAGGCATTTCTGTATCTACGTCCATCAAGCTGTCGTTCAGTAATGGTTTGGGTGATTGGGAGATAGGCGCCATGTTTGTGAGAGGGTTCGAGGCGGCAGTGTTCGATGAAGGCTCTGGTCTTACTGGAGCACTCATTGGGCTCGGTTTCGAGAATGGAGTTTGCTCGACCGGCAAAGGTACTGGCTTGGACTGTGGTGGCATGACTGGTGGGATATGCGATGGTGTGTTGGAGAACTTGGGAATCGTTGTCGCCGGATTCATCAAGCTAGCTAGTGTCGGCGAAGATGTGCTAAAATTCATCTGAGGTGATGTCGTGTGCTGTGGTGGCGTAGCGGCCGGAGGAGGAGCATCCATTGTGAAGCCTCTTATCGGATCGTACCGCTGTCCACTACTGATTGGGCGGGATGGGGCAACCGATTGGGGAGCGGCAAGAGGTTCTGATTTGACGACCGGCGCCATAAGGGAGGCAAGACTAGGCTTTGAAGATTGAGATGGTCGAGTAAGCAATTCAGAGATGGGCGCCTGGCGACTTGGTGCCTGTGGAGTAGATGCTATCGGAGGTGTTGGAGCTGCGGGCGGCGCTGGTGAATCCAAAGTTTTTTGTTTCTTTCTCGAGGTGGCGGCGCCATCTGGATTAGAGGTTCTCGGCTTACGGGGCTTTTTCTCTTTTTGTTTTTCATCTTTGGAGTCTTCGGCCGTGGGCTCTTTTTTCTTGCGAGGCCTTTTTACCTTTTCTGGGGGTGATATGGCGGTATTCTTGGCACTGGGGGGGGTGGCGGCGGCGGGGGCGGTGGCGGATGGAGTCAGGGCGAGAGGAGGACCACCGCTAGAATTTTGGTGGGGATAGGGATCGCGGGAGACGGTGATGTTATCAAGGTAGACTTGACCGTGGGGGGACGGGACGGGTGATAGTGAGAGCGACGAGTCACGGCTCTGCTCCCCGCCAGGAACACCATTCATTTTCCCCGGGTCGGTGGAGAATGGTGCGAGTCGCAAGAGCCGGTCAATACGTCAACATCCGAGGATCCAAAAGTGAGATAGGAGAATGAGATTGAAGGATCCGAAATATCAAAGAAGCACCTCCGAAATGCTGGTGTTATGAATCAAATGCTAATTGCGCCAGGCGTCGACCAAAGTGACAGGCAGCGAATGCAATGGGGCCTGCCCAGACCGAGAGCCTCTGAGTGTCGGTCAAGCCCGCCGCCGTGTCAAGAATTCGATACACCACACTTTGGATCACCAGCAACAGAACGCGACCGGTCGAGCGAAACCAAAAATCAGTGTATAATGCGGCGTACGGATGCAATCAACTGCCACAGCATAGAGCAGATGATTGTTGCAGAACCCAGCAATTTCGTGATGATAAAAAGAGGTGCGGATCGTTGCTCGTAAGAGCGGTGACGATGAAAAGGACGACAGTCAAGCAAGAGATTGTGGAAGGTAAGAGAGAAAGATATCAAGTATGATGCGAAGTGGGCGAAAGCAGTATTTTGGACAGTAGCACAGATGCACCAGCAGTAATGGGAAAGCAAAGCCAGAGCCAAAGCCACAGCGTGCCAACGAGCGGAGACGGAGAGGCGGGAAAGCGAGGAGCGAGGAGCATGAGCCATGTGCGGGCTGGACACGCGGACACGAAACAGAAGAGTAAACGCACCGAGATCAGAAGCAGACAGAGAGGGCAGAAGCAGAAGCCGTACCGGGAACAAGCCTGGCCAGGCACACACACCAAGGAGCAAGCACGCACGAGGCAGAGACAGCAGAGTCAAAAGATTGCACGGAACGGAGTGACGGGACCGTTGATCAGCCAAGCTTCTTGCATTACTGGCGGACTTGATTTTCTATTGGCGCGCTGCGGTACACGGTGGTACCCTAGAACAAGGAGAAAGGGAGCATAAAGCGAAAAGAAGGGCCAAGTCGCGTGTTCCGGCTTCGGCTGGAGGCGCCGTCGATCCGCGATCCATGGGTGCTGGCGAGTCGGCAATTTAACTGCGGAAGATTTTACATCGTTGTTCATATGGCTGCAGGATGTATCTAGCACTGGCTCGCAATCGAAGGCAGTACATGTGATTATACATGCTTCTCTGACGCTTGAAATCATGCCCAATCCGTTTGTCGCTGCTCGTCGACCAACATATGACAAAGTCAGGCACATCCGTGCTTGGCATAAGGTTCGCCGGGATCATCCCCAAAACAGGCAGGCACAGAAACGAGCGTCGGACCAGATTTGACCAATCTTGCTCCATACTTCGATGGAAAGACTTTGCCAGTGGTTTTCGAGTGGAAGCGAAAGGACTGCAGCATTATGAATAATAGGCACAAATTTCCCTTCGTGGAGCCTTACAGTTGTGCCTGTGTGCAAACCACCTAACAGATCTTGCGCTAGCCCCCGCTTGCCGCAGTTCGAACGAAGGGACAGGCCGCATAAGCGGAAAACCTTAATCTGTCACCTGCAGCTCTTTTCGCACGGGGCGCTCATAGTTTCAGCCAGTACTTTCTGTTTCTCCCTAACCTTCGTAACACGTCTCATATAACGACAGTCATGAATATCCGGGGAGAGAAAGTCCAGATAGACCTCGACGACGATGAAAATGATAATATGCAAAGTCCTGGCTACGCTGCCCTCTCGTCAGTGAATTTTATAGGAGACATACAGGAGCGGCAAGTGAAGCAATCGGCACCTCCAAAACCACCATCACAACGTTCAGCTAGCAACGGATTCCCTGCTCATCGCAAGCGACTAAACCAGTCGCGATTCAAGTCTGCAAGATCAATTGTAGCTGACGAAGCGACCATAGCCGAAAGTCCATCGCAGAATCTCGCAGCATCAACTTCCGCTCCCAGGAAGGACAATGTGATCTCTGGCAACGATGAACGATCCCAAATCGATCTTGAGAACCAGCGGAGGCTGAAGTCCATGACTGATGCTGAAATACAGCAAGAACGTCAGGAACTGCTTGAAAGTATCAACCCAGCGCTCTTACAGGCTCTCTTGCGACGATCGAAACTGGAGAGTGGAGATGACCAAGCAGACTTCCCCGATCTGCAAGCGGAGCAAATGCAAGAAGCACCAGAGCCCAAGAAGCCGCCGAAGAAGGTCACTTTCGAGGCGGCTACAAAAGATGACCACATGGCACGGGACGCCACCACCCCTGACAAACAAGCTACGCAAGCGGAAACAGATACTCCTAATGAAGTTTTGGGAGGCGATACATCAGCGGGGCCACCGGCAGAGGTGGTTCCCACAGGTAGTATACATTTCCCGAGACCAGATCAACCCCCCGATCTCGATCCCAACTCGCCCTCATTCTTGGAGGATCTTCACCGGAAGTACTTTCCGTCTCTGCCCGCAGATCCTGAGAAACTCGAATGGATGAAGCCCGCGTCAGAGTCGAGCTCTTACTCTCCTTCACAGTCGGGGCTTGATCCTAAGGATATCAGATTCTCCTTCTCCGGCGCACTGATACCCCCTTCTGCGGCCGCTAACATCCCGGTGACTGCTGGCCTTCATCATCATGGCGATGCACCAGACGCTGCAGGCTATACAATTCCTGAGCTAGCTCGTCTCGCCAGATCAAAAGTTGCAGCACAACGATGTATTGCATTTCAAACACTCGGTCGTATTCTCTTTCGCTTAGGAAAGGGTGAGTTTGGTGATCCCAGTGAAGGAAGTTCTGGCACTGTGGGAGCCGAAGACACTCTTGGGGAGCTAGCGCGGGGGCTTTGGGCCGAGGTCGAGAAAGAACAGGTGATCAATATATGTACAAACGAGAGTGAAGGCAAAGGCATTACAGGACAGAGACATGTCAGTGCCCAAGCTTACGCCACTGAGGCTGTCTGGCTTTGGCAGAAAGGTGGGGGCCGACGATGGCGGACCGATTAAATATCAAAGTGATTCATGAACCACACAGAATTAATGTTCAATTTAATCATTTCCATGAAAGCTCTATCCATATCGCAGCGCTGGTGGACGAACTGCTGGAAGACCATGAAATGCGATGTCGGGCCTTGGCGATGATCCAGCCAATCACGCCATCCAATTTCGTTGGTTTTGGGAGGGCGCGGCCTGGTGTGCAAGCGATTGTATCAGTGTTTCTGTACCAATCGTATGAATGATGCACAATTCCTGATTTCGTTCTTTCCACAATTGCAGCCTCGGAGTATCCAAGCGGTAGACGTTAGTCTGCAGCCGATAACCTCGAAAGAATGGGCGACGCGGCAGAAGCCATCGAGGAGCACGGCTTCAAGCAGACAGCCAAGGACTTGTTTGCAGGCGCAGTCGGTGGTGTTGCTCAGGTTTTACTTGGTAAGTAGACTTGTCTTGATAATGACAAGTATTCGCTGACAATGACATAGGACAACCATTTGGTATGTTAAACTGAGACCAGCTGCAAAACCCGAGGCTCACCTTCATCTTCAGATATCGTCAAAGTTCGCCTGCAGACTACAACCACGTACACTGGGGCTCTGGATTGCGCAACCCAAATTCTACGCAATGAAGGTGCAGCTTCATTCTACAAAGGTACCCTGACTCCACTGATCGGCATCGGCGCCTGCGTCTCTGTGCAATTTGGTGGCTTCCACTATGCACGACGGTACTTCGAACGGCAGAATGCTCTTTCGTCGTCTGCACTACCGAGCGCTGCTGCCGCGCCGCTTTCATACACCCAATACTACGCTGCTGGTGCATTTGCTGGGATTGCCAACACGCCACTGTCGACACCAATTGAGCACATCCGTATCAGATTACAAACCCAGCCCCATGGCGCTGGCAGGCTGTACAATGGTCCGATAGACTGCATCCGCAAATTATCGGCATACAATGGTGTTGCCTCCGGTCTTTATCGTGGTACTTCAGTCACATTGCTGCGTGAAGCCCAGGCATACGGCATGTGGTTCTTGTCGTTCGAATACTTGATGCAGAATGATGCCAGGCGCAACGGAATTGAGAGGAAAGATGTCCCAACATGGAAGGTCGCTGCTTACGGCGGATTGGCAGGAGAGATGCTGTGGCTGAGTAGCTATCCGTTTGATATCATCAAGAGCAAGATGCAAACGGACGGCTTTGGCGACAAGCAAGTTTACAAGACCATGAGACAAGCTTTTGCTCAAACTTGGAGGACTGAGGGTGCCTTTGGGTTTTGGAAGGGTATTGGTCCCACTCTGCTCAGGGCCATGCCAGTCAGTGCTGGAACCTTCGCCACGTGAGTGAATCTCGATCCGACACTATAAGCTGAAGCACTGACGCAGAAACAGGGTCGAATTGACGATGCGCCTGATCAGCTGAGCCTGGTACATGTGGGATTTCTAAGAGGGCACACAGATCAAGGTTGGAGCCGGCATACCATAATGATAGAGAATCATAGCAGTCACGGCCTTATCCAAGGGTGATTTAAACTGGTGAATTGTTGCATTTGAATTGCTCTCCTATGCTTCTTTGTTACACATCTGGACCCCAGGTCTTGTTCTACCGCATGACGTCCCAGTCCAGCTTATTAGCTCCTTCTTTGGGCCCAAATTTAGTAACCCTCCTTACCCCACTTGTTGTACCTGTCGTGTAGATCCTACAACTGTTTAGACAACCATCCTTTTGAATTAGTTAAGGAATTCTTACCTTTGGCAGGTTAACGTTAGGGATGATAACCTCGTTCAAAGCGCTGGGAGCCGACTTCCTCTGCTTCGAGGTATCTCCACCAGGGTGGTATTCATAGGGTCCCTCGCTTCCGGTCTTCCATGGTTCTGATCCAGGTACTTTCGAGACTGCGTGCTCCGAGCTTGACGAGGTCGGGTGCCTGCTGAAGTACCAGCCGGCAAGACCAAAGGCACCGGACATGATAGCCAAAAGGATCTAGAGCGCAGCTGATGTCAGTGTGAAACCTCAATGCTGATGCTGGTGCAGCAGGAGACTCACATAAAGCTCGGGATCGCGCTTTGCACCCTCCTTCAGCCGGTTCTTGCTCATGTCCCGCTGGCCTTGAGTGATCTCGTCGGTCGCACCAGCGTTGGTACCCGAGGCGCGCAGGGGACGGGTGGTGCGGAACATTGGCCTAAAGGCCGCCCTTCGCATCATCATGGACATTGTGGCTGAATGGTGGTGAATTGCTTCAATGGTTGAGTGTCTCGAGGCTAAGCTCTCCTGCGTCAGAAGAAATGGAAGGGCGTTGATTGAGGCATTGACGTCGGTCGGATGAACCTCGGCGGCTCTCTCCGGTGGCCTTTCCGCATCGAAGCGCCAAGCTCGGGCACAGTCGCGTCACCGTGCCTGCGTGCTGCTTGAATCGTAAGTTCGGACCTAGCGCGGGGACTACGGCCCGCCCGAGCTGGGGAAATTTGCTGTGGACAAAAGTAGCATGGCAACAAGACTTGTGGACCCTTCCAGCGGCGTGATGCGAACGATCATCATCTTCATCGTTCGCGCTTCTGCACCCGCTTTCGCCGCATTCCCGTTGCGCGCACCGTCTGTCCAGTATTAGGGACGACAACAGGTCTGCTGCTCCATCCTATGAACTTCCGACGTGGTTTTGTGAGACATGCGACCGTTTTGCCGGCCTGAGTCTTAGTTTACAACAAGTCACTTTCCTCCATAATATGCAGGTCAACAAGAGAAGGGCCCCACACATACACACTTGGACGCGCATTTAGGTCGTTTTTGATAAAGAATGGCCTCCGCTGGCCAGCGCGAGGAAGGCGATGGCACCTTTTTCAACGACATGACGCCAGGAGACGAGCGGAACTCTCGGACAGACTTCTTCCAGACCGATTCGAACGACCATGCTTTACCTATCCAGGGCGCGACAGGTCCAGTCGGTGAACCAGGCCTTCCTCCTTCACGACCCGTCTCAATTGGAGCTGGGAATACAACACGCGCTCCACTCAGATCCAACACTGCTTCCCCCCGTGCAGGCACGACCTCGCCAGGACTTCGGTTTAGCAGAGGAAGTTGGAACCCTGAGTCGCCTCGATCACCAAACTCTGCGAGTCGGACACACGTCGCCAACATCACGTCATCTACATTCTTCAGGCCTATGAGCTCGAAGCACCTACGAGAGGATGTCATAAGAGCAGCTTCGCCGCCGCTTCAGGAGGTAGTCCAAGGACGACCCAGTCAGGAGACTACACACAGCCAGAAAGGGCACAAGACGAGATACAGCGATGCATCAATTGTGACGATGGAGCAAAGTCAAAGATCACCAGTCGACGATGACGTTCCCCCACTGCCTCCGTCAAGGGGCGGGAAAGCTGAGCATTCGCCACCTGATCAGCAGCGCAACGTTGGGAGTGTAAGAAGCCAAGGTAGTAGTGTACCTCTGCGTCCCAACCATCCCACACTATCACTGGGCGCCCCCCCAAGCGGTTTGGGTATTAGAACCGAACGATCACCAAGATCGTTCAGACGATCATTTGGGTGGAATAGCCGGAATAGCAGAGAGCCTAAGGAGCTCGGGCATAGAAGGCTTGACTCGGCGCCCAGCTCTCCAGAGTCTGAGCTGGAGAAGAGAACGGACAGGGCTAATTTGGGCCGCAACTACGAATACTATAACGGCAACTATGTGTTCTTCCTCAAGGGCAGGTTGCTCAATGCCCGTCAAAGACCATTGAATGCGCTCACCGGATTCCTTGCGGTGCTCCCGGCGGCGCTGTTCTTTGCGTTCTCGTGAGTGTATCAGGACGTATATAAAGCGATCGTTGCTAATAAAGGAAATGTAGTGCTTCATACCTCTGGCATGAGGTTTCTCCAGCGATACCCATCACATTCGCTTACCTGTTCTGGATTTGTCTTTTGGCTTTCCTCCACGCATCCTTCTCAGACCCAGGAGTGCTCCCGCGTAACGTGCACCCACACCCTCGGGACGCATCCGACGACGATCCCCTGGCTATTGGGCCGTCAACATCCAATTGGGTCATGGTCAAATCGTGGGAACAGGCATCCGGAGAAGGACCGACCACCGCGATGGAAGTGCCAGTTAAATTCTGCAAATCATGCAATATCTGGCGCCCGCCACGTGCACATCATTGCCGCGTATGCGATGCGTGCATAGAAACTCAAGATCATCATTGCGTCTGGCTGAACAATTGTGTAGGCCGACGGAACTACCGCCAATTTTTCACCTTTGTTGCGTCTGCAACACTACTGGCATTCTACTTACTTGGCGCATCGCTTGGGCATCTGTTAGTGTGGATGAACAGGAACAACGCGACCTTCAGGGAGACGATCACGAGTGACTGGACAAGGCAGGGCGCATTGGCCATGGTCATCTATGCGGTCCTGGTATTCCCTTACCCAGCCAGTTTGTGGGGCTACCATGTATTCTTGACCGTTCGAGGAGAGTCAACACGCGACTATCTGAACTCGCAGAAGTTCCTGAAAAAGGACCGTCACCGACCATTCGATCGACGCAGTTTCTGGCGCAATTTTGTGGACGTCTTATGCAGACCGCGGCCTCCAACATATATGCAATTCAAGAACCGATACGACGAGGGTGATCAGCGTCTTGGCGATAAGCGCAAAAAGGATGTCGCCAAAGAAGGTGTCGAGATGAAGCAGATGGATGCCGGCGGCGGGTCCGGGCCTGCTGCCGCTGCTATGAATAGTAGCGCAGGCATTGGTTTTCAAGGACCGCAGTCTAGGGGTGCTCTGAACAGTACGCCTAGGAATAATGTGCCTCAAGTAACTTCATAGAAGCGAGACTGGGCGGGAATCTGTGCATATACTTTACCTTTTCATGGTTTATATGCAGCGTTTGCAGAGTTGGAGCGACGGCTATATACATCTCGGCATGCTTGTGCCACCCTACGTAATACGATAATCTTATGAAGAACGTTATGGCAATTTCCATTGGATCGTGATGACGCCGGACGGGAGGATGCCACGGCCCCCCAAAGCCAAAGCTGGAACGGGCGACCAACGCGACAACGCCCACTGGAGCACGAGCTTGCTTCATGCTTTACGCCTCCACCACACCACATCACTCACACAAAACATTGCCTTTCCCTTACACTACTCACTCTCAGTAGCACTCTTCGCTTCTCTTTACTACTCATTCAGATCATAATTTTGCGGCGTGGTGCATCACACTCCTTCTGTTGGAACTCGGAGCTGCTCTATGGCAACACTTTCGACGCGCGGTTTTATTTACGCGTAAAGTGCCCTATCTTTCCCCGATCGCGTCTTCTCTCTCTTCCATTCCTCCACCTCCCACCACAACACAACAATGGCAACACCAGAGCGTCTTACTCGATCCGCCTCACGCTCATCCTCCACGTCGACCATCATGTCTAATATCGACGTCGCCATGTCTGAGTCGGGCAGCTCTGTGGCCGAGCACCTTTCGCCCTTACCTACCCCCGCTACGAGCGTTACAGATGGCAGCGCGGGAGATGCTGCCTCCGAGAAGCCAGAAACCTCCACAATCAGCCGCGACGTCTCTGCACAACCGGATGTCAGCACTGCACGACGATCTGTACGTTCCCGATCCAGCATCGAGTCGTACAACCTAGCCAAGCTTTCGGGTCTCAAGCACGGCAAGCGGATCCCCAAAGTCAAGGAGTCCCGCTCCTTTTCAGGTGACACTCTAGTCAATGACCTCTCGCTCGACACCACGGAGTCGCCACAACAACGACGAAGAGTTCTTGAGGGCCAGGTCGAGAAGGCCCTGCAGATGGACTGGCAGGTGGGGGACTTGGCATCTGATGTGCGTCCCGCCTCCACGCCAGCTGCCAGCATCAAGCGGAGAAAAAGCGTTTCTCTTGAGAAACTCACAAAGGCTGCGGGCAAGCTCTCGAGCGCATTGGGCAAACGATCTCGCGAGTCGTTGAGCTCGAAATCTGGGGCTCGAGAATCCAGCAGTACAAGGCAAAGCTTACCGCGGCAGAGCAGCCGCAAGAGTGACATAGTTGTAAAAGTCCAGGATGTCGAAGACGAGCAAGAGCTGGAACGGATCGAACGACCGACGAAGAAACCTAGGTTGCTGGACACAATCGTTGAAATTACCTCGTCCCTTGGCTGGCGAGCACCAGTCAAGAAGGGCACGAAAACGTGGCTTACCCAAGGATTATACTGTGGGCAGCAAGAAGACGCGAAGGCTACCGTGTCCGACTCGAGAAAGTCAGATGTTCTAGCCACTTCCCATTCTGCCCCCGGCCTATCTCGACGCTATTTGCCCTTGCCAATGTTCTCTGCTGCGACCAGGGAATCAGACTTCCACTTGACCTACGACCTCTTTGCACCACTCAGGCGGAAGGAAAACCCTAAAGAATGGAAGAAGCTGAGCAGAAATAGCTTTACACCTTCGGCGAAGGAAGTATGGCGGTCCAAGAAGATGGACCGGTCTATGTGTCTTTGTCGTCCACCTGCGCCACACTCGCCAGAGGAAGGATGTGACGAAAACTGCATAAACCGCCATATGCTGTACGAGTGCGATGAGAACAACTGCGCGCTCGGTCCGGAACTATGCACCAATCGTGCTTTCGCGGACCTCGCTAAGAGGACCAAGAAGGGCAATGAGTTTGACATTGGGGTTGAGATTATTAAGACACCGGAGTGCGGCTATGGTCTGCGGGCAAACAGGAGCTTCGCACCCGGACAGATTATCATTGAGTATTGCGGTGAAGTCATCAGTCAAGAGGAGAGTGACCGAAGGATGAATGAGGTCTACAAAGACAACAACGTGAGCCACCACGATGATTCGCCCCACCCTTAAGGAGAGGTCATTGACTCGTGCAGGCATACTACTTGATGGAATTCGACCAAGGAATGATCATTGACGCCACGAAGGGCAATATTGCCCGCTTTGTCAACCACTCATGCCAACCCAATTGCAAAATGGAAAAACGCATCGTCAAGGGCGAGCCTAAGATGGCTCTTTTCGCGGGTCGCAATGGTGTTAAAACTGGGGAAGAGCTGAGCTATGATTACAATTTTGAGTGAGTTCCCTTTGGATTATCACTTAACTCGGCCACTAACCGAGCAGCAACTTTTCTGCGCTCAATGTTCTCGACTGCCGCTGTGGTGCTGAGCTCTGTCGTGGTAAGCTCGAGCGACGCGATGCCAAAAAGGAAAAGGAGACTCTTGCCGCTTCACTCAAACGCAAGCTGTTGGAAGCCACGACAGGAGTCCCAGAACCTCCTCCGGAGAAAGTGGTTCTCAAGAAACGCAAGACCGGGCGTTGGACTAAAGGGTGGTCCTATGTGGACCCGGAGATGGAAGCCCTTCGACTTAAGGAGGATGCCCTCGAGAACGGCCGAGCCATTGATGGACGTGCGCTTGAGATACTAAAGGAACAAGCCATTAAAGAGGACGAGAAAGCCGATGCTTCTGCAACTGGTAGCAAAGGTGGTAGAAGCAGCAGGGCGGCTGGTCTCGCTGCGAAGGCGAAACTTGTGGAGCGCGCTAGCTCTGTCAGGTCTGTGCTGAGTAGGAAGAAGGTGGACCCAGATGAAGTGCAAGAGAAGAAGGGACGTCGAAAGAGTGTGCTTGGCCGAGCCGCGGGCGCGCTCAAGTCTGCCGCAGGCGTCTCTCCAAAAGTTGAGGACGAATCCCCGCCAGCAGCAACAGAGAAGCGCTTCTCTTTTGAGGTCACCAAACCTCTTCTGCCCGCTGAGGCGGAGCCGGCAACGAAGAAGAAGACGCGCTCTGTCAAATCGTTGCGCCAAAGCACACTCGGCTTTCAACCAGCCAGTGAGGAGAAGCCTAAGCTGCCTGTTCTGCCAGCAGCGCTACATGAGGATGAGGATGTGCTGGAGATGGTGCTCGGCTACGGCGGAGCAGCCAGGGGAGGTGCTTAAGATCAGGACACTCTGAGGAGAGGGAATATCAGTGTTTGGTGTCGAGGTTTGGCGTACATGATACCGGTGGATGGAGGCATAAAGCAGCATCATTTTGGGGGACTGCATGGTTGACACTGGCGTCGCATACGGACTGTCTGTACATTTTAAAGCGCTCTTCGTAGCAATCAATCAGCATGTGAACTACTACGTTGGCGGCGTTGATGAAGCAATAGTGAACATGGTATAGGGCGACGTCATGCTTTACGCGAGTCAGCTGGATCTTGGCATGGCGCCCATGCGGGACAGGCAGTGTACAAGCTGCGGCTGGCCCTCGGACTGATGCTATCTCCAATATATTTACGGCTGCCTGCACTCGACTCATCCTGATGCCGAGACCCTG
Organism: Myriangium duriaei CBS 260.36; assembly: GCA_010093895.1. Taxonomy (NCBI): domain Eukaryota; kingdom Fungi; phylum Ascomycota; class Dothideomycetes; order Myriangiales; family Myriangiaceae; genus Myriangium; species Myriangium duriaei. The sequence goes on from ML996083.1 coordinate 1,504,848, forward strand.
ACACAATTCGCCAATTCCCCGAATTGAATTGAGCATTGCAACTGCCAACGCGCCTGACTTGAATAAGCCACGTCCCACCAATACCGCCCACCCTGGAGGCAGCAACGGCTAGGTACGCCGCCAGGGATAGGTTCACCTTCCCAGGCGAGCCGGCGGCGTCACCACTTCAGCGATATATCCGTACGTACTGTCGCTCGTCTCGCAAGTGACTCGCATTGACAAGTATCCAGAAAATGCCTGCGATCCCCAGAACTTCGAGCCGAACTTGGCTCTGTGCCTCGAGATCTCGGATCTGATCAATTCGAAGAAGGGCAATGCGTATGACCGAGTCCAATCTGTTGAAGAATCAAATGGATCCTGACGGTTCGTAGTCCACGCGAAGCCGCTGTAGCAATTGTCAACTATGTCAACCACCGTAACCAAAATGTCTCCCTGCTCGCACTCTCGGTATGATGACCCCAACCCTTTGTAGCGCTACTGGTCGCAACTAACCAGACCAACAGCTGCTCGACATTTGCGTCAAGAATTGCGGCTACCCATTCCATCTGCAAATCAGCACCAAAGAGTTCCTGAATGAGCTCGTCCGACGGTTCCCCGAGCGGCCACCTGTGCGCCCCACCAGGACAATGAATCGGATCCTTGAACTCATCGAGGAGTGGCGCTCGACTATCTGTCAGACCTCCAAACACAAGGAAGATCTGGGTTTCATTCGGGACATGCACCGCCTCCTGAGCTACAAGGGATATGTGTTTCCAGAGGTCAGGAGGGAGGATGCGGCGGTGCTCAACCCCAGTGATGTACGGTACATTGGCAGTGTCTGTGTATACAGTATACTAACTGTTGTTTCAGAATCTAAAGTCGGCCGAGGAAATGGAGGAAGAGGAGAAATCCGCCCAATCAGCTAAATTGCAGGAATTGATCCGGCGAGGAACGCCTCGGGACCTGCAGGAGGCCAACAAGCTTATGAAAGTCATGGCTGGGTATGACCAGAGGAACAAGACAGATTACCGTGCAAAAGCAGCCGAGGAAGTTGGCAGAGTACAGCAGAAGGCAAGGATACTGGAAGAGATGCTGCAAGGACTCAAACCGGGTGATCCTGTCAATGAAGGCGATGTTTTCGAGGAACTGGCCAACGCACTCGCGAGCGCGCATCCGAAGATCCAGAAGATGTGCGAAGAGGAGTCAGATGATCACGAGGCCGTGGCGAAACTACTCGAAATCAACGACAGCATACATCGCACCATCGAACGGTATCGACTTGTGAAGAAGGGCGATATCGCCGGTGCTGAGAAGATACCAAAGGGCACGCTGGGTGTCACTGGAGCCGGCGTCAAGCAGGGTCCTGGCAATGAGCTGTCGTTGATCGACTTCGGCGGTATTGACGAAGAACAGCAACAGCAGACTGCAGCAGAATCCAGCTCATCACAAGCCGCCACACCTGCCAAGAAGGGGAATGCTCTCGAGGACGATTTACTGGGTCTCTCCATTGGAGGCGATACACCATTCGGTCAAGGCGGTGGGATCTCTCTCGGAACGAGCAGCAATGGCATGATGGGCATGATGACAGCTCCACAACAGTCGGCATCCCAGTCATTTTCGCAACCTCCGCAGCAATCAAAACCCAATTACGACTTATTCAGTACAATAAACGTTGCTCAATCGCCGAAACCAGCAACACCACAGCCGAACCCTGCTTTTGCCCCACCAACAGCACCTTCGGCCTCAGACCCGTTCGCCGCCCTATCAGCAGGCAACTCCCGCACCGCCTCGCCCTTTCAATTCCAGCAATCTACGCATCCCGCTCCTGCTCAGCAGTCGACTTCCTCCTCAACACTGCTCGGCGGCTTGGCCAGCAACAACGCCGCCCCCGCTCCAGCGGCAGCAGACGACGAATGGACCTTCACCTCATCTCTGCCACAGGAGCAGCCTCACCGCATCACCGTGACGAACAGCAGCATCCGCACAGACTTCACCGCCTCCCGCCCGCAAGGCGCAGACGACTGGATTCAAATCGAGAGCAGCACCAGCAACAACTCGGACAAGCCTGTTGGGGACTTTACGTTCCAGCTTGCAGTCACAAAGGTTCGTTCCGTCCCAGTTTCTCCTTCTTTAGTCGAAGTCTTTTGAACATGAGCTGACATGCACTAGGGCTTCACCCTAAAGCTCGACCCACAATCCTCGCGCACGCTCGCACCGAAGCAGAAGGATGGCATCACGCAGACGATACGCCTGCATGGCGTGGCGAGAGGAAGTGGTAAGGGTGTGAAGATGCGGTGGAAGGCGAGCTATGCACTTGGTGGAGAGAGGAAGGAGGAGGCTGGGGAGATTGCTAGCTTGGGTGTGTCGTGAGGAAGGGTGATGGAAAAAGGTTCAGAGACCTGGGAGAAAGAAGAAGTTTTCGATGTCCATACCACATAGCGCCAGTGAAATGCGAGGAGGATGGACACAGCGCTTGCAGGCTGTTAATTTTCGTGTTCGCGACTTGTGTATCTTGTCTGCGCGAAGTATGTGCGTGTAAAGCGTTCGCATACCGTTTTCTCTCTCTCAAGTCTAATCACTGGAATTCATGTCGTCAGACTACACAGTGAGTGGGCCGCAAGCAAAGATAAAGAAGGTGAGCAGGGAGAGACAAATCCTATTTCCAGTAAAAACGTAGTGGTATCAATTGCCCTCGCCCCTTAACACCCCAAAAACACCAAATTCATACAACACAAATAGCCAACTCCGCTCCGCTCCCCTCCTCCGTCCCTCTAAATCCCTCGACTTCAACAAATCAAACCGGACTGCCGACGCAACTATCCCCATCATCAAAGAAAGTCCCCATCCCCCCTTCCCCACCCATCACCATCCGCGGCAAGAACTCCCTCTTCCCCTCCCTCCCCACATACAACGGCGGGTGCACATCCGCCGAAAACCTCGGCGGCAGGTCACTCGACGGCAGGTCACTCGACGGCCGGAGCAGCTCCCCCTCGTCATCCGAATCACTCTGTGGGGGTGGTGGCGGCGGCAAAGGCTTGTCGGCGTACTTCTGCATGTTGATCGGCAGGCGCTGGGTGATTATGTGCGGCTGTGATGCGTGGCGGCGGTGCGAGTAGTTCTGCACGCCGTTGGTGATGGTCGAGCGGAGGGGGGCTTTGCTGTCTACGAGGATGGGGACGGGGCGGTTGAGGGTTTTGGAGAGGGCGACATGCTCGAGGCTGCTGCCGCGGGGTGGGTGAGGGAAGGAGGAGGGCGTGGGGGTTGCGGGCGTGGGGCAGTCGTTGGCGCTGGGGTTGGGGTTGGAAGGGTCGGAAGGGGAAGGCTGGGATGCGGTGGAGGAGGTGCGGCTGTGTTGCTGAGATGCTTGAGCGGGATCTTGAGGCCCGGTGGAGTGGTCATTGCTAATGTCTGGGTCCGTGGCAGGCGCGATAGTGGTAATGGCTTCTTGAGGCTCTGGGACTTGTTCCGAGACTTCCGGCTCTTCCACGGGAGCAGACGGTTCGGCGGGTTTCGGCGCACTACCTGCCAGCTCCGAGCAGAATGGGAGTGAAGAGTGTGCAGTTGGTGAGAGGTAGTGCTCAAATGGGAGATCTACGCCGATCATGGCCTCCGCGAGTAGTCCGGTTGGGTAGTTAATTGATGGCGCACAACTCTCTGCATATGGCGATCTCAGGTCTGTTGCTTCAGCTGCTGGTGCGTCCTGCGATCCCGCTGCGTCAGTGGCGGCTGCAGCCGAAGTTGATGCTTGCTCGAAGGCCGGGCAAGTCGTCAACCCATCTTGATTCTTAGAAGCTTGTTCTGATGTATGTTCTGGAGCTGTCTTCGTCTGGGGATTTGGACTCGACGGAGGAGCAGACGCCGGCCGTGAAAGACCTGGTGTTGGAGAAGTGATATTTGGCCGCAAGGGGTCGGGCTGGGTTGAAAATTTGCGATATGCTCGCCACGTGGACGCTATAATTGCAAGATTCGAGCCAAGAGACGCACGGTGGTCGGCCGAAAACTGTTCCTGCTCAGGTTCCAAAGGAGTCTCCCGTCGTCCTTCTTGTGTCAGTGCAGACATTTCTCGCTGTCCGTTGGTCGAGGCAGACATAGCGAATGACGAAGCGGCAGTAGAAACCCTCCAGTCCATTGTGATAACCGACAGGCGTGGTCGGATTTGTACCCTAGGTTGAAGTTCTGGGCTGTAAAGATGTTGCATTGGACTTCCATAGCCACTCATACTGTCGATCGGATGGATATGCTCTGGGGATGCCACTTTATCATCTGGGGGCGAATCGATATACTCTTGCTGAGCGTTGATTGCCGGCACAGCCGGATTATCCTTGTTCGAGAAAAGTGGCTGCACAGATACGCTGGTGTCAAAGATTCTACTGAACCTTGTGACGGGTACCCCATCAAAGTTGAAGGCGCGATGTGAGTCAGATTTGGTTCTAGCAGGATGTTGTGGTGGGACAGGTGGTGTTGTAATGGGACTCGTGGGTGTTAGTGGCGGATCGCTATCGACTGTGCTAGGTGTGCTGGATCGATCATTGGACCCGTCGCTGCCACTTGAATGCTCTACATCAGAACTTTTGGCCGGGCTGAGTTGAGGAGGACTCAGGGTCGCTTTGAAACTTGTCCGAGGAGTACTTTCTACCGCAGGGAACAGTCGATATGACACTTTCGAGCGAATTGACTGCAATGAAGTTCGGGGCGGTGCTGGTAGAGAATTGTGTCGTGACCTCTTGGACGACAAGTAACCAAACGAGGCGACATCGAGGAGGGAGAGAGAGGCTGAGTCGTGCCTTCGATGGGCCGAAGGTTCATCATTCTCTGACATGAGGTTTGGATTTGAAGGTTGTATCTCTGGCAATTGGAATAATCCATTCGCTGGAGTTCCATTTCCTCCATATTGTGAGGGCACCTCGACCTTTTCGACATCGTGGTGTTGGGTCTGCATCATGGGCCATGTGGTTGATGCCTTCTTCTTCTTCAAGCCAGTCGACCAAGTCCAACCCGACCCGGAAGACGTCTTGTGCTTTTGTCGGACATTGTCGACGGACTTCTTTGCTTTGGCTTGCAAACCTCCGACGGTTCCAATGGCCAGGGACCGAAGCTTGCTCGCGCCTCCATGTAATTTGTCCTTACGTGCATTACCATTATTCATAAGAAGACCATACCTTCTTGTATCTTGAGGCCGATCTGAATCGATGGAGAAGCGGCTGCTGGGTCGCTGAAAGGGCTCGTCTTCAGCACAACCAGGCAGCTGCAGCGACACCCGAGGGATGTCCGCATCGCGAGACGCCATGAGATTGCGTCAAAGGTGGTTTGAGGAAGTAGGTGGGCGCAATTAATTAAAAGAAGCGCAAGAGGAAATGCACTGACAAAGAGTGCTTGGAACGAGATGGATACACGTTTGGGCAGTGCGTGAGCCCTACTTACCTGGGGCGATCGCGCTCAAGAAGACACTAATAGGCAGACCCTATAGATAGACGCAGCTGCAAGGCCTCGCTTGCCTTGGAAAAGAGGCTGCAGTGAGGCTGTTGGTTACAGGAATGCCCAGGCGGCAACTCGCGGCGCAGGCCGGACTGACCGAGTGCCGTGCGGTTCCATCTGATCAGCGAGTGGCTTACGTTGGTGGCGTGGTGGTTGGTTAGTGGAGTCGGACATCAGGCTGACGGGCTGAACATTGACAGCCCCTCCAGACCGCACGGCACGCCTGACTAAGGTTTGATCGCGATACGGACTTGTTGGACAAATGAGCGAAGGGATGGTGGAACCGCATGCACGTGTATATCTCGACCGACGCGGTCAAAAATCGCGACGGCGGGTGGGCGGGAGGCGCAGCCTGATCACGTGTAGTCATGCTGATGATCGAAGTCACGTGCACATACATCAACCACTCGAGCTCGATTGACTTTGTCGCCAAAACAATGCAATTCCCATTTTCTTATGTACTGATCTGCTATCATGCTTGACAAAGACATGACGCACTACGACTCCCCTAGATGACCGTGCTCATAGAGCACAGCTTGCTGGAGAAGACAAGCAATGTTTGATTTAGAGAAAGAAAGGGTAAATAAAATCTGCAGAAAGTGCTCCGTTGCCAATGCATCCCATTCTCCCACAACCGTTCTCTTCCTCCCGCAAGCACTCAAAATATTAGTGGCTGACAAACGCCAGTGCTGCTGAGAATAACACGGGATACCACGGATTTTCTATTGTTATACATTCGCTTTGTGTTGGAAAGGAAATGTGGACGATGATGTTTTCATTCCATGTTTCGTTCGATCGTATGCTCGTCCGTCGGTCGTTTAGAAAGCGTACTCCATGAACATCCGGCGCGCGAGGTTCGTGGCAGCTGCAGTAGCAGCCGCATCTGTACCAGCAGCACCAGTAGCCGTACCGCCAGCTTGTGTAGCTGTGCCTGTCACTTTGTCGGTAGTATCATTGTTCTTTAGACCGGTTGGCTGGCTCAACGTGAACGACCCGACTGCGATTGGCTTCATCTTCCCCATGAATTTGGAAGCCACAATCGGACCGACAATGAGCGCGATGAACAGGAAGAACATGACAAAGTACAGAATCGCGTAACGGATAACACGGCGCCTGCGAAGCTTGGATTGCTTGAGCGAATAGATGGGAGGACGGATCTGTCGGCTGTGATTCTGTTAGTATTGATCCTAAAGACATGGAAGTACAACATATGACTCACCTGGGACGAAGCCAGAAAAGCATGACCGAGTGGAACTTGTCGATGTAAGGGACGAGGAGGGCCGGAAGCATGAAGAAAAGCAAGATGTGGCCCAGAATGAAATCGTTGGCAAAGTATCCAAGCTCGGTGATCTTGCAAAGCAATTCACGACCAGGTTGCGAAACCGAGTGCCATCCCATAGAGTACCACTTGCCAGTCCACCATGCGATGTTCGAGGTATCGGCGCGGAATTCTCGGGTGAGAGCCAAAGCTATGATGATCTTGTAGATAAAGCGTTGAATAGCGACCACAGCGATCATGCCAATAAGTGCCTTGGCAAACTGGAAGCCCTCCAAGAAAAACATGACTTCCATAAAAACGATCGTGATAATCACAGCAATGGCATGGGCAACCGCTGCCAACACGGCACCGACTTTCTTGCAACAAACGCTGAAAATGGGGCCCATGCAGCATGCCATGCCGAAGAACGCAAGCGAGATACCTGCATTGATACCAATCGGAGCGAAGGCGACTATGCCCAGACGTACCAAGGATGCGGGAGCCGCGAGTTTCACACCCGGGTTCAATTTTTCGGTGACACCAGTCTCCGCATTGATGAACAGATAGGGAATAGCAGTAACGAGGACGGAAATCAAGGGACCGAGCACCTCGGACACGAAGATACTACCGATCCGAGCACGTGGCGAGTCACCAGAAAGCTTCGATGATGGCTCACCAAGTGCCTTCCTCTTGAAACCGGTAATGCGGGTACGCGATAGACGAACGAATCCAATCCAGGAAGCCTGGTGAGCTTTGCTGTTACCGCGGGACAACCAGCGTAAGAACTCGCGGTAGTCGATGAAGAAATCGGCCCACGAGAATTGATGCGGGTTAAAGATGAAAGGTGACAAGCAGAGTGCGATGAGGGTGATCCAGAACCACAGAAGCCAGTAACCCCACACTGTGAGGGTACCGAACAGCAACATCATCAACATGCGGGCTCCAAAGTAGATCGAGGGTCCAGCGAAACGTGAGTAGAGGACACCAAAAGGCATGCGGGCGGTTGCGAAACCACGACCCGTACCAATGTAGCGCGCACCACCGTAGGACAGATCCTGACTAAGGGAGTTGGCGTAGATCTGGCAGACGAACACCTCGAAGAAGGGAGACAGGGATGAGAACTGCTTGGCCAGACGGGTCACGGCGCGCCAAGCTCCACGCTCTGTCAATTCCTGAAGGACCAGAGGAATGAAGGAGATGAAGAACACGATGAAAATGGACACCACGCAACGCTGGACCCAGTCAAGGATGGGAGTAAGGTTGAAGCAGCCAGTAGGGTAGAGAGGGTCCGTGACGGGCACGTTCTTGTTGTACCTGCAAATGATGGTCTCATGACGGAGAGCTCCCAGGTTGATGAGTGAGAACATGAAGAGCTGCACCGACAACATGATAAAGGCGTTGTTGATGTGGAAGCCAGGGTGGGCATAGTAGAAGGACAGGAAGCGATCCAGAGGAAGCTGAGTACCGAGATAGTAGTATTCACGAGAAAGCATTTGCTCACCCATACCAGTACCGATCTTGGTGGTGAAGTTGAGAATAGAGCCAAATCCGAGATCACGTCCTTTACCACACTGGTAATATTCGCAGTGCTTTATGCGGCCACCACGAATCAAAGCATTCATACCAGCGTAGATATCCTCGTTGAGATGCAGACCTTTTTGAGCCTTGGAGACACCGCCACGAGTGGTCATGTAAATACCGTTGAGGAAATCGGGATGACCATAATGGAGTTTACCACCGATTTGAGCAAGAGTACGAGCGAAGAGAGTACCGAATGTCTGTTCCTTTCCAGCAGCCACATCACCGAGGATACCGATGTTCTCAGAGAAAATGTACTCACGAGCACCAAGAATAGCAACGGGGTTGAACTTCGGGCTGGGCAAACCGGGTGTGTAAGGCGAGACATTGTCAGTGGTCATTTCCTCGAACTCGGCAAGGACGCTTCTAATCTTGAGACACTCCTCGAGATAGTTGTCCTGGTTAGCGTCGATAAGCTGGATGTACTCGCCACGGTAGAAGATCAAGCAGTGGTTCTGGTTGTCGGACTTTCCGTCACCGAGAATGGGGTTACCGGAGAGCAAGACACGGAACTTGGGGCGACGGACACCGTTCTCCATGATTTCAGAGTGACCATCAATGAGAGCAGAGTAGATGCGAGGATCTTCGCCCTCGTTAAGAGGAGGCTCTTCATCCAAATAGGCGATTTGGAGATCCGGGTAAGCACGCAGCAAGAATTCGGCGTTCTCACGCTCTTCCTTCGAGAATTTGGCGTAACGTTGCATGGACACGACGATCTTGAACTTTCGGCGAGCCATGCGCTCCAACTCACGCTCGAGCTTGTCAGAATTGCCTCCGAACATCTGGACGACTTCGGGGTTCTCGACGCGGTAGAGCAACTTGATGGCACGGCTGTAGTTCATGAAACCGGAGATGGTACGGTAGAGAGTTTGAGAGCGCAAGGAAGCCCAGATACGAGTGCGGAGAGTGTATTCTGGAGCAGCCGACTTGAAACCAATGCAGTAGAAGGGCAGGTCATCAATCTTGCTCTTCGCGTTGTCCTTGTCGGTCTTCTCGTAGTCACCGTTGAATTGAGAGGTCTCGTCAGCAAGAATCTTGGTATCCTTAACGAAGCAGTCCCACTCGTGAGGATGAAGCTGCTTGAGATATTCCAGCATAGTGACACGCGAGTAAGGTTCATCCTCACGGATGATTTCACGTAAAGAGAGCAGAATCTTCTCGCTGTAATGAGGAATCATGACGGTGAAGGAAGGCATGTTATCCACAGGAACCGGCTCCGGGATAGGGGTAGAGAGAGATTGAGCGAAGAAAGAGATACGACGCTCGGCCTCACTCTGGCTCGGGAAGAACTCGGTCTTGAACGAGTGATCTTCTTGAGAAACGAAGAAGGTCGGTGCGCGCAAGGTGCGCTTGCCCTCCTGTTCAGACGGAACCTGGTGGTAAAGCAACTTCTGGACGTGATCGATGGCAAGCAAATGCTCGCGGTACATCGAAATGATGATAGCGTTCCAGATCTGCGAAATAAGGACTTTGGGCTTGTACTTGATCTCCATGTCAGTGGTGGCCAGGACTTTGGAGTAGATACGCTTTGGCAGCCGGGAGAAAATGTTCCTCCAGGGGGTCCAAATAGAAACACCTAGGTAAAAGGATCGGAGAACAGAGAAAACTGTGTTCAGGATGATGTACCAGAGGTAGGTATCCAAGAAGAACAGAGTCAAATCCGTGAGGTAAATGATGATCAGAAGAATGATGGGCTGACGCTTGCAAAGTATGTCTTTGAGAATGCTGTCGCCAATGCATGTCGAGATCTTGGTTGTGGACAAGATCTTGATAGGATCACGAACGGACAAGGTCAGGTAGAAGTACGACTCAGCGAGCTTGGCCCCGAAGACCATGACCCAGATGCCGTAGGACATCCACATGTCGTTGCCATGGAGTCGAGGATAGCTGGCAGTGAAAGTCTGACTTGCCACGTAACGGCGAGACTTTCCAGTCAGGTAGCTACCGAAGAGACCGCCAAGAGGCATAATCGAGAAGAAGATGAACGTAGCCAGGGCGATCAAAAACTGGACTATCCCGAGGATGTGAGAAATCTTCGAGCTACCAGTCTTGTCAATGAAGAAGATGTAGACGCTAGGACCCAAGTTGATGACGAAGATAACGATGAGGAAAAGCAGACGCTTGGTCAGATGCTGCGCACCGGACCATCTCCTCGGAACATACATCCACTCGCAGAGACTAGCCAAGATCATGATAAGCGAAACGACTGCACCAGCAAGAGCAGGAGCAGACCATTGCCTGCCTGGAGGAGGCAAGTTGTCAAGCTGCTGTTGGTAATTCTTAGTGTACAGTGTAGTGGAGTTTTTCGCGGTGTAGAACCAGTAGGCACCCACGTGGATGACCCAGATACGGTTGAAGTTGACAAGAGCGTGGAGCCACGAACGGGTCTCCTTGTAGGTCTTGAAGAAAGCCTTCTTCCAAACAACATCCTTCAGACGGTCGAATCGCTCAGCCGGGGGAAGGTCAACAAGACGAGACTTGTCCTCGAAGCTCAGTCGCTCGATACCCTCAGGGTACCAGAACAGCTGGTTGATATCATCATAACCAATAATGTTATTGTGGTCACGCTCCTTGCGAACGTACTTGCCGTCGTAAATTTCGTAACCTTGATCACGGCAGTATTGGTAAAGAGGAGTGATGACGTTGTTGAGGAAGGTGAATTCTTCGACTGGCTCAACCTTGTTCTGGCAGGCTGGCGAGTTCAAGTAGTCGTCGGCGCACTTGAAGATGAAGCATAGACATTCGGGCATGAATCTCACCTGGTTGGCTTCACCCCAGCAGAGGAGGTAGAGAGCCAACTGGCGGACTCGGTCGTGCTGCGACATCTTGTTCATGCGGGACTTCCATCGGAACTCGGCGGCCTCGAGACTGTTATCGCCCTCAAGGCTCTCGAGGGTAGCCTCTTCGTTCTCAGGATTCTGCGCCGCAGCCTTCTTAGCTGCTTTGCGAGCTTTGCGAGTCCTCCTGTTGGCCTTTCCGAGGTTCATGTTGGCAAAGCCGACCGCGTCATCGAGATCAAGATGAGCAGCGAAATACCAGCGGCGGTAGTTGGCGTTCTCGCCTCCAATGTAGTCAGCATGGAGGGACAGAAGAGCCTGGTTGGGCGCCATGCGAGAGGCACGCGAGTCAAGCAGGGTCATCAAGTGGTCAAACATGTTGCGCATGCTGTCACGCTGGAATCCGAACTTGGCAGTCAGGTCGAGGAAAATGTCCTCAATTTCCTCCTTGGAAAGAGGGATCTGTGCGTCCGAGGTCCAGGCAGGGTACGGCTCGCGGGATCGCTGGCCAGCAGGGAGAGCATTGCCGTAATCCATGCCATAGACGGGGGTGGAAGCACCAGATGAGCGGTTGCCTCCATAAGAGATCTGAGATGAAGGGGGGCGATAGCCACGACCCTGGCCGTCGTTGTAGCTGTTGTAGCGCTCATCACCACGGCCATAGTAGTCCATCTCAGCAGCACGGGCCATGTCAGACCTCATGGTGAAGTCGCTGAAGGTCTCGGAGTCCTCCTCAGAGTCGCCGTGACGACCCCTGCGCTGACCACCATAACCGCGTTGGTTATTGTTGTATTGCTGCTGACCGGCACCGGCGCCCTGGTCATAGTACTGGTCGTTGTAGTACTCGTCTTGATATCCCTGGTGGCCGGCATCGTAGTAGCCTTCTTGCTGGTGATAGGGGCCTTGCTGTTCATTATAGTAGCTGAATTTGGCATTAGTGATGCTTCTCCTAATCAAGTGTTCGTAGTAAACTTACCCATCATCGTAGTATCCTTCTTGTCCGTTCGCATTGTGGCCGCCGTAGCCCTGATTGTGATCGTAGTAGGCTTGATTTTGGTCATCGTGGTAGTAGCCATCATTCTGATGGCCGTAGCCATCGTCGTAATGACCGCCTCCTTGATGGGCCATGATTATTACAGGTAGACGGGTTGATACTGAGAATACGATGTCAGCAAGGGGGCCACAGCGAGTGTTTGTTGTGAATTGAGCGTGTTGTACTAAGAAAGTTGCAGAGCAGGAGGATGGGGATTGGATGCTCACCTAGATACTGATCATTCGTCAAAAATGTGCAATGGTCCGACCGAAGAAAGTGGTGTTCTGTGTACTGTTGCAACGATTGTTTGTAGTTGGCGCGAGAAGGAAACCCTTTCCGTCACAGTGGTGGACACTTTCGGAGATGGAGGGGATTGCGAGGAGGTACCCAGGCGGTGCACGCGTGGATGACGACTGCCTCCGGAGGACAGACGACGAACAGTCCGCGATGGACTAACGAGCGAGCGTGAAGCAGTGAAAGAAAGAGGTCGAATATCCACACAAGGGGTTGGTGGAGGTTCCTCAAGCCGTGGAGATTTGGCAAGAAGGGGCGGATGGAGAAAAGAAATGGCAGCGAGGACGTGATGCAGGAGAAGAAGAGCAGGGAAAAAAGGGTGGGCTCGAGAGCGTGATTGGTCGATTGCGGGTGAACAGCCGGATCCGAGACGCGCCGCAGAGTGTGTAGGAGGAACTGGCGGCGCAGACGGTGGAGTTGGGGGTTCGCCCTGCCAAAAACAAAAGGGGCGGGCGGAGGCTGAGTTCGCGTGCTGCAAACAACCGCTCCCCACGTCACTGGATCTTTATCACGCTGCTGCAATTTGTCCTGTCCTCTGTTGGCTGTTTCTGCTCTGCGATAGCTGTGCACAGCTTGGTGTAGACGAGGCTCAAGTGGCGGGAGGGCAGGGTGACAGCAAGTATGTTGGGGGCAGCGACGAGTCTGGGATAAGATTTACGATGGTGTGGCTTCAGCCAAAAGTCAAAGACATCAGGCGGGATGCAGCACAACTGGCGATCTACTGTACAAACGACATTGCTGCAGCAAGCTTGTGGCGGGACATGTCATGTCATGGGAGGCACACGGGGCGGTGCGCGATGGCCGTGTCTCTGATGTCGCAGAGTGCGAGGTCCACGCAATGCAATCAGTGCAGCTCGACAAGCACACGAGGTCGCAGGTGGAAGATACGGGCGGCGAGCACGGGAGATGGGGTTGGGGCCGCGGCGGCGGCCAATGGCAGCGGAGAAGTCGCCTCCTGCGCTCCCTGTTTCTGGAAGACTTATGAATAATCGACAGCAGAGCGATGAGGCACGGGAGTGTGGAAAGTGTTACGTGCGTGTCTTGGAGGCGCGGGAAAGGGGCAGGCACCGACGTTTCAGGCTAGCGCGAGTGAGGCGCAGAGGCAGAGATCTCGTGTGGTTGGTCGGACCGGCGGGGCGACGTGTCGCGCACCTAATTTCTGTGCTGCAAATTTCACCAACCTGCAACCTGCAACTGGATCGGGTGGGCTGCGGCAATCCTCCCAGCTCCCAGCTCCCAGCTCATCAGCGGCCAGGTTCGCCCGAGCCCCACCAGGATTGCCCTATCTTTGTTCATTGGTGTGGCTGTCATCAGCGGCGTCGGGCAGAGCTTGATCGTCGTTCCCGCAGCCGCTCTCGCTGCAGGTCCCGGCTCGGCGCAGGCAGGTGTGGAGCAACGCCGGCCTCCACACTCTTCTGCTGAGATTGCCTCCATTTGTGATCTGCTTTCTATTGAGCAGGCTTGCATATTGCTGCTCCGCTCTGCTCTACTTCAACTCACGGCTTCCCTACCGCGACAACAGATTATTAGTTGCCGTCGCACAAGTACCGATCGAAAATGGTTGACAGAACTCTCGATATGGCAGCTACCGTCGGTAGAAATGTCTGAGATGAACCTCTCGAACACCGTTCAGCATGGGTACGGGAATTAATTGGTGATAAGACAAATGAGCGCCTCGGCTGCAAACATCCAATAGTTGACGTGATCGATCATCTTGGGAGCTGATGCCGTGCGAACGCCATGCACGAGTTGCGAACTTGGATGAGCGTCCCAAATTGCCCGGGGCTTTGGAGTAAAGTCGCGCTTAGCCCCGAACCTCAACAGGATTTTCTCAACATTCCACGTCAATCATCTCCACCATCGCCGATGGTGTTCAACGACTCTTGTGCAAGACCACCTTCAAACCATTTACCCGGTAGTAGACGGCGACGTGACACAGAACTGCATCATGAGCTACTGGTGACAAAATTTTGTGAATAGAATATCGAGCGATTACCATAGCTGTCAAAATTGCGGCTCTTCTTGTGGCTTTGTAAGGATGCGTGCCACCCGAGCTATTCATAGAATTCTACGTGCACGTGACTAAATGCTCAGTTCGTTTTGCAGACCATAATTATCCTCTTACTGTGCGTCAATGATAGTCGGATTAGGGTCATCCATGGGGATTTCTTTCGAACCGCTGTATGATGGCAAACATGGAAGACAACAGTGCAGCATCCCAGGTGCCTTCGTAGCATGGTATTGACATGGCCAAACGATCAGCAAACATGCCCCTTTGACAATGTACAGTACCGTACTGTGTGTAATGGGATAGGGCGATGACAACATGCAGCGGCCCGTTGAAAAGGCTCACTCCTTTACAGCACTATTACAGTCTCGCCCCTTGAACCCGTCGCGTTATTCGATCTGCAGTGGCCGTTTCGAAACACGGCGGACGAGACCGAGGTCCACACACTCTCACGTCTGTCCACCATTCAAGACACTATGATGTCGGACCTTGCTCTGCCGTCCGCACCGTTGGATCCTGTAGCATATGCAAGCAGAATTTGCATCTCCAACCTGCAATGACAACGTCCATGGCGTATTTCCGCTTCAAGTCTGTTGGGGTGCTCGAAACAGAGGTACGGTATAGCCCCGACTAAATTATGTATGAAGATGACTCCAAGAGATGCTAGGTATAGGCCACAATCACAGACCTCGAATTACACAACGAAACTTGGAGAAACAAGAAAGGTAAATCAGCATTCCGTGCCAATTCTTGTGCTATGTACGAGTAACATCCGGCCTGGGATGGATTGCCATACTCTCATGCGTTAGCTTCTGATTCCGGAGCATTTCCTCTCATGTGACACACCAGCAATCGGCCAGGGCGATTGAGATTCAGTGCTTTATTCGTGCTTTGTTCGATCCTTCTCTTATCTCACCTTCGCTGTTGGGCGAATAAACTACAGCGTGTGTTTCCACTAAGATATCGCGTTAACCCACTCTACCAGGAAGTGCGGCGCAATGCCCTGCCAAGTATCGTGGCCGCCACAGATACACTTTTCGATCCAGTGCTACAACCAAGAGGGGCGAGGATGAAGCTCCGTTCAGTCGTTGCTTGATCCAGTCCAGCCACAGACTCTCACTTGCCTGGATGATCGGGAAATGATTGACACCCTTGTAGCCTACGACTCCATGTGACTCTTCCCACCCTTCCTGTTTCATTAGACCACAGAGACGGTCTACTGAGGACAATATAGAATCCAAAAGTGGCCCATCGAAGAAGATTATGCGATCGGAGCCGTTGTTGTTGCCGGAAAGCAGAACTACTGGTCCAGCAAATCGTTTGTTTCCGACCTCCATCAGATTCTGCCAATCGACCACTTCCGACGCATCAGACCAATCTGGCTTGGCGAGTTGATAAGAGGACAGTGCCCCGAGAAGAATATTCTCCGTTGGGAGACAAGCTTGGTAAGGCGCATATGCGCTGTGATAGAGGTCGGAGGATACATTGGTGAAACCGGACTCGTTGTATGAAGGATACACAGCAGTGACAGCATCAATGGTAAGCACCTGTAGAGATTGACGGAGAGCAGACCAGGAGATTTTGGAGTGTCCAATAGCCTCCTGTATAGTGTCGAGAGGCGATGATGCGGGCGCTGGCGAGACTAGAACACTGTGGTCGGTAGGTGTCCCGTAAAGTCCTCGAGAGCATTAATCGGTTACTGTATCACGATACCCAGGGACTGGAGTTACGGCTTGACGTTCTATGTGCGATGGTGAACTCAGCCAGGACAGCTTCCATGATTTCGGCCACCTCGTGGCTCCTAATGGTCCAGGTTGGGTGTGCAAAGTCCAGGAAGTGGTTGCACCATCTGCTTGGAACATTCCTGCCGAGACGGCACTCTCTCGATTCATCTACATAATCGGCATTGTGAACGGGACGTCAGTACCTACTTCCGCTGATCAGGTCTTTGGTTCCTGGATTGGTAGAGACTTAGAGTCAATCTATCTCGAGTTCAAATTGTCCGATTGGTCTTGCCACTGGGATTCGATCAGACTTAGCTACTTACTCAGGTGTAAGGCGGCCTGTCTCTCTCCGAGCTTCTGTTCGTAGCTAATGCAACGGAAGTGCTCAATCGCGCGTGGAATGAGACTTGGTCCGCATTGACATACACCAATTCCACCAATCCCGGCAACCGACCCTATAAAACACCAATGATTATATTCTTGGGAATCGACGACCAAGGTGGTGAATTTTACCAGAACGCCTTGTCCTCTTTTGAGTCAACCTGCGACAATCATCACAGCGGTTCCTTTGAGTTCGTCGCCCTTCATAGGGTAGCTCATTTTCCAGTGTGGAATCTACCAGGCATCAGTAGCTGCAGTGAATTGGGGGTCGTTTTGTTTTAGCAAAAAGCCTGTCAGCTCGCAGCACTGTACGGACACCATGATTAGCAGCTTTCTGCCTCCAGATACCTACAAAAGGCTTTCTACCTCCTTTCCTCACAGAGCAGGTACCGCAAGCGAGTACTTTGAGCTTGTCGTCGTCGTATTCTAACCTCATGCTCCGTTAGCGACAGTTCTACTGATGATACTGCCGCTACCTCTGCTCTCGTTTTGATCGAGCAGGATAACGTACGCAGGTGGATGTTGTATTTCCTAACCTTTCGTGAGTCTTATTAAATTTGGTTACTAATAAATTCTCTGGGCACCTTCAGTCTGTCCAAATCCGACTACATACTTTCCATTCGAACACCGCTTCTCATGGCAATTTGACAAGAATTGACACCTGTTGGAGCTGTCTAGCTATTGTGTTGAATAGGAGTCTTTACGATCGCGACAAGTATATCCAGTAGCTACTGCCGCAGAGCTCCACATCCAGCCCGATGCGAATCATAGCCTGACCACCTTGCATCACAATGCCAGCACCGGTCATGCGGTCACGACGAGCTTTGTGATTTTCTCAACTGACAGATAAGAACCGCGACCCATATCGTCGAAGAGCTTGACGACTTGTCCACTGGCATGTGGCAAGTGAAAAGCGATCATCAGCAGCGTACTTGTTGTGCAAAGAGATGTAGCATTTGACATGATCGCTCAAGGATACGCGACATCTTCCCGTCGGTTCGGCTGGGCTGATTTTTGCTGCAATTGCAGCGTACCGTTCGATGCCATGTCTCCAACCCACCATGGATCTACTACCAACGCCACCAGCATGAGCCAAAGCACGAATATTTCCAAGGTAGAATGGTGTCCTTGCATCAGCATCAGTACAAAGACCTGGATTCCGGTCGCCCAGCCATGTGCATACTGCTCGGAACAGACTATTGACTTTGTCCCATGCACAAATGTGATCGGAATCAATGCCATGGTATTGATCGCCTCGAGTGCTGCAAAGTGTTTATCCTGTTCTCATTCGTCCGCGCGTTAGAAGGAGAACATCGGTCAGAGCCATATACATAGCTGCGAACCGCTCGGACTTGGTCTGCCGGAGGAAGCTCAGGAGGCGCTGACCATGTTCGGAGATCGTCATCTGCAATACTCGGGACTGGTCAGGGGGGGTTGAGCTCGAGCATCATGTCAACTGGGTGTGTCCTGATTTGATTCGAGCATACACACAAAGACAACGTTGACACCTCGCAATAAATGCCACCACGTCCAGCTTTGGGGATCGTCAATGCGAATCCACATTGCCGATAATTTCGGAAGAAGGCAAACGCAAGTACGGCAACGGGTCGTGCGCTTACTGAGCTTTGCTCGACCTCGTTCGGATCTAGCCTAGCAAGCTCCAAACAGCTCTGTTCGACAAAATCATCACCGTGCCTCACTGCAGACTCTGAGGTACCTAGAAAGTTTCTGGCACCCTGGACAGTGGTGAGGCGCTATGTGACGAATGCCAGTGCGAGGATGAGCTCCGAACACCGTCAGCCCATGTCGAACTGACCTGGACGGGCAAGCCACTAAGGAATGGAGATGTGCCACATTCAGGTTTGCTCACTGCGAGTACTGCTAGACGAAAGTGTCTCAGCAGCCACCTCAAAATACTGCTTAGTACACCCAGCATCCGAGATGGTCCGGTATGAAAGGCAATGGAGACGGTGATAGTTTGTCGCGAGTAGAAATGGGTATGACATGTACAGACAGTGCCTGGGGCGAGCTGCCTTGACGTCGTGTTGTCACAGCGTTCGGCTCGATGTCGTCGGTATCTGGAATGTTATCTTGCCGAGTTATTCGAACGGAGCCCATTCCTTTACTTGCCCAACTGTCTACCCAAGCTGTATGGCGTCGGCTACACGATGAGCATTTTGGACAGACTTTGTCGCATCGTAATCTCGCTGTATGTTAGCATCACTTGCACAGCCCTAGTCAATCATATCAATCTCACCTTGACCCTGCTTTGCTTGCATTCTATGCAGCCCTCGCGCGATTCCCATGAGCCCTTTTTACACGCGCAAATGCGTGGGGTGCAAGACCATCCTCCATGATATAGTCATGCTGCTCGATTGACAAATTCCGGGTGCCCTCGACCTCTAATTCCGTCTCAAAGATTGAGCAAATTGTGACCTGCCTCAGGAGAAACTGTCATGGGTAGCATAATGACGGACGGCATCGCAAACATGCGAGTTGTGCACAGAGCTTGTGGTTAAAAATGCCAAGACGTTCAACGACCATTGAAAATGATATTCAACCATTTTTGACCAGACTTGGTCAAACCTTTAATGCAGTTTCAACAAAGTTCAACGAGCACTTTTGACCATGTAAAAACATAGTCCTGGCATTGTAACCACACGAGGTTCATGCACTTCCCTGGTGGAAGCTCGGAACTCATTCGGCTACGGACAGTGAGTATATATCGTGGAAGGAGTTGACCTACTCCTGGGCATTGACTATCAGACTGTGATGAAATTATCGATCGCCGGTGAAAGTAAGCATTGTGACGTTGGGTTTGGCTCCGGGACGCAGGAAATAGAGATGGACGATCCAAGTTTCGATGCGTACAGTATTGGATTTCCCGGCCTTGGGCGGGTGGAGAGAATATGTATTACTTTAATATGTTAAGCATATCGTAAGGACGTCCCGTTGCGGATTCGCAACGAATTGAGAGCGATTGCCGAAAACCAACAGATTCGGTCACTGCAGATGCATGGAATTGCTGAAAGGGGAATAGAGTAATGGGGTGATCCAACAATTACTGTGAGCAAACCTGGAAGTCACGGCAGCTTGCAATGCCGTAGTCGTTCTGACGTGCTGTCGTGGTGAGACTTCCGGGGGGCGAGACACAGCCGGGGCTGGACAGGGGCGGCGCGCTAAACGGACAAACCCCTCTTGCCCCTCGGCGACTGGGTTGATGGGGCTTGCGAACAGGAAATTCAATGACGGGTGGCTGATATGCTACCAGGCCTCCCGGTCGTAGATTGCGTGGCGCGAGCCTTACAGCAGAAGCAGTCAATGGTTGAAAAGTCATTCTCGAGGCACAGGCGGAAGTGGTTGCAGCTGAGCAGCGCACAAGCGAGCACTACTGTGGGAACTACCGGTCACCACCGCGACATCGATCCAGCACTGTCTCCGCACTACTGCAGCCCACCACGCCCCTTGCGCCGTTGCGCCGTCGCCAGGCCTCCGTTGCCCTCCGTTGACTGCCTTGACTCGCCATGTGCTGCGGTTTGTGACATGTGCGTAATTTCTTGCTTCAGGATGGAAGGAAAGAATGGAGATGCAATTCGGGACGCAGAACACAGTTTCCATGGAAGAGGTCTTGTGGAACAATTTCAATGCTTCGAGCAGCATCGGCGATCTGGGCGGGCTTTCAAGGAAAGATATCGAGTAAATCAGGGGAGGGCGAGACGGAAACGCGGAGCGCACAAGCAAAAAAAGACCACAGATCGGGGCTTGGGCCCACAAGCGCCCGCCGCCGTTCCAACTCGTCTGCTCCGTTCCTCCCTTCCACGGTAACCAGAAAATGGCCAGCCCCGCCCTCTGATTCGTCGGCCTCCTGCAACCACTCTAGCCTCGCATATCTCACACACGCCTTGCACCACCGCACACCTGCTCCCTCCTCGCTCTCTCCAGTCTGCGTTGAACATTTCTTGTCGAAAGCAGTCCACTGGCTATTGTTTCTTCTGCTCATGTTCATCTAGTCCGCCAGCCTCGACTGCTTCTCAGAATTTCGAAATGGAGTCCGAACAGCCCGATGCACTCGCCAGTCGAGTCCTGAGAAGGGCACAAGTCAGCAAGGTGAGTCCTATCCGGCGCCTGACAGCCATTGACAAAGCAGAGTGCTCATTATCCTTCTGTACAGATGACCCGAGCTCTCCAGAGCAGCCTTGCCCTCGCCAATGTAAAGATCAAGCATGGCTGGGAAAATCTCAGCCTCGACACCATCGAACCCCGCCTCAACCAGGAGCTCTCTCGCAAGAGGCCTGCTTCCTGCACCGACTCCTTCTCAGATTCATCTTCCATCCTCTCTGCCGAGACAAACTCTGTCCGCGGCGGCCTAGCTTCCTCCCCTCTCACCCTGCCCATGTTCTCCGACGACTTTGATCGGAGCGGTGGGCCCGGTCGTTCCTCGGCGAAGCGCCCTAGGATAGGAGGCGGCAAGATGTCGACATACCCAGCCTCGAGTTCGAAGGCTGGTCGGAAGTCGAGGAATGCTGCCACAGTGCAGTCCTGGAAGAAGGCACACTCCCTCCCTCAGTCGTCGCCCATGTATGGCAGTCGCCATGTCAACTTCGCCGTCAATGCCGGCCACATTTCGAAGCTATCATTCATATCAGAGACTTCGACTATCCCAGACGACCCTCCCTCGCCCGAGCTCTCTGAAGATGATGACGCTGATTTGCCGGTCCACTCGTTCGGGCTTCAGCAATCTATGATACAGTCGTCGCCGCCCCGCACACCACCACCTCAGCGTCATCTCGTCCACAAAGAGTCCAACGTCTCGTGGTCACGAACACCGAGGAACGGTGAGGAAGGCGCAGACCTGCTCATGTTCCTTGCGGCATCTCCTACTCCGCAAAACGGCCTACGCACGCAGATCCACCACATTCATCCTCCTTCCACACCACCCCCCAAACATACCCCACTACCGTCTTCCATCATGAACACCCCTGGCGGATCCAACAATCTCTTCGGCTTACCCAATACACCCTCGAACAACTTCAACTTTGCCGACTTTTGCAACGTTACGCCGAGCCCCGCTCAACCTCAATGGCCCAAAACCCCCGCTACCGCAAAGACACCTCTCGTGGTCAGCTCAGCCAGGCGGAGATTGAACTTTGATAACCTCCTTCCGCCCTCTGCCAGTCCAGGTTTCGCAGCTCGCGACATTCCGCGAAAGGAGACCGGCTTGGGTATGGATCTTGGGGGCGAGCTGATCTCATGAAGTTCCCGCACACTCCTCTTCGAATTAGGATAACAAAATTGATGACGACACGACTAACTAATTCAGCGCTTTGGTGTCATTGACGACTCCTATATCACACTTTCTCTTGGGGGGTTCCCGCCACATAGCTGTACTTTTTACCCGACCACTGGTTTTGACAACGCACTGGTACATTTTGAATACCGCACTTTTTGTGTGCGCATGATTTTGGGCGTGTGGTGCAAGGTCTTTGCTACGAAGCCCCGCACGATGCGCATGACGCGCCAAGGAGGAATTTTACTCTCGACCTACACAGATCCGCCGCTCGGACGTGAAAGGATGTTAGAACTGTCAGATAGTCTACTGTATGCCATAGCCATCCTCTGCCATGATTTTGCCCGTACTGTTGACGGCGTGTGGTGATACGTTGCCATGTCGTCGATGTTGAAGCCGCCGAGGAAGACGTGTAGCAATTTCCGCGTCGACCAATCAGAAACTCCGGAGCGGAGCGACGTGACAATTTCGCGTCGGCGGGATCGACGGAGCGGTTCGCACTAGGCGAGGATCCAAGCGCTAGGCACGAGCCAATGTCAAGATCTGACCACGGACTTCGCGCCTGCAAGGGACCGTCAACTTTCAGCTATCGATACCAAAACAGACTTCGTCCTTTGTACCGCTCTCGCCGCCTGCAATCCACTCACCCCACCGCTGAACCTCTCACGCGACCAGACCGTCGTCCGCCACATCCGACGTCATCTGGCCCCTTCCCTTCGTACGCCTTTCGACAAGTCGCCGTCGCGGCATGACTTGTTCCTGAAGTCGCGCAATGACCATAGAATCAGCTTTCGACCCGGCCAATGCCACCAGGGTCGCCTCGAGATATTTCAACGATGCGATAGACCACTTTCAGAAAATACCGGGCTCGTCCATCGTAGTCCGGTACATCCGGTCCAGCCATCAGAACGATCCAATCCGTTCCGCAGTCGAGCTCTTCCTCTTCCTTTTCGCTGTCTACTATCTCCTGTCGCCCGCATATTCAACCACCAAGAAGACCCATGTCCCGCTGTCGGACGAGGTGCGTATCGACTTTACACGTCACGGTCGCCTGGCTCATCAAGTCTAGGAAATTGACGAGCTTGTTGATGACTGGACCCCCGAACCCCTAGCCATCCCCTCAACTCCGTTCGAGGAGGCTGAGAATGAGCGACGGCCTATCATCGTGGGGCCTAGCGGACCTCGTACAAAGCTCTCCACCGGACGTACCGTGTCGAATCTGGCTACTTTCAACCACTACAACTTCATCAACAACGAGGCTCTTAAAGAGAAGGCTGTCAAGACGTTGCGCACATACGGTGTTGGACCATGCGGACCTCCGGGCTTCTACGGAACTCAGGATGTCCATAGTCAGCTCGAGGCCGATATTGCGGCTCACATAGGTCTCCCCGCCTCCATCGTTTATGCCCAAGCTTTCAGCACCGTCAGCAGTGTTATCCCTGCTTTCGCGAAACGAGGCGACATCATCGTCGCTGACCGCGCTGTCAACTATGCCGTTCGCAAGGGTCTACAGATCTCGCGCAGCAACATCCGTTGGTACGAGCACAACGACATGCAAGATCTGGAGCGCGTCCTGGCTGAACTCGTCAAGGAGCACAAGCGTTCGAACAAGCCCTTGACCCGCCGATTCATCGTTACCGAAGGACTTTTCGAGAATGTGGGCGACATGGTTCCTCTCCCCGAAGTGGTGCGCTTGAAGAACAAGTACAAGTTCCGGATCCTGCTTGATGAGACCTGGAGTTATGGTATTCTAGGCGCTACGGGTCGTGGTGTGACCGAGCAGCAGAACGTGGATCCTTCGCACATTGACATGATCATCGGCTCGCTTTCCGGTTCTTTGGTCGGTGGTGGTGGTTTCTGCGCTGGCACAGAAGAGGTGGTTGAGCATCAACGTCTGAGCTCCAACGCTTACACATTCTCCGCCGCCCTGCCTGCCATGCTCGCCAGCACCTCGTGTGAGACAATTCGCATGCTGCAAGAGCAACCGGAGCTCGTTACTGCTGTCAGGGAAAACACAAAGGCCATGTGGGGCCAGCTCGACCCGAGAAGCGATTGGGTGCATTGCACCAGCGCGCCGGAGAACCCTATCATGCTCCTGGCATTCAAGCCCGAAGTGATCAAGGCACGGAACTTGAGCCACGACGACCAGGAGTGGCTGCTCGTAGACATTGTAGAAGAGGTTTGTCATCCTTCCCACTTCTGACTGAGCCTATATTGACGATTCACAGTGCCTGAACAACGGAGTCCTCGTCACGCGGCTGAAGGCTATGCCTCCTGCCATGGGCGCGGCCCCCAAAGACCGCGGATGGCAGGCCCAGGCCGCGCTCAAGGTTTGCGTCACCTCAGGTCTGTCACGCAAAGACACAGAGAAGGCCGGTGTCGTGATCCGCCACGCCATCACCAAGATCATGAGCCGCAGGAGGTCCACCCATTCATCATAGACACAGAGTCTGGGTTCTGTCCATATATCATAGAAAAGGTTCTCGTCGTTTGGGGCATCAGCGTAATACTATAGAAACCGCCTAATCTTTCGTTCCTTCTGCCAGTTGTCCATACAAAGTGCAGTATATGGTTCCACATACATAGCCACTTACCGTCGCTTCCCCACCTCGCGCTCACCAAGCATAACCACCTCTCCCACACCGCCGGCGTCTCGCTCCTCCTCGAGCACGGTGATCTCCTCGCGAACATCCCACCACCGCGTCTCGGCTGCCTCGAACGCCTCCTTCTTGATCTCCTTTGCGCTCTTGTCCGGAGCCAATGCACTCGCGTTCATGTTGGCTTTCTGGATCATGATGTTCTGCCAATCCGTGGTCGTGCGGGCGTAGAAAGCCCTCAGACTCTCGAACGGCTGCGGATAGGGCAGGCCATCATTCGCGCTCGTTGAGGGAGCTTCGGCCTCCTCGTCTTCATCCTGCTCCTGCTGCTGCTGCTGCTGCTGCACCGCTTCTGCGGGCTTCTCGTCCCGTGTGGCCGCGGGAGTAGCAGGCTCGGCATCAACCTCAGCATCCGAACCCTCTTCATCCTCATCTTCGTCGTCCTCGTCTTCCGATTCCGAGTCCGACTCGGCAGCGGCCCAGTCCTCGATCTCACGACGGAACATCTCCTTTACGCCGTCCATCTTGCCCAGATCTAGCGCCCACAGCTCGTCGAAGGTGAATTCGCGATCGCCACGCTCGAACGTCCCGCCGTAGATGAAGAGCGTGTCGCCTTGGACTGCGAGCTGGGCATTGAATCGAGGATGAGGCAACTCGTAGCTCACCGGCTTTTCGACTGCTGCTTCGTCATCCGAGACATCGGACTCGGCATCGCCATTAGTTGCAGCTGTGACATCCTTTCCCTCGATCAGTGCCAGATTGCGCAATAGCTCCTCCTCGTCCGCCTTTGCCCTTCCACCTCTCTTCGCTCTCTCCTGCGCCGGCCGCTTAGAAGCATTATTCGCCCGCGGTCGCCGCAGTCCAAGCGGGAAGAAGCGGTTGCGCTCAACGTTGTACGCCCACAGTTGGTTAAAAAACTCGCTATCGATGCCCTCCTCGGACTCCTCGACGTCGTGCACGCCGCCGAACGATATCCCACGCCCCCGATGATGCGCCATCGTCGCACCCGCTCTCGTAGGGGCGGGATAATTGACAGGCTTCTTCCTGCGCTCCCACCTGACCGTCGGCGGCGTCTTCTCCGGGGCGTCCTTAGGCGGCTCCGTGATGCGTAGCAGCCAGCTATCCGTGTGCACGACGGGCTTCATTACGACCCGCCCTGCTCCCCCGCTAGCCTTGCCACCCTTGCCCCCGCTGCCAACCTTCGCCGCTGCCTTCACACGACTGTAACCCCCAACCAGCACTGCGCCCGCATCATGAGGCAGGAAGCTGAAGCTGCTTCTGGCGTCCGGCCGTGCTGCCGCCGCACTGCTGAGCTTCGGCTCATGCCACGCGAAGGTCTGAGTGTCGTATACCCACAAGTCAGCCAGGTACCGTGTACTCGCCGAGGTGTCCTGGAAGCCTCCGAACAGCAGTATATAGCGCTTATGCGCCACAAGACGGTGCCCCGACCTCGCAGAAGGAGAGGGGCCTTTCGTCTCTAATCGCGTCCACTCACGCCCGTCAGGGGCGCAGTCCAGCTGCCAGAAGTCGTTGTAGTGGTGGAAAGTGCCTTGGCGCGGGGAAGAAAACTCGCCGCCAAAGAGGTAGAGGGAGGGCGTGTTGGCGCCGCGGCACATGGCGTGGCCGGAGCGGGGAAGGGGGGAGTTAGGGGAGGTCACGAGGCGCCATTGGTCGAGGTGTGGGCGGTAGACGTGGAGTTCGTTGCTGAAGGAGGCCAGGCCATTGATTAGAGATTCGCCGCCGAAGAGGAGGACTTCGCGGGCGTCGGAAGGGTTGGCGATGAGAGTGGCTGAGGATCGGGGTTTGGGAGGGCTAGACTGGACGACCTCGGTGACTTTGTGGAATTGCTCCTGGGCGGCGGCGTATTGTGCTAGGATGGCGTCGAGGTCTGCTCCTTCATCGGAATCCGAGTCGTCATTGTTTTTCGACTTTGATTTTGACTTCTTTTCTTTTGCAGCAGCTTTTTTCTCCGTCTTGGCTGCTACCCGGAGCTTCTTCTGAGCCGCTTTGGCTTTTTTGTCCTTAGCCATGGCTTGTGTGTGTTTTGGGCGGTGATATCAAATGGGCACAAGGTTGAAGGTGGGGGTGGAAATTTCTCAGCGGCGACGACACCGCCTTCCCCAAATGGCACTGCTCCACCCCCGAGACCCCGCCCCCACCATCTCCACCACTGGGGATGTACAACAGGTACATAGTCCCCATGCTCAGACCAGACCAGACATAAACAACAAAACCCGAAAGGTCTGCCTGTGAATGCGGCCTGTCCGATTGCTGACTCCGAAGACTGGCCTCAAAAATAAGTTCCATAGCGTCAAGATCGGTCTGGCTTGCCTATGTTTTGATATCATGCACAATTTATTGTACTGATCTCAATCCCCCAGCTCGAAAATCCAGTCCTTGAGTAGTTATATTTCAAGGTCCAATGGCAGAACAACGCATCCCGGTCTCGTCTGCCGAGATCCTCTCACAACGCACCCATATAGTACCGGGCCAGCTCGCTATAACGGAACATCTTTTCCGTGTGCCCTTGGACTATTCCAATCCGTCATCAGGCGAAATTCAGCTCTTTGCTCGCTCTGCTCGTCCTGCTCGCAATGCTGATCCATCACTCCCTTGGGTCCTTTGGCTGACTGGTGGACCCGGCCAGTCTTGCATGTCACCAGAGGACTACCCTTTCACGTCCATCTTCCTCGAACGTGGATACCAATTGCTCGCTCTCGACCACCGTGGTACAGGAAGGAGTACGCCAGTATGCGCCTCGACGCTAGCTCAGCAAGGAGACGCCAAAACCCAGGCTCAGTGGCTGAGCTCGTTCCGTGCTGATAGTATTGTACGCGATTGCGAGGCACTTCGATATGCGCTAGACCCCGAAGGCAAACCTTGGACACTTCTGGCTCATAGCTTTGGAGGCTATGTCGCGGTTACGTACTTGAGTTTCTATCCGCAAGGCGTGTGTGAAGCTTTCCTGACTGGTGGACTACTGCCGCTGGTCGACGGGCCAGATGAAGTCGGTCGAGCGCTGTGTAAGGTTGTGCAACGCCGGAACCAAGCTTACTACGACAAGTATCCTGAAGATCACGAGAGAGTGTGGCGGGTGCTGAAGCATCTGGTCCGAGAGGAAGTGAGGACGCCGGACTCGGGGACGCTTTCAGCGAACAGATTCTTGTTTTTGGGCATGGATTTCGGTATGCATGGGAAGTTCGATGCAATACATGGTAAGTGATACCCCTCGTGAAGAGTCGTGCAGATGTGCACGTGGAGTGGCCAATACTGACTTTGTGGTGCTAGACCTCGTCCTTCGCGCAGCTCTCGATCTCGACACCTTCGGCTACCTTACTAGGCCCACTCTCGGTCTCATAGCTCAGGCTACCGATCTCGACGAACAGCCATTGTTCTTTCTCCTCTACGAGGCTATGTATTGTAACGGCACGGCTTCGAACTGGTCCTACGCCCGTCTCATGTCCGAATTCCCTTCTTTCTCCTCACTCGAGGATCTCAATGCACTTGCCAACACGACCGCCCCGCCTATAGAACCTATCAACTTCTTCGGCGAGATGACGTTCCCGTGGATGCTAGACGACTATGTTGACCTTGCGAAGAAACGCGACGTCGCACAGCTACTCGCACAGCATAGCGAGTGGCCTCCGTTATTTGACACAGAGCAGCTGGCGATGAATGAAGTGCCGGTCTGGGCAGCAGCTTTCAACGATGACATGTACGTGAGCTATGAATTCTCCCTAAAGACGGCGGCGGCGATAAAGAAATGTAAGCTCTTCACCACCAACATATGGTACCACAATGCCATCAACGGCAAATGCAAGGAGCTACTAGACCAGCTATTTGCGCTACGAGACGACGCAATAGACTAGACGATATATACTCTCAAATCAAATGGCTGTATCTACAATGAACTATGGTTTCGGTGAACGAAGCTCTACGACGTTCCATCAGTCTGCTTCAGCAGAGCTTTCGCCTCCTCGACATGCGACTTCAAGTCAAAGTCCCAAATCCACTTAAGTCTCTTACTGAGATTATCCGCAACTAAGTTGGTATCATCCATTGCTCCTGGCAACTGAAACTCATACAGCAGGCCCGTGTCATGGCTAGTCGTCACAAGCTTCTGCGTCCTTGGCCGGCGAGCAGTATCAAATGCCTTGAAAGCACGAGGAGCTTCGGTCGTCGACAATCCCGCCAGTAGATTCGACATGACCAGGGCATCCTCAATAGCCATGCCTGCGCCCGCTCCCTGATGAGGTGTAGAAGCATGCGCTGCGTCGCCGAGCAGGCAGATGCGGTTCTTGAAGTAGGTTGGCGCAGGTGGCATCTCAAACAGCGCCCATAAATCGGGCTTCTGCATCAGCGATACAATTTCATGCACTACCTCGACGAAGCCGGCAAAGTCCCGTCGCATGTCGTCTTTCTTCATGGGCTTCACCCACTCCGGGTCGTCCCAGCGGTCGGCGCTGCCAAAAGCCACGACTATATGTGTGAGTAATTCAATATTGTTAAAGGGCGTATGAGCATACCGTTCATCGTGTCTCCTTTCTCGATAGGAAATGTCAGGACATGTCCACCTTTCCCGAGGAACATGTGGCTGTTGCGGGCGATATCGTCGCCCATGAGCTCGGCAGCTTGGTCCATGGGAATGAGACCGCGATAAGCGTATTTGCCGCTGAACACCGCGCTGGCAGCAGGGTGGTCTTTTCCGAGAAGGATGTGGCGACCCCTAGACTTGATGCCATCGCAGCCTGGACATCTGATCAGACATAAAAGTCATGTGGTACGAATGATGGAGGACTCACATATCACTGCCGCGTGCCTTGCAGACGTACCATCCTGTCCTGGATTAGTCCTGGCTCCTTCCCTCCATGGTCAACTCACCTTGAAATGCAGCACAACATGCTCCCCTCGATCATCCACGTTGTCCAGCCTGTACTTCATGAGCCCCATCAATCCCTCAATCCATACGGGTACAGACTCACCGCTTCCCGAAACTCGCCGCCTCCTCTGGCACCTCCTTCACAAGCTCGTCGAGAAACCTCGCTCGATGTACACTCGTCTGGCCAGTAGCACACTCCAGATCAATGATCGACGAGCCGACCTTCGAGGAGGTGTCGTTCCCGTTGCGGAACCGGAACCAGTACTTGCTGCTTTCATGGGAGGCGTTGTTCGTCAAACATGCCTGGAAGGCGTTCCAGATGGATGGGGAGATGAGTTGCATTGCGCGCAGAGCGTTGGGGCCGAAGGACACGCCTGCGCCAATCTCGCCGAAGGAGGGGGCGGCTGGGAGGTATCAGTTGTTGCTCTTGGTGACGGATGGGTCGACTGACCTTCGTAGACATGGATGGGGACGGATTGGGTCAGACACCCGATGGCGAGGGTGAGGCCGCCTATACCGCCGCCGACGATGGCGATGGTGTCTTGGAGGTTTGTTTTATCGGGGGCCATCTCTGGAGTGCCTACTTGTTCACTAAGTGAAGGCTGTAACTCGTACTTTCTCTGACCGGCTAAGTAGTCAGAGTCGGTCCTGCCTCGGTCCCTGCTCAATTGCGTAGAGCCAGGAGAGAGTAGAGTAGTAGTAGCCTCTTAGAATAGAGATTGGTGATGAAAATATATCAAACAGAAGAAGTACAGCACTCCTACAGGCTTTGCGTAGTGTAATCCAATAACACAGGATTCTATATTTTGTCTTCCTACCGGGCAGGAAATGATGTAGTGCTCCGCATGTCGTCTGCCTGACGATCATCGTCAATTGGTGTCGGGCATTTTGCGGAGAAAGCTCGGTGGGGCAAGTTGAGGGGGGCGGGGGGGTTAAATGGGACATAGATGGACATGTTTGCCGACAACCTTCCTCGACCGTCGTTTATGATTCCGTTCCATACTAGCTCAAAGAGTGTGGTTCCTTAGATGACGGCCTGAATATCCACGATGGACAATTATTGATAAGAAAGTTGGTGGATGATTCGCCATCAAGTCTCAACCCAATCGGTGCCTCTTTCAACGCCGCATCCGGAAGTCGCAGGGCTCACCTCCCTCCATATTCGGGGCCCCAACCCCCATCACTCTCGGACATCAGATGGAGAGCCGAACAACCTACGAATCTTTTATATACACAAATCAGCCAGTAAGTCAGCAGTAAGCCTGAACATAGATTTCTGCCTCATCCTTCACTTATTATCATCTTCGTCCTATGTCCTCATAATCTCAGCCCACCATGCCATCCGACAACCCCACCCTCGCCCTCCCGCGCATCCTCTGCCTTCACGGCGGCGGCGTTACTGCCGAGATCTTCGCCCTGCAAGCGCGCGTCCTGACCTCGACGCTATCATCACATTTTCGTTTCGTCTTCGCCGACGGCCCATACTTCTGCGATGCCGGACCGGGCATCGCTGCTGTATACGGCGCATATGGCCCGTTCCGCCGCTGGCTACGCTGGCTCCCCGACCATTCAGAGGTGGACGACGAGGCTGCCGTTGAGGAAATATTGTACGCTATCAGGGGAGCTATGAGGGAAGATCCCGGCACTGGACCATGGGTTGGAGTTCTGGGTTTCAGCCAGGGGGCCAAGGTCGCGGCGAGTTTGTTGTATGATACGCAGTGTAGGATGAAGCAGACGGGGACGGATGAGTTCGGATGGAAGTTTGCTGTGCTGCTGCAGGGGAGGCATCCATTGGTCAGTCTGAGCGAGTACAGCAAACATCCAGCTGTTATCAATGCCGGCGATGTGAGTGAGGGGTTTGATTATCATGGCACGTTCGAGGAGAAGCTTTCGCTGCCAACGGTTCATGTTCACGGGCTCAAGGATGAGGGACTGCCGCTGCACAGGAGGATGTTGAGACAGTATTGCGATCCCCGAAGTGTAACGCTGGTCGAGTGGGATGGTACTCACCGGGTGCCGTTGATGAAACGGGACGTGACTCCAATATGCGAGGCAATAATCAAAGTTGCCACAAGTCAGGGTATCTGGTCTTGAATTGCGTCTATTTACCATTCAAAGCGGTTGTAATCTGACACTGCACCGCCATTAAGGTTCCAACTTCAGTGGTCAGGCTCGCCATGAAATACAGCACGTTCCCCAGCACTCGACAGTGGACGTTCTGGTTTATATTCGAATGACCAAGAAGCAACTTGTCGCGCAGCCCAATGCTGGCCGTTGATGTATACCCGGCGCCCTCCGCATCCTTCATCTCAATGGCCAGGACCGAGCCCACCGCGAATACACCCTCAACGTCATGCCGATACGATAATTCGGATACGAATCGAGGACTCCACATACTCCACAAATGTGGCACGGTCTCCTCGATCTCGTCCTCATTCGGCTCTTGGGACGAGGCGATATCCGCCCCATCAATTGCTTCCATGCCATCCGCATTTTCAGGAGTTCCTCGGACAAGAGTGCCGTGGCCCCGATAACGTTTTTGGAAGACTCTCCACCTTGACCTTTCTAAATGACCGAACGTGCGAAGGCTCTTATTGGCCACACTGCATCCCATAGCATGTGCTGTATAACTGTGTCCATGGAGTAGGGCATCGGCTTTGTCTTTGCTCAGAAAGGCGTTGAAGATACTCTTGCTAGCAACGGTAGCGGCGAGTGGAAGCAATCCTCCCGTCAATAGCTTGGCGTATACGACGATGTCAGGCGACATGCCTATCAAGTGTGACGAACTGCGATGGCCCAAACGATACAGACCGGTGAATACTTCGTCCGCTACCACTGGCATACCGGACCAATCGAGCTTCCCGTCCCTCTCGGCGTCGATTTGTACCACAGGACCTTGGTCAAGCCTCTGTGTTGCTTGCCAGAGCTCGTGTTGGAAGAGCGGATCCCTGTGTTACTGTCAGCCTGGTCTAAGGCGCATGTTCTGTTTTATGAATAAACACCTACGCGAAAAGCATACCGCCAGCTCCCAATATGACAGGTTCCATAATCAAAGCACCGAACTTGTTGCCCTGAGATACTAGGTGCTTCAGAATCTGGTCGATGATGCCTCGATACACCTCGGCCGCTTCAGTCCGCTTCGCTCGATCGAAAACATCGTCTAGGGTGTCGAATTCCTGCACGTCGCCAAAAACGTCATCCAGTCCCGCCGGGGGAATTACTTTCCATTTTCCTTGGGACATCTTGACTTTGGGGAAGTCGAACCAGAATCCTCGACCTTTGTACCATTCCACTTTGGCATTATACACATTGCCCTCGGAGCAGTCCATGACTCCGATGGTATCGCCATGGTAGCTACCCTTGAGCCCCAGCACCATAATGTCGTCCGAGGGTTGCCATCCGTATCGTCTAGCAGCGGCCTTGAGCGCCATCTTGACCGCCACCTCCATCCCGGTGCTCCCGTTGTCAGTGTAGAAAACCTTGTTCGCTTTTGTCCCAGGGCCACTTCCTTTGATCAGTCTTTCGGCCAGTTCGACGGCGGGCTCGTGCGATGCGTTGGCGAACATGACGTGACCGTATCTCCCAGCGGCGTGGGCGGCCGCCAGAGCGAGGTCCGGATTGCCGTGCCCTAGACCTTGAGTCCACCAAGATGCAGATCCGTCGAATGTCGGCACAAGCGTCGACATGGTCTTGATCCGTGTGTTGGCAGGTGCGGGGGACTGGAAATAATCTCCATATGCAGAATCAATAACAAGAATGGAGTCTCTGCTTCGCTCAGTATGTTGCAGGAAAGGGTGCCAGATATTGCTTTCTGTACGATCTGCGAGATGTTCAATTCGATCGGATCGGGCTAGAAGCTTTTTGCTAAGACTTCGGGTAAAATCTAAGAGCCCACCGTGTTGAACGACCTGTTCGTAGTAGCGTTGCATGCTAAACAAATCCAAAGCCTTGTCGGAGTTTGTGGGAGGGGGTGTACGGGGAATAACATATACAGGAACATCGCGTGTTTTGAAGTAAGTTCGAAAGTACTTGTAGTTCTCGAAGACTTGTTCCTGGAAGACGATCAAGCCGACCACGTCATAGCCACGAAGATGCAATGACTCCCACGCAGAGATGGTAGCGCCGATACCGCCCAGCCGATGATCAGCTACAAGGAGCACGGGAAGTCGCAGTGGGCGGTATAGATCAGCCTGGAGGGTGCCCGAGGGACCGGGCGAGAGAACGCCGCCTGCACATTCGACGAGGGGGTGGATTGGAGACTTAGGCGTGGCCAAAGCTGCCAATTTCACCAGCTCGTCGTGGAGGGCCGTTAAGATCGAATTGTCGGTGTAAGGCTGGAGCAGAGGTCAGCATCTAATTTGATGATGATCGTCAGGGGCTTCCTACGGTTTCAATCTTGCTATGTCGAGCAGCCAGGTGAGGGCTCACGGGGATGTCGAAGGACACTAAGGTCTTGTAATTTACCGAGGGGACGAATTTCCGGATGTGTCTGACGACTGGTTAGGAGGGCTGCCAAGACGATTGGAATTGGGGAAAAAACTACAGAGAGTCCTCGTCGGCCGCATCGCCGGTCGACACTGGCTTGATGTAGTGAGGACGGCCGAGAAGTCCGCACTTCAGCAAGAGAGTGGTCGCCACCGTCTTACCGACGCCCGTGTTGGCCCCAAATATCTGGATTGGGGCGGCATGTTTCCAGACCAGTGACCCTATCTGCTTTGTGGCCATCGCTGCATTGGCAGGAGCGGCGCGTAGGTTGAAGATCGGGTGTAGAGTGTCACGCGAATCAATGGAGAAAGTTTGATGCCAAGAACGGAAGTCAGACGATCCAATGCGCAATGCCGTGGCATGACTGCGCAAGGCATGCTACTTGTAAGGTCACTGGGCCAGGATCATACCATGAGACCATCGAATACGATTGGCTTGCATGTATGTCACTATTTATTGCTCACTAGGCAGTGTCGTGAGGCGGTAGCAAAGAAATGTTTACTGCGAGTACCACAGAGCTTCCTCACGACGAACTAGAAAGCGTGTGGCTCCAACAAACACACAATTCACCCCCAAAAACATCAGATTACTGGATACATATTTTCTAGAATGGCATGTCAACACGCCTAAAGAATTCCGAAGCACATAACCCTACATGAGCACCGAGAATGCGTAGGGAAACCGAAAACCACGAAAGGCCGCCAAGGCGGTTGGCCACGGCTCGCGGGGTGCGGAGCCCCAATGAGTTGTGATTCATCCAACGAGCTGCGGGCAATGCAATTGGCTTCACCTCCACCCCACCAAGAAAAATACAGATACAAAGTACACCATGACCCCCGCCCAATAACGAAACTTCACCACGCAGCACATAATGTCACAAGATGAGCCGTCCGCTCTCGACTCCGCCATCAATGCCTCCCTTTCCCGCCGTCGCCGCTCCTCTACTCTCCGCCGTCTCACACTTTCCCCGCATGACTCGATAGACTTCTCCAGTAATGACTTCCTATCACTGTCCACATCCGACGAGCTACGCCAACGCTACCTATCCGAGCTATCGTCTCGTTCGGACTTCCCTCTCGGCTCTGGCGGCTCTCGCCTGCTCGATGGCAACACTACATACGCTGAATCGCTAGAGAACCAAATCGCCGTCTTTCACAATGCTCCCGCTGCTCTACTGGCCAACTCCGGCTTCGACGCCAACGTCGCCATCTTCTCCACCCTCCCACAGCCCGGCGACGTGATCATTTACGACGATCTAATCCACGCCTCCGTCCACGACGGCATGCGAGCCTCCCGCCTCCCCTCCACCCACCGCTTCTCCTTCCGCCACAACGACGTGCAATCCTTCACCTCCGTCCTCCAATACATCATCACGCACTTCCCCTCCCTGTCCAACGGCAAATCGTCCCTCTTCCTCGCCCTCGAAGCCATCTACTCCATGGACGGGGACATCCCACCCCTCCAATCCCTAATCTCCACCCTCGACGCCCTCTCCTCCCCCTCCCTCCGCCGCAACACGCACATCGTAATCGACGAAGCCCACGCCACCGGCGTCCTCGGCCCCAAAGGCGCAGGCCTAGTCTCCTCCCTCAACCTCCAGTCCCGCGTCACCATCCGCCTGCACACATTCGGCAAAGCCCTCGCCGCCAACGGAGCGGCCATCCTCTGCCCGCCTCAGGTAAAGCAGTACCTGATCAACTACGCGCGCGCACTGATATACACGACCTTCCTGTCATTCCCTGCCCTGGCCTTGGTGCGCTCAGCGTACTCCCTCATGGCAGAGGGCCGCACACAGCCGCTCGCTGACCGGCTGTGGGCAAACCTCACACTGCTGTGGACGGAGCTGGTGGCGCTGCAGACGCGCTTTCCCCCCGCTGCGGTCGACGACGGCAAGGCGCTGCTGTCTGTAAGTCTGGAGCCGCCCAGGAGTGCGATCTTCAGCGTCGAGACGAGTCGGCCTCGGGAACTCGCGGGCTACTGCCAAGCTCAGGGTTATTTAGTGAGACCGATCATGCCGCCTACTGTGCCTGCGGGATCGGAGAGGGTGAGGGTGTGCTTGCATGCGGGTAACAGCGAAGCGGAGATTAAAGGGCTGGTGGCGACTATGGAACGGTGGTGCGAGGGTGTCGTGCGGGCGAGGAGAGGGCTTGGGGCGAGAGGTGCAGCGGTGTCCGTAGAGGCAGAAAGGGCCAAGCTCTAGACTATACAGGGCTAATAATGTAGACCACGGTAGACGATAAACCAATCTAAAAAGTTTCATGCATGCAAATACAATGTTTTCAGGCTCGCTGATGCGGATCAGTGCTGATGCCTATTGGATTCAACTACAGAGAACTAGACTGGGACTGATGCGGGTGAGTGCTCTATATGCCGAGCAGCATCTTCCGTGGGTCCTCGATGAGCTCCTTGACCTTGACCAGGAACGTGACTGCCTCCCTGCCGTCCAGCAGACGGTGGTCGTACGTGAGTGCGAGGTACATCATAGGACGGATCTCGACCTTTCCGTTCACAGCGATCGGCCTATCCTTGATCGCGTGGAGACCCAGCACGGCGGTCTGGGGGAGGTTGATGATGGGAGTACCGTACAGCGAGCCGAAAACGCCACCGTTGGAAATGGTGAACGTCCCGCCAGCCATGTCCTCGATGGTGAGCTTGTTGTCACGAGCCTTCTTGCCAAGGTCGGCGATAGCCTTCTCAATGCCGACGAGGTCCAGGGACTCAGCATTGCGCACCACAGGTGTCACCAAGCCCTTCTCTGTCGCCACGGCTACGCTGATGTCGACGTAGTCGCGGTAGACGATCGTGTCGCCTGCTCCTGCGCCTTCAATGCTTGCGTTGACAGCGGGCAGCTCCTTCATAGCCAAAATGCAGGCGCGGGAGAAAGCTGACATGAAGCCCAGCTTGATTCCGGTCTTCTTTAGCACCTCGTCCTTGTACAGCTTGCGGAACTCCATCAGCGCTGACATGTCGACTTCGTTGAAGGTAGTCAGCGATGCGGCAGTGTTCTGCGACTGCTTCAGGCGCTCGGCAATTCGGAGACGCATCCTGTTCATCTTGACCTGCATGTTTATCAGCATGTATTCTCAAAGTTCAACAACTCATCGTCTACGCACCCTGTTCTCTGTCCGGGCTCCTCCGAAAGGACCTTGGTCCTGAGCGCCCTTCTCCTCGGACTTGGGCGGAGAGGGTTTCTTCTCTTGCTGGGGCTTTGAGGCAGGCTTCGACTCGTCCTTCTTAGGTTCCTCCTTCTTCTCCTTCTTGGGCTCTTTCTTCTCCTCCTTCTTTGGTTCAGGCTTATCCTCGGACTTCGACTTCGACTTTTCCTTGTCGCCTTCGGGTTGCGAGGAGGTCTCCTGCTTTTCCGAAGCTGAGTCCTTGGGTTCCGACTTGGCTTCGTCCTTGGAACCACCGGACGGTTCACCACCGAGCTCGAGCTTCACAAGGTCCTGACCAACAGTGACGGTATCCTCTTCCTTGACCAAGAATTCCTTGATGGTACCGGCAGCAGGTGCGTTCACGGCGACATCGATCTTGCTCAAGTATTAGCCAAATCGTATTACACATGGTGATGCATTGTCTTACCTTGTCCGTCTCGATGGTCGCAATTTCCTCATCCTGCTCAACATAGTCGCCAACCTCTGCAAACAATTAGCTGAATATAGACAGTCATGTATCCATAAATCCCTCACGTTTTGAGAACTGCTTCAAGGTGCCTTCGGTGATAGACTCTGCCATCTGGGGGACTTGGACGACCTTCTCGGCTACTGAGCGTTAGTCTTGTTCCGCAACTTGTGCTGTTGTCGTCTAACCATAGCTTCGCGTTTGCTGTAGAGTGAGTTTTGAGGATCGGATAGGTTGAGGTTTTCTGGCCGCAATTAGACTACCATGTAATAAGCTTCTCGGACTATTCACGAACCGTGAAAGAGCAGAGACCAGGAAGGAGCTGCGCGATGCTGTCGTCGAAGACAGGCAGCGTGCGGATTGCGCATAGGTCAGGGTACACCTTGGAGTGACAGAGCTAGAAGCGCATCTTGAAGCTGGGCGGAGAAAGCTGCCAGAAGCTGCAGCGCGGCGCAAACACTGGCTGCTGGACATTGTGCAAGTAGATATTATGACAAGAGGAATTGAAGGTCAGCACCAGTCCATGCAGGTGTGGGAGGGCGGATGAATGGAGAGGTTGTGTAGGTATGGAAGCAAATGGGGCAGAGGTCGGAGAGGTCGGCAGCAGGCTTTTGGAGGTGACTGGAGGCTGGTCAAACATCGTCACGCCGCAGAAGAAACGACCAAGCCGGTCGGCCAATCGCGTGTTGCCGAAGGTGATTGAGTGGCCCGAGCGCCGGATGCTTCTCTCGACCGCGACTCCTTGCGGGATATACCTTACAAGCCGACAACCACCACTTGCGACCCACTCACACCTCGAATACTGCTCGAAATCATTCGAATATCCTGTCTGGAGTCCGGAGCAGCTGTGACTCGGAGTTCAGAGGCGAATTGACTCCAATTTGACTCGGATCGGCTCTTCGATTCGGCCTCTTCCAACATGTCAAACTCAGCCATCTCGGCCATGTACGCTTCCCTGCCTGGCTTGTGTGACACTGGCAGAAACTAACTCGAATTGAACAGCCGCCTCTACAGACGAGCATTGAAGCTCTCGCTCGACTGGTCGGTGGATCGCGCGGTTTGGCGTGGCCAGGCATTGTACATCAGATCGCTCTTCGAGGCGAACAGGCACATCAGAGAACCCAGGCAACGAAGGGTAGGTCATATTCCAGCACTTTCGGAATGAAGTAGAAGTCAAGGTCTTCGGCTATTTGACATGCGCACGGGTTTTCGAAGGTTACACTTGAGCGCAAAAGCGACGGAGCCACAGCAGAAAGATGCCCCCACAGGCTGCAATGAATCGGGAACAAATCACTAACGCCATTACCTTCGCAGGAAATCTTGGACCAAACAGAAGCTCTGTTGGTGAAGTGGAAGCACCCTGACCCCTACAGGCCACCGACCGCGCCAGGTGGCAGCAAGTACGAGCGGAACCTGGTTGCGCCGATATTAGATCGTAAGTTACCTGGCCCATCTCTTACCTGGCGGACGACTGACATGAACTCAGCTCCGCCGCACATGGATCTCTGAGCAGGCATCTCGCGAGATTGGTACGCAAATAGTTAGTTGAAGAAAGCAATCAAAGACATTACAAAACTTCCGTCAAATCGATTCCAAAACTGTGATTCTGTGGCATTTTATCTGATCATCCGGTATGTCTTGCTCCAATCCTTAAGATTTCTAGAACCTCATCACATGGTTGATTTCGCAGTTTTCGATCGAGATGCAAATTCAAGATATAATTCGACGGTCAAAGGCATGAAATCAAAGCACGAAAGACAGTTTGGATCGATCAGTGAAGTTCAGAAAGTTTGATTGAATTGTCGTGCCGCTCCAGCGCTCTAACCCCGTGTGAGCGTAATGTACATCTCATCTCTGCTCTCTCCCCGTGCCGTAGCCGTGAGGGGGAATGAAAGCTATCATGCTATCTCGCAGATGTGGAAATGGACACCGTGATGAAAAACCAAAAGGAAACCCAACCATAACCCCATTATCGTCGCAGTGAGAAGCTCATCCTCGCGCCAAAGAAAACCCCAAAGAAGTTTCTAAAGCGCTTACAACACCTGGCTGCCACCAGCAGTCTTGGTGGTACCGGTCTTCTTGGGCAGAAGGTCTGGGAAAATGTCAGAATAAATTCTTGATGGATGGAAGCGGGTCAACGTACTCTGGTGGATGTTGGGGAGCACACCACCCTGGGCGATGGTGACCTGGCCGAGCAGCTTGTTCAACTCCTCATCGTTCCTGATGGCGAGCTGAAGGTGACGGGGGATGATACGGGTCTTCTTGTTGTCACGAGCAGCGTTACCGGCCAACTCGAGAATTTCGGCAGCCAGGTACTCGAGAACAGCGGCGAGGTAGACGGGAGCACCAGCACCGACACGCTGAGCGTAGTTGCCCTTCCTCAAAAGACGATGGACACGACCGACAGGGAAGGCGAGACCAGCCTTGGATGAACGGCTAATAAAGAAGTCAGAACGAAATTCGAAAGACAAGGTGAGATGGAAGAGGCGATCCGAATGGACGAGTGGAATCGACTCCAAAATGGGTGAAACTCACGATTGAGCGTTGGACTTGGCACCTGAGGCCTTTCCGCCGGACTTTCCTCCAGTCATTTTGATTGAGTGGGTGGGGTGGGTGAGTTGGGTTTGAAAAGTGGTTGAGTGAGTCGAGGCGACTGAGTTGCGATGGATGAGCAGAAGTGGATGGATGAAGAGAAGGAGAAAATCGGCAGAGAGGAAGGGCGTGGGTAGCTTATGTATGAGCGTCGGTCGCAGCTCGACGTCGGTCGCATCAATCGCGGGGCTGGTCCGTGCACGGCGTGATGCGCTTCCCGCCTTCTGTTTTCGGAGCTTGATTTGGCTTAGCGCCATCACCTCTACCCGTGATTCTTCGCGCGAAGCCAGAGACCGCGCCCAGTACATAATCCGCCTTCGCCCTTGCCAGCTACCTCTCCCTCTTTCCTTCCTCATCCATCCCACAGCTGTCGCATTCATCACCACTCACGTCCACCAACACCAACTCACCTCTCACATCCAAATCACTTTCGAATTTTTTGAATCAAATCAGAAATGGCTCCCAAGGCTGCTACCAAGACCCCCACCACCGCCGGCAAGGCCCCGGCTGGCAAGGCTCCTGCTGAGAAGAAGGAGGCCGGCAAGAAGACTGCCGCTCCCTCCGGTGACAAGAAGAAGCGCACCAAGTCGAGGAAGGAGACCTACTCCTCCTACATCTACAAGGGTACTTCAACTCGTCCGATCTTTTCCATCTCAGCCATTTGCTGACCTTTTCGTCTCTAGTCCTCAAGCAGGTCCACCCCGACACCGGTATCTCCAACCGTGCCATGTCCATCCTGAACTCTTTCGTCAACGGTGAGTCATATCAACCCATATTCATCCGTCGTGCATTTTCTAATACGTTTGATTCAGATATCTTCGAGCGTGTCGCTACCGAGGCTAGCAAGCTTGCTGCGTACAACAAGAAGTCCACCATCTCCTCGCGCGAAATCCAGACCTCCGTCCGCCTCATCCTGCCCGGTGAGCTCGCCAAGCACGCCGTGTCGGAAGGCACCAAGGCCGTCACCAAGTACTCCAGCTCCACCAAATAGAGTGCTTGATCAACTTATCTCTTACGGTCATGGCTTTTCTTTCGACGATCTGATACCACCATGTCTTGGGCTTGGTCTTTGAGAAGAGACTGGGGTTTGCGCATTGGTGGCTCAGCAGGACAGGTGCAATGGGTTGTCTTTTTCCTTTTTGATAATGCGATCATGGGACGGGGATATGTTTTTACTCTCAGGGTCTTTGCTCCCTGCGCTGGCGAGTGCAGGAATTATCTCATCACGATGAGCAAGCAGCGTCTATGGACGATGAGGACAGCAAAGTAGATGATGAGAATGCAGTTGGTGTATATTATCGATGCAGATTAGCAAAGGAAACCGAGCAAATCTGATCATCTCAATTCAACTTGCTTGCCTTACATTGTGAAGTTTTGAAACGTGGGTTTTGACTTGAGCATTTTAGCTATTTGACTTCAGCATTTGACAACTATTCGACTTCTCATATCCACATCCTCCGATGTCCACGGAGCTATACTTTTCAGAATTCCGAAATAGACGGGCTTGAATCCTTCATAATGCGACGAAGCAGACTCGGAGAGTTGCCCAGGTTCATGGTTGCACAGCAATAATCACCTGAGAATACGACTGGTGAACTACCCGTATAGTCAACCCTACACAGCAAAACGCAAAGAGCTTGGACAGCCCTCGGCCAACAGCTCGAATGAGAAGAGGGGGGAAAACGCAGCCGCCTACCCGCCAACGCGTGCGCGTGGAGTAACGCGTGCGGCGCTACACACGGGTAAACAAGCCCTGCTGCCAAACCCGCACAGCAGTTTGAGTCCGTGTCCTGATGCCGTGATCTGAGTGATCTGGCTTTTCTCTGATCTGATCTTGCGACACACAGGACCGGAGAGCCTCTGATCTGAGCTAGGCTGGATCGGGCGTTTGTGATCTTTCCCGCTCTGTGAGTTGCGCTTTGGCCCTCGTGCTTGACAGCCTCCTCCAGAAGGGACCTATGCAAGGCTCGTGAACCTCTCGATTCTTGTTGTTGTCCTGATCCCATTGCTTCCAATGTATTTTATCCCCACCTCGCGTAGACGTCCGGTAAGTGCTGACTGTGTTGACTTGGTAGTTCATACATTCATGACACGTAGGTGGTACTCTACTCTACTCGTAGCATGCTTCATGGCTGCGTATTTGCTCGTCATGATACGACTGTTTCGTCGTCGCTTTCTTCGCAACTGACCACCTCATCCAAAGCATCCGCACGCACACCCCTTGCCTCGTCACCGAAGCTGGGCTCTCTGTCGTGCACGTGCACAACCAGCTTTCCCCTCCCATCAGCGCCCCTCACCGCCTCCGAGTCTGAAATCCATGCCCGCCAATCACGCCACTCAGCTTCGCTCCTGATGAGGAAACCGAGCAGCATGCTTGGATCCATTTCTGCCACATCGATCTTCCGCAGTCGTCGAGTGTGACAGCTCGCTACGTCTTCCAATGTTGGGTTCTTGTGCAGGAACGATCGAGTATAGTGAGGGTCAAGGTAGAAGTAGCTGTTGCCTTGAACACCGACAAAATAGTGGGACGAACTTGGTCGGCCGCCGGCTATGCCGACACTCTGCGGGCACGTCAAGATTCGTGACAGTGCGGCATGGTAGACCGGGTTGATGCGATCGATACCCAGACGGGTACCTAGCAGGATTAATGTGGGTTGAAACTGTGATGATGACTGTGCCGTGGCGAGGAAGGAGTCTTCGTAGATGTCCGAGTCGTCAGGTCGGACATATACACGGAGATTTGCAGGGTGGTGGCTATTAGTGAGTTGCCTGGCGCATGGTCAGTACAGCCCAGATAGTGAAGTGATGTGGATGATACTCACTGGATGCATCTGGCGGTGGCGGAGGGACCAAACCATTCGCCGGGATGTTTTCCACATGCACTGGCCCCATGGT
The DNA here is from genome assembly GCA_010093895.1 of Myriangium duriaei CBS 260.36. NCBI lineage: Eukaryota > Fungi > Ascomycota > Dothideomycetes > Myriangiales > Myriangiaceae > Myriangium > Myriangium duriaei. The sequence continues at coordinate 1,547,711 of ML996083.1, forward strand.
CCACGAAGCGATGTATCGAGAAAGGAGCGGAGTTGTCGTCAGCGAATAGAGCCAGCAACTTCCGTTCATTCTCCAGCTGCTCGCCGCGTCGCCACTCCCGGCCAAGTTCTAGCATGGCTAGAGTGTTGGCAAGCAGCGACTGCCCACTGCGTATCATGCAACCCCAACCTGTATCGCTCGTAAACCCGCTTTGATTACCCAGCTGTTTTAATCTCGTCGCAAATGACATAGCACCAGAAGCGGCAGGATCTGTCGACTTGGCAATAGCGGCGAATCCACTTCGGTATGTGAGCCATATGCGAGTGTCAACATCGTCTACAAAAGCACCTGGCCAGCCCTTGGACAAGGCTTCGTCTCTCTCGGCCGACTCGGTCCGTTCGACGATGTCTATACTACTGGTGTCTGCATCCTTCTCTTTGCTGGTCGATATGGCCGAGTCGGCGGCTGAAGGCAGTGACGAAGGTGGTGAAGTAGCAGGAGAGCCCGATGTGTCTCGTGATGGTCTTACGGGATGCGAGTCGTATCGCTGGCCTAAGCACCATATGGGGTCCGCACTGTCGTTTGTGGGCAGTGGATCCCAGAAATATTGCACAAATCGTTTGCTATAGCGGGAGATGTCGTTTGCGTTCATGCTGGGAGCCGGACGAGGACAAGATAGTACGCGCGGCTAAGTCAAATGAGTGCGGTGAGCATGCCCCTCAAGATGACTGCAGAATGCGGGGATAGAAGGGTCTGGTGATATGGGTGGGCGCTGAGTTGTATGCAAATCTAATAGCTTCGGACGACTACAAAGTGAGCTGAGGAGTCAGGCCACCACCGCGACCAAGATGCGTTTGTAAAGCCAGAGTCTGAGGTGCTGAGTGCGACTCTAGACAGGTGGAGGAGTCATGAGGACAAGCCGGTGCCTGGACAAAGGCGGCGTGCAAGGGACGGCGGGACGGTACACGGGTGGACCCTTCGCCGTCATTCTGCTAGAGCCGCCAATGACCATCCGCTATCACTGTGCCCCGCGAAGAGCCGCACTTGTCCGAATTGGGCAATCATTGCATCTGTGATTCATACATTGTTTGCCATTCGCCTCTCCCTGATTTTCACTCATTCGCCCCTCCTGGTACTGGTAGCAGGAATTCTTTGTTGTTCAACTGCTGGGAACTTCCAGCGTTGCATTTACAGTCAAAGACCGCTGGCCGGAGATGGCTAAGAATCACAAGGCCAAGGGCAATCAGCAGAAACCGCACAAGCGCAAGTCGCTTCGCGGCAACTTCTCGCGCGAGAGCAGTGTGTATCGATCACCAGAGTTCTCGTGGCCCAAGACTGATTCCTCTTTCAGGTGGACCACCCACTCCACACTTTTCCCTGAGAGACGAAGTTCTCAATACGGAGCGGCATCACTCGCATTGGTCGCCATCATCCCAACTTCGACATCAGGCAATCAGTTTTGTCAGTGCAGGCTGTATACAGCCACTTGAGGAACCTAAAGTAGATCAGCCGCCAAACTTGTCCGCGAAGGCAGCAGACGATGCTGTTGAGAATGACTTGGAAGGAAACGAGGGAGCGCTTGCGCAAATGAACATACAAAGCCCGATGGATGCGTCGCCATCTCCGGAAATCAATATCACCATGGATATGGACACGCCACAATCGTCTGTCACGCCAGCCCAGCAATCAGCCAGACAATCAGCACAGCGGCACGCGAGCATGTCGCCAAACACTGCCGCACACAGCGCCGGTCCTGATATGACAATCAGTCTTGAGGGTCCGGTCGCTGATTCGGTCGATTTCTTCGTTGTTGACTCTGTCGGCGACAAGTCGTTGAAACCCAAAGTTGACGCGCCTCCACCCGTCGCTCGAGATGTCAGCCCATCATTACCCAGCGATAGTGAAGACGACGTCATCCTGTTTCGGGGGCGCAGAGAGCCAGTAGTTGTTCGTGACGATCCAATGGTAGCACTGGAAACACGCTCCAAGCCTGCAAGCAAGCCACTGAAGGCACCAATACCAGACACAACACCCTCTCGCACTTCGAAGCGGAGAAACTCAAAAACACATAAACGGTCACGACCTGGAAAGCTAGCGAACTCGAGGAAAGCCAAGCATCAAATCCCGCATGATGATGACGACGAGATCGATGAGGAGGTGTACCTTGACTATATTGCAAACATGAGTGGCGATGAAGAGCTCTTCAAGATGCAACGTGGTATGACCGATGACGAGTGGGCTTCAAGCGTCTTCGACGAGTCAGAGGTCATTGGTCAGGTGGAATTTGCTTATAGCGATACGGAACACGAGAAAGTTGCGGATGATTCGCAGAGGGTTGTCAAGGAGTCAGCCCGCCATGAGCCCTCAGGATCACCCAACGATCCGTCCAAGAGCGTGGAGGGCTTCTTGCAACGCGACTTGCTGGATATCATGCGGGATGGAACACGTGGCGTTGACTGGGAGGAAGAGTCATCCGATGGGGACGGTGATGAGGTTGACGACGACGGCACGTCTGACCCAGGTGACGATTCAGATCTCGAGTCAGATCTTGAGTATACCGCCCAGGAGCGATGGGAGGATGAGACAGACTTGCGGCAACGCCAGATCGATGCTCTGACCGACGAAGAGATTGCGAGGATACTCGCCAAGCAGGAAGATCTGGGCATGGGTTCCGACGAAATCCTACTACTTGACGATTCTGGCTTTGGTGACCTCTCTCGCGCCCAAGCTGGTCTAGATGCCATACTAGCGGACCCAGCTCATCCCAACCGCCGCAAACCGAAGAAGGGCAAACGTTCGGACCATTTCCCCTCTGCCTCGCTCATGGCGGATGTACTCGAGCAGGATCCCTACGGTGGCTTCGACGTCATGGACTTCGACCGGCCTTCCCTCCGCAACAACACCAAAGGCCAGAAAGGTCGCAAATCCGCCGGTCCCATGCCGGAAGAGCTCCTCGATCTCTCCGACTCAGACCTGATCGACGACCTGCAATCCGCCTGGGCCAACGACCGCGCAAAGAAAGCCGCCAAAAAGGCCGAACGCGAAGAGCTCCGCTCGCAAGGTCTCCTCGGTAGAGCGAACAAGTTCAAACAGCCCAACCTCGCCATCAAGTTCAGCGACGGCATGTCTCTCGACGAACTTCGCGGCGAGCTGGAGATGTTCCTCGCCGACCCCGGCATGTCGTCCAAGGCCTTCCCACCCATGGACAAGAAAGAGCGCAAGCTTCTTCATGAGATCGCTCACGTGCTGGAGCTTACGTCGACGAGTCGTGGCAGTGGTAAGAACCGCTTCACTGTCTTGTCCAAGCGCGCTCGCACCCCTGGGTGGGACGAGATGCGGTGGGACCGCGTGCAGCGCATCGCGAGCCGCGGCTTCTTGCGAGGGTCAGGGAAGGGCAAAGCCGGTCGCGGCACTGGGCCTCCTGCTCGTGCCGGAAGAGGTGGTGGTTTTAGCAAAGCTGCTACTGGCTATATGAATGGCGAAGTGGTTGGTGCTGCGGCGCCGGAGATCGCGGCGACGAGTTTTGGGCATAAACTTATGCTGAAAATGGGCTGGGAGAAAGGCATGGCGCTTGGAAAGGGTGGAGAGGGTATGTTGGTGCCTGTTGAGGCGAGGGTTAAGAGTGGCAGGGGTGGGTTGGGATAGATTGGTGCCGTATGTTGATGAGGTCGGCGGCGACAGTACAGCTGCGATCAGTGGTCTGTGTCGGTTATAGAATATAGAGTTTTCAAGAATGCTACGATCAGTCACGCCTGTCTGTTTACCTCTTGTGGTGTCGCCGTCTTCGACGCATGATATTGCACGAGAGCCAAGAAAACGCCAAGATTTCCGCCCTCGACCTTCCGGGGATGATCGCGCCTCGAGAAATGCAGTAATGAGCTCAAGTTTGCGTCTATGGTATACTCATATGGTCTTTTACTGTTTGGGTGTTGGATATTGGTCATTACATGCTCAGAACCGGCTTTTGATGTAAAATTATGCCTTGTCTGCTAGATGCTTTATCTTCCATCGTAGAAGTACCTCAACTTCCATCTCGAAATTGACAGAAAGACACATCTGATCGTAACACCACGAATCCTGTGCCACTCGAGTCAAAATTCAGACTATATTTTCCATACATCAGCAGTCACCTCCCGATGTGAAATTTGATAGTAAAAACCGTGGTTACAGTCGTGAATGGGTGTCGGTGTTCTCATCGTCCTCTCAGTGGCGAAGCTCGGGCCCCCCGGAACTCAGTGCAGCACCAGGCGTGCGTGCGCGCGCGCTCTCCTTCCAATTGTACAACTTTGCATTTCAAGGTCAGGTATAAACATAAGACAATCGAGGGGGGTTGATCCGCTAGGATCTCAAGCTCAGATCAAGCAGAGCATGCGAATGTAGGCAAATCGATGGCCCATATCGCGCAGTATGAAAAGGTTCGTTATTCATGACCGGATAGGACTAGGGCATTGCACTCGTAGCATAGCTCGCGAATACACCCTGTTCGCAAAGTAGACAGATTGCATGAAGGGGTCGGTCTGTAGTGGCCGATTATCCGTCACGGAGTGATAGTCCGGCGACTCCTCCAGCGACTCTGCCAGCCGCTATTACAACAACTCGTGTAGCAGCTCCTGCGGTAATTCGTCTCACAGCTCATCCAGCGACTCTCACAGAAGCCCCTCCAGCAGCTCCCTGTGCAATACCAGTACAGATACCCTTCTTATTAGAATGCTGTACGATTTATAATTTGATTATAGAATTTGGTATCAACGATAATGGAGCACAGGCCACAACGGGCAGGCCCCAAGGCACTTCATTGGGCCACTCGGACTAAGACTACCTGCATGTATAGCTACCCTTATGACTGCACTCCTCTAGCCGCCCCTCTCACCAAACTCAGCCGCCCAGTCTTCGAATTCCTTCAATCCAGCCTTGCTGACTGACGGACGAATATTCACCAGCGACGCTTCAAAGTCCTCGAAGCCGATCGGCCGAATATCATCCGGAGACATGTCCAGCAGCCGTTCACCCAATGCTCTCAGCGGTCCCATGGCGGCGTCTTTAGCGAGAGATGTGATGTCCGACCCCGAAAACCCTACGCATACTCGTTAGCCAAGTCGATATAAGTCTTAGAGATAGCAATCACTCACCGTCAGTCAGCACAACCAGTCGATCCAGATCCAGCACCGACAGAGCGTGCTTCTGCCTCTCGAGCAGCTTCTCCAACTGCTGCCGTCTTACCTCTCCTTCAGGAAGGGGAATATACTGCCGACGCACGAATCTCCTGCGTGCCGCCTCGTCAATCAACCACGGCAAGTTCGTCGCCGCCAGCACCAACACGCGTGACGCGTCCCCCTCTTCGTCATCTCCCTGCGCCCCTGCCGCCGCACGCTGCAGATCCGACCATCCGACAAGAAATTCCGTCTTGACGCGCTCCAGTGCCTCGTGCCCGCCCTCGCCGCGGCGGCCAAGCAGTGATTCTATCTCGTCAATGAACACAATACTCGGACCACACATCCTCGCGACGGCAAACAGCGCGCGGACAAGCTTCTCACTCTCGCCAAGGAATTTGGATGTAAGACTGCTGGCGCCGATGGAGAAGAACGCGCTACGCGACTCGGTAGCAACGGCGCGTGCGAGCATCGTCTTGCCTGTGCCTGGAGGTCCGAAGAGGAGGATACCGCGCGCAGGCTCACGGAGGCCCCGGAACAGGTCCGGGCGTAGGAAAGGATAGATGACGTTTTCTTTCAGAGCGAGTTTGGCTGTTGCCAGTCCGGAGATGTCGCTCCATTGCACGGGATCGCCGCGAATGACGACTTCGTTGAGGATCTGTTTGGCCGCGGCGGGGTCGATGTTGGCGGGCAAAGACTTGAGGACGCGCTTCTTCTTGCGTTGCCATTCTTCTTCTGCTGTCAAGGGGACGTCGTCGGAGGAGGATTGAGGCTGTGCGTCGTCGGGAGAGGATGTGGATTGAGGCCGAGGATCGGCATTGTTTGCTGACTTTACCGGTCTTGGACGAGGTCGGGCTGGTGCTGTTCGGGGACGTAAGCCCTCGTCTGGTATGTCATCCAGCTGCTGACGCTGCTGTGTCGCAGTGACGACACCGACAGCTTTCCGGGGCAATGAGTGGGTATGGGGAGCAGTGTGTTTGAGGTAGGAAGGGGATGGTGGTTGGGCAGAGTTGGTAGGAGCCGAAGTTGCCCTCTGATCCCATCTGCGAGGTGGTGTGGCTACTGGCGGTTTCGTGTACTTGCTTGGCGGCGGTGGTAGATACTCTTGTCGATAGGCTGGCATTGACATAGTCGGTTTGACTGGTGGAGCGGGAGACTCAGGTTCGTAAGCTGGTGGGTCCGAGTGGCTCTCTTCATGCGATAGACTAGCCGTACTGCCTAGACTAGCAGCGGAGCTTTGATGGCGCACCCCAGCGGGCCGTCTAGGAATCTCAGTAGAACTGCGCCCGGAATGGATGTTGGTGGTGCGATCTGTCGCTGCATAAGTATGTTTCGTACGCTCATGGTTGCTTCGTCTTCTGCTCATAGCAGGTATCGATGCTCGATCCTTACCTTGTCGCGACGATCGTCCCTCGCCGTTGGTGCCCACCAGACTGATCTCGCTGCTTCCAAAAGCTGTTGATCCCCATGCCTGTGTGGCTGCCTTCGCCGCTGCAGGAGGCTTTGGTCTCATACTGCTAGCCATCTTGCCTGATTCCTTTCCATTCTTGCCCGCTCGCAGTGTCCTCAGCAGTCTCTTCTCAGGACTAGGGGTTCGAGAACCTCTCCTTACAGCGTCCGGTCTCTCTGGTGCTAGCATACTTGTGGATGGGGGAGAGAATGCCGACGATGTGACTGGGTTGGGGCTGCTGTTCTGCTTCGACAGATCCTTGCTACTAGATTTCCTGGTCATGAAGCTGGGCCGTTTCGGCAGATTCCTGGCTGGCAAGGGTGGCGGTGGTGCAGGTTTAGGTATACTGGCGTAGTCGGCGGGCGGGACAGACCCTCCTCCCAGCCATCCAGGCGTGAGAGCCTCGCTCAAACCGTCGTTCTCGGGACTCGAGAGACCTACTTTCGGTAGGTCTGAATTCGAGCTCTTCTTTGCGGTCTCTCTGCTCTCTCGCAGCGCGTCGAGAAGGTCTACTCGCTCCTTGCACCGTAATTCCATCTGTCGTAGAGATTCTTGTAGCGCCTTCTCAGTCTCTGTTCGCGGTCGCCAGCCGGAAGGAATCTTGTAGGCATTGTGGTAATAAATGGCATCGAGTGCTTCACGCCATGAGCGAAGTGCATCGGGCTCATTATTCTAGACAATGGCGTCAAAGGACTACTCCACCAGCGCAGGAGCATAGTTCGTTTCCCATACCTGACTTTCAAAATAAACCGCGGTCGAGCACATTAAGTAGCAGTCGTCATATGTCTTCTGCATAGAAGACGCAGGTTTTGAGCGGATCATGGTGGATGGAGGACTTGTGCATGCGAACCCAGCATGCTTCAGTAGGCCAAAGTGCTGAGGAGAGAGTGTCGCGTGGGAGATTATAGAATTGTAGGCGCAGCTGCAGGCGCAGACTGTGATGCCTTAGTCAATCGCGGTTGATGTGCAGGCGGGACAGTGGGACCGAATGCCCAATGACGTCGTTGCCGCCGCCAAGTCCGACGACATGTCACTTTTGGATACAAACTGTCACGGGCACACAGTAAATGGTCGTTGCAGTAGACATTTGTCAATTCATCAATTTTATCTCGTGGAGGTCCCAGCTTCACCCATAGAATAAGCCTATGGGTTACTGACACCCTGCACCGCGAGAAGGTGCCTCCACATCGCAGGGCGAACAAAGGAAAGGACTCACCGTTGGGCCTGGATACCCGAGACCTACATCATGCCTCCGCAATTTTGTCGGTTTTCTAAGGAAATAACAACAAAGACAGCAAACGACAGGGCCTGGTTACCCGAGACCTTCACCATGCCACCACGTTTTTCTGAAGGGTTCGGGATCCTCGAAAGGAACCCGAGCGCGTACCAGAGCATCCGCGTCGAGTACTACAAAGCACCGGACTGCAGGACTCCGGAGGCTACCCTTCCTCCTCTTTAATAAGGAAAGAACAAACAGAACACGCCCAAAACCCACACAAACGCCAAAGAACGCCAACAAAGGAAAGGGCCTTGAACCCGAGACTTCCGTTTTTTGCCTGCTCTTTTTTGTTGCCATTTTCAATTTTTTTTGGTGCTAATCCCCGCCGGTATCCTTTGGAGCTGCCACTCCGCTGGAGACCATTGGAAGACTTCGCTTTTATCTGTTTTCTAGTCAGCACAAAAGAAATGGGACCAACGCACCAACAGCTGCCCGATTCAATCGGGTAGGCTTCTCTCCCCGTCGGCGACGCACAGGCCGCGGTAGAGCCAGCCACCCTCGCCCTGATCCTTCTTGAGAGCCACTTTGAGTATGGTCAACTGCTTCCACTCGTCGTCAACCCACTCTTTCCTGGTCTCTTCCAGATGAGCAGCCCGCCGGCTGGCCTTTCGGATAACCTTACGGTATTCCTTCATCCCGCCTATAGCGTGCAGGGTAGTCGGCACGAAAGAGGATCGCCCCTCCATCGCCTCTGTATTCACCTAAGACACATCAGCGAGGGGTCGACCACCAGGTCGGGCGATACTCTCCCAGGTGACTTTCTTCATGTTGCCCGTACCAGGCGCATGACGTGCCTGTCCGTCCCGCCGATTCCAGTCCACGTACGGACGTATGATCGAACGCTTGTCCGGACCGCCTTTCACCACTTGATTTTTGACTGGGGGACGCCAAGGAGGCGGATACTCCAACCGAGCTGAAGGGTTGGCAGGATCCGGAACCGGCCACTTGGGCTGGATCTCTTTGTGCTCCGATAGCGTCATCCCATAAGGAAGCGGTGCATGCTTTTCCGACACAGTGCCAGACCCCTGGTAACCCTGGGGAGCGTAGTCATTGCGCGGAATTGCCTTCTCAGGCTTCACATCCGGCTCCGGTGACCCCTCTGCCGCGCGATCGATATCCCAGAAGGGTTTCCGATCGGCCGGCTTTGGTGCCACCAGGCCCGTCGTGGCGACCGTCGCCCCACTCGGCTTACCAATCGGGACCCGTGAGGATCCCTGCATTGGGGCACGAGGTGCGCTGGAAGCTGAAGCCTTGCTGGCCAGGCTGTCAGCGACACGTTCCGTGGGACGACTCACCTGAGTAGTCGGCCTCGCCCTTGGGGCGCGAGGTGCCACGGAAGCCTGGACGCGATTAGCACAACGATCAGCAGGGCACACATCAAGGCAACTTACTGGAGGGGTTGGCCTCGCCCTTGGGGCGCGAGGTGCGACGGGGACCTGCATGCGATTAGCCCAACGAATCGTAGGGCACACCGCGGGGCAACTCACTGGAGAAGTCGCTCTCGCCCTTGGGGCGCGAGGTGCGACAGTAGCCTGGATGCGATCAGCCCAACGTTCAGCGGGGCATACAGCAGGGCAACTCACTGGAGGGGTCGGCCTCACCCTTGGGGCGCGAGGCGCGACGGCAGCCGGTACCCTAGTAGCCACGCGATCAGCGGCACGCGTGGGGGGGCAACTTACCTGGGGAACAGGCCTCGCCTGTCTTTCGCGGATCACGCGAACCTTCGCTTGCAGAGCCGCCAACCTCTCTGCCATGATGGCAGGGTCGACACGAGCCCTGGTGCTCACGTGCGCCGCTGGTCTGCTTGACTGAAGGCTGCCCCTGGCAGGAGGCGCCGACAAGCCAGCTGTATGGCCACCCGCGGTGCGGGCGGCGGTGGTAACTCCTGTGAGTGGTGGTCAGCAAGAGGTCCGATGGTCGATGCGGATTGCAATCGTGGCAGATCACGTGGTGATTGCGGCCTGAGGATTTGAGTTTGCGACCGTGGTAGGTCACGTGAGACGACGACGACGACGACGACATCTCCAAAACTCACGATATTCACAGGGACGGATGGGTACTCACTTGCAGCAATGGGCATGATGAAATCTCTGATGAAAAATGGTGATAATGGTGCTGGCAATGATGCATGTAAGAGCTGTGTGATGGGAGAGAAGAAGAGAAGGAGAGGAAAGCCCGGATCTGGCGAGGACTTTTATAGATCTTGCCACGGAGACTCCCGTGCTGAATAACAGGATATAATGGGAACGAATCATAGCGAGGAGATGGTGCTAGATCTCCCGATATACCAATTGCATCGAGGTATTGGGCGGGAACGGGAAGGCAAAAGCAGCAGTACGGCCGCCGTCATGCGTAGGAGCGTCGGTATGGTGGGCGGCATCGGGCGCTGCGAGCGCCAAAGACGACAGGCGAGGGCGCGGGAGGGCTGGAGTGTCTGAAGCATCGTAGGCACGCCGCATGGCTGAGCGCCAGCCTCAATCCAACATGAATGCATAGCGCTGGTCAAGCGCTTCAACATAGTTTAGGATCTACCGGGGACAGGGCGGTATTGGTCGCGCTACGAGGCTAACTACCAGACGGCAGCTTTACTCCACTTAGAGCGACAGGAATGTCGCATTCGCATGGGCGCCCTTAGCTAACCCACATGAACGAATCGAGCATGTCAAGCGCTTCAAGTAGAGACCAGTTTCTATTCTGGAGAGCCGGATTCGGCTGCGCTACGACGCTGACTATCAGACAGGCAGGATCTAGCAGCGCAAAGCCACAGCGGCATCAGGCGGGCACTTCCCTGGGCGCACTTCATTGCGCTATCAGCATCTACTGCCGTAGGGAATATCCCCTGCTAGTTTGTTGGTGACCCGAGACCAATCGACCGACAGAGAGGCTGCCGCAAGGTTCACCAGCTAACTATTCATAGGGACTCCTAGCTGGTCTGCTTTTGGCGCTGCGTGTGATGCTGTAGTACGTCGTATGCCATCGGTAAATGGCCTTTATCAACCACTTTGATCTGAGCGGCATCGTGGAATGGCTGCTGCAAATATACTAGACGTCGAAGTGCTACGGAAGGGGCGACTTCATATTCCTCATTACCAGCATCTAGACCATCGAGAACCACCGGTAAGTCAAATAGCACAGTGATAAACGAATATAAAACATCAGACACCAATAGGTGAGGTTGAAAATAAGCAATCGTTCCCCCTTGAACTAGAGTGGTTCGGTGGCGCACAGGCTGTATGAACCGGTTCGCCGACGCCCCAATCGGGCAACTAAACATGTGCGATATCGGACATGTTTTGCACTCGCAACATCTAAGTATTATTACTTCGGCAACTAACACAGTTGATATCACTAGTGATGCGGACAGAGTTCTGACGGGTATCTAATAAATGCAGCTATCTATTGTTCTTCAATTCCCCAACACCTCCCCCACCCAGTCCATCTGCACGGCACTTACCCCTCTAGCATAAGCCCTATTTGTAAACACAAACTCATTGTAGAGTATCCCTTCGACCTTCTTCCCGAACAGTACTGAGCTAGGATGTATGGCAACGGTCTGATTCCCGACGAACGTGCGATAGCTCCCATCTGGGACTAGGCGGGCCACATTCTGCCTAAAGCCAGGCAGAAAGCACTTCAGTATCTTCTCCGCAGCAGCATCCGATGCCCACTCCCCTCCACCAGCGCTGGCGTCGTACGGTCCGACCTCTTCTGCCGCCAGTAGCTTCATCGTCTGACACTGCGCACGTAGCTGCTTCCTGATATCGAGGATGTTCTGCATGGCGCGGTGGTTCACCCTTCTCGTCTTGCACCAGGCTTTGCGGTCGGCATGCTCGGCGGCATAAGCCTGTACAGTAGCTAAGAGGGTGAGATGATCGCCCTGTCGCCGAAGCAGGCTGGCGCGAGCGGAGGCGGCCTCGTCGCGGGCTTCTTCGGTGTCGGTGGAGAGGAAGACAGCGTTGTCGGCGCTAAAGCAGGCGATGATGTCGATGGCGGGCAGGAGGCAGTCTGTTTCTGCTGCGGCGAGGAGGACACGACCGTAGGATGGGGTAAGAGGGAAGCGCGAGAGCTGACGGCCTAGGTCATTGACTTTGCCGGCGTCGTCGAGGGCTTGGAGTTGGAAGAGCTGGAGGAGGGAGCGGGCGAGGGCGTCGCGGGATGGAGGCGTGAGGAGGGGGAAGTTGACCACGTCGTCAACGCCGTTAGCTTTCATTTTGAGAATGGCATCTGCCAAATCACAGCGGAGGATCTCTGGTGAGGTGGCCTGCTCGAGGGTGTCGTAGCCCTGCTGAGTGTATAGTCGCCAGCATTTTCCTGCGGCCTCACGACCAGCACGACCTTTGCGCTGGATCGCGGAGGATTTTGAAATTGACTTGACCAGAAGCGATTCGAGGCCGAGTCGTGGGCGAAACTGCTTACGCTTCTCTTTCCCGCTGTCGATGACGAAGCGAACGCCGGGTACTGTGATGGATGTCTCAGCGATGTTTGTTGCAAGGATAATCTTGCGGGTATTTGGAGGAGCAGGCTCGAAGACGAGTTGTTGCGCTGCTTGCGGCAAAGCAGCGTAGATCGGGAGGACGAGCAGCTTTGGAAATTCCGGACCCAGGCTTTGGGCATATTCTTCAATGTTCCGCTGCAGTCCTTGGATTGTTTCTTGACCTGTCATGAACACCAGGACGTCACCAGGCATTGGTTCTTTGCAGTGGACCTGGAAGATGCATTTCAGAGCCGCCTCGGTGAAGTCGTCCGTTGGCGAGGGCAGATATGTGACCTGCACGGGGTACTGCCGACCAGCGACGGCAACTGTGGAGACTTTTTGGGAGGACTCCGCCGGAGACTTTTCCGTTGTCGGCTGAGGTGCACTGTTAGACTTGTCGCTTGTGTTGGTGCTTTCGTCCGGCTTGACATTGCTGACGCCAGCACCATTCGGTCTACCGTCACTTTCCCTTTCCCTCGCCTGCAACCCGAAGCCCTCATCAAAGAAGGCCTTCAATGCTTCGACATCCGCCGTAGCACTCATGACCACAACCCTCAGTCCGCCGGCACCTTTCTCCCTCCTGACCTCCGCTCCCTTCCCCCGCCCACAGACCAGCTCCCTTAGAAATCCCAGCAACAGATCCACATTGACGCCCCGTTCATGTACTTCATCCACCACCACCACCTCATACTTGCAAAGGCCCGGATCCGCCATAAGTTCAACAAGCAACATTCCCTCAGTGAGATAGACAAGCTCATTTTGCCGGCCAACGTTCGCATCAAACCGCACACTGTAACCAACCCTGGCTCCGCCACCGGCCTTGCCCAACGCCGTGCCAAGTTCGGTTGCCACTCGTCGAGCCAGAGATATGGCTGCTACTCGACGAGGTTGCGTGACGGCTACACGCTGAGACTTACGGTGCCATGGTGCGGAGAGCAGATACTGGGGAAGCTGGGTGGATTTGCCGCTACCGGTCTCACCTGAAAGGATGAGGACAGGGGAGCTCGAGAGGGCGGAAAGAATCTCAGATTGGTGGGAGGCGATGGGTAGTGCAGACTGCGACTTGACAAGCTTAGAGGACGAGGCTGTAACCTTTGAGTCGTTATTGCGCAGGAATTGTGATTTGGTAGTTTGAGTGGCGTCTTTATGTCCATTGCTGGTAGGAAGGCCCGCAGGCTTCGCTTTTGCTGCATGATGCTGGCGCGACTGCGGAACGTCAACTTCCCGCCCGCGTTTCCGCTTGAGGCCTCGAGACTCTTCCATCAAAGCCGAGCCCATTAATTCTTCCCGCTTTGTCTCTTTAGATCGAAAGCAAGCGCTTTTTTGATTATTATGTCTGGAACTTTTTTAGCGTTCGAGTCATGAGCCTCGGACGTCAGTGGAAAGCTTCGAGTCATGCACAATTCATGTGGGAGCACACCCCCGCAATGCGGCGTTAAATCATAGCCTGGTGACCTTGCTATCTTTGGCAAATAGACCACTGATCACTCGACCATGCCGAGAACAAAGGCTCCTGTTGACGTGGAAAAACACTGTGGGGTCGAGCTACCTCAAGGTGGACAGTGTACAAGGAGTTTGACTTGCAAGAGTCATGGTATGAGCACTAAGAGGGCAGTACCGGGACGAAGTGCGCCTTTCGATCAACTATTGGCGCAGCTTCAGCGAAACATTGGCGACGATGCAACTCGATAGGGTGGCGAGTGAGTGGGAAAGAGAAGACATTGCCGGCAATGGACTGCTATGTCCTGGGTCGCCTAATCCCGCTTCATCAAACAAGACTCCGTCAAGAACGCAGATGCTCACCAGGTTGGATGATCTCTTATCTATGGATCTCAAAGGGAGGTGTCTCTACTGAAATTAATGCTGTCCGAACTGCCCGACGCTGGGATATATGGCACCTGTTGGCATGAAATGATTTGGTCAACAAACGCGCTATCTATGCAACGTGGGGATTTGTTATGCTTTAGGATGATACTATGCTTTTTGTAGAAGTTTATTCGATCAATGCCAACAATACACAGAGATTTAAAGAGAGGTGGATATCGAGGGGGGAGGATCTGCGGCGAGAGGTGCTGCGGCGGCTGCTCTTTCCGTCGTCACCCGCCGCCTTTCCAGACTCGATAGCACCACAGACACAAACCTTTGTGCTTGTACTCGACGGTACTCCTGCCAACACATACACGTCGACGCCGATGCCATTGCTGGCGCCGAGTATGCGCACGTTCCCTTGACATAACAGCAACTAGCCCAGCATGGATCCCACACAGCACGACGCCCTCAAAGCAACGGCAGCTTCGCCTCCCAAGGGCTTGAAGCTCAGCAGCCAGGCCTTTGGCAGCCCGCACAATGGCCAGCTGCACTCGCCTCGCATGGACATCAGATCCTCGTCCAACGCCTCGAGTCCATCCATCTCGCAGCGCTCTTCCTTCATCGAGACCATGCGCGGCGTGCCCCACTCCCCAAATCAGCGTTCCGTGTCACACCAAGCTCTGCAGGACTTGATCAACAACCCCCCGGTCGGCGTGCAAGATCCGGACGACGCGAAGTTTGCAGGAAGAGATTGGCGTACAATCAAAGTCGGCGAGATCATTGCCCCTGAGGAGGTTCGGTTCGTGCAGGTCGATACCAGCGTCGAGGAAGCCACCCGCATCCTGACCACCTCCGGCGCGCCTAACGTCGTGCTGATCCGCGCCAAACCCGACACAAGAGATGCGATTGGAGCCTTTGACTATGACGATCTGATCGCTTACCTGCTGCTCGTCACCCAATTGGCTCTGCCAGCTAACGCTGCTGACGACGAAATTGCTGATGTGCTGAAACGAGCTCGTGCAAATCAACCAATCCCCCTGAACGACATCAAGTATCTGCTCGGAAGAAAGGAGCCGCCCGCGTTCCTCGATCATACCGCCACTCTCACCAAGGCCGTCGAGATCTTTGGGTCAGGTTTTCACAGAATTATCGTCAGGAAGCAGGGCACGACTGAGGTGGCAGGAGTACTGAGCCAGCTGCGGTTGCTGCGATTTTTCTGGGAGAATGTCAAGAGCTTCGGGGTTGTGGATGCCCTTCATGCTAAGACGTTGCGAGACCTGGATATCCACAGTCACTCGGTCATCTCTATCAAGTGAGCTTTCTCGCGCATTGCTGTGGTTTATTTGACTGACATTTACGATAGTGGCGACCAGCCGCTCAAAGAGGCCTTGCTGCTAATGCACACTCAGGGCATTACATCTTTACCCGTTCTAGACAACCACAAGAATGTCGTGGGAAACATTTCTCATGTTGACGCAAAAGTACGCTACTGTAAACAAGGATTCAACTTGATCGCAAGACTGACAAGCCCGTAGCTGCTCACCACTACCGCTGCGCTTCCACTTTTCGAATCCTCCTGCACCCATTTCATCACCGTCATCCTCTCCGAGCGTGGCATGAATGATGGCAAAGACTCATTTCCCGTCTTCCACGTCAATCGCTTCTCTACCCTCGCGCACACCGTAGCAAAACTCGTCGCTACTCGCTCGCACCGCATGTGGATCGTCGAAGCGCCATCTCCACACTCGTCCGTGCCCCCATCACCCTCACTCAAAGCATCCTCCATCGCTTCGCTCCCTCCACTGTCTCTTTCCGGGCCGTCCACCAACCACAATGGCCCGCCTTACACTCCGGCAGGCCCCGGCATTGGCGTTCCAGCCGCTGCTCTCCCTGGTGCCAATCTCTCTGGTCACCTCACAGGTGTCATCTCTCTCACCGACGTGTTGAACCTGTATGCCCGCGCATCCGGTCTTTCTCCGGCCGATCCGGAAGAGACTCGTCGCCGCCGCAGGACGAGCAGTTCATCGTCCGTGCGCAGTGCTAGCGTTCGTGCTAGCCTCGACGGTACCTCTGCTAGGGGCAGCATCGACCTCGGCCGTAGTGTGGGCGACCTCAGGGGCGTGAGGAAGTAAGCATCACTGGTTTGTTATCACAGAGACCGGGTATTCACCATCTCGAGCGGAGGGAATTAGGCTTGGCAACATCATCAAAGCGCGGCGTATGGGAGTTTGTTTTGATCAGCGCGGGAACACGATTGGCTTCAAAGATTCTGAGCGGAGCATTCGAAGTCTGGCACAACGATGTCGATAGCTTCGGTGGCAGAGCTGAGAGCTACAGCAAAGGCTGCATTTCGGCGCTCTCCTTTAACCCATTCCTGTAAGCACGCACAGAATAACCATAGAAGTCATCGAAATCATAGTTATGCAATCCAATAGCAACCTGCTTCTCATTGATTGTAATCTGGATATGCCAGAGAATATCAAGTCAAGTGGTAGTAAGTGTGACAGTTCAAGCGCTGCCTTGCCCCTCGTTCATGGGGTCCTTCATTAAGAAAAAAGAATTGGGTTATCACCGTGATCCTCTCTGACTCCTTGCTGCGCTAGAATAAAATGCGTTCTCAGGGTGCGTAGAAAACGCAGCTCAACGCGACCCAATTATGCTCCTCCAATGTCAAAACCCAGGGTATATGTCGCATGCCCAATAGCACCACCCAAAAAGATCTGTCGTCCTCACCTCATCTTCTCACCAGTTTCTGTTCCATCGCCCCTCAACCCAAAGGACCATGCTCATGATACCTCCCACAAACCCCCCTCCTCTTCCCCTTCTTCCCCCATCCCTTATCCCCATCCAACACACCCTCATCCCAACCCAGCCAAGGCTTGCACCCTCCCAAATCCCCGCCCACCAGCGCCCACCCCGCATCCCCGCTCTCCAACCCCCCTCCCACAGCCCGAGTAAGGCACCTCTCGCAATAAACATGGTCGCACCCCGTGCACCTCCTCGGCACATCAAACACCACCTCCGCGCCCTCCTCCTCTGCTCCTCCGGCCCCAGTCCGCGCAGGACTCGGCCCACCCGCCCTGCCCCCCCTCCTCTCCTCCCCCACAGCTCCACCGGGCCCCACGACCCGCCGACACACCACGCACGCCATCGCCCCCTCCCAGTCGGCCGGCAGCCAGGGCTTGAGACTATGCCTGCTCAACGCGTCCGTGCCCGGGCGCTTCAGCCGCACCACCAGGTCCCGCAGGAACAGAGGGTGCCAGTCGTCCTTGTGCGTGTCCAGGAGGCGGTCGGTCTTCTTGTACGTGAATAGGTCGAGGATCAATTCGCGGATCGGCGCGGAGGGGCGGATGCCTTCGTTTGGGCCTTTGATGGGGCCCGTGGCTGTTACGCTCTTTGGCGCGGTGAGGGAAGGGCAGGGGGTGGGGAGGCCGGTGGAGGAGCGGGGAGTGGGAGAGGAGGTGCGGCATGCGCAGTGGTGGAGGTTGGTGTGGGAGGCGCAATCGCCGTATAATAGCCAGGTGTCGGATGGTGTGGGGACGGAGTTGGTTTGTTCGGAGAGGCGGGCGATGGTGTTGATTATGTGATTGGAGAGGGTGGTGGTGCCGAGGCGGTCGGAGAGGGCGTAGATGTCGATTAGTAGGAAGTATTTAGGGGAGCCGGCGGAGTTGCGGAGATCCCCGTCGTTGTGGGTGGGTTTCTTGGTCCAGGAGGTGTCGAAGTGCGGGTGCGTGGTGCAGTCGCTTGAGACGCTAAGAGACCCGGTGTAGATCCATTGCGCGAACCATTCGAAGATCTCGGGGCGTTCTTCGGGGAGACGGACGATCTGGGTGTCGCTTTCGGAAAAGTGCCCGTTCAATGCGGCGGCGAAGAATGGTGACACGGCGATCAGGAGATCTTTGTGTAGGGTGAACTTCGACTCCTTGGGTCCGACGATCACGACAGCCATATCGTGATATCTGCCGATGTTGGCACGGAAAGCGCCTTTAGCAGTCGGGTACTGGGGAGTCGGCTCAGTGCGTAGACGGCGAGCCGGAGGACCTTCTGATTCGCAAGGTAGTGACGGATGATCAACTTCCATTGCATTGGTGTTGTCAATGGTCGTGGGACCGTCAATGTTCGTGCGGCGAGCATTGATGATACGCCTCATGGTGGAGTCTGGGCCGGTCAACATGCTGTTCGTTGGTTCTGTTTTCGCTGATATATCCATAGATTGAGGAGAAACAGAGAAGGTGTAATTGAGAGAGGAAGAGTCTTTATATACCTTGCAGTTGAAGCTTCATGTGGCTCGAGGCGGCTACAATAGCATGTGTCGGTGGCAGTGCCTTGCCTGTGGCGAGAGGTGTTCGTGCCTGTGCTAGTAGATGTTCTGTCTCTGCCGAATGGAGCCGTCGGCTAGGCGAGGTATAGTACGGAGCTGGTGACGTGAATATGCCAGCACGAGCCAGGACAATCGCAAGGCAGCAAGGGTGTAGGATCAATGCTGTTGGTATCGAGAGCTGACAGCAGATCTTAGCTAGCAGCAAGCGTGACGAACATACACGAGGCCGGGTGACGAGGGTTGAAAGCAAGTAGTGCAAGCCAAGGTGTGAAGTGCGGGGAGGTGAACAATGGAGGGAACGGATATGGCACATGGTGCTTGAAGTTTCTGCAAACGGAGATTTGACTGTGCGTGTGCATCGTTCGGGGTAGATCAGAATAAACGCAATTGAGCACAATAGGGCTGGGGACAAAGATAATGGTAAGATTTGTGAATTGAAACGAAGTCAAGCGGCTGCTGCGCCAGCTTGATATAAAGAATCGGAATGTTTGAGTTTGGAGTGCTGGAATGTTCAACGCACCCACCACGTAGATCAAGACGGATCCGGCCCGTTGGTACGTTCCATTCCACATCATTATTGAACTGCCATTGTCTGTTTCGCATGTCGACGTCACTACTTTTGTCCGGCCTGAACTTGACCTTTAAAGCTTTGTCAGCGTGCGTAGAAGTAATCGGCGATGTCAACATACCCAGCCGTGAGTACAGCATGTAGAGCGCCATCTGGTTGCATTCCCCTGTGCCTGTGATGGTGACAAGTCGTTCGTTGCTGTTGTCTTGTGGCTCATTTATTTTGATCACGCTACCACTCAATTGCCGGATCTCATTGATCTTGGCGCCTCCCTTACCAATGATGGCGCCGACCATGTCGTTAGGGATGAAAATCTGCTGCGTCAGAGGCTGACCTGGCACGCCCGCGCCGTGCTGCGGGGCGCCAGCGTGACCCACGTGAGGCTGCGAGGCATGACCACTGTAGGCAGCGGGTGCCTGGGGACCGGCGCCTGCGTAAGGTGCACGTGGCGAGGCAGCAGCGCCGTATCCCATGGAAGGTTGAGAATGTATAGGAGCCCCAGACTGAGGATATTGTCCACCATATGCTGCTTGGGGAGGTCCGCGCTGAGCCTGTTGACGACGGAAATATTCGGGCTGACCCCACTGACCCCCAGCCTGATGAGGAACGTAGGGTACCACCTGCATGCCTCCTGGGACCACACCAGCCGGGCCGCCACTCCTTGTCGCGTAGGCTGAAGATGCTGGTCCGCCGAAGCGCTCAGTCAGCTGCTCGTCCAGAGTTTTGCCCACATAGAAGGTGGCAATGTGTACGGCGTCTGCGACACCGAGGACGACCAGCGACCGCTCCGTCGACAACGGCAAACACTGATCGGAGGCATTCAGCCGGGCCCCGGAAGCATCCTGGATTTCACGGATGCGGACGCCCTGCTTGCCTATGATTGATCCTATCAAAATATGAGGGACTAGCAGACGAAGTGGGTATGTCTTGGATTGAGGGGTGCTAGCCTCCTCCAAAGGCTCATTGTTCAATGTGCGAATGATCAGGCCGAAAGCCTTTGCCACGGCGTCGACGAGGCCAGAAACGGTCAAAATGCGCTCGACAGCACCCCTCGAGTAGTCGCTGACTGTGCATTTGGCGCCCGAAAGCTGACGGATCAGCTTGACATTCTCACCTCCTTTGCCAATGACGGTGGCAGCTTCGGCGCTAGAGATGATGCAGCGAAGATGCAGCCATTGGCTCTCATCAGCGTGGTGAGGAGCCGAGGCAGCGGCAGAAGCAGCCTCAGCACCACTTGCGGCGGCGGCTTGTGCAGGCTGGGTATTGAGCACTTGATTCGCAGACGGCAGTCCGGCAGGCGCTTCGCTTGCAGCTGGCACTACAGAGCTGCCGTTGACAACGGGGGTGACTTCCTCCTGCTTGACCGCGGTGTCATCGACTGGTGTTGCAGCGACTGCCACGTTTGAGGCGCTGTCATTAGTGTCGCCATCTTCCTTCAGTATGTCGAGGGCTGGGCGTTTGGCGTCAGGTTGGTCCGTGGGGCCAGCTGGTGACGAAGGGTCCTCGAGGGGCCGCTTCTGTGATTGAGCGGTAGGTTCCTTTGGTGATGCCGACATAGTGGCAAGTGGATGTGCAATTGTGTAAGTACAGACTTTACGTCAGTGCGAGGATGCAAAGCTACGAGGGAGGTATGTTGGGTATTGAATATATCGATTTCGGAGCGTTATGTACACGATGGTGGATCAATCGTGCTGTGGAGAAGGGTGATCGGGCCAGGATGGTGCTGGGATAGGGAGGGAATCGGGTTGTGAGAAGCAGGGTGGAGCTGGTGATGCTAGATATGGGAGAGTGTGATGGCCAGGATGGGGGCAGTGGAAGTGCTTGGTGTTGGTGGGTGTAAAGACAGTGCAGAGTCGTGAAGACTCTCGGGATTGCCAGTGCGCGGAGAAAGAAGAGGCCGGGAAGGGTAGGACGAAGGCGCAGTGTTGTGATGGGGAGGTGAAGTGATGGACAGGTGTGCGCGAGGGAGAGAAGCAGATAGATGTGTAGTTGGGCGCAAGACGGGCGAGTGCAGGATCTTGAGTGGACGTAGCGGGCCGAAAATGCCTCGCTCGCTTGATTGTCAACTTGTCAAACCTTGGACCGGCGGCTCTGTGACTGCCGGCTGCGCGTCGGCGAAAAATTATTGTCGGGATACGCGTTGGAGTGGGACTATGGAAGCTCTCACACGTCGTCGATTTGCCGTAACGGTCGCGTGGACGTTTGATATGCCGCACGAAGCTGAGAGAGAAAAGGTGAGAGGTAGGAAAGAGGGAACGGGCGTGGGGAAAACGGGTGCCGGCGGGAATGTCGAGAGCGAGGGGAACGAGTGGACAGCGCGCGCGACGAGACAAGGCAAGGCAAGGAAAGGGATCCACTCCCAAATAATCAGGTGACTAGAGGACTGAATGCTGACATAATTCTCGACATGTGCTACTCGCGTGTCACACTGGCTCAAGTTTCGCTCGAGCCCGAGTCATGAACATTCCCTCAAGCGATCTTGTCCAAGAATCCATTGATCTCTGTTAGGAAAACGCTGCCATAAATCACACCGAGTTCAGTCATGTTTGGGGTTCGTAGTCCTCTATACGACCTGCCTCTAGCTATGGTGGTCTTTTCACTGTGCTCGGGGCGCGATCGATTTTTCCAGCAATGTTGGCGTGGTAGAACCCAATCGTGAGATACAGAGTGGTGGCTAATTACCGTGGCTGACTACCATGGCTAGATACCATGGCTATCAGCCATGTGGCTGGCCATAATCTATATATCCATTGGCGTATCAACATTCTTAGCTTGGACCGACCCTTGGAGAGTTCTCGCGATTAATGTCTGCCAGGGGGGAAGCGAGGTGTGGGAGACGTTGGAGGTGGGGACGTTACTAGTATGGTCCAGCCCTTGTCCAGGAATATTCAACGGACACTCCTGCGAGGCAGCCCCTGTGCCCCAACAGCGCGCCGTGTGCAGAACAGCAACGGTGCGTGGCCCCTTTACCACAAATTTGGGTGATCCCCTAATGCTCACTCAAATATACTATAAAGAGGTTGTCCCATCGACTCGTATCATGCCCTGGAGTCTCAAAGCCCCGCAGCAGCCATGTCGTCTATGCCGAAATCAAACACGTTCATCCTTTGTGCAATAGGTCTTTGGGCTTTTTTGGTTATCGTGTTTCTCCCATATAATCCACTACGAGTACCGGCATCCATTGAGACACCTTCAAAACTTCCAGTTCACCGACTGAACACAACATGGCATCGACAAATCGCTATCGAATCTGTCAAATGGCCGTCGCTCGAAAATGTGCAGACCCCATACGGTGAACTGAATCGCAAGCGTGTTGCCCTCCTCTGTGGGTTCATCGACACACCCAGAAAGCGATTCCAGGCTGACATTGTGCAGTGGACAATCGACCTTTACCTTATCTGATACCGGTGTTGCTCTACTTCCTAGCTACCGTGGAAAGAGAATGGTCTTTTCGTTTTATGGGAAGCGAAGAATCCCTCGGTATCATGGAAGCGAATCCGCTCATCATGAAATACGTCCGAGATAAAAAGCTATTCTTGGATCCGATTCCTTACGAGAAATTAGGAGTAAAGGCGGTCAACAGCTACGACACCATGAACAAACTCTTGTCACGACCATTTTTGTACGAGGAGTGGCTGTGGCCATCGGAATGGCTCTTCCTCTTCCAAGACGATAGCATGATCTGTGCCAATTCCAAGAAGACACTGAACGACTTTGTCGACGAAGAATGGTCGTTTATGGGGGTTCAGATGAACAACAACAATTACACTGGAGGTGGACTGTCTTTGCGCAGGATTCCACACCTTGCCAGGTCTTTGGCGGACTATTCGTTCGATCAATGGGCCGCAGATGGCAGGTGGCCGTCGGAAGACGGGTACTTCTCCAAGCACATGGCGACTTACAATTGGACAAAGATGCCGAATTACGAGGAGACTTTGAAGTGGGGACTTGTCCGAGATTTCCCTGCTGGCATGGAGCAGATGCCGTTCGGGTTCCATCCGTTTTCCTCTGATGGAATGTTCCGTAATGGTAAACCTGAAGTTGTCAAGGAGAATCAAGTCCGGGGCTTTAAATATTGCCCGGAGCTGGCCATAATCGCGGCCGGGCGATGGGACTTTTCTACTTCGCCTGACGGAAGTAGGCCTGGTGGTCTTGGAGGTTAGCGGTATCAGGGTAGAGTATTTAGCAATAATAGATGGCGTTGGTTTGCATACTGCATACTGATAAAAGGCACGGCTGCGGCTTCTACTGCGCACTTGCAAACTCAAAGCACATGCCGCAGATTATTTATATTTTTTTTTTTTTGATCAGTCGTGTTTTTGTGACGGCCTGTGCAACCAACTAGGCTCCAATTCGCCCGCTTGCCAGGCTGGTGTCGTGCATATTCCTGCAGTGTCAAGACAGCCTGTTGCTTGATTGGGAATTACAGCTGATGAGCGGACAGTAAATAGACTGGCGCAGCTGTTGGCCAAAAATCTGCGCGGGTCACGTTGGTGCACGGCCTCAGCGTCGTCAATCTTCTTCGGTCGTTCATAGGCGTCAGAACAGAAACCTCCTTCCTCAGTCCCTCATCATCACCACTCCCCACCTTCCACTTCTCCTCCGCTCCCACCTTCCCGCCAGCCAGTGTTGCCGCCAATCTTCCATCAAGGTGGATTTAGCTATTCAACCTTGATCCCGACACCAACATTAGCTCACCGACACGCACATTGCTATCCGGCATCGCATACTCCCATCCACAGCGACAGCCCTCGTTGAAATCATCTCGCGTCCACACCACCAGTCATCAACAATCACGTGTCGTTGCAACATCTCTCACTCCTCTACCGCCAGGCATGTCGCAACCCACGCAATTGGCCTGTCAGTCTCCGCCCTGCGGTTTTTGTTCGTCTTCGAACTGACTTGCGATTCAGACCGCACCTCCAAGGGCATCGGCATCTTTGACGCCGCTCCTGTCTACCAGTCCCTACAAGGCTTCGAAAGGTTCGTTGCTTTGCTATCACATGCTTAGTGCAATCTTGCTGACAAGGCTTGCAGACCCGAAGGAAACCTTCGTTGCGCCGTCTACTCCAAAGACGGCCGCTTCTTTGCATGGGCCTCCCCAGAACGGTGAGTCACCACCTGAAATCAACAAGTTGTACAGCCATATTGATTTCTCGCAGTGTCACCGTCGTTGATGCCTCGGTCGGCCACGTCGTCACCATTCTCCCTGCCGAGAACGTCTTCGAGCTAGGTTTCTCCCCACTTGGCACATACATCATCACTTGGCAAAGGCCGACCAAAGATGAAGAGGGAAATGCAACCAAAAATTTAAAAGTCTGGCGCACTCTGGACGATAATGCTGGCGCAGAAGGGCAACGCGCTCCTGTGGGTCAGTACGTACAAAAGTCCCAGACGGGGTGGAATCTTCAATACACCGCCGATGAGAAGTTCTGTGCTCGATGCGTTACAAATGAGATTCAATTCTACGAGTCTCACGACTTAGGCACAGTATGGAAGAAATTGCGTGTCGAGGGCGTGACTGATTTTGCTCTTTCCGAGAGCAAGGTCGCTGCTGTCGCCGTCTTTGTCCCGGAGCGGAAAGTGAGGATACCAAGCCTATCATGTATGTGACAATACTGACTATACACCAAAGGGTCAACCCGCCTCGGTCAAAGTCTTCAAGGTGCCGCAGTTCGACCAACCAGTCTCCCAGAAGAGCTTCTTTAAGAGTGACAAGGTTCAACTCAAGTGGAATCAGGAGGGCACTAGTGTCATCGTCCTTGCTCAAACCGATGTTGACAAGACAAACAAGTCTTACTATGGCGAAACCAACATCTACATCTTGAGCGCTAACGGCGGCTTCGACTCGCGCATTCAGCTCGACAAGGAGGGTCCTATACACGATGTTACCTGGTCACCAAATTCGAAAGAATTCGGCGTGGTATATGGCTACATGCCCGCGAAGACGACGATCTTCAACCAGCGTGCCGTTGCCAACCACAGCTTCAACCTTGGACCCAGGAACACCATTATCTTTTCGCCCCACGGACGTTTCGTTATCGTTGCTGGGTTTGGTAATCTCCAAGGTGACATGGATATTTACGACCTCGAGAAGAACTACAACAAAGTTTGCACCATCAATGCCAGTAACGCTAGCATCTGCGAGTGGAGCCCTGATGGACGACATATCCTTACCGCAACCACCAGTCCTCGTCTTCGAGTCGATAATGGCGTTCGTATTTATCATGTCAGTGGTGGAATCATGTACCACGAGGATATGACCGAACTGTACAATGTCTACTGGCGTCCGCAGTCGGCTGCACAGTTGCCACTTGGCGACCCTTTCAACCCCGTCCCTACTCCTCACCCTTCTGCCCTTGCTTATCTGGGTACTGTCAAGACACCTTCCAAGCCTGTGGGAGCTTACAGGCCACCTGGAGCCCGTGGCACTCTCACACCACTTGCATTCAAAAGAGAAGATGAAGGCGGAGCTGCACATGTCAGGGATGGAATTAGCAGTTCTAGTGGCGGCAGCGGCGTGAATGGCTTCGGAAGACCTAGGAGGCGGGAAGTTCCTGGTGCTGAGACTGTTGAACAACTCCCACCAGGTGCAGCCCCGGGTGGCGGCGTTAGTCTCACTGGCACTGGTGAGGGCAACGAGGGTCTGAGCAAGGCTGCTCTTAAGAACAAGAAGAAGCGTGAGGCGAAGAAAGCAAAGGACGCCGAGGGGCCTGCTACAAATGGTGGTCTCAGTGCGCCCGGCGTCGTCAACGGACATGCTTCTCCAGCGAGAAGCCCGGAACGCCGTGATCGTCCCCGCAGCAGGTCCAAGCCTGGCTTTGACAATTCGCGCGGACAGTCCAGGAGGCGCGAAGGTAGCAAGCATCGTAATGCCCAAGGCGCTCCTCCAATTGCTACACAGAATAGGGGTGTAGCAGCACCAGCTCCAACTGAAGCTCCAGGCCTTACTGTCACAAGTCCTGGAGGTGGATCGGCTCAGGACAAGAAAGTCCGTGCCTTGGCCAAGAAGCTGCGCGCTATAGAAGACCTCAAGATGCGACAGGCGGGCGGCGAGAAGCTTGAAGGCACTCAGGTACAAAAGATCGCAACTGAAGAGCAGGTTCGTAAGGAACTTTCGGCTCTGGGGTCAGCGGAGTAGGGTCATGCCAAACAAACGACACCAGTAAATCCGACTTCCATCGAACAAGCTCACGAACTAGACTCATTCTCATATCTGTCACCACCTTCTGCCCGCGTCCAGCCTTCCAACGAGGACCCTGGTCAACGTCAACCCTTCCCCGTTGTCAACCCTCAGCCTTGGTTCACTCCCACTGAATGGACTTGCACTACTTTTCTTTCTGCGCAAGGGGCACTGAGATCCAGGCCACAGCAATGCATCGAAGAGCAATGGATTCAGTCTTGCTTCCGTGATTGCCTGCCCTGGCACATCTCTAATGACGGCGGCGTGCCTGATGAAGCAAGTCAATTTGCCTCGGAAATCTTAAAGGGAAACTACATAGTCTGCGGGGGGCGTATCCCTTCTCGTCTGACCAAAGACGAAATATACGGCAATGGGTACAGAAGGATGGTCCTACACTGGTTGTGGCGCGTCGAGACTATTTGCAGCCTGAATTGCCCGCCTGACTGCCATCGCCACTTGGCTTTGATGCACAAGTACTTGACCGAAGTACACCGAAGTCCGTGCGTAGTGATAACAGGTGTCATATACCCACGAACTTCCGACCATTGCCTCGATGCAGACGGACACTACAAGCGTGGAATAGCCCAACCTGTGTTTGACGTCCATGGTTGCTCCTATCATAGACCCGATTGTAAGCTATCTGGTCTGGACGATTCTGAGCTTAACGCTCGTGACAGCAAAGCCAGCCGGAGGTTCCAAAACGTGTGCCGTCGTGCGGATTGTACGGAAAATTGGGAGGATTGACCTGAATGACTGGAAGTCTTTATGACATCAAATTCTGATCAGACACTTGTGCACCCGGAGCTGAAACTGAGCTGGGCGTACGTAGAGTAGGTAGAGCAAAAGACTGAGACCCAAAAATTAGATACATTCACTATGCAGACAAGTTCGAGGCTATGGTCAGTGTGTATTGCTTCATTAGGTGACGCCTCATACATGCTCGCGTCATGCTCAACACACGCAAGAGAGACCAGCACAAACGCAACTTGGTTCAATTAGCCGAATTCAGTGTACATTTTATTCTCTATCTACAACAAAAGCAAAACGCCTCATACCCATGCTACCTTACCCATGCCCAAACGCCTTCCCTCGAAACCCTTCCCCCAATCGATCTCTCCTCATTCCATACCGATCCCCTAAAGCCCCCCCAGCACAACCCCCACAAGCCCCTCCAACATCCTCATCCCATACCCCCTCGCCACACTCTCCACCACCTTCAACCGCTGCACAACCTCATCCCGTCCCATCGTCCCCTCCCACTCCCCCGCACAAGCACAATGCTCCATAAACTCATTAACCCTGACCCGCTTACACTTCCCGCACCTGACATCCTGCACCGCCCACGCGTGCACAACCCCCTGCACACTCCTGATGAGCCGCTCCTCCACCACCAGCGCGGGGAAGACCGTTTCGCAATTCGTACAGGAGACATGCAGCTCCCCTCCCGCAGCCGCCGAAGAATCTCTGCAGATATCCAGCGAGCGAGGCGCGCAGCACTCCGGGCAGGTCAAGTCCCCGCCCGGCAGCGGCAGGGACGGGACCGGGTTGGCGAACGCGCCGGCAGCGGAGAATTCCCGGATCTCGAACAGCGCGAGGAGTTCTTTCCGTAACAGGCGGGCTTCGAGGGTGATGGTGCGGTCGAGGGAGAGGACTTGCATGATGCTCTTGACCAGCGTCAGGACTGGAGAATCGTCTGTGCCGCCTTTGGGGGTGAGTAGAGCGCCGGGGAGGGTGGGGAGGGTCCAGTCCGATGCGAGCTCGGCGTGGAGGAGCTCGGTGCGTTGGCGCTTGAGGAGGGTTGTTATGGTTTTCTTTAGTGGGTGGGAAAAGGTTGATGCTAGTATGGTGCCGGGGACGGTTTGGTCGTCGGTTTCTGAGGCGAACAAGGGGGCGTGGATGGGGAGTTGTGTGGGGCGGGGCACGGAGCCGTCCGCTTGGGGTCGTTTGCGGGCGTGCATGAGCTCGATGTAGGCGATGACTTGCTCGTTGAAGATGGGGAGAAGGATCGGTGGGAGGGCGGTGGCGAGCTGCCAGTGCATGACTGAGTCGAGTTGCTGGTCTGCTTCGCCTACGACTTCGGCGCAGCCCTTGCCGCCGTAGTTGAATTCGTCATACCAGACTAGGTAGTCCCAGTACTCGGTGATGGCGAGATCGAGGAAATGAAATGCAGGCTTCGAGTTGACTGTCTTCAGGATGTATTGACTATAGGCGTACGCGTTGCCGACTTCGCTCTTGCTCGTCTGTAGCAGCAGGCGGCCTGCGTTGGCGAAGACAATATGTGACCCTACCCGGCGGAACTCGGCCATCAGTTGCTGTAGGGCTTTCTTGGACATCATCTGCACATAGTAATGCAGGTTGCAATCGTAGAGGAACGATGATGGCGACTCGATCCACCGGACCAAGTGTTGCACCATTACATCAGCCATTGTCGAGCCAGTGCAGGCTTCCTGCCACCATGTGCGGACCATTTCGCGCAGAGCAACGATACCGGCCTGAGCAAAGGAGTTCTCTGATTGCATCTGCTGACCGTCCATCGCACTGTCTTTGTCTGACGGTAGAGACGTGAAGCCCATTGCATCGGATCCCTCGACATCATTCAATACTGCTGCAGAAAGAATTGTGTTGATTGCGAGATTCTTCACAGACAGATCGATGCAGACGGAAGAATATGTGCCTGGGTTGTTGATCGAAGGCATTTCGACCGTCTCGAGCGAGCTGACGATGTCGTCCTTTTCGAACCCAGCGTGGTCTGGCTTCGGAGCGGCAGACCACCAAAGGACAACCTTTTCCTTCTGTAGACGGCGAGCATACGCAATATCGATCAGCATACGCGGATCGTCACTCTCAAGATTGCACAACGGCACATTACCGAATCGGCTCAATCCAACAAGATGAGCAATCCATGAGCCAAGATCCAGGTAGTGGCCAACAATGCGTTTCGCGGCAATGGCCTGCCAACCGAGAGGCGGAAGCTGTTTGTCTGCATTTTGAGACTTCAGAGGCAGGGAAGGGAAAGACTGGAGCATTGGCAGCTCGTGTTTGAGCATTTGTGGCTGTTGTGATTGGATGACAAGTAATTGAGCGGTCGTCTCATCTTTCTGGAAAGCTTTGATTGCATCGGCAATTTCCTGCAGGGCCCTGCGTTTCGTCGTCACTTGCGTCGTCTTGAAGTGTACACTATCTTGATATTCGAAGACATCCTGCCACGGCTCTCCGTTGTTCTGATCCAGCCGCTCTTGGAGAGCATCGCTGTATATTCGGTCCACGTTGGGCATGCTCTGCTCAGATTTAGACCGATTGAGAATCACGATCCTGGCCTCAGCTCGTGTAGAGCTGAACAGTGCGTAGATCTGTCTCTCGCCAGCCATGACATGGTACAGGTAAAGATAGGAGAGTGGTGCATCGATGAGGTACGGCTGTTGAGGAGCCACAAAGTGCAGCGTCTTCAAGTCAAAGCCCTGCTCCAGACCCTTCCCTAGTACTCCTCTTTGCGACTCATCAAACGTACAGGTACTGCCAAGCTCGAGGAGTGCTCGGATTTCGAGAGGAATCTGCTTCTCGTAGACACCTTCAATGCTAGGGTGGTTGAACAGCATTGCGAACTTGTCAGCTTCCTTGACATAGACCTGTTCAGACATGGTGAGTTTGAACAAATGGGCCGAGGGATGTCCATTTGGCAAGGATACGTTTGTGACCTTCTCTGCAGCCACACCGTTGATGGTCACGTTCGGCAGCTCGTCCGCCTTGAGGTTCAGGTACATTTGACGCGGCACAACGACCTTGAGCTGATGTATCTTCTTGTCGATGAGGACAAATGCTCGTATCTCGCCTGGAGTGTCGGTGGGACAGAGCTGCAAGATCTGCCATGTGGAGGTGAACAGCAGCTCAGCCTGATTTCTGAAAAATGATCCGATAGCGTCAGAAGTATCGACCTTTTTCTCACCGAATAATTGACGACGACGTGATCGCGCTTGTTTTTGTATTTTCCACTTCAGCTTCTGGTATCTAAGCCAGCCCTGGTAATCGTCGGTGATGGACGGCATCTTCTCAGGCAGACTATCGTATGGATTTGCTGGGGCTGACGGTTTGGCTTTCCGTTTCTGGCTCGAATGCATGTGCGTGACGGCTGCAATCTTTGCCTTCTTGAGTGCAGAGCCTCCAAAGTCCTCAAGGTCGAGCGCTTTCCGTGCTTCCAAGGCGTTGACGTCCAGATCCACTAAAGGTTGCTTGGTGAAAAGATCCGTCATCTTCTTCTGCTTGAATACATCGTCCTTTATCCTGATTCGCCGGTCTAGCCAGTCTGGATGAGCGACCCTGGGGACCGGATTACGAACCTTCTGCAGCGCGGCGGGGATGGTGATCAGCTTCTGAATGACCGAGCCGAGACGTTCGAGGTAGTAGTCCCAGTCAATCACTGTTCTAGGGTCCATGTCGCCAGGATCTTCCTTCAGCCACTTCCTCAAGTAATGACGCTTTACCGACTCTTCAGACGAGAAGATGGCGACGGGGATGGCTCTTTCTGTTACGGGAGCGTTTTTGGGTCTGGACGAAATAATGTACTTGCAATTGAGGCCTTTGTCCTTGATCATCTGTTCACCCAAGAACTCGGCCAAACGCTTGGCGGTTGTAATAGCAGTTGACTTCTGCGCACCGTACTCCTCAAGGGTCTTGGCCATGCTCTTGTTTTCGCAGATAAGTTCAATGAGTTCGTCGTCCACGAGAGTCGAGCCGTGGGAATGCAATACGTCCAGCCATCGATTAGCTACTTTTGCTACCGAAGCATACGTCTCCTCGAGTGTTGTACCTTCTAAGAAGAACTTGAAGATCTGGGTCTGGAAAATCTTGATGAGCTTTAATTCACCTCTTCGTTTGACCTCGAAACCTTTAAGTTCTGCCAGACTGCCATCGTGATTGAAAACAGCATAACGCTT
Organism: Myriangium duriaei CBS 260.36; assembly: GCA_010093895.1. Lineage (NCBI taxonomy): Eukaryota > Fungi > Ascomycota > Dothideomycetes > Myriangiales > Myriangiaceae > Myriangium > Myriangium duriaei. Next base: position 1,578,855 of record ML996083.1, read on the forward strand.
CTTCAAATTCTTATCCTCTTCCTTTGACGTCGGTAGGATCATAGCTTTGTAAGGTCCGTCAACTTCGAAGAAAATCGAGTTGTCGCTATGCGTCTCGTATCTGAACGTGTTCGAGTCTACCAGAGTTTGGTATTGGTGATTCGTAAATCGCGCATGCACCAAGTGATTAAGCATGACGCATGGATAGGATATTGTGAGCTTCTTTCCGTTCTTCATTTTGAAGGAAAAGTTTTCGGGAAAGGTTGCCGGCAGAATGCACCAGATACCGTCTGTGTCCAGTTCGAGCGGCCGCCCAATCCGTTCAACCAATTGCCGTGCCAATTGGATAATATGCGCACCGGTCAAGCAAGTGACACCGGCCATCTCCATCGAGTACCATCTCGATCCTTTTCTCATCACGTAGCCGTAGAAACTGTTCAGAATGACCTTGTGAGCCAATTGAAGCGAGTCGTAAAGCACGATCATCTTCTTTGCTTCTTCAACTTCATTCTGGCTCGCGCCTGATGCCTTCAGAGCATCTGTTTTGCCTTTCCAGACTTTTTGTTTTCCTTTGAAGTCGTAGCGGCGGTCACGAAAGTCGCGAACTGTGTTGACGTAGAAAGGGTTTTCGCGTTGGCAGATAATTGCTTCTCGCTCCGTAGTCCGTGCATCATGAATCTTGTGGTAGATCTTTTTACTGTAGTCCTGTAATCGTTTCTTGACAAATCCAGTCTGTTCGTCAATCGAGAGCTCCTGGAATGATCTGGTCGGGCCGTTCGCATATCTGGCTGGGAAGCGTTCGTTCTCTAGTGCCTGCCGGATCATGTTGTACTCATCCCGTTTAGCGGGGAGGAACTCTCCACGCCACGACCATGGTAGTCGCCGGTCACAGGTTTTCCCTGGCCTGTTGAAGTCACAGGCAGCACAATCTGACTCCTGCACCATTGAATCGGGCTGCAACCGGTTGGTGGTCATGATATTGGGGTACATCGACGCGACATCCAAGTGGTATATCGAAGGGCATTCGTTACGATTAGGGGTATTCTTCAGCTGCATCAACCGATCCGAGATCTGAGCTTTGATTTCATCGTAATTCGTGATATCGTCCATGGTCTTCTTCTCCTCAACCGTGATACTGAAATTGAGGGCAGCATCCAAGTCCTGGAGTAGCTCATCGACCGCTGCGGTGTCGATTGAGAATTTGCAAGGGATATCGCTTCGGAAGACACCAGCCTCGATAGACTCGACGTGGCCACCAACGTAGGTCTCCGACTCCAGCAAGTGACCCTCCCAGAAAGCTTCTTTGGGAGCCTGATGCTTGTTCGGAAGGACGATATTCTTCTGGTAAGCTTGCACCATTAACAGCATCTCACATAGCGTGCCGGTACCTTTCCGCAGCACATCATCCGGACCCAATGGAATGATCGTACAAAGCGAGAAAATGAACGGGTGCACATATTTCATGTAGAGATAGTAAGTCGCGACAGCATCGGAAACGGAATATTCCGCCAAGATCTGCGGTCGTTCACTTGCATAAGGAGTCATAAGTTCGGGATCGAGTTCGTCAGGATCGTATCCCAATTTTGCGACTGTGACAGCCTTCAAGCCTCGACTTCCTTGAGGTAGATAACTGTCACGGTTCACCCAGGCAAAGGCATCCATGTGAGCGCAATGATTTGAGACGTAGATATCCTCTGTGTTCTTCCGGAAGCCGATCTCCTGGTACATGTCGATACCGAGAATGCTTGATCGTGCTTCCACAAATGGCCAGTCGAAGAAGTCACCGTTGTATGTGACCATGACGGTCGGTCGTGCTTCCTTGATACAATCGAAAAATCGTTCCAACAACGCTCTTTCATCGGCCTCGTTGAAAATCATAAAGGGTCCTTCGTATTCAGGCTTGGGCGTGTAGTCGAAGTCGTGAATATCTTCCGATACAATTTCGCGATTGGTGATCAGGAAACCTTGACCATCAATCATATACGAAATCATCATAATCTGGTCGAATGCCGAGTCCGGGAATTTGAGAGGGAGCTTGGTGGTTTCAATGTCAAAAGCCATGATCACGGGATCTGCACGCTGGAGATGCTCCTCGTTGCATGTAAGTGTGACTTTTCCATGTTTTGCATCCACAAAATACCATTTCCCGACCCGGATGTCCATGTCAATGGCCAGCCGGACATGGTATGGTACATCATACTCGCGGATATCCACAACAAAGTCCCTGGCATCCAGAATGCTGCTGGGCCGGACGTCGTACTCAGCGTCGTTGTCGAACATGTCGATACCGGCAGTGGCGCTGGCGACTTCGGCGTATGTGTCCATGGCAGTCATCTTGCTCTTGTTCTTCTCTGCAATCGGTTGGATTTCGCGACGCACTGTCAATAAGTCCGTGACGTTTGCAAAGCTGAGCTGGAGCAAGGCTCTTTTGTAGCCCAATAAGTGGTTCGGCATCTGCAAGTCTTCCTTCTCGACTCGTTTGATGTTCTTCACCAGTCCCTCAAACCCTCGCCGGCACCATTCTTCGACCTCTGCTTCCTTGCCTCGCTTCACCGCTATCAGAAAGTATGGGTCGTACTCGACGGTCGCCTTGAAGGTGTTGCCATCCTCCTCGAGGAAGTAGAAGTCAACTCCAGCCCTGCCTCCAGGGATCTTGCCGTCTTCCATGCTCGTACTGTGCATATTCACCAGCCATCCTTCTCGCCGCCGACCGGCTTCGAACCTCTCGAAGCCCATTGACTCGTCGATTTTGTGCGCGAGTCGCGTCGCTTCAATGCGCTCATTTTGAGATGTGAGTTCCGAAGACCGTAGAGACGAAGCCTCAACTGTCTTTTTGCGGGGTCCGTAGGAGGTTTGGCCATTCTTCCCTACGCGGCGGAAGGTCTGCCCTTGCCGGCGACTAGCAGGTCCTTGAGCCATGGCGGCTAATGCGTGTGTAAAATTAAAGGAATTGGAGGTAGCTGTGGCTCATAGCGTCGTGCGAAGTGTCATATAGCCGTCATGTTCATGCGAAGCCCTGGAGAATGCAGTCGTAAGTTTGGGTGCGTTGTCTTGCGAAGGTGAGTGGTATTATCAACGGTAGAGAAATGCCCGCTCTCCTTGGGAACGTGGGGCGACGCGTCGTGGCGTCGCAGTCGCGTGGAAACCAATTATCGCACACCATCATATAGCCCACCGGAAATTTTGAGATCTCCGCTTCCACACTCGTCGTCGTCGTCATGATTGATTGTTTCTCCTTTGCCTCACAAGCGGAAATTCCCTGTTTGAAAAGGGTACAAAATCCAACATGGCGGACGACACACGGCAGGATACGTCGAGTACGGACTACAAGCCGTTCAAAGGCGACCAATGGAATGATGCGTCAACCACCAAGCGAAGTGCTGGACCTGCCAACATCATGCCTGGTGGAACTGCAAATACCGCAGGTGGGGAGAGGCCGGACGATGTGGATGTCGTGAAAGCAGCCAAGTTGATCTCGTGGGATGACTGGGCGACGCTTCCGACTAAGCCATGCGTTAAGGACTCGCTTATGACAGGAATTGGCTCCGGCTTTGCGCTGGGTGGGGTGCGAGCCGTGATGAGAGCGCCCGTATTCACGGCATGCAACTGGGCGGTCGGAGGATTCTGTTTCACCTCATTCGCTATGTACCAATATTGCACGCAACAACGGAAGGCAGAGAGGGAGGGCATGAAGCAAGCTATGGAGATCATCGATCGAAAGTCTATCGAGCGTAAGCAGAAGGAACAGAGGATGGAGCGCGCCAGGGAGTTGCGGCGACAGAAGAAGGAAGAGGAGGATCAGGAAGCATTCGCAAAGCTGCGAGTGGAGAAGGAACAATCACCTCAAGCACAACAGAAGTCGTGGTGGAAGGTCTGGTAGCGCAAGTGGGGTATCTACTCATCGAGCTCCTCGCCGTGAAGTTCCACCATCCGGCGTTCAATCATCGCCTCCAGCTTCTCTACGAAGTCATCGCCTAACCATCTCAACTTGCCACCAGACTCGAATCTCTGCTTTTCAGCCCATCGTAGCAGTAGTCTCACATTCGATAGCCGCTGCGCATCCCATGACATTGCATCACTCCATAACGTGAGCCGATCGTCCAACACACTACTTCGCTCGTCCCTGTGCACGACGCTTCTTGAGGTGATCGGGATTGCTAAATCTAAGTCCTTGGCATTAGAGTCCTCAAACGCGGATAACTTCTGCAACCAAGCCCACATACTGAACCAATGCGGCTTGTTTTGTGTCTCGTTCAAATTGTTAAGAATCTGGCTGAGTGCTGACGGACTGGCCGTATTGACAGGAGCCTTGCGCACGACTAGCGTCTGATTGGTCTTGAACGAATGCAAATGATCTTTGTTGTTTTCAAAATCCAGCTTGGCATGCCAATAGACAGGATCCATTGTTTCGAGGCTGGAAATGGTCTCGAGCTCGGGAAGCAAGCATGGCGCTTTCATGATCTTTTCCTGGCCCGACTTCAACGTGATCTTGAGTTGGGTGGCGATTGGGCGCTGGTTGTCAATATCCATTACCACCGCGCATCGGGCTTCCGCTGCCAGAACCCATAAGTGTCGGAACGCTTGGAGATGTACAGCATTGTCGAGGACATCGGTCGGGAACAAAGGGTAAAATGCCATGATGAGACTTGCTATCGCCAGGTTGGATGTCGCGAACGTATAAGTCCCACCACCAAGGAAGAGTGTTCCAATAGCCAGATGGGCAGCCATATGACTTCCATATGTCGTCTGATCGTCGGTTCGTCCATGGAGTCTGCGTAGATGGCGGAATGTTACTAGGTCCCCCGTTCCAGCCATGACTGTTGCCGCACTGAGAGCTAAAATGTCTATGCATCGTCGCACGGTTGTCCGCGCAAGCTGTGCGTCGTAATAAAACGCTGTTTGCTGCGAGACAGCCCAGAAGACATCGAGGTATGACAATATCTCATCTCTTACCACGGAAGAGCCGCTGCCAGCGAAACGGAGAGAAAGAGACCAAGCATGGCCAGTGACGATGTTGTATGTGGGAATATCCGCAGATCGGAGTTGCTTTGGAACATTCTGTCCTGACAGCGCGAATGAACAATATGCAGGAAGCTGAGCTTGAATCCATCCTTTATCTTCGAGGACCGAATCCCACATGATAAGATTCTTAGCCAGCGCACGAAGAAGCAGGGCATCTGGACGAATATAATCCAGTTGAGACAACGTATCTGGTACGTCGATTTTGCGAGCGACACTGTTGTCGTTGCTCTTCATATAGATGAATGCGATGGCGACAATCGTTGCTGCGGTCGCCTTGTCGATGACATGGACTAATTCAACTGGACGTGGTCCCACAGCGATCGACAACAGACGCTCGAGAAGATTAAGACCATGTAAACCACGAAGGTCAGAGCCTTTCCCCAGATTCATTAGTCCCAATGAAAATCCCGCAGCGAGCCTGTAGGATTCGTCCCGCAATGTGTCGGGCGGACTTCCTGCATCTTCAGCTTCTTTGTATTCAAGCTCCGAGAGCATCATCTCGCTCATTCTGCGATGCTGTGTATTGTAGTAGAGCAGTCCAATACCGAGCAGTCCAGCGGTTTGTGTAAGTGGAGAAACGTTGAGTTCCGCTGCACCTGGTGGTAGCATTCGTGTTATATGAACAGAAAGCATCCGGGTGATAAGCGAATCCATGGTTCCCATATGAGAAGCTGAGAGACCAAGTAACAGGCCGATAGAAGTCATGGTATGCTTCGGCGTCAGGTACTTGAATGCAAGCCACTTTGCCATCAACTTCAAGTGACCGTTTAGGCCCAATGCAAGGAGAAATCCAGCATGCCTGTTGGTAAGGTCTTGTGGCTTATTGAAAACGATCCAGGAAGTGTCGATGCCCGCAGCGTTCCTTGATATATGTAGGCCGGCAGAAGTTCCAGCATGAAAGAATGCCCAGCTGAATTTTTCTTCTGTAAAACCAGTCCGATCAGCGCTGATAGTGTTATCCATCGGTTTCATCTGGCAGAGCATGCTGAACCCAGGGACGTGGAATCTCTCGGAGATGAGTGGTTTCTGGCTCTCGAAATGTACCATCGCATTGCCCGCGGAGAGTGCTATAGTGCGAATCATGACCCACTGCATGACACGCTTCTGCTGGTCAAGATGCTCGATATCAGACCATTCTGGACGGGGTGGGCACTCGGCGACTTGCAAGATGGATGGGTTGATTAATCTGGCCGCATCCACGAAACGACGGTCTTCGGAGAAAATCTGGACAATTACGGCATGTCGATCAGCTTCGTGTGACTTGGTAACTGGCATCATTCTCTCAGCTTGAGATGTGATGATTTGGAGGTCTAGCACAGGGACATTGAACTGCTTCTGAGCGGCCGGTAAACGCTTCCTGTCATAAGGATGGACAGTAGACAGATCTTCTCGGTTGATCAGCCGGAGGAGGGGGTCGGCCCATGTGGAGGGTGGCCTATCTTGACAATTTGCTATTGCTTCACGTAGTCTTACCGATGCCGCCTCGGGAATGGTTTCCAGGATGTTCTGCGTCAGTCCAGTTGAGTACATATATTCCACATAATGTGCTGATCCATGCGTGCTGTCACTCGAAATGCTTGAAAGTTTTTCGAGCAGGCCCAGTCGTGGTAATAAGCCACTTATGGGTCTCGACTGAATACTAAGCTCTTCCGTGACCTTGTTCAGATTTGCAATGTGGTCCAGGCTGATTATCGTGTTTGGTAAGCCTGCACTTCCCACGCTTTCCTGCCAACGATCAAGAAAGAACGGCATGATAGACTGGTATTCAGCAATCGCAGTTACATCTGCAATAGTAGAACCAGAAAAGTCCCAGTCGACATAGCCAAAATCAATGGCTAACTCGGAGTTGGAGGACCAACCCCATGCATCCATTTGCAGATAGTGGCCTAGCTGAGCGAGACATGCTGCCAATGTTTGTGACATTGCCGAATGACTTGGATCGTGGGCATGGGTGAGCTTCATTTCTTCTCTGAAATTCTGAATTGACAGTAAGATCTGCAGGGAGTAGCGAAGTCGATCAGCGGCTGAGTCATTGCTCATGAGCCATTCAAGGCCGTCAGCAGCCTTATGATGTAATAGGGAGCGAGTGTTCGCTTCGATATCGGCGAAAGATATATCGCAGACTTGTTGTGCATGCTCTTGTCGTTTGGAAGCCGAGCTGCGCTTTTGGGATCTGGTAGAATTCCTTGTATCAGGCATGTCGAGGTCAAGTATCTCCCAGGCTTTTGATCGATGCGGCGATGCTGTCACTATAGCCTTCTTTTCTCGAAGAGGTAAGGTCGGGGTCAGGTTACCATGTAATGATCTTTGCTTTCTCTTCGGGCTCTTGCTTTGCGAACGTCCCAGAGAACCAACAGCAAAGCTCAATAAGGTCATCAGGAGAGCCTGCCCCTCTACCAAGAGAGTATCTTGTTCAACAAGATCATGTTCACGTAGGGACATGCAAGACGATGTCCAAATCGTCATCAAAGCCTCTCCGGCCTTTCTAGGAAGGACAGCCCCTACTACGTTCAATGCTTGATTAACGACATCGTTGACTGGTCGCAAGCTGATCTGAGCGGTCAATCGCAATCCATCTGTCGTCGACATGCACAGCTGTGTTCCCTTGACAGTCTCTACCAGTTGTCGCAGTTTACCCTCAATTTCCACAGTGCGTTTTACGCCAACATCCCTATTGGATTGATCAAGGTCATTGCGAATGTCAGATGAGTCAAACATCCTGAACTTGGCTGGCATGGGCATAGTCCATGAGACTCCAGAACTTGGCGTCACTATAAGCTTTCCTGGCACCAGGTTCACCATAGCAGTAGCGTTGAGGTGTTGGACTTTGGCGATGTCGTATGATTCAGTCATATTTTGAAGCCCGCGATACAACGGCACCGAGATGCGTCTCTCCGTCACTGGTACGTTGTTCTGATCGGATCGTTGATTGGACAGTGGAGGAGCGCTCAGTATCTGGAACTCGACTTTGGTGCAATGCTCGGCTGACTTTGCATGAATCCAGAGCGTAAGTATTGAAGGTGTCTTTGGCGTGGAAGAGCGATGGAGTAGAGTCCGTATCTTCGTCGTGCCGGGCGCGATACTGGTTTTCGAGTGACGCTGGGCGGCCGGTAGGGGCAGGACATGAACCTTGCGTACAATGAATTCTGGTTTGATGCCGTTCGAGCTATGAGTGAATGCAGAATCAAGGTTTGAGAATTCACTTGTTGTAGCATAAAGCTGGACGGTACGACTAACTTCAATCTCAGACTCATCTTTGATCCAGGTGTCGCTTTCGAGATCCATAGAATCTTCGTCATCAGGGCCGATACTTTTGCTGAAGGTGCTGGCAGCCATTGAACCTCGGCTTTTACGGTATACTGAAGTACCGAAACTCCTCCTATCCTGCGACTTGCGCAGCGACGGACCTCGTTTGCCTGATGCCGCGAAGTTCGCACCTTGTCCCAAATGAGACCTCGATTGCTCAATGATTCCCAAATCGCCGCGAGACAAGAGAGATCCATGTTTGCGACCTCCTTTGGGCTTCTGATTTCCCTGGAAGTCAGGATCCATTCGAGACCGCATCGATTCTTCATCTTCATTCTTCAGGCGACCATCAGAAACGGGCTTCTTGGCCCTTTTCGAAGATTTCTCATTTGGCAAGCGCACTGATGCAGCGAAGCTTTCCCTGCCACGATCGTGGAAGCGCACTGTTGGCGTCTGTGCGCCATAGAGACTGACACTAGCAGCGAAGGAGCTTCGGCGCCGTGCTCTCGCGAGCTTTGCATCATTGCGTACAGCCATTGTGGTAGCTAATGATTTTGGTCGAAAATACCAGCCCTGCCAGATCGTAATTTGACCAAGGTCGTCGTTTCTTGTCACCATCAATAGAAGAGGAGCCGCGGTTTCAGCACTTGATTCCGCAGTCAGCTCATTGCATTGAGAAACATAGATCAACTTTTCGGAAGCATCAATGTCGTCGTATTCGACCAGAAAGTCCGTTTCATCGGTACGCAAGTGTCGTGGAAGAGGGGCGATAGTCGCAGAGGCAACGGCACAGAAGTCTGCCAGTGGATCGGATAGTGAGAACAGATGAGGGAGATCATCTTCATCGCCTTCGGATGTTTGACCGCCGAAACCTGGGGCGATGGAGTACCTCCTAGAAGAAGGCGAATCTAACAAGTTGAAGCTCAATGCACCCCGACCTGGACCCAGTGGCGATTTCGGATATGGTGAATGTTGAGGTTGACTTGACTGAAAAGAGTTTGGCGGCGGTTTTGGGACTCTGTCGGAGGATTTAGGCCTCGATCGAGTGCTTCTCTGGATGAGAAGTCCCTCAGCCACAGGAAACACATGTTCGACCTCGAAAGGGATGCCGATGACATAGCTGGAGCCAGTGAGGAAGTGGACGTGGCATTGCTTGCCTGCAAAGATAGCTATCGCTCGGTCACCGCGTGAGCGACGAGGGGCAAAGTTTGTGATGAGGGCGAAGCGGACCTCTTCTTCTGGGCTATGATATCGGAACACCCTCTGTACTTGATCATCTCTTGAGTATACCACGCACTCCTTCGTCCACAAGACCTCCTCCGCTGCGCCGCTGAAGCATTGCCAGTTGTAGAAATTTTCGGCGGGATTTGGTGGGAGCAATGCCTCGCCAATCAGATATGGAAGACCGGAGGGTGTGTGAACGCCGAGAGGGATAACTTGCGCCATAGGTGTGATGTTGTGGCGGCAGAGGTAACAAGGATGTGGCTGGCATTTTACTTCTTGCTAGCAGCAATTGTATGAAGCTGTTTTATTGTGGTTCGCAGGCCGTCCGGGCGTCATAGGGCGAGTAAGGGAATGGAGTCGCGCACAATGCAATCGCGGTGCAGCAGCAAGCCCAAGAAGTGAAGTCGGACGCGCGAAGCTTGCACGTGACAACGCGATCTCGCACAACTTCGACCGCCGCAGCCGACAATGCAATCATCCACGACAATATCATCGCGATCGGACATCAAGCTTGGCTTGCTCCAGCAATAATCGCAACGTTTCCCTAGCGTCGATATGAAATAGACCAACGGGAAATAAATATGTCGCGGCCCAAATTCCAGCGTCATGGGAGAAAGCTGCAAATCAGGTATGCACATTTACGAGTGAAACGATCAGCCAGTGCTGACAACAGATAGCTACGAGTCATCCACAAGAATCAATGCGACCAGGATCTATCCGGTCAAGTCTTCCAATGGCTCGACCGTGATCCTCTCTGCGACAGATTCAGGACTCAGAATCACCTGGAGTGGCGGCAAACCTTTGTTCTTCGCTTCGCAGAGTGAAGCCGCTCTCACGAACGGAACACACGATCCTGTGCAGGCACAACATATAGCACAGGACCCCGATTCCGAGGACGAAGCACTTTACGAGTCTGACGAGGAAGACTTGGACGACGATCATCCTTACCCGTCGATCGTACAGGATCTCGACATTGCCCTTGACAGCCCCGCGCTTTTCCTATCCGTACCACCTCTGGAGCTCGAGAGGCGCACGCCACACACTCCAGATCTCATCTATGGATCAATTGTCGTTGCAGTTGCATGCGAAAGCGGGACTGCCAGTCTTGTATCCATTCCCCTAGATCCACCGTCAGCGTCCGCCAAGCGAAAGGGTAAGCTTGGAGCTCACATCGTGCCTCTTGACACACCCAGCGGCTTTGATCTCCCCCGTGGCCTTGCTTTGACATGGACAACCCACCAGGCGAGTAACACGGACAATCAGCGTACTCGCTATGAGACTAGACAAGCAAGTGATCAGAACCGACCAGAATTTTCTCTCACTATAGCATTGGCAACTTCCGAATTTTCTGGCCATTTACACATCTTCTCGTTGCCCATCTCAGGCACTGGATTGCGGCAACGGGTGCATGCAAAAGCCCCAGTCCATCCAATACTTTCCGAGTCCCTGGATGCGCTCACGACCTCTGTCGTGTTCAGTACCGCAACTTCGACACAACAATCTCGACTGCTCCTATCAGATATTCACGGCGTCACCTCGATTTACGAAATTGCACTTCTCCCGACCGTCGCATCTTCTTCTCGAAACGCTTCTTCATCCGTGACCGCTTCTCTTCATCTCAAACACCGGCTCAGTGCCCCATATATGTCAGCCAAAGACATTCCTTCACTCAGCCAGGCAACACACAAGAAGGTCCTCTCAGCCGCCTGGGTCTTTTCCGGCGAGGCCATTCTCGTCCTGCTCGAAGACGGACAAGTTGGACTGTACGCCCTTTCTACCGATGCTCCGTCCGGCCTGCGCTCGCCTCCAACCCCCTTTTCCTTCGCTTGCGAAACCTTCATTGGCGATGCTCCCGAGCAGGCCTCCACCTCCACCTCACGGGCCCGCAAGCCGCACCTCGCGCCCATGACGCCCAACACCCGCCGGGCAAAATCCACCTCTCTCTTCGCCGACCCTGCGCCCTCGCCAACAATCCCAAGGGGCGGCATATCGACCTTCCCATGCCCAACCACTACCGGCATTCCCGATACTGCCGTCCTCCTCTGGTACAACGCCCGCCTCTTTTCCGTCCCTTCGCTGCGCTCGTTCTGGACACAATCCGACCGCTCCGATGCCCAAGGCACCTTATTCAGCGGACGCACCGCCATTACCGCCCTCGACGACCCAGATCTCGGCCATGAGGTGCTTGTCGACTCCGCGCTGCTGCCTTCGACAGGCCAGTCACATTCTATTTTCGGCACAGCAGGGCCAGCGACGAGAGACGTGCTCGTCGTCGCCGAGTATCGCTCCGTCATACTGGCAAGCATCCGGTCTGCACCAGCGGCGCAGTTGCCTATTCGCGACGAAGGCAGTCCGACGCGTGCGGTAGATAAGCGGCTGCTTGAGCGTGGTGAGCTTGGACTTGACGGTATGGACAGGATGTTGGAGGACATGGTGGGCGTTGAACGAAGTGGGCCGACTTTGTTCGGAGGACCGGGAACAGCCCGGAGGGTGCTTTTCACTGAAGAATGAAAGCCGCACAAGCCGACGATGAAGAAGAATGATATCCAGCGTGTTATTGGATCTATACTCTATTTGGTCCCCAATGCACTCCATCCCCTTTCAGGCCTTGTGCCACATCTCTCCCGTCCGACTTTCCATATCATACCCATACCTGATCATTCCGCGCAGCAAGGTGGAGCACCCGATCAAGTACCATGATCTTTGCTCAGTATTCCGCGCGGTACAACAATGTCTTCTGCCGCGGCCTCTCTGTGGAGAGTGCTAGCCACGCAGTCCCAATAGCCGGCTTCGCCGCGCTTAAATGTGACCAAATGTGTGGCCAGGCGTAGATACGCGTCAGTCCTGCCCGTGCCTGACTCGAGCTCTTTGAGTGAGGACGGCGGGCACGCTGGTCTCCTATGTGTATGTATCATGCATAAAGAGCCGGTAGGACGGGCGTGACATTTTTTACCGTGATGTATTCCTTAAATACAGATGGTTGGTGACGCTAAGTCGGCTGAATGAGATCAGCCATTCCTCAAGTCCGCGACCTCGAATTTCAAGCCTTTCAGCTCGGACACGTGCCCTGGCTTCAATGCGTCCGTGTAGAGATTACCCTGTTCGTGGGGGTGAAACAGTCCCGTCTTGGTACACGCCAGAATGGCCTGCTTTCCCGGCGGGTCCGTCAGGCGGAAGATTCCGTAGGATGGACTTCGGCTCGGTGCACAAACTATAGCCACGCTCTCGGGCATCATGACTTGGTAGCCGACTGTGGTGTGTAAGTCTCTGCTAGATAGGAAACATGTCTGGCTAGGATGAGTGTGGATCCAACCGCAGACCATCAAGTTTCGGCTGTCCACGTAGTCAAATAGCGCAGCGTCCCCGGCTTCTGTGGTGTCGCATGTATCTGAGGTGGAGGTCTGTCCAGGTATGACCAAGTGTGATATGAAAAGTGCGTTGGAAATTAGGCTGCCGCAAAGGATACCGCAAGTCTCGAGGTTGGCGGAGGTATTGAATGCAGCGAGGGAGAGAAAGCGTTCTCGTAGCTCGGTCGGGATGAAAAGTGGCCTGAGTGGTGTTCCGGACTCGGTTGTATTGACAGACCGGAAAGTATATTCCGACGATGCCAGCGGTTCCGGAGCAGTGATTGCAGATACCTTCGGAGGAAGCGAGGGTACCGCATCCGACACGAGGGGCGTCTTGCTCGGCACAACTGGTGGAGCAACGTGAAAGGCTTGACTTGCGGCCAGTGTCTCCTTGTGCCCTCGAACTCCTGGATATGCGAAGGTCGCAGCATGATTCTCGCCAGCACCATCCGCGGTCCCGTCTGACCTGTCCATCCGTCTTTCCAGATCCCGGATGTTCCTTGCCAACTGATCGAACTCCCTCTGCTCGGCGCCCTTATCCATTGCGCCGCCTCTGCGTCTGATCTCCCTATTCGCAAGCCGCAGCGCCAAATCTTTGTGCTCGCCGGCATCGAGAACCTGTGCGTATCCAGCATCCCTCGCATCTTCCAACGACGTAAAGCCCTGTTCCCCTCGCTGTGCTTTCTCTTTCTCTCTTTGTGCTTCTACTCGTGCCTTGCTCTCTTGCCATCGCTCATACCGCTTGTTGATCTGCGGCTTGAGCTTCTCCAAAGTCTCGAGGTCCTGGATCACCAACTTGGTCACCCGAGCGACGTCTGCCTTAAATTCCGGCTGCTTGCGCTCAGAATGCGTCGCGATTCTTGCCATGCAGAACTCGGCATGCCGGTAGAGGAACAGGTATGCATCTTGCAGATTTCCGGAGCGCTCACAGGCGGTGGCTGCGTTGAGCATGTTCTGCGCCGTGCGAAGAGTGATTCGAAGAGGATAAACTGTTTTGTGGTCAAAGGACGAGGCCTCTTTAACAATCTCCTCGACGGACTTGGGGCGCTGCATCGCGGCCATTGTAGGCAGCGGGAAGGGAGGGACCGATTTGGGCAGTGACACGCTTGTGTTATATGGCGGAGAATGTAGCTGCCTGGAAGCTCGTGCTACAGGCTCGGAACATATTATCCATCGTGTAGACCTATGATGAAGACTGTGATCATATAGTGTGACGCATGCTCAAAAATTTATCGTGGAGGTGTTCGTGAACTGAGTGTATCTCAAGATTGTTGCGGAACACGTTTGGTGAGGGAGCTAGGAACGAAGCATGTGAAGTGGTCGCAGTAGGTCAAGACTCGATGCTTCTAACGGCCCGACGACTCTTTCTGTCATCATAGAACACAACATAAGCACCAAAAAGCCCCGATGTTGATATGCCTGGTCTCAATATTCATGTAAGTTCCAAGAGTCGATGATTTCTCAAAGCTGATTCTATTTACTGTGCAGACAAGATTTTGAGCGGTTTGAAAACAATTAGTAGTATATATATTCCAAAGATAAATACCCTGTCAGGTACGACCACACCCGCATGAAAGCTTCGGATCCCGTTCGATCTCCTGTAAATAAGCATGTGAGGGACTCGTTAGTAGTTGCGTGGGTGACCAGCAGCGAATCCGGGTTGTTGTACTTTTCGCTGTTTCTACTTCTCTTTTTGTAATGGCTGCCACTATTGCTTTCTCCTTATTCGACCTGCACCTAACTTACAGTCTTTTTTGACGTGCATAGTGACGAAAGCGCCAGGGAGGAAGTCAGCAAGTCGCGAGGCAGCGCGGAGAATGCGCAGAGCGCGATAATGGGTAGAGCGGAGAGCAACGTGCAAGAAGGGGCCAGTGATACCCTCCGCATCTCCGCTTTTTAGTCACCTGTGACTCCTGTCGCTTAGAGATCCCTCCGCACCACCGCGACCTCCGTGCCTCTGCACTTCACAGTATCCGGCCACTACCAACGTCGCATGGAAACGACTAAGTGGTCGATCTTGGCGCGCTCTTGCGCGGCCTGTAGGCGGCGCAAGATCAAATGCGATCGCCAAGCGCCTACGTGTTCGTACTGTGTGAAGATGCGGCTCACTTGCAGCTATCCTCCCATACGCCAAGATGGCGAAGGGCGGCGGAGATCGCTACAGGCCTCATCCGTGACATCCAGAACCGGGACACGGGCAAACCCTAGTCCTGTCTCAAGCGATTTCTCATCCCATGAGGCACCAGCAGATGTTTCCGAGGATCACAGCCCATCTTCACGGACAGCCACTGAGCCATTCTGGGCTCGAGTGAACTCAGAGGTATTTTCCATTCGCTGATTTGCTCATTATCAAATTGTCAGTCTTTCGTGTTAACGAATTTGCATTAGGTGACTGCTAGCGAGTGTGCTGTGCCAACCCTGGCTGCTGAGGGTAGCAATAGCACACTGTCAAGTTGCCTGCCATTGCTGTTCAGTGTAGACCGTGTTGAGCACTCGGCAGCTAGCTGCCATCCAGCTCCTACAGAAGCTCTTCGACTCTGGCAAACGTACTTAGATAACGTTGATCCTCTTATCAAGATCGTTCACTCGCCGACTATCCAAACACACTTGATCAGGGCAATCTCAGAACCAGATAGCGTTACTCCCAGTCTGAAATCACTACTATTTGCCATATACTACGCTTCAGCGATCAGCAGTCGAGCCTCGCGCCCTGTTTTGGGAACAAGCTTAAATTCAGGGCCCGCTCCACTGGCTGATTATCGACACGGCCTCGTACAATCCCTCGTACAGGCACGTTTCGTTGACAGTGACGATGTTGTCACATTGCAGGCATTCGTTATATTTTTGGTAGGCCATTTCAATTTTCCTCGTCTCTACATGCACCGTTTCTTGGGCTTTGCAGATTGATTGACTCCGGTTATAATACAGATATGCGGCCGTTTTGACAAGGACGGCCCTAACACGTGGGCTCTGATTAGTCTCGCCATTCGCATTGCTATGCGGCTGGATCTGCATCGGCCGCTCAATAGTGGTTCAGCTCCTACCATAAGTCCGTTCGACGACGAAATGCGGCGCCGGCTCTGGTGGCAGATATGCATCTTGGACATCAGGACAGCAGAGGATGCAGGTACCGAGCCTTTCGTGCCGCAACGTTTCCTGGAAGTTCCTTTACCGACGAAGGTCAACGATCTTGACATCTATCCTGAAATGCAACGAGCCCCAAATCCAGCTCGAGTTGCCCCTGCCATGTTCTACAACGAGTTACGGATACAGACGACTCGGAATCTACGCCCAATCTTGTTCTCTTCGGACAGGAAAATGTGCAAAGACTCTCTCGAAAGTAAAACCAAAGCAATTGAGGATCTTGAACAGCGATTAAGTGACGTATACTTTACTCAATGCGACCTACAGATTCCTTTATGTGGATTTGCGGTTTCCACCGCGAAGCTGATCCTCGCAAAGGCTCGGCTTGGTCTGTATATCACCGCGGGGCCCGGAATGAGTGGCTGGTCTGATGAGATTGAAGACCGCCTTTTCAGAGAGAGTGTCGAAATCTTGGAGCAAACGCACAGTCTGATCACATACGGCTCATTTGCGCGGTGGTGGTGGTTGGTTCGGACTTATGTTGAGTGGGATGCTGTCGTCATGGTACTGCGTGGTATTTGTCGCCGACCTCGTCAGGCTATCAGTGCTATAGAAAGAGCATGGAAGACTATCGAGATCGCATTCTCATCCGCTGACCATGTCGCCCATAATCCCAATCATCAGCGACGGTGGCGATCTCTATGCCAACTCAAGACTAGGGCTCAAAATTCGATGAAGGAGGCGCATTTCGCCGATGGTGGTGCTCCGCCCACAACTCAGCAACAACTACTTGACACAGCGAATGTCAACTCGGATAACGCGACCCTTGGTGTGACATCGGAATATTTATTCCAACTACCTGAGGATTGGAGCTATATCTTCGGAGCCGATGCGGGACCTGGGACTGCCTGGTTGCAAGATCAAGATTTGCAAGAACTGTGTCGCTAGGTCATTCGCCACAAGTGATGCAGTCTGTTGCCGTAACAGTGAAAGCTCTAGTGGGGACTGTATCATAAGGTTTTCGCCCGGAATACAACGAGCGGACAACTGCTAAGACTATATTGTAACGGATCTTCACGTACACTTGTGTACGACACGTGCGACCGTCTCATCCACAGTCTCCATACTCAAGCCCAACAATTCGTTTGCGAGTGTCTCATCTCGAGTATAATCCGCACGCAAGCCGGGAATGTTGGCGAAGCTCGTGCCACGGACAAGTTTGAGCACTCCAGAAAAATCACCGTTCTTCAGAGCTTCCTGCCCAGCAGATATTTCAGCTTGGGTTGTGGTCCTTTGAACGCTCCATTTCGTGGCTGTTTCTTTCTCCAGTGCCGCCAGAATCTCGTTCTGCGTGGTCCTTACGGACGCCACATAGAGATTCTTGTTTTCCGTCCGCGCTGGACGCTCCAAAGTGGAGATGACAGCGCGCTGGAGCTGCTCTACGTTGGTCAGGGTGAATGGTGCGTCTCCATCGTCCCAGATGGTGGCTCTGCTTGCGGAAATATCGAATTCAAGGAATGTATTCTCCAAAGTCTACGCACACGTAATGTCAGTCTCATGTTTCATCATGGGCAAAAGCTTCAGTTGACGTACCCAGTCAAACAGCAATGCAGTCCAAATCGCCGACCATGTAAGCCCCGAGTCTCTCACTTGTTTTGTCTTCAGATAATTGAGAACTTCCACCTTCTGATCAACCACTGCGGGTAGTAGCTGCTGCACCACCGGACTGAGCGAATTGAAGGAGAACTCGGATGGAATGAATCTCTTAACTCCAGCGGCGACAGCGGCGTCGATGAACTTCGTCTGCTCCTTGAAACCATCCATGCCCATCACGGAGATGACGACGTCCTGGCCGCGGAATGCATCGACAAGGCCTGCTTCGGTGTAATCCATCTTTTTGACGGCAAACCCGGCAGGAAAGCTGGCGGTGCTAGCAGAGCGGGTGAGGATAGTGATGTTGAATTGAGACTTGTCGACGAATGCATCTAAGACGAGTCGTCCGATGTTACCGCTGGCCTTCGAACGTTGTGTTAGTGTGCGTCATGAGATGCATACGAAATGCTTCAATACCCCGATGATGACCACGTTCTTCAGAACGGTCGTCATGTTGTGTTCTGATTGTATACTGAGTTTTTCGATTGACTATGACGTTGAATGACTGTGTCTGAATTGCAGTTGGACAAGAGGTAAGAAGAAAGGAGGTGAATAAGTCGGATTGAGGCATCAAGGTGACTATCGAGTGCTTATATAGATCCTGCTGATCGGTTTTCTATGTTGACTTTTTTATGACTTTTGACAAGATGACAAAATCTGAATAAGACAAGAGAACCACAGGCTGAGCACCGACCTGATTTTGGTGAGGATGATCGTGAATGAGTGGAGGACATACGTGCGGAGAGTGCGGAGAGAGCGGAGAGATTACGGAGAGCGCGGAGCTCTCCCAAAACCTCCGCAGTACTGTTACTTCCCATCGGTCCACGTCTCCACGAGTCTGCCACGGAATCTCTCCGTTCAACAAATCACACTTGCTGGAAGTGAGACACTTCGATTTACTTAGCAGTTTGCAATGAGAAATCCTCGGATTAGAAATTGTTGATTACAGACCGACCGAGAACGGAATTCGGCATCGAGACGTCTGCACGGCTTTGAATGGTATCAGACAGCCATGACTTGGCTGGCATTAGTGAGGCCACTCGCTCGATGCACGTCGAACGCAGCTCGGAAGGTGTTGACCAGACCGATCATTCGACTTCGCAACCCCAAGTGGCGGACTCTACGGCTGCGACAAGGAGCTTGGCAGAACTGCAGCTGCCGATGACCAGGTGGTCTCCGCCCCCGGAATTTTTAGGGCTTAGTTGGGCCCATTGCCCTGCTCCTACCACACAAGCTCTGGTTAAGTCTTTACGAGGTTTTGGCACGGATTCGGCACGAGCAGGATCTGATAGCCATTGGAGCAGACCCTGTAATGACTGTAGACTAGTCTCCAGCAAGTCCGAATGCGGGAGATTAGCCAGTGTCAATCTCGGCGACCTTAGACTGCGGCAGGGCTGTGAAGTTCCTATGTAGAGCTGGCGGCGGTGATAGCCCTGCTTGCAAAGCACGCAAGCACCCAGAAGTGTTCTCCAGCTACGGTTTCGTTGTTGTGATAATGTAGTCGATAAATGATTGCGATCTAAGTATTCCGACAAACGCTGGACGGCTATAGACACAACACGAGACGAAGCTAATGCAAGTATCGGTGCTGAAATGATCAGTTAGGGTTGATTGTCTCGCATCGATCTCTTTTTGTTATTGTAGTACATAGATTATCAATGGATTAGGAGGTATAATGTCCATTATTGTATATAAGCGGCAAAAGTGGCAAAGCATGGCGTCGTCCTGGGCGGCTTTTGACTATCGAAAATTCCACGGGGCATTGAAAACATCCACAAATTGGAACCATCCATCAGAACAAAGTGTATTTTTTTGATCTCTTCATTATAGAGCTCAAATCTACACCGACTCATGAGGCTTGTTCTTTGAACAATATTCACACCGTTCCCAATGGGTGGTGGACCTGGCTCGTCCAGCATAATATTTCGAACCTCTAAATTATATCCTCTTACAGAAGCTCTCGCAAAAGTTCCCGAATTCCAAAGTGCAACACGAAGGAAGAGCTGGAAAAAATGTGACCGAATCGACATTGTCAGCCCCTCACTATGCGGTATGAATCTCTCCGACCCATCTGATCGACTCTTGCTAATGAGCTGGACCAAGACGATGCTATCCAATACTTAGCCCCACGACTGGAGACTTATCGAGGATGTGATGTTATTGACATAAATCCTGGAGCGTGTCTCTGGTCGCAGACGATACATCGTTTCCTCCAACCAAGACGCCACCTTCTTCTGGAACCTGAGACTGGATATTATGAGAACTTCATAAAACCCCTCACAGAACAAACTAACTCCAAGTATCGATACTCGACACTGTGGCCGACACATCCGACCAGGTACTGGCAAACCTACCAGAAGATTTTCAATGATGAGCTCCTACCCAAAAGGCAGCCGCTTTCGCCTGATGATCCTGCCCTTCGGAAGCCAAATCGCACACTGTTAATTACAGGCAACCTTCATCGTCTGTACAAAGAAAGCGATGTTCGTCACGGGATCGCATTTCCATCCTGTCTGACACTTAGTCACATGATGCATGCCGCACATATGAACACCCTATTTCACTCCTATGGCTTGGTCAAGATGCTGTTCTGGCTTCCAGCTGAGGCTCGTGGTACGGTGCTCCCCTGGCATGACGGGGAACGAGTAACATACAACGCAACTAGTGATGTCTTGGTTGACATGGCCGAAATAGCAGGGGTACCGAGACGGACAGAAGGCCTTGCGAAGAAATCGTGGGCCGTCGTTGATCGACAGCGCCTGCATCTGATGGACAGTATTTCCTCGCTAAGAGTGGCAGATACTATGAAGAAGAATGGCATCAAGATGCCTGAGCATCGCATCCCTGACACTCTCAAAGCGGCCCAGAAAAACAGAGACAAAATCGAGAAGATGAGCCAAATCCTTCACTTACCTGTTGTCCAAGATACCCCTGCCAACCTAGAGGGCTTTGAGAATTCCGTGATGGAATTAGAAGCTGAGGTTGCTAGAATTGCTGGCAACGTGAAGACAGTGCACTTGATGAAACTTGAGCCAATATCTGCGAAATACAGATACCTTATCAAGAATGGAGTATTCGATCCTCTTGATGTCGAGCTTCCGAACCGCTTCCTTGCTTACATTGAACATTCCATCCGGCTTATTCAAGCTGAGATTGGCTTCGTTCGCCTCTCATCGAGTATGGACGACAGCAAGAAAGAAGAATACAGGGAGCGATTTCGGAAGATAAATGCCGACGTGCGACGGATTATTGCACAAGGGAATACTTCTGCATATCTGTTATGGGAAGCCAGGGCAGCAAGGCTCCTTACTGACATTCTGGGGTGCTACGCCGATTCGCCAGTACTAGCCATAGACCGCCGACCGTTCGAACCCCTGGCGGCAAAAGAGGATGAATTCTGGCCTCAGACACCTATGATGCTTCTCGAGGTTGATCCAAGAGAAAAGCCTTTCGCTTCCGAATGCACGAGAGCCAACAAGACTGATACAATTATGCGGGACTTTTTTCGCATGCTCTTGTGGAAAAGATCTGTACATTTGGACGAAGCATTGGATAGCTTCGCTCCGGAGGCAGGGACGGATCTTCCCCCGGAGACGAAATCGATGCATGATCCGACAAAGGGAGGACGACTGGATTATCGAATGCTGAAGCCGGCGAACTTGACGAGGGAAATGTTGGCTGAGCTGATCGATGCTTACTGCGAGTGGCCGTTCAAACCGACCGACGCGGAAATGAGAGAGAGCAGTGGGAACATGACGGGAAGGAGCGAAGGAGATGAAGAGAATAGTGAAGATCAAAGCGATGACGAAGCTTCTTGAATTTTGCATATGGATCTGTGGCAGGGTAGTAGGATCGCTGTGGGTAGGGCATCCTCCCGGGAAAGGTAGACATAGACTGTTATATATGTACACTAGGCTACAGCCATCATCTTCTCTAACGCCTCTTACATGTATAGCGCTTGACGCTTTCCTGCATCTTTGACCTAGGTGAAAAAAGCTACAGCTCGCCGCGAGGTGGACACTGTCGTACCAAACGTTGCATGCGATGTCGAACGCAAAACTCTACCCGAACCTGCTCATTTCTTCCCCTTCTTCTTCGCGCCTCCAGATCCATATCCAGCACTTAGCAGATCCAACAGTCCATCCTCCTCCTCCTGCCGTCTCTCCGCCTCCTCAACCTCAACCTGCTCGTCCAACCCACGAGTATTCTCCGCGTCCCAACCACGGCCGAAGCGTGCTCTAAACCTTGCCAGCCGCCCGGCCTCATCCTCCTCAATATTAGCCAGCTTCTGACTCGACGGATTCCACAGCGCTGAGTTGCGCGGGTCTTTGGATGTGCGGTAGATTGGTGCAGGCGAGGTTGTGCGCTGCATGAATGTCGAGCCGTCGCTCAGCGTCACCATTTGCCCGAATGTGTAGGGGCGTTTTGGCCGGCGAATCAGCGTCGCGTGGCGGACCTGGCATTGGAGTGGTGACCGAAGGATCAGCGGGGTGTGTGGGCGGAAAGACATTGTGGCCATTGTTTGAAGGCCGGATGGGGCCTTTGTGAGATTGAAAGTGGATGTTGGGTTCGCGCCCCAATTTGCGGAAGTGGAAAAGAAGGCAGAGGAGAATCGAAAATCGGCGAACTCTCGCTTTCGTGATGCTCTGTGCTGTCAGTGCCGCCGGGTGAAACGCCGTTCGTCAATGTACTGGATCAACGATTCGTTCGAATATAAATTTCGAAGCTTGGTTGCGGCGAGCGGTGGCACGGAGGATGTTGTGGGTCACCGACGTCCCGCCGCGTGGGGCATTTCGCCCACCGTAGCCCGACTTCAGCTCGTCTGCTCTTCGACCGACTTTGCCATGTGAAGTAACGAGTAATCCTCTCATATCATACAGTAGAGCTGATTTGATAGTAGAGACACCTGCAAGGGCAAGGAAGATCTGCAGACAATATGGCAATCGCAATGTCAGCCTTGTTTTTAAATTGGCATATCCCGAGCTGCACCCCCCCTGCCATTAACAGCCAATAGTAGATTACAAAAGGATAGTAGTCCACCGCCCTGTGACCAAGCCACCACAAACTCCGTCCAAAGTAGCCATGTGCATGCAGAGATTGGCAGATCGACGTTAGTTGCAATATTCCTGCAATCAGATCAGCACTGGTCAGCCAGCAGGAGATGTGTTGGCCATACGGTACCCTCGCGGTTCTGAGAATCGTTGCAAGTTGGACAAGAGCCAGCCCTCTTATCGTCAGGCTCCGTTGAAACGCTCAAGTCCTCCATCTGTTCGCAATGCCTGTCCTCGGTTCCTTCCTGAGGCTGGGGATCCTCGCATATCATGATACGCCGGAGTTTGTAGGTATGTGGCGGAGTCGCCGTACA
Source organism: Myriangium duriaei CBS 260.36 (assembly GCA_010093895.1). Classification (NCBI taxonomy): domain Eukaryota; kingdom Fungi; phylum Ascomycota; class Dothideomycetes; order Myriangiales; family Myriangiaceae; genus Myriangium; species Myriangium duriaei. The sequence goes on from ML996083.1 coordinate 1,601,775, forward strand.
GTAATCATATCTGACATAGATGTCGTAGTACTCGCACATGGTCGCGGTAGAAAGTAGTTGCGGTGGAGTGCAGGATGAGACAGCAACGAGAGAGCTTACCTTCTGATGCCGGTGAATGCCGGGCTGATATATATACCTTAGATACTCTTGATACCTTGAATTTGGGCAGTACTACAGCTCGGGCACGGCGGTTCTGACGGCATGGCTTGCTGTCGCACCACGAGCCCGCATGTGGACCCTCTCACGCGGCGGTGTACGGCGCTCGAGAGGCCGCATGCGTGAGTAGCGGCATGCATGCCCGACGACATGGCATGTGTATCAGCACTAGACAGTGAGAGATATTGGTCGCCATTGATCAAGTGCTCGTTGTGACGTATGAACGAAAGAAGGCGCGAGGACGTAGCACGGTTTAGTCGAACTCAATCGGTTCACGTGATGCGAAGTGCCAGCATTCATTAGGGTTAGGGTCTATATTTTTCCTCATGACGAAACTCGAAACCGCATTGCGCCTTGGTCGACCACCTCCGCTCCAGCTCGTTTATACAGAGACAGTAGTGGTACCGGAGACGTCCAATGATCTCGTCTCTACCAGCGTCGCGGCCAGGTCTGGCGACAGCACGGTTCTACAGAGCTGTGCACGACTTGGCGCAGTCGCAGCAATGCTCGCGGCCGCGGCATGTCCATACCTTGCTCGGTGCATCCCAGGCCAGGTCAATTGACAGGTGTCACTCCTCTCCGCAAGTCCACTTGTTCAGTCGGCATCCCCCAAGGAGCCGTGCGCTGGTAATAGCTCCCTCGGGAAGGACAGGATTGAGCAAATCTACTACAGCGCATTTCGACCTCAATCCCGCCGAATACCACAGATTCCGCGAATTGGACTTGGAGCACCGCATACGTGGCTTGAGTCACCGTCCTTGCACTGTCAAAGTTGAGAAGGACGGGGATGGAGCTAGAATACATATTACAGGTATCAACAGATTCCTGCGAAGCGCTATAACCCTGGTCACGACCGAATTAGGCTTGCCAGCCGTGCAAAACACTGCCGCGGAAGAAGAGACTAAGGTACTAGAAAGGACAGGATCGCTGGACATACCTTCTGTAGACCCATTCGCCGACCCATTCGCCGAGGATGAGGACCCAAATGCATCTTCAAATGTGCGCAGGATCGGGTCGACGAAGCCTGTACTCAGACGGGAGACTCCACGACACGCTTCGCAAAGGTCGTCACAAGACACCTCTTTGATGGATTACGACGTGTTACAGGTCAGCAGGCTCCTGCGAGTCCCTCAAGCAATCGCGAATCTATATCCGCGAGAAATCGAGACTCGCTTCATGAGCCCAGGCGCGTCAATGAAACAGACTAGAGTATATGCGCTCGACACAGACGAACCTGTAGCTGGCAAAACAAGTCGTCGTGGTCGGGCTAGTGGAGACAGCAAAAGTTGGACCAAGGTCCGTATCACGGGGCCCCTTTCAAATGTCGACCATGTATATGATCAACTAGCACGGTTCATCAATAGCGACTATCAGAAGATTGTCAAGTCGGAGGATCCAGAGCTGCCGGTCACGACCAAAGAGCTGGAAAGCTCCTACAAAAATCTGATGAGATCCGTGGTCAGTCCCGTTGCTGTCATTACCGCCTACAAAACCTTGCCCGAAGGCCACAAAAGGGTGGAGTTTGCACAATGTGTTGGCGCAACGATCTCATCTCTGAGTAGCGTTTGCATCAAACCCACTCCTGTCCTGACTTTCAATTTGCATCAGAAGAGCAGTACCGCAGCGAACATCGTCGATTCGGGCAACCTGACTGTTCATCTCTTGACTGCGGACCAGCACGGCGAAACAATCGCTCAGGCTTTTTCAGATCCCAAGATCCCTGGTCAAATTGATCGTTTCCAGGCCGTTGCAAATCTTGACTATCACGACGTATCTCATGACGGGAAGAACGTAGTCATTTCTGGCCCAGGAGTCCTTGCGCGAGCGCACTGCCATCTCATACGGAACAAGACCGTCACCATTGGCGATCATCTGGTCATGTTTGCGAATGTCGCATCCGTTGACCAGGCTGCTCAGAGGTCGTCACAGGTCTCTAGCAGCACTGGCCTGACTTTCGGCCGAAGTACTTACCTTCGGAGTCAACCACTGGATGCCCCACTGTCTGTGACAGCTGCTACGGCAGACGCTGTCACACAGGGTTTGTCTAGCGAGAAACCAGCGACCGACTCGGAAGAGTACTATTCCAAGCCCTCTGAGGAAATGAGTGGAGTCCAGCCCGTCACTCAGACTGCCCGCAGCAGTATCCCTACGCCAGCTGACGAGCCAAATTCGGAATATCAGACACTTCATGAGCCAGAATCAGTGCAAGCCGCTTCGACTCGACCCCCGCGGGCCAAGTCACCGACCGTCACATCACAACCCGATGACGCAAACGAGCTCCTGGACGAGATTCTTTCCCTCGAAGAGCACCCCGCTCCAGAGTCCGCACCCGCCACAAACCAATTTACATCCTCCGCCCCGAGCGACCGCCGGACCTTCTCCACCTCGACCCGACCCACTGCTCCCCGCTGCATCCCCAGTTCCTCCCGCCACTACTCCACCAACCAATCTCACCTCTCTGATGAGCATCCCTCAGAGCCTGCCTCCTCCAAGCCCGAGACCCCCTTTCTTCAACAAACCGTCTTCGACTACCTCAACCTCGCCTCCATCCCACCCGGCCGCTGGCGTAACACCCGCGCCCTCGCGGAGCTGCGCAGCTACGGCCTGCCCCGCATCCACGCCGCCATCCGCGGTGGCACCTCCGACGCACCTACAGGCTCGCAGCCCGGCGGTAGGACGAACAACCTTGACCAGCGCATCCGGAAGCTGATCGGGAGGTTGCATAGCGCGAACAAGGTGGGCCATGTGAGTGATGAGGTTATGGAGGAGTTAATGCTCGAGGGCGAAGAGCGAGGGGAGGGCGAGAAGGTTGAAGTGGATGAGCTGAGGGAGTTTGAGAAGAAGGTGTTGGAGTTGAAAGAGGGAGATGCGCCGAGTGGGGTTTGAGGCGGCACAGCATGTGAGAGAGAGGGGCGTAGTCGGCAGTGATCTTGAGAGTATTGTCACGATACACCACATGTTTTCAGCACAAATATAAATTGTACATCAAGCAAGGCTGCCTCGGCGTCTTGATATAGTAAACTTTACGCTGTATAACAAGACCACTCCGCTTGTGTCTGCAGGCACGACCACCGCCCCCATCTCGAAAATCCATTTCCCCCCTCCTACAGATCAGGGCAGATACGCCCCGCCCGCCAGCACAAGATTCATCTGCGTAAACCTCACCTTATAAACGGGGCTCTTCTTCGTCGGGAACGCCGAGATCTGATCCGGGCTGACAACAACGTCCTTCCCCTTCCCCCCTGCCGTGCCAGTCTTCTTCGCCACCCCCGCTGCCGCAGCCGCAGTATCCACCTTTCCCCCAGCAGTCGTCGCGCTCGTACCCGCAGCCCCAGCACCACCCGTGGTCGCCCCCCCAGCCCCGCTCGCCGGCTCAGCGACTTTCTCGGTCGCAGGGGCGGAAGTGAATGGCTGCACGTCCCAGACTCGGACGGTGCCGTCTGCCCCGCCCGAGACGAGGACGTTGCTCTCTACGCTCCAGTCGAGACTCCATACGGGACAACGGGCGTGGCCGCGGAGGCGCTTCGCCAGTCTCCCCGCGGCGAGGTCCCAGACGCAGACATCACCTCTGTCGTCAGCGGAGGCGAGGAGCTTCCCGCTCGGCGCGGCGGCGAGGGCGGTGATGTTCCCCGTGTGGCCGGTGAACATCCTGACAGGGCTGCCGCGCTGGACGTCCCACATTCTGACGGTGCGATCCGGCCCGGAAGACCCGGTGAAAGCGTACGCGGCGTTGGGATGCCATGCTACGACGTCTGTGTCTGCGTCGTGGCCGACGAGCAGGCGGTGGGGGGAGATGTGCGATGTGGACCAGATGCGGGCTGTGCGGTCCGAGGAGCAGGAGAGGAAGTAGTGCCCGTAGGGCGAGAAGCGGACGTCCCAGACTGGTCCCGAGTGGGAGCGGTAGATGACGAGTTGTGTGTAGGAGGTGAGGTCCCAGAGGCGGATGGTGGAGTCAGCGGAGGAGGAGAGGAGGTACCGAGGTGCGCCAGTGGGGTAGGATGTTGGAGTATTGCCGTTTGTTTGGGCGGCGGCGAAGGGGCTGTCGTTGGGAACGTGGATCGAGGGGGAGAAGGAGAGTGCGTAGACTGGGCCTGAGTGGCCGATGAGGCGGCGGGATTGGGAGGCGTGGTGTTCGGGCGGGTCAAGAGGGGAGGTAAGAGGTTTGTTTTCTAGTGACCACAGACGAATGTACGATTCCGAAGTGCCAACTGCGACTAGTGTGTTATCGCCGGAAAACTCGATGCAGTTTAAGCTATAAGACGTTAGTTGCTTTTATAATGAACCGAAGCAGGCGTTACAACTGACCTGTCGTAAGTGTTATGGAAAGTGAACATTGTGACGCTCACACCCGGTCCCACGCCGCCTGTCCGGCCTTCGATCTTGAAGCGATCTCTGTTCTCCTTGATACGCTGTACCTCCATGGCAACATCTCTAGCGAGTGATGGCGGGAAAGGTATGGAATCTCGAGAAGGAGCATCGTCCAATGGCTCCTGCTTTATGCGCTTCTCAAACTCCTCAACGAGCGTGTTCTTCCCGGGCGGCGGTGGGTGCGCTGCATCCTGGTCTTCAAGCTCGGCCTTGACGTCCTCCATCAGGTCGTTCTCCATAGGTAAAGGCGCCAGGTTGAGTTTCGTCAAAACTGGAGGCGCATCTTTGCTAGTATTTGCTGAGCCAGGGTTGTGACCCGGAATGCCTTCGTCTTCGGCAGGTACGTCACGATCATCGAAGCGACTGGCCAGCAAGCGCGCTAAGCTCCGCTCTTGCCCAGCGGCAGCTCTATCGACTGTGATTATGTTGAAGAAGTTTGAGAGTAGCGTATTCACTACACTACCTCCCTCAGTCTCTTTGGACTCGAGATGCTGCACAAGAAGCGAAAATGCGGCTGTTGATAAGGTGAGCCGGTATTTGTTCTCGCGATATAATTTGGCAGTGTCATTCGATTGGACGTGTTCAGGTAGCCGGATGCCTGACAGGGCGCGCAAGTCGTCTTCAAATTCCTTCTCGAAGCGATCTTTGTGTAGGTTGAAGAACCTCTCGGCTTCCTTAGGATAGAAATCTGCTGCTAGGCTGGTGAAAGAATATACAAATAATGGCCAGAGTAACCGCTTGAGCTCGGCTTTGTAGATGTCTAGGACAGTTTCGACCCATCGCAGAATCAAATCAAAGGCGATGAAGTATTGTTCACCGCCTTGATCCTCTGCACGAGAAGCGATCGGTCGTCCTTCTGCGTCTTGCTTAAATGACTCTTTCCGAAGCATAGCCTCCGTGCGGCTGTATCCCTTCTTCGCCAGATACTCCAAGACCTGCATGATGATGTCAGTCGGCTGACCGTGAGAAGCCATTGTAGTTTTTTTGAGCTTGAGGATGCCGTCCTTGGTTGATGTTGTGGTGTAGAATTCTCCTCATGTCGGAGGAACGAAATATACTAGCGGAAAAGTGCATGATGGAAAAGGACGAAGGGAAGTTAAGTGTGCGCTGACATTGTGTGTCGCACCAGACCAGCTGTTGTGTAAACTTTAGAAAGGAATATTGCACACGTACTATTTGATTCAGGTTCTGCTGGCTTTGCGGTTGGTGATGGTGCTGCGGTGGCGGCGCTTGTGACCCCATGCCTGCGGACTGAGGCCCAACCGACGCCGTCCGCTGCGGCGGATGCTGTGGTCCTGACATTATGGATGAGTTGTTGTAGACGCGACTACATTCTGGTATTGTCGAAGATGCGCCGGGTCACAAGGAAATATCAATTTCGATGGAGATGGCCGAGGGTTCGAGATTCACGTGAAGCAGAGCCGCATGAAACGAAGGCGCGCGTCGTCCGCCTGGCTTGGCGGAGTCGGTGGACAGGCGTCGTTCACCTGAACCTCACTTCTTTTGTCAAGCGATTGTGAAGATAACTCAATGGGCTGAAACTCGTCGTTACAGGCTCTCGCAGCCTCCATCTGTACTAGAAATGGCCAATCCACCCACCGTTTCCTCCACAGAGCGCATCCGCGACCTCTCTGCCATTTCTTCGGACGTCCCCTCGCTGCTCACCTCCGCTTCCGCAGCTCTGGCATCCCTCAGCGGCCGTCCACCCCCGAGCACTTCAGAGAATGGAGACATTGACATTGCTATGTCCCCTACTGGCGGAGTTTCCTCGACACCTTCCCTGCAAGACTCCAAAATAGCGTTTACCAACCATGCACAAGCCTACTTCACCACGCTTCAGGCGGTCATGGCACGATTGCGCCGACAAGCCTACGCGTTGGAGGAGGCTGGTATCATTGGTGCTGAAGCCCCTGTTCTTTCCGCAGGCCAGCAGCAAGGGCAGGAACGTCAGCAGCAACAGCAGGCAGGGAGGCTGAATATCAATCAAGGTGCGGGAGTTCGGCGCAACGTGCCTGCCCCAGCTGCAACTGGCCTGGCAGGTCAGAAACCCCAGGAGGAGGCGGACAGGATTACCCATGGTGGCTTGGGCAACCTGGATGTCGCGTGGTTGAACAGCAGGGTTGGTAAAGGTGGACTGGAGAAGGAGAGCGAGGTTTTGGAGGAGGGGAAGAAATTGTTGGAGGATGTCCTGCGCTCGAAGGAAGGGCAAGATGCGAACATGACAGACTGAAGTTGAAGCGCGAGTACATGCTTAGCTGGCTTATCCGATGTGATACAGGTGCTGTAGCGCTCTGGAGGAACCCATGAACACGAGACGCCCTCCCCTTGTTGACATGAAAAGGCAATACTTGACATGTTGCTACTCCCGCGACTTCGCTGGATCGTTAGCCAATCTTCAGAATGCAGTAGGCGTCCATAGCCTATGTAGGCTTGCCATATCTTTACGAGCCTGTACTTTGCGGCATCAAGCAAAGCTGTCCAGTATAATGTGAGCTCAGCGAAAGAGCGGAGGGCAAGGTCACAACATCCTCGCACTGAAGTTTGTATCCGACAGCATTAAGACTAAGCAGTCGAGAGTAATGTGGTATTGGGTAAAGAGCTGTGGTGCTCTGAGTAGGCATCGAAGCAAAGTAACATTATGGCGAGCGAGGATTTGGACCTCTGTTCACACAGGCTTTTGTTCGAGATCAAATTGATTTGTTCATAGATGACCTACTGCTATCTATCCATCCTTCGACAGGCACAATCTGGACCTGCCTGTGCCCACGGGTATACTGCACGAAATCTACGCTGTTTTTCTATCCATAGCGTACTGTCAGATCCATTGCAGAATCACAGAGCTCCACTTTCAAACACCAAAACCTATTCCAGCCATGTCCAACCCAAATACTAGGTCCATGCTGCTAATCGGGGGCTTTCAAACCCAGAAGGAACTAAAGAAGAGTGCACGTAGGCAAGTGTTGTTAACAAGAAGGGTAGAACAAAGCACAACGCATAAAGGAGTGTCGTTATATCGTGTTATAGCGGGAGGGCACTGCGGTGACTATGCTCTGTCGTCGGGATTGGTGACCTGGTGAGCGTTAGATGATGTACTCTAATTTGAGCAGACAGTGTATCATACCTTCAATATCCGTCGAGAGTAATCTTCGTTGTCGGCGATACTTCCATCACTCAGTCGTCTATGAGCCATGGCTTCGCCGTCGTAACGAGAGTCAGGACCCGAAGGGCTCCGCCTGACAGCTGGGATTGCAGGTTTGCTGCCAGCCATGAAGTCAGAGACTTGGTGTCGCTTGTAGTCCTCCTCGGCGGCCCTCCTCCTGCGCGAGCGTAAGAAGAAGAATGCGGCTCCGGCGATAACAGCAACGGCAAGGACACCAACCACAACACCAGCAGCGATGGCTGCAGTGTTGGGCTTACTACCACCCGATGCTGCGGATGGCGAAGCGCTATTGCTTTGTCCAGCACTGGCAGCCTCAGTAACCACTACCGTTTTCCCAGGTGATACGCTGGTGACCACTTGAGGCTCGGCCGTGGTGGTGCCTGTACCAGTATTGGTAGCGCTATCAGAGGATTGACTAGTGGTACCGGCGCTGCTAGAAGTGGTTCCGGCATTGGTCAAATAGACGGAATAATAATTGACGCCACCACCTACACCAGTCAGCAAGACAGTCAGAAAATACAGGTTTGAGGAACTTACACATATCCTGACCGTAACCAGTGCAAGCGGAGTTGCAGTGCGAATCATCAACCTTTGCAGACGAGGGTGGGGTCGACGAGCCACAAAGGCATGTGTTGCCAGCTGTGAGACCCAATACTGGGGCGTTGTTGTTCTGTTGTACGCATATTGATTGACAATGCCCACTGCTTTGATATTGGAAGGTATCTCCTTTGGAGAGTCCGCTGCTACTCGAGAAGCAGCCAACGTAGGTGAGCTGCTTGAGTTGTTGAGCAAACACGGGTGTGATAGCTGCAAGAGCAAGGACGATATCCCTCAGGGGTGCCATCTTGGATTGTTGTTATGTGTTGTACTATAGCTGCTGCAGACTGCCAGCAGTCGCAAACAATATTAAGACCTCGATGTTGAATAGCACCGCGAGGCCGATGTGGGCACTCTCGACCGTAAGGCAGGTCTGAGTAGTGCTGTTATATTTTGGTTCTGTGGTCGAGCGAGTTGACCAGGCTGATGACTATCGACAGACTGGTAAGGCAGGATGTCTCAGTCCGATAGAAGCAGAATGTCCGATCTGTCGAACGAGCGAATCCGAAAATCGTGAATCGGGATCCGCCAAGGTTCTGCGTTCTTTGAAGCAACGAAAGCGGTGCCGAAGCTGATTAGAGGGTGTATTGGAAGACTGGAAGTCGTGCTGGTTGAGAAAGAAGTCTTCGAAGACGACTTGTTTTGAAAGTGGCAGATGAGGGAGTCGAATGAAACGGTTAAGCGAATGGTGGTCGATCGATAAAGGATCGTGAATTTCCGGCGAGCAGCACGCCTGGAAGAATGAAAAGCGAAAGATACACCGTCGATTGGTGATGGTGTTGTCGAGCTGGAGAATGAGGTTGAGAGGAAGGGAGGGAAAAGAAAACGCGGAGCTGAGGAGTGGACTGGGTGGGTTCGAGAGCGAAGATCAGGAACGGACAGGAACAGGAACAAAAGGTGTGGGTGCAGGTGGAGAATGTGGGAGGAGCGAGAATGCGTGGACACTGGCAAGGCACGGAACCAGGGAGGCCGAGTGGACGGCGGCACACAAACGAGGACGTGTGAGTGGCCAGCGGCCGAGCATTGGGTCGACGGCGGGCGATCAGGCCTGGGCGGACCAGAGAGAGTGGGGGCTGAGCGCCAATCTGCTGTCACAGCATTCGCGCTAAACTCGGACGGAGCCGCACTTTTGATTGCGAAGTGTCCGCATCCGGCCAAGGCTGCCGCCCCCGTCAGGCACAGGGAACCGCCAAGAGACAAGGGAAACACGCCAGGAGCAGGAAGCACACCGGAAACAATCAGGTTCGTTCTCCTGGTCGCAGTACAGTACTGTACTGTACACTACAGTGTCTCCCTGTACTCAGAGGCATTTGGAAACACTTGACAAGAAGGCAAATATTCTGGACGCTGCATGGAGATGTTTCGGGATCTAGAAGATGATGCTTCGACGGTTCAAATTACTCGTGTGCTGGCTGATCGAGGGCGCGACACGCGATATGCATGCCCAGTATCCGCCGGTGCCGGGGCGGTGGGGTTGATTATTTTCCCCCTCGATCTCTTTGTTTTCCAACACATCCGGGCCTTTTCTCCCCTGCCCTCGCTCCCCACGCTTGATTGGCCGCGTCCAAGCCCGTCAACGCTACTCTTTTGCCTGTTCCTGACGGCCTCGCTGCAGCCTGCACCCGTACCCATGTACATGGTGCCAAGCAATATATGAAGCAGCCCCCTTCCATCTCGACTGCGTTTGAGCTGCAGGGTGTGTGGTATTTTGGGATCTGACTGTCTGACCCATGCATTTGGATAGCTGTAGTGACAGGGATGATTTGCATTTCTCCAAACTCCGCCGTTGTTGCGTTTGTGCAATTCACGGTTACAAATGTGCAAAACAGACTTCCAACAGTGCCAAAACACTAACCAACCGTTCATCCCATCACCGATCTCTGTATTCACGTGCTTCTCATGCAGATATTTCCGATATTTTCCAGTCTTCTGGATCTCGCTATACCGCTCTCGGCCAGCCGCATCGGAGCGTGTTGCCTATACCGACAACGGCTTCATACGTCGCCCATGTCCTACGTCTCAGTTGTCGGCCGAGCTGACCACGATCTTACCCCGTGCTCTGCCCGTCTTGAGCCGCTCGAATGCTCGTGGAACATCCAAGAATGGGAACGTGGTATCGATGACCGACTTGATCCGGCCCGATGCAGCCCACTCTGCCAGCTGATGAAGGTCCTGGGCTCTGTCCTGGGTCCCTGTCATCGTGAAGGGGGTCTTTGCACCACCCAGAAATCTCGGCCTTACCATGCTGTCCAACAGGCTGACCACCCCTCTCCAGCTGATTTCCGCTCCGATCTGTACCACTCTACCACCTTCTTTTACGCATACGTCGCATGCCCTGTGCAGATCAAATGGCTGGCCCACGTTGTCCACCACGAGGTCGAAGGTCCGGCCCTTCTTCTTTAGTTCCGTCACAAGATCCGTTGTCCGGTAATCAATCACCTCGTCAGCGCCCAGTTCCTTGACCAGCTGCGCATTTGCTCCCGAGCATGACGCCACGACGTAACATCCCAGAGCCTTGGCTATTTGAACGCTGAAGGTGCCTACGCCGCCTGAGCCCCCATTGACGAAGACTGACCGATTGTCTCCCTTCGGCAAGAACGGCACTATTGTCTGGTATGCCACCAATGCAGCGGTGGTAAGACAAGCGCCCTCATCGAAAGACACGTTATTCGGTAGTCGCATCATGGCTTTGCTTGAGCATACAGCGTATTGCGCCAATGAGCCGTGCTGTGTCAATGGCTGTATACGACCAAAGACCCTTTCGCCTTTTTCAAAGCCCTCGGCCGATTCTACGACTCGTCCGGCGAAGTCTAGCCCTGGCGTGGCGGGTTTTCTGGTCAGCCATCCTCCAATGAATGGCAGCTCGATCAACTTGTAGTCCACTGGATTGAGTGCTGCACTCATGACCTCGACCATGACCGACCCCGTGGGAGGTGGGGCCGGGGCTTGGGCAGATTCATTCAGCCTCAAGCTCTTCTCCAGTCCGCCGGAGATTCCGCTATATTGCCATGCACGCATTCTCGACGGGAAGTCCGAGGTTGCCATATTGCCTGAAATGACTTGATATGCTGCCAGTGGACTGCAATTGTGATAACTGTCGGGTTTCCTGTATATGCGGGCAATGTACGACGAATAGAGCGAGACAGCCCCCTCCCACACGATATTAACGTCATAGCTTCGAGCTTTCCTTCCGACACTCGATGACGGCAGCGATATGCAGGTACAGCGTGTAATAGCTCCGTGGTCCGATCCGGCCTAGACCCGGACATAAGTGCAGGTAAGTACACTTATCCCCGGCGTATCACTAAATCGCCAGACCAGTTCTCCATCTTCCTGCCCTCCGTGTTGGCATGCAACTGTTCGCGTGACAAGTAGACCATACAGAAGGACCGGCCCACCACCTTTCAGTCTCTCCATCCACAGTCTAGTCCCTTGGCCTCATAATCAGAGACCCGGGGACCCTGCGCTTGCGGCCCATTCCCGATCGAATGGGCCCCACTATCGATCCTGGCATCGAAGCTTTGTCTCTCAATAGTCGAGCGTGGCAATCGACCTCTTCGCCATTTACTCGGCGCTGCCAGGAATAGCACAAGTCATCCCACGCGTATGAAACGCATTCTTCGTATTGACCTGACTACCACTCAACAGACGACCACATACCAACGTAGCACTTCAAGGTAGTATCCAAGGTAGTATCTTCGCAACCGCTCAATGTCCGAGCATTTCCCCTTCCATTCTCCCTCCCTTCCCCCAGCAGGGCCTCACCAAGGCACCTTCCCCTCTCTCCCCTCAAACCTTCCCGACCAGCTCGCAAACCCCTCATCAACAACCCCACACACCATCCCCGCCCCATGCCTCGGATGCAACTCCTCCGTCATCCCCAACCCATTCAATCCCGTAGCGTTCAACCCCGGACAAACAGCATTCGCCTTCCACCCCGGTTTTCTCCTCGCCCAATACGCAGCAACGTGGTTCAGCGCGGCCTTGGAGCTGGCGTACCACTCCGACCTCGGGAAAGCGTACCCGGCCTGGAGCCAGGCGATGCTGCCGAGCGAGGAGGAGACGAAGATGACTTTTGGCAGGGGGGAACGGTCGAGGAGATCTTCTAGGGCGGAGGTGAGGACGAAGGGACTGATGGCGTTGACGTTGTAGACTGTTTGGAACTTCTCACGGAGGGAGGTCGAAGTGGGGAGGTCCAGGCCGGCGGTGCCTGCGTTGTGGATGAGAGTGTCGAGGCGGGTGTAGGTCGTCGTGATGGCCTGAACGGCGGCGGAGATGGAGGTGTCGGAGGTTATGTCTAGCTCGAGAGGGGAGATGTTACTGGGCGAACCGAGAGAGGCGATGGCGGACTCGGCTTTGGCCAAGGTGCGGGCGGAGAGAAGGATGTGGTGGGTGTCCGGGTGCGTGGACGAGAGCAGCTTGACTGTTTCGTAGCCTATACCTGCGTTGCCACCTGTAATCAGGATGATCGTCTTTTTGTCCATCGCTAAGATTGATGGTTGTGGTAAGCTATATGTTGTTCGTGTGGTGTACGATAAGAATTTGAACGTTATGCAGGAGTTACTAAGTAGCTGAAACGAATATATATGTGCTGTTTCTTCTGTCAGTAGTTATATCCGGGCTATGCTCCGTCCGGAGGAACGAGGTCTGCAAAGTCCGGTCATGGATGCAGGGTATCTAAAGTCCGCACCTGTCACTTCAAGCATTACACGGGAGCCGATGCCGATCACTGCCTTCCGAATGGGGATTATTCCAAAGAGTCAAGAATCATGTGATGACACTGTCTTCGACCCGTGGCTGCAAACTAAGATGCTATCTCGGCCCTCTTCTTCAGCACCTCTCTCGCTTCGGTCTCGCTAACAAGCGCAATGCCCATGTCCTCCAAGACTTCTCTTGCACTCTCATTACTGGCGAATACTCGGCGCTCGACCTCCCACAGCCCCGGCTGTCGAAGTTCATCATTCTGCTCCAACTTCTCCCCACCTTCGATAGGTGTCTCTCCTTTCACCGGCAGTGATAGCAACTTCACAGCTTCCACTAGCTTCGACAGACTCCGGCTACCCTGCCGTGGCCCAGTGTGGCGGTCGAAGACATGGCTCAGCCCTCGGATATCAGCAGCAAATTGCGCTGCCCCAGCAGTGGAGAAAACGTGCCGCAGGAGAACCTGATCGTACAAATAGGTCTGTGCATTGAGCCCGATGTGTCGAATGACTCTGCGGAGAGAGGACGTGCCTAGTGCACTGGCCAGGAATGTCATGTACTCCTCCAACAATCGGACAGGTGCATCGAGCTCGGCAGTCTGGCTGTGTCCGGTGCTACCGGAAGAAGACATGGAGGCCCATGTATTGACCTTTGTGTAGGACCGAAGGGCATTGCGCAGGTCGTACGTGATAGTGTCCACTAGAACGCTCTCGCTGCGAACTCGCAAGCGTCGGTAAGACGCAGCAGTCTCGTCGAATAGTGCACCTTGGAGCTCTGTGGGCTTGTCTTTCTCAGTGATGGTAGCACTGGTCTTCGCGGCAATATCCATCATCGTCAAGTCGCCCTTTATTTGACCTTTATTGCGAGATCGATATTGCAACTCCTCCCACAAGTCGAGAAAAAAGGTGTCTTCGCTCCAATCTCGCATGGCTTTCTCGAGGTATTCGGCTGAGCCGAAGACACGGCATATGCGGTCCAAGCCATTTGTTCCGCTGAGATCGGCATTGTCGCCCTGGCCAACACCGTGCACTGTACGCCCGACGGTCGAAGTTCGTGTCAAATAAGCCTCGAGACCTTCATGCAAACGGTTATGGAACTTGTCAAACACTGCAATCTGAATGTCGATCAGGAATTTCATTTTCTGGTGGAACGCCGACAGCGAGCGGTAACGATCAGTGATTGTCTCCAAAAGATCGTTGACACGTATAGCAGCTTTAGACGGTTTGGTCGTTCTTGAGTCGACGCTGTCAAAGTCAAGATTTCCAGTAGATCTGTCGGAAATGATTGCATCGTAACGTGCCAGAGCAAAATCCCTCTCGACGGCGAACCAGGCAGGGAAGTATTCGAGATCAGAGAGAATGAAGTGGGAGAGGCCACGGAATGGGATTGCGGTGGACAGTGGGACATAGTCCCAGTCGTCAGCCAGCTTGCCGTCAAATGCCATGACTTCATTGATCAGGTTGCTGAACAGATTCGACTGCTTAACAATTTTGGGAAGGATGCCCTGCAATTTGCGACGTAAGACTGGCATCAATGCGGTGATCCAAGCAGATGTGGCATCGACATATGCAGGCGTGAATGATAGGTCGCCATCTCTATAGTGCTTTACAAGATGACTTTGAATGTTTTCCTGAACAAAGCCGGAGTACTCATCGATGAGCTCCAGCACATGATTCAAAAAGTACTCGGGCTTTTCGAGACGATTTGTCAATCTCTCTCCGGAGAAGTGGTACTGGAAGCGAAGGGCAAGGGGACGGACGAGAATTTCAAGTGGAGCGAGCACGACCGGCTCTTCCTTGGAAGATCTAGTAGCGTTGACATCAGCAGCCTTGCGGAGCTCTGGCTTTTGCAAGTCCAGGAGGCGCCCGATCTGTTCAGACCATTTCGACGACAAGTTATCGGGAATAGTGGCCGATGGTTTCGGCCAGCCTATCTGCTTGAGGGTACTTTCTAGTTCCGATGCAAGATGGTCAAAGATGGTGGTACGTGAAGTGGCAGCAGTGCTGAGGACGTAATCGACCAGCTGAGGCGCGGCTCCTTCCGAGCTCTCTTGTAGAGCTGGGAGACCCTTTGCAAGAGACTCGAGCTGCTCGTAATTGATGATGGCCTGGTCAACATTTTTCTCGACGTTGGCAGCACAAGATTTGCTATTCAAAGTTAGTCGTGATACGAAGCACGAACTAGTGATAAATGAACCTGAGAGCCTCCGCTTCCTTGCCCAATTCAAGGTAGGCTCTGGCGATTTCAACTTGATGGATGCTGCCACGGATGATCTTGAAGCGGGCCATAGCAACATCATAGGTATCTGCATGAGTGAATTCCATCAAAGTCTGCTGGATTTTGGCCTGTTGTTCGCGAGAAGCTGCCTCCTTCTCTCGGAGAGCCTGAGCCGACGCATGCGATTTCTCGGTAGCGTTGGCATGTTCATCTTTGGCCTCTTTGAGCTGTTTGATGGATCAGCTACTGGCAGTCAGGTAATTGGACGAAGAGTTCGAACCTGTTGGCGTAAGAGTGTCTGTTGAGACTTTATATTGTCAAGGAGGACGTCCAATGACTCTAGATCCGCCGCAGTCTGCAACCGGTCGTCCAGATAGTCTCTGATTCTGGCATCCTCAGGGACCAAGGTGCTACTCATTTTGGACTGCCTGGCGATTTATCGATGATCAAAATCACCACCATGTTGCCACGTGAAGCTGTATGATGGTGGTCGAGTCAGCGGAGCTGCCTCAAAGTCAATTGGGCGAGTCATGCGCCCCGCGCGTCTCCAATCAATTTACGCGGGTACGCGCAGCACACGCGCTAATTGAGGGGCGCGTCCTTTGTTGGCTCGTTGTCGCCAGGTCTGTTGCTCTGGAACCTCGATTACACACACACTCTTGTCAACCTTTAAATCTTACCATCCGATCTGACTCTCTTCTCGGCATACTTCTCCTCAACTCACTTCCTCGACAACCCTCACTCGCACACATATATATCATCTCTGATTCATTCACGCTCGAATATCACTTTCTCCATCATCTGTTTCTCTCGACCAACATCTGAACACAAAAATCATGGCTGCAGTCTCTTTGCTCAACGTTACGGTGCGCAACAATCCAGCACCATTCTCATCACCCTACGAGTTCGAGATCACATTCGAATGCCTCGAAAGCCTGTCAAAAGATCTCGAGTGGAAGCTCACATACGTTGGATCTGCTACATCGTAAGTCACGATCATGATTGCATTTGCTGTTCATCAGTTGACACCTGCCCCAGATCAGAACATGACCAAGAGCTTGACTCATTGCTTGTTGGCCCAATTCCTGTTGGCGTCAACAAATTCATCTTTGAAGCCGACCCCCCTGACCGGTCGCGCATCCCGGACACCGAGATCCTGGGCGTCACAGTTATTCTTTTGACATGCAGCTATGACGGTCGCGAGTTTGTTCGCGTCGGATACTACGTGAACAACGAATACACAGACGAGTCCCTGATACAAGACCCGCCTCAAAAGCCGATCATCGAGAAGGTTCAACGCAACATCCTGGCGGAAAAACCTCGTGTCACTCGCTTCGCCATCAAGTGGGACTCTGAGGAAAGCGCACCTGCCGAGTTCCCACCTGAGCAGCCAGAAGCCGATGCTGCCGAAGACGATGGCGCGCAATACGGAGCAGAAGAAGAGGAAGAAGAGGAGGTCGAGGAGGCTACCAACGAATCGACCGCTAAAGCTAGTGGCGAGGATGCCGAGATGGCCGAAGTCGCCGAGGCAGAGATCGTCGGTAAGGACGACGACAATGCTTCTGATGCCGGCAGCGAAGACTTGGAGGCGGAGAGCAGCGGCAGCGATGACGACGAGGACGAGGAGGAAGAAGGTGAAGGAGAGGCCGAGGGTGAGGGCCAGGCAGACGAGGAGATGGCAGATGGGCAAGCCAATGCATCGGCTGCTTCAGCTGCTCCAACAGAGACAAAGCAAGAAGGCGAACAACATCGTCCGGCGGCTGATGTGATGGTGCATTGATTTACAGCGTGACTTCTACTGTACCAGCAGGGCGTTTGCGATTTGACACACAAGTCTCGTCGTCCTTAACGATGATTTGGGAATGAGCTTCAGACATTCACGATAGCAGTGCCGCATGAAGGCGCTAGTTTTAGAAATAGGATTAATACAACACGAATGCTTCGGCAAGCCAGCAGTGTCAGACATCGTAACGTGATCAATCACGATCGAGACGTATGGGAGGTTTGTATGCGTATACAATTCTTCTCCCTCCTCACTCGGCTGAGTTTGTTGACCGAATATTCACATCGATTTCTGTACTCCACGGTAAGACCATAAAGTGGTTCTATTTGACGTGATATCAAGCAATGATCAGCGGGATCGCTACTGGGCCAAGGCAACGGTTATTTATCTTCACAGCAGGATTTGTGGTCCATGGCATCAAGATGAAGCACAATTTGGTATAATATGGTACCACGCAAAGAGTAGCGGGGCCATTCCTTAGTTGTTAGTCACCAGGCGACGCTGCCATACCTTCACATAAAAGATTTGTACACCACGGCATTGAAGTAGGAACCCTCTAGCATCGGGGAAAGCGTAGCAAGGCCATTGTCTGGCTAAAGCGGATCGTCCCCATATCTTCATACTCAGCTAGCTCCGTACTGCATGGCATACAGATGGAGCGACATGGATCATGTGGTGTCACGCGAGGAGCGGAAGGCTGGCACTTCTATTCGAACTTGAAGCCCCTGAGATTGAGACAAGACGTTTCGATGTGGTGTAGTATA
This sequence comes from Myriangium duriaei CBS 260.36, assembly GCA_010093895.1. Lineage (NCBI taxonomy): Eukaryota > Fungi > Ascomycota > Dothideomycetes > Myriangiales > Myriangiaceae > Myriangium > Myriangium duriaei. Next base: position 1,619,521 of record ML996083.1, read on the forward strand.
GGGTCCGCTGAGCTGAGGCAATCGTGATCATACCTTCATGTTCGACGTATTCTATGGCATTGAGATATGGCGAGCGCCAGTAGGAAGTGGTATGTGGCACACAATGGCACGACCTCTGCTTAGCCGAAGCTGATCTATATTGGGCACCCGTAATAGGTTTTCTCCAAAATCGTTACAACTGTGGTTGGGGATGATCTTGCACTTGGGGGGATCTCATGTCGCATCTCTATCCCTTTTAAAAACTTCAATACTGTAACTCAAAGGCCAAACTTGGACTTTGCTGCTCCAAACACCAAATTTCGCTTCTGCTTGGTCACAAATTTTCCCACGTCCTCTGACCACGCTTGGCTGTTCTGCTGGAGATTCTGCATACTATCACCCATGATGTTAAGTTTCTCCGTCCGTTCATTGAGCTGCCTCTGCATGTACGCCCAATAGCCCTCGTTCTCAGGAGGTGGTGCCGCCGAGGACGATGATGATCCCCCTGTAGCTGTTCGGCCTCGTGCAGCTAGGTCTGCTTGCTGGGCATCGGCACGAGATTGCGCGATCTGTCTTTTGGAAGGAGGACGATCGGGACCGCCAACTAGTGGAAGTAAGCAAATAATCTGGACAAATACTAAGAGTACGCATACTTAGCAAGTCCATATCCGCGGCCGTCACGTATTGAGTGCCAGAAACCCATTGGAAATTGGAGATTGCCGGTCGTGGCGGTATAAGTGCTTGAGGATTGTAAAGTTGATCATTTGATTTGGGTCTTTGTCATTGTCAGCACGCTTCTCAGCAGAGTGATGATGATAAGACTCACAATTTTTGCCCTGTTCCGAAAACGGAAACAAGACCTAGCTCAGAAGGGCCGGTCCAGCCCAATATGTCTCCAGATGGCGTAAGCATGGCATCTGCGAATCTTCTGACATCTAGAATGCCATCTAGTCGTGCAGATCCGACTTCTTTGAGTGCCGGAATTGAAAATGCTCTGGCATTTCCGTCTCCAAAGAGTCCTACTAGCGCAAAGCCCTGATCCTGGAACCTTGCAACAACAGCACCGTCACAAAAAGCACCATCAAATGACTTGTGTGCCCCCTTTTGAGTTGCAGGTCTGAATATTCGGACTTCTGAGGGCGTGACAGCGATCAGGGCACCTTCAACCTTGAACCCGCTACGAAGGTTCCCAACAGCGGTCTGACTAGCGTATGCCGGCTTTCCTGTATTGACTGCTATAGGTGCGAGGTGTATGACTCTGCCTTCGAGTTGAGAGGATCCTGCGAACTGCACGCCATAACGACCACTTGCCTCTGGTATGACTCTAAAAGTCAAGACATGGCCAAGGTGGGTACCAGCATGGAGAGCGATACTCGAATAGTTGTCACCCTCTAAAGTCATGACAGAAAATTCCAGATTGACAACAAAGTCTGGCCGTACACTGCCCTGCGTACTCCGTCGCCGAAACGAACCACCCTTACTGGCGCCTGAACCGCCAACGATGCTGGAGATATTCTCATTGAAGATTATTGCAGGTCCTCGGAGATCCAGAACTACCAGGTTGCCCCCTTCGGAAGCAGCAGCAACAAAGCCCACGTCGCTCATTTTGACTGCCGTTATAGGCCCATTATTGGCATTGAGGAGGGTGAATGGCAACAAGCCTTCCGATAATGCAGGGTCGCATCTATCGATAGGGTTCGTGAGGACGCCAGGCTGGTTCTGCACGTTGGAATTGGATGGCTCTCGACCATGGTTTTTGTTATGGCCCCACCTAAACACCACGACTTCGCCTCGTCTGGACCCGACTACTAGCTCGCCACTTGTGCCAGAGAACGAGGTCCTCGTAATATCAACATCGTCGTACCGGCCAAGAGCGCGTGCCACATCAACTTGCAGAACCTTAGGGTTCTCCAACTCGTCACCATGGCCAGCATCCCAGAGACGTACGGTCCCATCGACGTGCGCAGTCTGTATAATGTTCCGATCTTCGTACCGTTTCAGGGGATGTGGGCCCTCAACACCTCCCTTAAGGATATCAGGGCCATGGGATCTGCGCTCGGTCATGCCCAACCACTTAGTCCTCTCGCCGGCCGATACGGTAGCATAGTTGGCGAATGGATGGATAAAGGTTAGAGAAACCGGAAGCTGGTTTGTTGGTGTAATTGGGATACCAGATGGGAAACTTAGGGACAGCATTTCTCCGTTTGTGGTATACGAAAGTATGGCAATCGGGTCGTGGGCACCAGCGAAGTGTGGCGAGCTGCGTGGTACAAGGCAATAGTCCACCACTTGTGCATTAGGAGGAGTTGGTAGAACACGCTGTCGTTTCGGGTTTTCGAAGTGCTTTGCTAGAAGTTCCCAACTTGACGTGTTGAACATCGGTGTACGACCCAATTCGAACAACGTCAAACCCTTTGTAGGCAGGTCTGTTTGAGTTCCTCCGGCGATCAACAGCGCTGTGTCATCGGGATCTTGGTTCGCGCACCAGGCGATCCTAGTTATAGGCTCCTTAGGTCCTGGCTCGCTCATTCCGCCACGAGCAGCACCGGGTCGATTGACATTTGTGTCGGCAAGAGTCCGCGCTTGGAGAATGCGAGCGTCCTTGCCGATAGTAGGATCCCAGAACACTAGCGAGCCGTCTTCGTGAGCCGTCAGAATGAACGTTCCTGTCGGATGCCATACCGCGTGAGTCAAGGGTGGACGACGAAGGGTATCGATCGTCGTAGGGTTTGCATCTCCGCCTGGAGCTCCAGGGGGCACATCATACGCAAAGAATTTGATGGCTTTGTTCTGCTTGAATGAATAGATCGCGGCGCCGTGGATATAGCCTATGAGGAGCGTGCCAATGTCACGGGGATGGAATTGAAGCGAAACGATGGGAGATATTCTTGCTCGGGGTTGATATTGCGTCCATAGATTCGGTATTCTGAGCGGAGCAACCCCCTCCCGATCCATATCATAGCACAGAATATCTCCTGTCTGCATTCCAATTAGAGCATAGTCCAGCATGGGATCCGTTGCAAGCGTCGTGGCGAAGCCTGGGGGAGAATGTGAAGCGATCATGCGCTTAGTCTCAAGGGAATAGAGCGACAGTTCATGCTTTGAATCCAGGCAAATCAATTTATCCGCGACAAAATTGAGTGTTGTAGCTGCAGCCCTGCTCGGCAGTGGGAATCTAGCCTCAATTCTCTGCCTACCAAAGACGTAGATTTGACCAGGACCGAATTGCGAGTCCTTGGTGCCGACAGCCAACAAAGACTGTACTGGATCGTAAGCAAGAGCGCAAATTTGTGAGTTGACTCCAAAGCGATCCAGGTCGTCGATCGCAAATATATCGGGGGTTATTCCAGCAGATAAATCGTTCTGAATGCCAGCCTGCTTGCCACGCAGGAGATGCGCCATTATGAAGTCGTGAGCTTATGGTTCCGCAGAACCATGGAAGGTCCGGAGATCGATATTATGGATGGAACAGGCAGGCGGATCGAGGATGAGGGTAGGACAGTCGAGAACTTCGTTGCTGCACTGCTGTCACCCGACATGCACAAGTGTTATGTAGGTAATTTTATATAAGGACTGCTCGAGCATAGCCACCCCGGCTGTACCTTGTCTCGACCGTTCTTGGCGTGCATGTCGAGGCTGGGGCGATTCTTCCCGATGTCTGCTAACACTCACATTATACCGAACAGCGTGATCATAATGTCGCTGTCTATATATCCTGATGCGAGACTCTGACAACGAAAAAAATAATGCAAGGTCATTTGTATGGGATTATGCTCAGGCTTGATTTTCTAGCTGAGTCCTGGCGACGGCGTCTGGAGTGATGGGTATCAACATCAAGCTCCAGCGCGTATATTGCTTCTAAATTATGGAAATGCGTGATGTAGGCTGATTACCTCCGTGAGCTGGGCTCTACTTCATCATCGCCCTCTGCTCCTTCCTCGAACCCTGCTTCCTCGACCTCTTCCAGATCTAGCCCATCATCGTTATCTTGCTCGGCCTCCACAGCGCTAGACCCCTCTTGCTCAGCTACTTCACCAGGAGTTTGATACCACGAGCTTAGGATTTCTTCCCTCCCACTCCTCTCCCTCGTCCGATAAAACAAGTCCATCCTCACCAGCGCCTCCACCGTCGCCGTCGTCCGCTTCGACAAAGCAAACGACACCGCCACTGGCCCCGACCCTAAGCCTTCTTCTCCATTCCTCCTCTGCTCCGCCATGTTCGTCGTCGACATCACATCCACCTTCCCTTTCTTGGCCATCCGGCGTCCCAACCTCTGACTTTCCCCCCTCACCTTCTTCGGCAGCACGAACCCATACCCACCATTTCCATCCCACTTTTCCCTCCCTTCTTCCAGCCTCGCCCTGACAGGATCAAGCACAACCACAACCGTCCCCTCGCCCTTGGTCCTCGCCTCGCTCTCCACCTCCAACAACCCCTCCCGCTCCAACTTCCTCAAATGCACCTTCACATCACCCAGCACAAACCCCTCTGCGCCCCGCGTAATGCTCTGCAGATCCCAAAACCACGAGTCCCTTCTCACCCCAAACTTTGCCTCGTTCCGGGGCGACGACAGTGCCGTGGCGCGAGACTTCACGAGAAGCGCGGCGAGGCGTTGGCCGAGGAGGGCGTAGGTCTTTGTCCCGCCGCGGGAGGAGGCGGAACGGTGCAGGGGGACAATATGGGGAGCTGCGTGTGTTGGGGGCGGGAAGGAAGAGGAACGGCCGCGGCGGTGGGGTTTGCTAAGTGGTTTGGAGGATGGGGAAGGGAGGAGGAAGGAGATGCCTAGGGGTTGGAGGAAGAAGCGGGGGAGGATGGTGCCGGTGACGGCGTCGCGGCGGACGGGGGTGAGGAGAATTTGGGCTGGGAGGGTGTTAGTGGGTTGCTATCACGGGAATTGGAAATGGAATGAAGAGACTCACCCCATGGATTCGCGATTAGTTCTTCTTGCAAAGGAGTGAGATTGTTCCAGTCTTGCAAAGCCCTTACGAGCTCGTGGCGCCGCCTTGCTGCGTCGACTCTAGGATCCAGTAGGGGAGGGACAGGCAGTGGACGTCCGTCGAGCCTGCGGCGGAGCGTACGATGATCATCCGAGCTAGGGATAAACTTGTCGGCGTCTAGCGTGCCTAGAGTGTCTATTGGAGGAATCGAAGTCGCACGTTCTGAGTCCCCGAACGCTGCAGTGGGTTGTGTTTTGCCTTCCTCAATGCTGCTTTCTATGAACTCCGGCTTCTCATTGCTTGGTGGTACCAGAGTGCTTAAGAAGCGAGCTGAGGACCACTGGACCTGGTGGCTGGGCCGGGAAACAATGCAAAGTCGTCGTTTCATGAGAAAGTATATATCTAATGATAGCACATGTTCGGGTTCTGGGCCAATTTTTTATATATGAAGCTTTGGTCGTAAACGATGTTTTGGGAAACGCTAGCCGGATGGGGAAATTTGCTTTCATATCTAAATTGGTGACCTTTGAAGTTGATATGCTCACTATTGCACATGTAGCGACAGTCATACCAAACGATGTGGCTTTGGAGATGCTCGTCTTCCTATGATCCGGTCAATACATAGCGTTTTCATGGATTGGCTCATCTTCGCGGTTTACGAAGGACTTCGTTTTTCATGACCTATTGACCTACACAAACTGGTCCCGACACTGCCCATATAATTTTCCAACGAAGCTTGCCCACTATGAAGGCTAATCAAAATCTGGTAGCGAAATCGAAAATTGGAAGCAATAACATCAGTGCCTACCTATGTATCAATATCATGATACCGATCGAGACTTGATGTGCCATTGGTGGGACTGCGGGGTGTGACTCAGATGGATCACCAAACCTTCGATTGACCATTAGCTAATCACGACCAGGCTGAGATATCAGGCGCTACTTAATCAAAAGTACAAATCGTGCTCCGCGACTAGGGCAATATCATAGACTAATCTCCTTGAATTTGTTCTTTGATAGACATCCAACCAAGACATCTCGTTGTCAGCGTCGTCCCCTCAATCTTGTGTACGATTTACGTCATCGCAACTCTATCCAAGGACATCATCACAACTTATCAGATAAAATAGAAAGCATGCTGCGCCATTGTTGATTACCATACAAAACGAGTATACCACGTCCCTGTCGCTAAGCTGCCATATTGATAACAACATGTCTGATCCACCGACCAACCCGGCCGCATCCGTGTCAGATCCGACGGCGGCGGAATCCGAGCTGGAGAACTTCCGTCGAAGATGGAGAGAAGAGGTATCATCTCGTTCTACCCGGACAGAGCAACCCGTGCCGACCGCCACACAAGTATCACAGCCAGCTCTTGACCGGCGGAAGGGCAAGTCAGTCCAAGTTCAACAACACCATCCACAAAATCAAGCCAGTGCCCACGCCGAGGATGCTGAAGGCCGTACATTCCACGACCTGCCCGACCGAGAAGAGCATTTGAAACTCGGTGCAGCTAGCAAAGGTTTGTCTCGTGGTGATGCCTTCAAAAAGGAGCCGCAGACCGCTCTCGAACATTACGAAAAGGCTGTGGAGAATGAAGCGGCCGGCAAGCTTGGGGATAGTCTGAAGCTCTATCGTCAGGCCTTTAAGGTGAACACTCTTACGCGTCCAACGAAACCAGAATAGCTGCTGATCTGCCTAGCTCGATGACAACGTCCACGAAAAGTACAAGCACAAGCACTTTCCCCCCAGTGCACATGCCCCTAGACCTGCCCAGCCAAACCCATCAAATGCGGCAGCCACTGTGCCTAGCACAGCACACCATTCCCTGCATGGTCTCGAGTCGTCAATATCTCAGCTTATCCATGACTTTTCAACTTTGTCCATTCCTGCCGTGGAACCTCCGACCGACGCTTCGCCACAGCCGCCATGTCCTATCGCAGATCTTCCTAGCGAGATCCTCACTCATATCCTAGACCACCTAGCGCAGAGCAATGTAGCCGCTTTCACTCGTCTCTCGCTTGTCTGTAAGCGCTTCGCCTATCTCGCCATGACCGAGGAGCAAATCTGGAAAGCCGTCGCACTCAGTACCCACCAGGGAATTGGGGGCATGCACTACGACTACACTTGCGATGTATATGGAAAAGCGCTTCCTTCAGACGACGAGAATGATGAAGACAGTCTTGATGAAGAACTTCAGCAGATACCGCGCAATCCACCTTCTATGCTAGCCATCTCCAACCACCTTCTCTCAAAACAATATTCCGATTCATGGCGGCAAATGTACCGCACGCGCCCACGCATTCGATTCCATGGAGTGTACATCAGCACAGTGCATTACACCCGCCCCGGCGGTGCCTCAACAAGCAGTATTACCTGGTCCACCCCTGTTCACGTAGTCACATACTACCGCTATCTCCGATTCTTCCGCGACGGCACATGTATCTCACTCCTCACGACCGCCGAGCCCATCGACGTCGTGCACATTCTGACCAAAGAGAACATGTCAGAGAACAACACCACCGACCCCGCGCAGACAAGGCGCACACACCACGTCGATCGCGCCCAGACCAGCAAGCCACCACCCACAAGCCTGGAGAAAGGCGGCAGCAGCCACGCCCAAGCGCAGAAGACGGAGCAGCCGCATGCCCTGCCGTCCAGTCAGATCATGAAAGATGCGCTCCGAGGCCGATGGCGCTTATCGGGTCCAGGCGATGGGTCATCACTGCCGGGCTCGACCGACAGTTCTGAGGACGAGCTAGAAGCCGAGGGCGATCTGCATGTCGAGACAGAAGGTGTAGTCCCGAGGTACATGTACAAGATGCAATTCGCCATTGGATCCCTGACTGGCGGGAATCCCAAACGCGGAAGCAAGAACAACAGATTGTCTTGGAAGGGGTTTTGGAGTTATAATAGATTGACTGACGATTGGTCGGAGTTCGTACTGAAGAACGATAGAGCATATCACTTTTCGAGGGTCAAGAGTTATGGTGTGGGCGGGTAGATGATCTGAGACAGAAGTAGAAATATATGGCATACACAGATGTTCTAGCGGCGGATGGAAAAATTCTCCGTATCTAGCAATACCACCAAACTACCACATTGGTATTTCATCCTAGTAACTCTTTGCTGATACTGTTGATGAATGCAATGCCCTCAGCCCTGAATGTATCCGGCTCAATATAGCTCCCGTTCGAATTCAGCACGATATTAGTCGGGTCTGCGATCGTGTACCTAGGCCAATAAGGCAATCCCGTTGTGTTCGTACCATTCCCACAATTCAAACCATTCGGATCATGCGTGCCGACAAAATTCGCGTATGCCTTACCGATGCTCAGACTCAGGTCCTTAAAGCTCTGATACTGCGGTAGCGGACCTAATGCACCGCTGATATTCTGGAAGCTATACACTACGTTGACGAAATGCTGCGCGGCAACGGGCGCTGTAGCATTCCAGAGGAAGTTCTCGAAGCGGTAGCTATACACGTCGCTGACGGAGCCATTGACGAATTCTTGGGCTGTCTTGCGTCGTTGAGCGATGATGACCAAATCTCCACCAATTGCAGCTGTCCGGCGCCATTCGAGACCTTTGGATGGATAGGTCGTATTGGAGTGGTCAGCGTAAGGCGGCTCGATGGATGGGTTGTTAGGGTAGAGTTGTATCAAAGTTCTGATGGAGGGTGGTGTGAGAGCATAGTTCCTCCAGTATAGAAGGTTGTTGAATAGATCCTGATCGTTATTCACGCCACTGATTGAGAAGCTGACACCCTCGTCGGAGTTGGCCCCTATTAGCAGTGGTACGTGCACGAATTGCTCGGCAGCGGCCAGGTCGCTAGGATAGTCCGTCAGAAACGTCCCATCTACAATAGGGTTCCAGACTACGGAATAGTTGGAGTTGAAAAGTTCTGCAGATGTGAGATTTCGCAGGCACTGGAGAGACGCACTAGACGTCCATGTCGTTGGACAGCCGACTGTCCGAGTAAGATTATTGTACGCCACTTGGTAGAATGGAAGTGGACTAAGGTTTGTGCCAACAGGACCACCAGATTCCAGAATCGCAGCACTGTATAGATTGTCGTTCCTGCCTCCGTAGGAATGCAGGTGAAGTCCGATGCTCTGCGCACCAGCAGACTCGCCCCAGACAGTGACTCGAGCTGGATCGCCGCCGAAGGCAGCAATATTTTCCTGGACCCACTGCATGGCAAGACGTTGATCCAAGAGTCCAGCGTTGGAGGATCCCTCGACAAGGATGGTTGGAGCGGCAAGAAAGCCCCAGACGCCGAGTCGGTAATTTATTGACACACCGATGAAAGGATTGGCGGTCAAGGTAGAAGTGTTGACAATGCCAGATATATTGTATTGAGGATCAGCCGAGCTGCCCGCGGTCAGACCACCCCCGTATATCCACATGAGCACAGGCAGGGTTTGGTTCTCATATCCGGTCGGTCGAACAACGTTGAGGGTCAAGCAGTCCTCGCTCAAGTTGAACGTCGAGCCATACTGATAGCAGCTGTACCCATATCGAGAAGCGTCCAGGTTACCTCCAGCATAAGTAGTGTTGATTGACTGTGGCGACCTAAACCTGAGATTACCGATGGGCGGCTGGGCATACGGTATGCCCAGGAAGAAGTCTTGATTCCATTCTTCTGAATAGACTCCTTGGACAGTTCCGTTCACTACCTGAGCCGTCGGCACGGATGGGATTTGGGCCACTACTGTGCCGATCAAAGCAAGAATCACAGCAATAATCTTCATGTTGACAAGGAAAGAGGTGTACCTCTACAAAGAAAGCCTTACCTTGAATATATGTAGCACTTACGATCGAGCATGATGAACGTAGAAGCAGACGGAAAAACTCAAGTGCGGAGGAGATTTTCCGTCAAGTCCTCCACTACAAGACTTCGCATTGACATACAGAGTGTCATGATGGAGACAGGGTCATGCTTTGCCGATTGATCCGGCAGATGATGGATTGGCGTGAGCGGTGGATGAGGAGAAGAAGTGAGGAGAAGGGACGCGGGAGCAGGAAAGAGGTGACAAAGTGCGGGGAAGCCACAGCAGAGCCGCAACACTCAAACAAACCACGCTAGTGCCAGATTGGGGCATAAGTCAACAATGACGGGCCGCAATCCAAACATCGCGACTCGGCATCTTTTTCGACGCCTCTTTATACTTAAGCGGCCATTATTGATTTCCGTATGCGCAGCGACAACTGAACTAGGCCGACACGGGGCCATTCACCAGGAGCAGAAAGCCCACCATGGCCTACAATTATATCGACACTCCGCGCACCGATGCCGGCGACCGCACCCACCTTACCGCCGCCAACATCTCCTTCAGCGAGGTTCAGGGCTATCCTTCGCCGTCCAAGGATCCGGCCAACAACTTGATCGGACAGATGCGCTCACGTGGCGGAGGTGGAGCATTGAAGACACCTAGAGCCCGGAACGCACTCGCCAGTCTACGCGCCGGCGGAAAGAACGAATTCACCCCGTTACTCAAGAGCGCCGCGCATAACAGATTCCGCGCCACGTCGCGTAGTCCGCGCAAGTATGGCCGCGATGGAAAGGAGAACGGCACAGATGAGCTGGTGAACAGCATGCTGGCAGCTTCGACGAATCAAGCTCCTCAGACTCCAGCGTATCTCAAGGCTGGTTACAGAGACAGCGGTCGCACCCCCCGGCTGCCAGTCGACAGTAGTGTCCTCGACGGGGACCTGTCACGAACGTCTCTGGAGGGAGGAAAGACACCCGGTCCACCTCCTGCAATCTCCAGCAGCACTCTCATGAGCACACCGATCCCAGAGCTTCCAGCGAGAGGCGAGCAGGGGCGCGGGGATCAGGGTAATGTCCTGACTCTACGCGAGCAGGAAGCGGTCAGTATCAATGCCATAATTGAGTAATCAAATCTAATAATATCGTAGAAACTGGCCAAATTGGATAAGGAAAACTTCAACCTCAAGCTCAAAATTCATTTCTTGGATGAGGCTTTGAAACGAACCGGCACGGAATATCAGCAGGGCATGATCAAAGAGAACACTGAGCTGAAGATGGACAAAACTACCATGGCCTACGAGCTCAAGCAACAACAGAAATCCCTTTTGCGTGCCGAGAAAGAGCTGGAGGAGTACAGACAGCAACTGCGCGACTACTCGGAAAAGGTCAAGCGCCGGCACACGGACGAGATCATGAAGGAGGAAATGGAGCGACTACGCAAGCTTGCAGAGGACAATCAGCGATTGGCTGACGAGCGCGATGAGGAAATCGACGAGCTCCGCAAGCGCCTCGAGCTAGCCGAAGCCGGATCAGACGACAAGATGCAGGATCTGCGAGACGACATTGCCGATTTGGAGCAAGAGCTGAGGGCGAAGGAGCAAGAGGTTGACACTAAAGATGAAGAGATCGAAGCGCTACAGGAGAAGCTCAAAGCAACGTCTGGTCACGACGAGGAGGTTGAAGGCCTGCAGCAAGAGCTCGCCGCACTCGAAACTGAGCTGGAAGAGCGCGAAGCCGCTCTCACGAGCCGCGATGAGGAAATCGCCGAAATGCGGTCACAAGTGCGCAACTCACAAGATCGTGAAAAGTCGACGAAGAAGCTTCGGGGAGACGTGGACTTGCTCGAAGCCGAAATTCGCGAGAAGAACTCCGTCATTGATGAGCAACACGAGGAACTTCGAAGCCTTCAGAAACGCTTACAGAATGTAGAGGCGAAGAGCGCATCGGATCTGCAAGCAAAATCGACCGAGGTCCGTGACAAGGACAGACTGCTCGAAGACAAAGATGGCGAAATTCAGGCTCTTGAAGAGAGGCTCAAGACCGCTCGCGGCAGCTGGGATGCTGAAGCTCAGCAGACGGATGCCCGCTTGCAGGAGAAGGACAACGCCATTCAAGATCGTGACTCGCAACTTCGCGAGAAAGCCCGTCTCATGGACGAGAAGGAGGCTGAGATTCGCGAGCTACGGCGGCGCCTTGACTCTAAAGCCAACGAGGCCACCGATGCAGCGGCGGCACAAGAGAAGCAAACCGTTCAGAAGACGACCCAAATTTATGAGCTGCAGGAGAAGTTGCGAAAGGCAAACACCGATCTGGATTTCCACATTGATAAGAAGAATGCTGAGATTCAGAAGCTTCGGAAGGAACTGGACACATCTGAACAGGAAGCGACTCGACTACAGGAGAGACTTGAATCGCGCGGTTCGCCTACCAAGAAAGACGCCATCATTAATGACCAAGCGACGCAAATTCGACAGTTGGAGACACAACTCAAGACGGCGATCGATGAGAAGGAGGCTGAGCTCGAGGAATTAGAACGCCAGCTCACCACTGTGGAGAACGAGCTTGAAGCCCAGAAGGCGAAGATGAAGACCATGTCCCCAAGTCGCGGCGTCGCGAATCAAGTCATCACTCTGCAAGAGGCTCTAGAGCAGGCACTGGAAGACAAAGAGGCGCTTGACGATGAAGTCGTAGTTCTCGAGACCAGCCTCGAGGAAGCGCAAAACGAGAAAGCGTCCCTGCAGAAGACTGTCAGTGACCTGCAGCGCGACCTGCTCGCAGCGCAGTCCAAATCAAGCGACACACCCGTAAGAGAGCGTAATGAGCTCCGACTACGGGTCAGGGTGATTGAGAAGCAGGTCGAGGACTACAAGCAGCAAGTTGAACTTTTGGAGCAGGAGCTTGAGAAGTCATGGAAGAACAAGTCATTCTCGGCCACGCCATCTCGCGAACGTAGCGAATTAAGGAACAAACTTGCCGAATCCGAGGCCAAGGTTGTGCGATTGGAAAGTCGAGTTGCGGAACTCGAATCAGACACCCGCCACCTGCGCGATATGACAGTGTCCGACGAACGACGCGACTTGCAGAACATGTTGAAAGAAGCGCAGATCGAAGTTGAGAACTTACAGGAGCAGCTCCGAGAGCAGGACAAGCGGGTCGCTGCTTTGATGAAGAAGGAGGGAGAGTCACGCGCACAGCTCAGCCAACTTAGGAGCGAGCGAAATGACAGTGCCGCGGAGCTCGCCGAACGCGATGGCAGAATCTCAACACTCACGAATAGGGAAAAGGAACTACGAGCCCAGCTTCAGGATCTTCGCAACGCCAGAGTACAGCTCGAAGACGTCGAAGTGCAGCTAGGCGCTAAGAAGGGCAGCAGCTCATCTCATGCACGACGAGAGGCCGAGCTACGTGCCGAGTTGCGCGACGCTAAAGCTGAGATCGACGAGCTCACCCGACAAGTCCAACAGCGTGACGACAGGTTGCAAGCTGCGGTGAGGAAAGAGCAACAGTTACGCGACCGGTTAAAGAAAAGCCGACAAGCAGAGCCGGAGCTCACCTTCGTCGAGCAGGACCTCAACGCCCGCCTCGAAGACGCCGAAACAGAAGTGCAGGCGCTACAGACTCAATTGCGGGATAGGGAGAAGAAGCTGCACGCTTCAGCACATAGAGAAACCGAGCTGCGGACGAAGCTGAAGTTCCTCCGCGCCGAAGCTAAGTCTCTGGACGGCGCGGCGGTGAGCAGCAAGGCTCTGGAGGTACAAGAGAAGACTCACGAGAAGGAGTTACGGGGTCTGTCTAAGCAGATCCAGTACCTGCGAGCGAGGTGCAACCGGGAGGAGTCGTTCCGCAGGGATCTTGTGTTTGTCAAGCGGTGGTTCCTGTTGCAGGTGGAGATGTATGGAGCCTGGTAAGTTCTTGACTCGTTCCCTGGATCATATTATGTGACATCGCTGACTATGGGACAGTAACAAAGCCGATCTCAAAATGCTCGAGGAAATGGGCATCACCCCAGATGTCAGTGTGAGGGAGAAGAGACCTTCGCTGAAGGCAGCGGGTCATGCAATCATTGCTACTATTCGTATGAGGAAGATGCAGCAGGCGTGGGCAGGGAGCAAGAAGCTGCACGAGAGCCTGTTGAAGAAGCTGGAGTCGATGAAAGCCAGGTCTGCAGTGGCGGCATGAATGTTATGAAAATTGCTTTGGACGCGATAGCAAGGCGTTTATGATGAATGCCCATGATTAGCAGTCGCTCAAACAATGGCTGTTCAAGATATAAAAACGACGATCCTTATTAATTGCATCATTTGTTACGTCGCGACTCGTCCAGGCAAAGTACAAAGTGAAGTCAGTCCGCCGCGCCAAGATTTCACCTCCGCTGGTGTCTGATTGGTCAGAAAGATTTCCCGCACGACCTCACACAACGAAATCGCTTTACCACCAGCGTCAACAGCCCACGCCGCCCACCGACGACCACTCACCAATAAGCCCAAGATGGTCAACGCCTTCGACTATGCGCCGGACCGGCCAGAGCACATTGACGCGATCCTGAATGGACTCGACCGATACAACCCCGAGACCACAAGCGTCTTCCAAGACTACGTCGCACAGCAATGCGAGAACCAGACCTACGACTCGTACGCGAACCTCGCTCTGCTCAAACTGTACGTTTCCTTCTCTTAAATCCGGCGCAGCGAGGGACAGAAAGATTACCAGGACGAAAAAAACATATACCACAAAGCATGTATCCTACTCCGCTTCCCGCGGCTGCGGAACCAACTATTAGCTCTATCCGACCCTTCATCCTTCTGTCCCCCCCACCTGCGCGCGCACGCCCACCAGCCGCATGCAGTAATACTGACAGTCCTTTGTCTCCCAGCTACCAGTTCAACCCGCACCTCTCCCGCGACGAGCCCACGACCAACATCCTCGTCAAAGCCCTAACCGTCTTTCCCTCGCCCGACTTCAACCTCTGCCTCTCCCTCCTCCCGCCCCACGTCCTGTCCAAATCCTCCCCGGCGGCGCAGGGCTCCCTCGCCGAAGCGGTGCAGAAACTCGCCTCCCTCCATGCCGCGCTCGTCGACGCGCGGTACGCAGACTTCTGGGCCGCGCTGGACGACGATGACCTCGTGGCGGATCTGGTGGCGGACGTGCAGGGGTTCGAGGAGATGATGCGGGTGCGCATGGCGGTGGTGGTCAGTCAGTGCATGCAGAGCGTTGAGCAGAGCGTGCTGGAAGGGTGGTTGAACCTCAGCCAGGGGGAGAAGTTTGATAAGTTTGTGACTGATGTTTGTGGGTGGAAGGTGGAGGATGGGAGGGTGGTGATCCCGTTGAATAAGGAGAATGAGGCGAGGAGTACGGTTGTGAGGGAGAGTGTGAAGTTTGAGCAGTTTGGCAGGACGGTGAAGAGGGCTTATGAGCAGCCCGCGTAGAGGACTTGGGGAAGGTATGGTTGGGGAAAGTGGGATTACGGCATCAGGTATGACGAGGAATAGCATGATCGAGCCATATGGCTTTCCTTAGAATGGGAACGGAAATGAAAATCTCTTTCACTTGTCAAGCCATTGGGGCGGAGTCTCTAAGCCATAAGTGACACTGGTTGTATGCTTGTCTGATTACTAGGAGCAGCTACTACTAGGCCTTACCTCTTGACCTGCTCCTCCCACTGTACCCCAATCCACTCCTCAGTATATCCCACCTCGCCCTCCTTGACACCCCTCGGCACACAGTCCTTGCCACATACCTGCAGCACAATCGTCCCCCACTCCATACCCTCCAGCCCCAACTCCTCCGCCTCTAGTTCCGTAATCGCATTCGGCATAAGCTGCAGCTCGAACACCCGCTCAGCGCCGCAGTTCGCACACCTCGGCACCCGTCCTTTGCTCGCCACTTTTCCCTCCCCGTGTCCATCTAGCACTTTTCCCACCGCATCGTCCCTCGAGTACAGCAGCGGCTGTCCCGCAAACTCGTAGCGCAGCACTTGCTCCGGATTTTGCGCGACGCGGTCAGCGAACTTCTGAAAGGCGCGGTCCATGGAGGACTCGAAGATCTCCTTGGTGTCCGGATCTTTGTCCTTCGACGAGGAGCCAGACGGCTCATCGATGTCCATGTCTACTCTCGTCTGCGCTGGGATGGCGGTCGAGGGGGCGTCCAGAGTCTCATAGTCTGCGTCGAGGTGATAGCGAGGATAGGCCGGCAGGAAGGAGGAGGTTTCTGGCCATAGCTCTGCTGGGCCAAGGGCTTGTGGAGGAGTCGTTTGGGGTTCGGCGTTTATGCGTGCCTTTTCGGCAAACGTCTGAGACAGAGATGCGGTGGCATCTTGGGCGGGCTCTGGGCGTTGGGCTGGCTTTGCGGCCAATGAAGCTGAGGAGGCGAAAGGGTTGGAGGAGAAGGGATTGACATTGCTGCTTGCCGAAGCAGAAGAGCTGGCGAACGGATTGAGGGGTGATGAGCCGGAGGCAGGCTTTGCTCCAAATATCGACGACCCGAGATCCTGCTTCGGCTGCTGCGGCGATGATGACTGAATAGGCTTTTCTGAAGTCGGGGCTTGCGCAGGTAGAGGGGGTAGTTTACTCGCTCTTGTGGCCCTTATCCCACGTACACTGCCCTCTTTGCGCCTGCATGCTTTCCTACGGCAACCCCACAGATACAGTCGTCGCTCGTGTCCAGGAAAGCGTTCGGGCAGATCGCCGTTCAACTCGAGAAGGAGGGTCAACAGACCATTACATGCCTTGCATTTGGCAAGTTGACCTGGTGGAGGCGTTGTGCTATCAAGCCATGCCTTCGCCAAAGGTCAGAACATCGTGAATTTGTTGTGGTTCGAGACGGCGCAAACTCACCGGCTGTCCACCAAGATGGCTGATGGTGTCGTCCGTGGCATCCTTAGAAGCGTAGCCTAGCAGAACATTTGTCTCTGTGTAGTCTTCCTCTCCGTCTGAGGAATCGCTGTCATACGGCGCCATCTTGTGCGTTTATGTAGAGGTTATGGTCTGGGCGTATCCACCATGAATTATTCTTCCTTATCGATAAAAATTTGGAAGGGTCCCGCCCCCGCATGCCTGGCGGCATGTCGCCCACGACAGAAACAGTGGAGAAACATGGTATCATGGTTAAGACCTCATACAAATGCACCAGACTGCGAGACAAAATAATTCTATTCGCTTTTGCATGTTTGACAAGATTATTGTAGGCATTTTGATGCTTCGAAAGTCTTACGAATTGCTACCCGCATTGCGTTGTGATTGTACAAAGAAATTCGTTTCTCACGACATGCCATGAATGATAGACCGCTCGCGATAATGACCAATGTCTTGTCTGCAGTGATTATGGATACTGGATAACTAGCATTGAATAATAACACCCGTGGCAGTAAAATTAATGCCATCTAGCCTATATGTTTTGGTATCAGGCAAAGAGTCGCAGTGCTACCAGTGGAGAATGGCCGATCGTTCATGGCAGACCAGATCCTTTACCGAGATCGGAGATTTGGGGTTCTGGAGGCGTCGGGAACCAAAGCCGATGACAGCGCGGGCAGCGGCGGGAGAAAAAAAAGAATGGGCGGGCGATGGACCGCGTCGAACGTTGCAGCTCCGTCATCGACTCACTCGCAAACTCCATAGCTTCATCTCATCCCACACCTCTCCGCCCTTTCTTTAATTCTCCACTTCCCCAGACTCTATAACATGGCCGTTTGCATCATCTTTGTGCGGTAGCGGACCACCCATCCATCAAACGACAGCTGCGGCTGTCTCTGCCGACCATCATGTCCGGCCTCTCGTCCCCGGATTCTCCGACAGGCGGTGGCCATTCACACTCGCCCGACGGCCAGCGACATGACCGGATGCACTTCAATCGCGATGCTCAAGATCCTGTAGAGACATCGTTGAGCCAGAAGATGCTGTCTGCTGTGACTGGCAGTATCCTGACCTCTTTACTCGGTATGTGTCGCGTCTCCTGGCCATTTATTCCGCGTTTCACTGACCAGTCCGTGTTGTATAGTCACTCCATTGGATGTTGTTCGAGTCCGCTTGCAATCGCAGTCAAGTCCGTCCCCCTCTATTTCATCTTCTTCCACCGATTTTGTCAAACTTCCCCCGAACATTGGTATATCCACCTGTTGTCGAGAGGTGTTTTGGGTACAGAATCAAGGTCAATTCTGCGTTGCTACACCATCAAATGCGTCTGTTGTGGAAGAGTCGCTCATTTCTGGTTGTGCGGCAGAGGAATCCCAACGGCGAACATTCAATTCTACGCTCGACGGACTGCGAAAGATTGCACGCAATGAAGGCATCTTCACACTTTGGCGAGGCTTGAGCCCGACCCTGCTCATGGCTGTTCCGGGCAATGTCATCTACTTCGCCGGCTACGACTGGTTGAGGCAGAACAAGTACAGCCCTATGAAGAACAGAGTGAGCGATGCCTACGCCCCTTTGGTCGCCGGATCAGCAGCAAGAGTTATGGCTGCGATCGTTGTCAGTCCAATCGAAATGCTAAGGACGAGA
This sequence comes from Myriangium duriaei CBS 260.36, assembly GCA_010093895.1. NCBI lineage: Eukaryota > Fungi > Ascomycota > Dothideomycetes > Myriangiales > Myriangiaceae > Myriangium > Myriangium duriaei. The sequence goes on from ML996083.1 coordinate 1,637,706, forward strand.
ATGCAAGCCAGTCACCCTTCCACCACAGGAGCAGTCATGAAGGAAACAATCGCAGGGCTCAAGGATATGGTCGGCGTTAACGGCTATCGATCGCTTTGGCGCGGACTGACCTTGACACTATGGCGTGACGTACCTTTCTCAGCATTCTATTGGTGGGGCTACGAATACGGCAGAGAAGCTCTGCACGACAGGCGCGAACGCACATCTGGAAAGGCCTCGCTTGGGATATCTGCACGATCGCGCGACCAGCACCTTGACCATAAGACTGTGCTGATTGACAGCTTCATCGCGGGAGCAGCCTCTGGGGCCATCTCTGCATTTGTCACAACACCTTTCGACGTTGGCAAAACGAGACAACAGATAGCACGACATGCTCAGGAAGGCGGGAGCAGCAGTTTAAACACAGCGCACGGATCAATACCAGCAGTGCGGCCTGAAGACAGGTCGATGCCCAAATTCTTGTGGCATATTTTTAAGACCGAAGGCACCGCTGGGCTCTTCAAGGGATGGGCCGCGAGATGCTTAAAGGTGGCGCCTGCTTGTGCCATCATGATCTCCTCGTATGAATTGGGTAAGAAAATGGCGGGTGGAATCAATGAAAAGAGAGAAAATGCGGCGTGATGCCGATTCGTTACCCGACTTGTTTTATACTTTAAGATACCTCTTCACTCGGGCAACACTATATGCATAGCGATTGGCGTTAAAAGCATATCTCTGACAATAGAATTGTACTTATATCTTTGGTTGTTGCTGATACTCGTGCTTGCCTGCCGGCGGAATGGACGCAGGTTGTTTGCGCTCTAGTGGGCGACCCTCGTTTTCACATGTGTTGTGCGGGGTAATACTCGAGCAGCTCCCTCGGCTTCATGTTACAATTTGGCACTCTTGCTGGCGGGCATGAAGCGGCACAGTCGTTCTTTGGATCGAGCATGTAAAAGATTCCACCTACATTCTCTCATCTGTAACAAAATTCAGGCCACGAGCGTGCAGAGATGTCGAAGCGATCTGTTCTTATCACTGGCTGCTCTCGTGGAGGCCTCGGCGATGCTCTTGCCCAGGAGTCCCACCGACATGGACTGCGGGTAATAGCCACCGCCCGCAATCTGTCCAAGGTTGCCCATCTTTCGGATCTTGGGATAGAAGTGGTCCAGCTCGACGTTCTCTCTGACTCCTCGATTGCTTCTGCTGTGACTCGCGTGGAGCAGCTGCTGGATAATGCCGGATTGGACATCCTCTTGAACAATGCTGGGGGAAACTATGCAATGCCTGTCGTGGACGGAAACATTTCTGAAGCCAAGGCTCTGTTCGATCTCAACTTCTGGTCCTACATCACCGTGACCCAGGCTTTTATCCCTCTGCTTCGAGCTACAGCTGCTGGTACGGCTCTGATAGTCAATCAGACCTCGATCGCGGCAGCCATGTCAACACCATGGTGGGGCTACTATAATGCATCAAAAGCTGCAGCCGCACTCATGACCGACACTCTGCGTTTGGAAATGCAGCCCTTCAACATTCGAGTCTGCGAGCTCAGAACTGGAAATGTCAAGAGCGGCTTCTTCAACAATCAGAACGCAGGCAACAAACCCAAGTTGCCTGAACACTCCATCTACAGTCCAGCTAGTGACCATGTGGAGCAGTACCTCACTGGAGACTACTTGAAGGCTGATGGCATGGCGAGTGAGCCTTGGGCGAGGGCAGTTGTCGCCCAGATAACGGCCTCCAATCCTCCTTATCGAATCTGGGAAGGCACCCATTGGTGGGTCGGACGAATCGTTTGTCAGTATTTTCCGACCTGGCTGGTGAACATGGTGTTCAGCCAGAAGTCAGGGGTGAACAAAGTCGTCCAGATCATTCGTGCAGAAGGGAAGACAAAATGAGGAATTGAAGCCAGGCGAGTAAGGTCATATCTAGGACTGTTCGTTAACCTTGTGTTCAGTTTGATTCTCCACTGTACATATGTAAGTACCAGAAGAATTCCATGACATTTCTCCCTTTACCTTTTAGACCCCTTCGCCTGGCAACCGGTCGGACGCGGTTGGGCTGCGCAATTAGAACTTCCGTGTCGCGCAGATCACAAAATCAAGGATCTTGAGGGCAGTGTGTTTCAGTCACACGAAGGTTGAGCGTCACCCTACTTGTTATTCGGGCCAGCAGAGTTAGAACAAGGCGTACGAGTAGAACAAGCTCGGCGAAGCGCCAGCGTGGGTGGTGGACAAGCTTGGCAAGCACGGCCACAGCGGGCTAAAGTGCCCGTAGCATGTTGGACCCCGGAAGTGGGAAAAGGTGAAAATGTGGGGACATACCCCCACGTCTTTAGGGACTGTGGGGTGAATTCTGCGACATGACGGCACTTCACCGCTTGTGTAACCTGAGGAATCCGATAACGGATCAAAGGGGACAAATGAAGGCACAATGGAAATCGGTGCGAAGCTGCCTGAAAAGAAGGCGCATATCTGTATTTATTGGGAGATCTCGCGTGCGAAGTCGTGTCTGAAACCTGAAATATCTCGCTAATTGATTGCATCTTTGCCCCCACGAGACGACAAACTCCTCGGACGAATCATTCGTCTCCAAACATAGCGCAGGCAGCCCACCAATTCAGACGATCAAGATGTCTCTATGAGGACTATCAGAAGCGTCTAAACTCTCTTCTGCTCTGCTCTTCCGCGCTACAAGAAGCCCTTCCACGAACGCCCCCACTACGCCAACCTCACCTCGATGATCGCCATCCATCTATGATTCAGTATCACAAACAGTTCTTATCCTGTCCCTCACATCGAGCTCGTCAATCGTGCCAAGGTCGGAAACAGTCCAGTCATATCCGGTCCATATAGTCTGCCATAACTCACATGGCTATCCCAGGCTCTCTTAGAGATGACAGGCTCTTCTCACCATCGTGCTGCGATCAAAGAGCTTGAGATGAAATGAGATGAGAGTGAGGGTGTATACACTGTGAGTGGAGCCTTAAGAGTCGGAAGTTCACGCTACATGACCTCGAGAGGGATGCCGTGTTAACGCGTCACTGGTACCGAGAGCCGATCTTCGACAGGAGCAAGGAAATCAAGGACATCGAGTCACAGCTCGTAAAGTCCAGTGAAGTCATTGACCAACTACTCTGAGATGTTCATGTCGTCGTTGATTCTAGGTCTGCGGATTCGAGGATCGCGTATCGTCGCCCTGACCTTATTGCCGGCTGGCTGCCAGCTCGCACCTTGGTTCATTGCGCTGACCGTTGTCTGGTTCGCGTCTGCGGCATAGCTACGAGTCTGATGAAAAGAATCTTATTGCAGCTCTATCCTCTATAAAGTCCTTTGTCTCGAGTGCTAACTTATGCCTTCCATGTCTCTGATCCCTTGTACGAAAAGTTTGCCAATCTCAACATTCCCCTCGCGGCATGGATCTAGAAGCTCCTCGAGTTGCTTCGAGAGAGCACGATGCACGGCGCGAATGTTTCCTGCAGGAAGGTGCTAAGTATCAGCCGACGTAAATGGCTCAGGACACAATTGTAGTTCTCGTCTCTGGTCTTGAATTTGTTGAGATCCGAATGTTTGAGACTCAACCCGATATTCACCGCGCGAGCATACGTTGCAGACTTTTTCTCAACTACCTACCGAGCATCAGTCTGTGCACAACTACGCACTGGTGTCGTGTGAACTCACCATACAACCAACTTGGAAAGGACCCATGCTGAAGCCTGTCTTCCGCATCTCGTAAAAATTAACAACTCGCACATTGTCGTCAACCGCGTTTTCGAAATCGATGTGTAGATCGTGCAGGCTCTCTCGCTCATGGCTGACTTCAGCCACCATAGTCGAGCTCGATCCGAAAGGTCGTAATAGATAAGTGAGAGCCTGACCTAAGATAGAGAATTGCAGACTTGCGCCTAAGTGAGGTGTGCCTAGAAAAACTATTGCCTTGGTACGGTCCAAGATATCAGCATATCTGGCGTCAATTCGGGCACTGACAAGAGCCTTATATTGTTAGCTACCCCAACTGTGCAGAAGCATCATGCTGTAAAAGGCACTGTACGTACTTGCTTGATGACAAGGCCGCCATAGCTATGCCCAACAAAGATTAGATGTCGCGCCTGCTCCTAACCTCATAGATCAGTCTCTCTTCTCTCTAACACAATTCTGATACACGAACCTCGGGAGTTCTGCGGAGTTCTGTCTGGACATGGACGAGCATATTTTCTCCGAAGACGCGCAGTCGTGCCCTGACCGATTCTCGCTTGAAATGCGAATCGTAATTATACAAGTAGATTCGGATGTCATTGCGCAGGTATCCAGGGATATCTTCGGGCAAGAAGTCTCGAACCCAGCATGTGCTGTTCAATGGTCCCCACGTTGTTTCGGGATTTGAACCGAGACCATGGACGAATACGATGCTGAAATAGACTTGTTAGTTACTGCCTCTACTCTCTGACACAGGAGGATGTGCAACCTACTCAAGTCCATGATCACGTACGGGCGAGCTGGAACTGTCCACCCTCACAAACCCCGAGCCTCCCTGAGAAGGATGCCGAACAGTGAAATTGAGTGCGCCATAGACCAGATTGAGAACGAAAAAGGCAAGCAGGACCCATATTTTCTTGAATGACATAGCGTAAAAAGCCCACTGCATAACGACACTAGGGGAGGGACGGCGCTGAACAAATTCACTGACAAGCACGAGTCAGCTCCTGCTTGCTCCGCCTGTGTAGTAGGTTCAAGACAAACGGATGTCGAGGAAAGTATATCAGGGGGAAGATCGTGTTGGTCGACTAAGAGCAGACTATGCAGCACCAAATTTTAAGCTGAAATGAAGAGCAACGCCTGGGAAAGCACGACCTAGCATGAATGACACCAAGCCTCGACTTCTCGAAGGCTAGTTTCATCCAAGACCACGGACCAAGTGGCTGTGGCAAATCTTACCTACTCAGCCCAGGCACAGCCAAACGCACCGGAGCGAGCAACCGATTGCGATTGGATAGTCGTGCCCAAATCATCTAGTGCATCCCTGTAGCCTCCCAGGAGGAAGTGGGTGCGCCACCGGCGGGACAGGCTGCTCTGCGTTAAATCGCGCACAACACTCTGGGAAGTGGTCCAATGATGAGCAGTAGTGCTCGTGAAGTTCATCAAGAGAGCCTACGGCAGGAAGCACTTGTTAGCGTCATGGCGGTCGCGGAGTGGCTGTGTAGGAACTGGGAAGTTGAAGAGAGAATAGGAAGCGCAGATGATATTGACGAGGCCAAGACTAAGGGAGTACAGCCTTACAGCATGCTTAGATTGATTGGGCAGAGGCATGAGCCGGACGTGGTAGGCTCGGCCGAGGGCTGGGGATTCAACCATCTCGGTGCACGATTTCAATGTGCCGCTTTGAACACGTCATTACTGAGAATCTGTCGTTCCCAGTTGCGGTCTGCTATACTCGTTGCTTACGAACCAGTTCGTGATCCGAGTTCGTGGTTTTCTTGTGCAGGACTGGCTTGGCTGTTTTAAGGTTCAAAGGGAGGGCGGCGTTGTTCTGCTCAGCCGCTCTGTACCCCATCCTAAGGGCGTGACCAACGAGCTCGGGAGTACGGATCGTGCTTGATTCCGGTTAAAAAAAAGTGGTCCGAGCCGACATCCGAACGTCTCAGCATGGTCGACCACAGGACCGAGTGCTACATCCTGGGATACATTATCAATTTTCCTGTTGAACCCTTGTACAACATGCTAAGCCACATAATCAAGACGACAAGCATGTTCATGTTGTCTCGATACCACATCAGGGTCCACTACATTCCATTAACCAATTTAGGGAGACTTTGCGAAGCATCAAGTCACACAAGTTCTTGCTCCGATCGATCATGGAAAAGGAAAAGCTCCGCCACAGGCTAGGGGCCACCGTCTGTCTATGCTGTCAGAATTGAAACATGCGCAAGCTCTGCACATCTCCTCCGGCAAGCAGAGCGATGCAGGACCAACATGTCAAATTTAGCGTGCTACACGAAAATGGAATGATGGTCATGTGACGAGGGTAAGGTATATGCTCCTCAGCTACAAATAAGCATCGTTTACATATCGAAGTCGAGCGTTGAAGACAACTGCGGCAGGTTCTCTCGACGCACCCCGCACATTGATTGTTTGGGGGCGCAGGTTTCGCGGAGTGCTTCGAGGAACAACACGTGAAGTTTCCCCTCTCAAGCCCCACAGCTTGTGCGACCTCAACGGCAGTCCGAGACGATGATTGGGAACACAGTCATGCATTATGACGAGACCAAGGCGAATCAGGTTCCCCGACTTACCAAGTTCACGCGTTCGCCTTCGCGGTCCGCGGTACGCGTGACCTGAAAGGACACGCCACGTCAACCCACAAGAAGAAGTCAAGCCTTGGACTGTAGACCTGTATTCCGGTCTGTGTTTGCTTAGCTTGCTCGTCAGATGTCCAGCAAATCATGCTGGAAGCTGGAGCCAATATCGGAAGTCAGTAGTCGGTCAGTCGTGACTTGGATCTCTGTTTTAACGCTCCGGGTAGCGCTGCGCTTCCGTACACTCCACACCCAGATTCCCCACGAGGCTGGTCTCTCATGTCACTCAGCGATCTTGAATATTCTGTTCTCATCCGTTCCTTCGCTTTTGAATAGTTTTGGTATCCACTTGTCATTCTGATTCTCCGATGGGCTCGAAAACCAACGTGGTGGCAACTGCCACTTCTCAGAATGAGCATCCCTTTTGCGAACAGCCAATTCAGATAAATGGTCTTTCTTGCAACGAATTAGCTGCCTGTCATGGAATCCCAAACACTGCAGCAGGTTGGGATAAATGCTTTGAGCAAGACCTCGAAGCGAAGATCCTTGACTCTCTTTACCCATACTTGCAATACGTCGCCCGAAAGGACTCCGCGCACATTGACCCGCTCCACAAACAACTCGTCAAGGACCGGACGATTGTCGTATCTGAAAATCCAAAACTTCATCTAGTATGGCACTATTCCATCATCTATATCAAACCCATACCTTCGTACCTCTTCAATGGCGACATCTGGACCGAGCGTTTGCCGCCGCCGCCAACGCAGTCCCCAGATACCCGACCACGATACGACAAATATCGAGCTGCTCTCGGCTTCCTTCGCTCGTACGGCTTGCTCATCAGGCATGAATCAGATCTGCTCGCCGCTCAGCGAGCGGACCTTTTACCCAAAACAATCTCCTTCAAGCAATTCCAGGCCTTTATTCAACCCTTCCGCACCCTTCCCGACGATGCAGTCTCTCATCGCTATCACTATGGCCAGATCCGCCTCACGCGCCTAAACTGGACTGTCCGAATTCTCCACCTTATCCAGATCCTTTATCCTGCCTACACTGGACCGAAAGTTCCATGGCATTATCAAGAGCACTTCTGGCAGACATCGCAGTACATCGAAGCCTTCGCCACTCCCTTGATCTTTGTCTTCGCTGCACTGACGCTGATCCTCTCTTCGATGCAAGTCGGACTCGCAGCGATTGGCACCACGACTGACAACGCGTTCGTCCACGCCAGCTGGGGGTTCGCTCTCGTGACGATTGTGTTTGCTGCTAGCCCTATTGTCGGGACCCTTATCGGGTGTCTTGTGGTGCTTGTGTGTCAGTGGCAGTTTGCTGTAAGGATGAAATGGAGGGAGAAGAGGCGGATAAGAGATGTGGAGCAGGCAGAGAAAGGGTAGTCCAAATAACCGAAATTGCTCAACAAGTGAAGGTGATAGCCTATGTCTGTCTGTACCGAGACCATGACGAAATGAAGGAGCCATGTCCTCGGGACATTTTAGGGAACAAAGGGTGCTATATCTAAAAACTACTTACTTGTTGTCATCAACTACATGCAGTATATACCAAGCACCTGATTGATAACACATGCGAATTGAGAGCATGTAAAGATGTCATCGTGCTGAACTCCTTGTACTGCTCGTAAAACGATGCTACATACCGAAATTCACATCTCAGTAGATTCTTGTCTCCAAGTGCTTCAATAGATAAATCGCGTGTACCGATAGCAATATGCGATGGTCTTTCGATAGCGATGTAGACTGAACAGTGTACGCTACCAGGGCACATTTCGCGCAGCATTGCCGCTATCCTGCCCATTCCTCTGATTTTCCACACAAACATGCTGCCAGCTGGAAATGAAGGTCTACTGCACTAACAGATTACATATCACGTACTTCCGTTGCTGTCCGTACCCGTTACTCTCCTTTCATGGTATCGAGAAGACCCAATTGCTCGTGAAAATAGCAGTGCCGGTGCTCGGAGCATGTAGAAGATCAAGAAACTCGCAAGTGGTCATGGCCGTGGTGCGTCGTGGAAGTTTGTGGTACTGCAAAGACTCGCAAGTGAATGAGTCAGATTTCGTTGGTGCATAATCTGTAGAACAGAGAATCTTGCTATGTGAGATTTTTGTTGGAAAAATGTCATGGCTATACCTGTCCTGTATATATAGCCCGAACGACAGTCCGACAGAAAAACCCCAAGCTACTAACGCCTTCACTGCCACTTCAACTTCCATTCTACATGCGTCCCATTCTACAAGTAGCTCACTTCTCTCCTACCTTGACCTCCGTATCATTGGCGTCCGCTCCCACGTTTCAAAACTTTACCCGGGCCTCTCATGATCATAAGATATGTAGCATCATTTGCCCAACGTCCAGGCTGTACGGTAATTGAGATAAACCCGAAACTGGAATAGTGCAAGACGAAAACGCACTAAACACTGACAATTACGTCCATACCCAAAACACCTGTAGAAGTATTCGAATAATGCTTTCAATCATTATATATTGTCTATCCGTTCGCCAAGAGGGTTGCTCCTTGACGTTCCCCGCATTCTCCGCTCCCCCATCCGAGCTGCATCCTTCTGTGGGGAGTGCTGGACCTGAGCAACTCAGCCGCATGTCTCTCATGCTTCATTTTATCTGAACAGTCAGCGCTGTCGCCATATCCCGCGGCTCCGATGCCATTAGCAATCACGTCGACCGTGTTTGAGTCTTGAGTTGGTCCGACCTAATGCATTCCGCTCCCGAAGTGGAGGTTCCGTTGCGGCGTTTCCTTTCTTAGTCTGCTCCGCAACCTTCGGGTTGCCGAGTTGACTTTTTATCGTCCACGGGTGTTCGAGGCACCGAAAGTCTCCTTATTTGATGCGATAAACATCAACGAGATGGCTCGACTGATAGCACTGCCCCCATGACGAGGGGACGAGCTGACACGTATATATACAAGCCTGCAGCCAAAACTGATGTAGTTTCTCGTAGGATTGTCTGGGCCGGTCTATCTTGCCTTTCACGTGTTTCACTTTCTTCCAGGGTCTCGCATTCCGTGTTTCCCCTCGAGATTGTCGCTCACCTCCAAATATCGTTACCCCACCTTGAATTCTTTATTCTCAAATATCTCACAGTCTCGAAAATGACTACTACCACCGTTACGAGCCGCGATCAACGGCGCAGGTCCTCCACTTCATGGATGAAGCTTCCGAAACTAGCTTTGCGAGGCGCGAAGCGTAGCGCGGGCGGCGTACTGGACGACAAGCTTGAAAACGCCACCCCGTGCAAGCTACTCGAACTTCCAAGTGAGCTCTTAATTAATGTTCTGTCTAACCTGGACCTCGACGACCTCTTCGCGCTACGTAGAACCAACAGGGCTCTCAATGAGATAATCACCACCTCTGGTTCCGATGTCGCCAGATATTGGGCTAGCTATAAACTTGAACAAATACCTCGGTTGTTGGGTCAGGTCCCAATCGACGGCCAACATTGGCAACATGTCCTTCGACAAACCAGACGCTGGAATAACGCCAGTAACTCGGCAGAGGTCATCAAGACCTACATACAATACAAGACCTTGCTGTATGTCATGCCACGATTGTACTGGTCAGCCTCAATTTTGCTAATTTTCATAGCTACCACAATGCGCAGCGTAACATACGATTTGCTCCCGTCGCTAAAAGAATCCGAGAACGGATGACTCCTTCGCTTTTTCTCATTTCGGCCTACCTGTCCCATATCAAAGCGCTGATACTGGATCTTGCCAGTAGCGACGATTTGTCCGTGGAATGTCAAGCACATGTCGATGCGCACACCATAGCGATGCTGGAAGGCATACCAGTGTGTGATCTTAGAACCCTGCACTACATGTGGCTGTTCTTACTATGGCTACTCAATACCCTGATTTCCCGGCCAACCTATGCCGGTACTATCGAGCGGACTGTCCGTGGGTGGACTGCCGACCCTCTCGATCGCTGCTCACTGGCCCGGATACTTGTGTTTGGCAATCTTCCGGCGATCAAGAAACTTTTGCAGCTTCGGGATTATAACGAACGCCGCAAATGGGCGCTGAATTTTCTCAAGTCGCTCGAGCCGGAGGGGACGGTCAAATGGGCCGAGCACTGGGCTAAGCTCGATGTTGGTTTGAATGACGCCCCAACGGCAGCTCAAGCAAGGAAAGGGATCAGAATGGATATCCATATGCATTGTCTCTGGACCCAGGGTGCGCAGCTCGTCTTCGAAAAAGCTGGCGACGAGTATGCTCTCGAGGAGGATGAGAAAAAGCCAAGCGCCAATAACACGGTCAGACTTCTGGCTGATCTGGCTGGCTACGATCTCTTCCACGCGACCGTGCCACCGGATTATGACGATGAGAGCAGCAGGCAATCATCACTGAGAGAAGTCGATTTGGAAAGGTCACGGACGCTAAGTGTAGATGCAACGAGCGTAGCAGAGTGATTTGGTAGGATCTTGTGCCGCCAACTTGCAGCCGCTGTTAAAATCGATCAATGCTTGCAATTCGAATATATTCTTCTGGCTGTGATGTAAAAAACCACTATGACGGAACAAAATCTCCAACCAGAGAATTGTCCAAGGGTGTCACGTGATCCTTTTTCCCCGAGTTCGCGGGATCTTTCCGCGCTCGAGACGCGCCCCGCGACGCGACACCACTTCCGTGCGCTTTCGACAACCACATTATGAGTTAACGAATAATATTTCCTTGCCAACCCGACCTCTGGAGAGTGAGTTGCTGGCGATTTCTGCGCGCCATGGCTGGCCCCAAGCGGCATCGGGCGGATCACGATGTCGACGGAGCCGACCTGGATGTTCCGCTGTCCCAGCGCCGCACCCCGACCGTGAGCATATTCGCCAGATGTGTATTCGCTATATAGCGCTGACAGTGTACAGAACAAACGATCCCGCACTGTACTAGCGCAAGAGAATGGAGGTTCAGTCGTGTCAGATGAGGACTCCGACCGGGAGAGTGCTCCGGATACACCGTGGGCTAATGGCCATCACGACGAGGAAGCCGACAAGGACGAGGAGAACGAGGCCGAGGATACTATCATGCAGCAGATGCGCCAATCTGCAAATTTCAAGAAATGGCTCGCAGTCGACAAGGTCAATCAAGGCGCCGATCACGGTATCATCGAAGAGATCTATTGCCAGAACTTCATGTGCCATGCGAAGCTCAGGATCGTTCTCGGACCCCTGATAAATTTCATCATTGGTCATAATGGCAGTGGTAAAAGTGCTGTTCTGACCGCGCTTACCATCACTTTGGGTGTCAAGGCTACAGCTACAAATCGTGCTGCCAGCTTGAAAAAGTTCATCAGAGAAGGACAAGACAGTGCCATGTCAAGCGTAAAGATCAAGAATCAAGGCGAGCTTGCGTACCAACACGAAATTTACGGCGACTCTGTCATTGTCGAGAGGCATTTCAATACTGCAGGCGCCAGCCAATTTAAGCTCAAGAATGCGAATGGTCGAGTTATTTCCACCAAACGCGCTGACCTTGAGGATCTCTTGGACTACTTTGGACTTCAACTCGATAACCCACTGAATGTGCTGTCACAAGATAGTGCCAGGCAATTTCTTAGTAGCTCCACTCCCACCGACAAGTACAAGTTCTTTCTTAAAGGAACACAACTGGAACAACTCGATCGCGAATATAGACTTCTTGCCGACCGTATCGATGAATCGGAGGCCCAGATTGACAATCGGAAGGACGACATGAGCGGGCTCAAGCAACGTATGACGGCAGCAGAGCAGAAAAAGAAGGATATGGACAGGGCAGGAACTGTCCAGGAGAAAATTGAGCATTTCACGTGGATGCACGCATGGGCTCAAGTCGAAGATAAGGAGCGTGAGCTGGACCAAGCCTCTGAAGACAATATCAACGCAATAGAGCACCTGGAGCGCAGAAAGATAGAGGCACAAGCCAAATCAGAGGCCTATGCCGCCAAGAATCAGAATGTAGAGGCTACTAGTGAGATTCGAGCGGATCTCGATTCAGAGCTACAGCAGGTCACGGAAAAGTATGAGAGGGTGAAGGAAGAATTTGACAAAAACAAGGAGTCTTTAAGCGAAAACTCAACCCAGCTTCGCCACATCAAAACGGACCTGAATTCGGATAGAGCAGAGATAATCAAATTGAAGGCCGAAATCAAGGAGGAGCAGAAGCGCATAGAGTCAGCCAGCGGCCCAGCTCAAGCACAGAAACTCGAGGAGCTTCGCGAAGCTGAGGCTGATGCCGAGGAGAAGAAGAATGAGATGAGCACTACCGACAAACAACCCCTGGAGCGGGACAAGGATGAAACCGAGCATGTTGCCAAAACGGCAAGGGAAGCGCTCGTGCCTGCACAAAGAGTTGTAGATGCCGCAGAAACTCAACTCTCCTCATTGCAAAGAAGTAGGCCCGACCAGATGAAGGGCTTCCTACCCGCTATGGCCAATCTGCTAAAAGCCATTCAAAACGAGCCAAAGTTTCGGGAGAAACCGGTTGGTCCGCTTGGGCTTCACGTCAAACTTTTGAAACCTGAGTGGAGCTCCATCGTCGAATCGACGTTCGGTGGTGTCTTGGATGCATTCGTCGTCACCAATACCCACGATCAAGCAATTCTGAGAGGACTGCAGCAGAGGTGCAATTGTCCTGGAGATATATATATTGGCGATGCACGGCCTATTGATATTTCCAGGAATTCTGCAGATGAAGCTCAGGACACGTTGTTGAGCATCCTTCAGATTGACCACGATTTGATTCGCAACCAGTTCATCATCAACCAGGCAGCAGAACAGACAGTACTTATCAAAGATCGCCAAAAGGCTCATGACTACATGTATGCCAGCCCGAAACCCAGGAACACCAAGGCTGTGCTCTGCATGCATGATCACATTCGCGGAGAAGGCCACAGATACTCGTACACGGCCAACGGCCAACGCATGGACAGAGTTCGTCCGTGGACTAAGAACCCACGCATGAGGACGGATATCGATGCTCAGATCAACAACCAGAGAGAAATCGTCAACGATGCCAAGCGAAGACTAGAGCGCGAACAGCAAATCGTCCAAAAGTATGAGCAAAACCACAGGAAGGCTCTCGAAGCTTTGAAACGGTTCAATCAGCATCAACGAAGTCTGAAAATTGCTCATCAGACTGCCGAAGACCGTCTACAGGACATTAGGACGGAGTTGGAAAGTTTCACAATTGATGACGGGAAGTTGACTACGTTGCAAGGGACGCTGGCCGATGCAGAAGAGACCGAGCGCATTAATTCTAATCAGTACACGGATGCCATCGAAGTCAAAGATCGAATTAACGAAGTACAGAGAGAAGTCAAGCAGAGACTCGATGCAGCAACGCGTGAGGTTGATGAGGTGAAGGCGAGGCTGAAGAAGCTTGAAGCATCTAGGGTGAAACACGACCAGGCTCGGACGCTCGCACTGCGGGAAAAGAACGAGGCCATTGGTCTCAAAGAGAAGGCTGAGGAAGCCAAGACATTGGCCGAGAACAAAAAAGCACGGCTCGAGACAGAGCTCGAAAGCTACAACGAACAAGCTTTAGAAATTCACTCTCGCATACCGGTGGAAGAAGGCCTAGACGCGGACAGAATCCAGACACGTATAGATGCGTTGACACTAGAGCGGCGCCGGGCGGAAGAGCGCATTGGTGGGACTCGCGAGGAAATTGTCCAGCAGTACTTCACAGCAAAGCGCGAATGGCGCGAAGCCGAGGCTGCGTTGCTGTCATCGGAAAGTCTCACGAACAAGCTCAAGAAGGCCTACTTCCGCCGTCATGAACAGTGGATCGCGTTCCGACGCCACATCATGGCCAAGGCGAAGATCATGTTCGTGCTGCTGCTCAACGAGCGAGGGTTCAAGGGTCGGCTCGAATCGGATCATGAGAATAGAGAACTCGATATCAAGGTCGAGCCTGACTCGACGCTTCAAAGTGACAGGGGTCGTCAGGCGAAGACGCTTTCTGGAGGAGAAAAGTCGTTTTCGACGATTTGTCTGTTGCTGTCTATCTGGGAGGCGATGGGTTCGCCGATCAGATGTCTCGATGAATTGTGAGTAACCTCTTTGCTGCGTCAATCCGACAAGACTGACAAGAGATAGCGATGTCTACATGGACAACGTCAATCGTGACTCGAGCATGCGAATGATGGTGGGTGCGCCGATATAACGAAGACTGAACACTCGCTGATCGACGTGAAACAGATCCAAGCTGCTCGCCGTGCAGTAGGAAAGCAGTACATCCTCATCACTCCGCAGGCTATGGGTAATGTACCGATTGACCACGACGTCAAGGTCATCAAGTAAGTCTTGTTACAACAACTACTCATAGTCGATCCGGCAACTGACGATGAACCAGGATGAGCGACCCAGAACGTGGCCAGACCGCCCTACCCTTCTAATTTTGATACCCATCCTTTTAGCATGCATGCATGCCGCATCAGCAGCGCAAGTTATGTACATAGAAATACAACAGCATCGATACCCTTTCGTCCTTCCCATCACTCTCACCGTGCAGCAGCCTCAGCATCCTCCCTCCGCTCCAACACCTTATCCACAATCCCAAACTCCAACGCCTCCTGCGCACCCATAAAGTAATCCCTCTCCATCAACCGCTCAATCTCCTCCAGACTATGCGGCTTGGTCAAATGCTCCCGGTAGATCTCATTGAGCTGCCCGCGTATCCGCAATATCTCCTTGGCATGTATCGCAATGTCCGACGCCTGCCCACTGTAACCCCCAGAGACCTGATGCACCATGATCCTGCTATGCCGCAGACAAAACCTCTGCCCCTTTGCCCCGCCACATAGAAGCAGACTTCCCATACTCGCCGCTTGGCCCACGCAGATCGTCGTCACCGGCGCTCTTATGTAACACATGGTATCGTAGATCGCCAACCCCGCCGTGACACTGCCGCCGGGGCTGTTGATGTACAAGCTGATAGGCTTGTGCGGGGCGTCGGCTTCGAGGAAGAGCAGCTGGGCCACGATCGAGGCGGATAGCACGTCGTTGACTTCGCCGTTGAGGCAGATGATGCGCTCTTTGAGCAGGCGCGAGAAGATGTCGTAGGTGTGCCAGCCGCCGCCGACGGTCTCGGTCACGAAGGGCATGGGGAGGTTGGAGGAGGGCGATTGGGTGGGGTGCGGCTGCTGGGGGGTGGTGGAGGTCGTGAGAGTCGGGTTGGCGGTGGAAGGGAGGGTGAAGGCGCGGGTGTGGCGGGGGAGGGAGCGCGTGAGGGCGCGGAGGGGGAGGCGGGGTGGCATTGTTGCGAGTGTGAAGGTGGATGAGGGCAAGAAGGTGGATGCTTTCTTGCGGATGGAGGAGCTCGAGGTTTGACGTCTGGCGTTTGCCGCTTGGGGAGCTTTGGGAATCGTGCCAAGGCCGACATCGACACCGGGGACTGTGGGGCGGATAGCTCGTTAAAACATTCGTTAAATGTCTCTAGAATTGTCGAACAGTTGCGCTTCATCAAGAAATAAGCCAAGACCGCATTTGTCCTTGGAATTTTCGTTGCTACAAGTACCGCGTAGTGCTCAGTAGAATTCAAGGAAAGATATTTTGTTTTCGCAAACCGGTCTGGACCGGGGATGCTGGCATATCATCAATTGCAGGCTAGTCCTTTTCGAGGTGCCACGAGACATGGATGCACGCTTTAAGCCGCAAGATGTAATTGCGCAGAAGCAACCAAATGCAGCTCGAGCGTTCAAGGACCCGATGCTTGCTGCGTATCCAGATCTCCTCCAAGATAACCCAGGTGAAGGCTAATGTGGCGCATGCAATCTAGTGGCAAGCGTCGCGATCGTGGCAGGCATCCTTAACATCTGCTAGCCATGAGGGCGGTCTACTGATGGTACAATTTAGTTCTAAGATCGTCACGTCTGCAGGAACCAAGGAGGTAGACTGGATCTCCGTCTCATTGAATGCACATATTCTTATCATGATTAAACATTTGAGCATTTCTACGCAATCAACAAGACTATGATATTTGCTCAACCTTCCGGAGGAGGAGCAGAGCTGAACGTAACGGGAACAAGGTCCAGCCTGACCTGTTCGCCGTAATTCTGATCTCCAAGCTCTAACTCAGACATTCCTGGCGTGACCTGGAAGATGCTCTGCTGCATCGACGTGCATGTGAGTGTGTTGTCGGCATTCTGTTGGCAGATGAGAAGCTCCCAGGGCACATTGACCGTAGCGCTCGCCGATTGGATGCTGGGGAAGAAGTAGACGTTGTGCAAATTGGCCTGTCCACCGACCATTCCTACAAGGCCGCCATCGGAAGTGGAAAAGGAGCAGTCGGAGTTGAATTTAAATGCCTGAGCGTTTTGGCGGTTGGCGCTGAGTTCAACTGAATTTCCGGAGCCAAATGCAGGTTGCAGTTGAGCAAAGTAGCCGTCGATGCCGGAATCACCGGAATTCGCGGCTTGAATGACATACTGGCCTGTTATAGTCGCGCAGGGACCCGAGGGCGTGGAGCTGGTAGTGGTGGTGGTGGTCGTCGTTGTCGTAGTCGTAGTCGTAGTGGTGGTTGTTGTTGTGGTAGTGGTGGTTGTAGTCGTTGTGGTAGTGGTGGTAGTAGTACTAGGAGTAGTGGTGGTCGAAATCGAGCAGGTCGGTCCAGAAAGATCTGTTGCGCAAGCGTTTGCCTGACAACAGTTATCCCTCAAGACTTGACCGCCGATGGTCACGGCGACAATGGGACCACAAGGTTGCTAACTTTGTTAGCATACGAGTCATTCGAAAGGTATTAGAAAGCATCGCTCACCCCTGCAGCAGCACAAGTGCTAGCCGTTGTAGTGGTGGTAGTAGTTGTCTGGCATGCATTTAGTATACTATAAATGGACCAAAGCAGAGTACACTTACAGGCGTAGTCGTTGTGGTTGTAGTAGGAGTTGTAGTAGGAGTTGTAGTAGGAGTTGTAGTAGGAGTTGTAGTAGGAGTTGTAGTAGGAGTTGTAGTAGGAGTTGTCGTGGTCGTGGTCGTGGTCGTTGTTGGACTAGTCGTGGTCATGGTCGAACAAGTGGGCCCGGCAAGATCTGTAGCGCAAGCATTTGGCTGACAGCAGTTGTCGTACAGGATCTGACCACCAATAGTTACTGCTACGATAGGACCGCAGGAAGCCTGTTATAGTTAGCTTGAGCTCGATCTTGAATGCTTGAACTTTATTGCTCAGTTGCAATTCAGATTATCACTTACTCCTGCAGCTGCACATGTAGAAGTTGTAGTAGCGAGAGTAGTCTGAAACATAATTAGCAAAGGCCATGAATGTTGTGGAGGATCAGTTGACACTT
This sequence comes from Myriangium duriaei CBS 260.36, assembly GCA_010093895.1. Lineage (NCBI taxonomy): Eukaryota > Fungi > Ascomycota > Dothideomycetes > Myriangiales > Myriangiaceae > Myriangium > Myriangium duriaei. Next base: position 1,655,261 of record ML996083.1, read on the forward strand.
ACAGGTGTTGTAGTGGGCGCCGTTGTGGTAGGAATGGTCGTTGTGGTCGTGGTAGTGGTAGTAGTGGTAGTGGTAGTGGTAGTTGGAGTTGTAGTTGTGGTCGTAGTAGTCGTTGTAGTAGGCGTAGTAGTGGTAGTGGTGGGTACTGAAGTAGTTGTAGTGGTGGGTGTTGTGGTGGTTGTGGTGGTCGTAGTAGGCTTAGTAGTGGTAGTGGTAGATGGCTTGATCGTAGTTGTTGTAGTTGTAGGTTTCGTAGTGGTCGTAGTTGTAGTCGTACACTTGGTAGTGGTTTGGGTTGTAGTCGTAGGCTTGGGCGTAGTTGTGGTTGTGGTTGTCGTAGTTTTAGTCGTAGGCTTAGTGGTAGTTGTGCATGAAGTTGTCTTTGTCGTGGCCGTCTTGGTGGAAGTGCAACTGGTTGTGGTTGTGGTTGTGGTTGATTTGCAAGGAGCAGGTTTCTCGAAGCAGGCCTTGAGATTCCAGTAAAAAGCATTCGAGTGTGCTGGCCGATAGCCGGCGCCCACGACGGTGGTGCTGAAGAGATGGCATTGGTTCTTGCCCTTGTCGTAGGCAAAGGACACGCAGTCCTGCGTTACCCAGCATTGGTTGTGGCAGTGAGCATAAGAACCAGTCGAGGACTGGAACTTGGAGATGCAACCACGGTCAGCATCTGTTCCCTCATCGCCACAGTGTACACCCTGGGGGGGTGGGCGGCATGGCGTCGGCGAAGGTGCACAAGAGGTGACTGCTCGAGTCACCAAGCCAGCATTAGCCGTGGCTAGGAGGGCAACGGAGAAAGTCCAGAACTGCATGACTGATTTCTTGGACACAATGAAAAGGTTTACTGGAGAGTTGGCTTTGGGAAGGGCCGGTATGGCATATATAGATACCATCCACCATCCTGGCTGGGGAAGAAGGGCGAACTGCTGGTACAAGGCGCTAGACAGGACGAGCCATGACCACGCAAACTCTATCAGTGTAGTACGCCGAAATGTGAAGTGATCGCACCCACAGAGTAGCCTGGTCTGCGCTTACCTGGTGCGCCACAATTCTTGGAAGCAATGGCCTAGGACTGCGTTGACGTTAAAAGTAGGGTTTACGTTCAGGCATTTGCAAGCTCTGAGCCTATCAATGTGCTTGAGTGCTCGCGATGGGTGTCCTATATGCCACTCGACAGTGTTGCGAGCTCGCCGTTGTCACGAACGACGGGGTTCGGGCGATGGGGGAGGGCGCCCCTGTCGAGCACAATCGCGTACATGAGGATCGCCCGTGAAGCCATCGATCCAGGCGGAGTGCACTGACAGCTGTGGGCACTAATGGAATGGCTAATGCAGGGATGGTAATGGGCAGGCAGATGTCTTGGATTTTTTCTGGTTGAGATGATGGTTGTTTGGCCGAATTGGGTCAATGTCTAGATCTGGTTGTGGCAAGGGCCATAGTCTCACCTCCTTTCGCTTGCGAATTTGGCAATCGCTAAGGAGCAGCAGTGCAGAACTTGTCCGGTCTACGCAGCATTCCTCCGTTGATGCTGTCTCTACCTGCGAACCCTGAACAAGTTGCGGGGGGGGAAACGCTGCCGTTGTCTGTAGGGGGCATGGCTCGCAAGCCTGGGTCTCGATTGAGCATCTGTGGATCCAACCCAGGATTCCGGGAACAATTCATGGTCTTTTCTGTCCGCTCGGTGAGTTTTTCCGGGAAAACGGTGGCGCATGATAGTGAGACATTTGAGCGGAGGACGCGAGTGACGCGCATCGCAGCGCGACGACCCGAGGGGCCCGGCCCGGCGTCCCCGGCGTGGAACTTTTGACTTCTCCACACTCAGGCAACCCATTGTTGCTCTCAATGTTGGCGCGGCACAGCATCAGGCAGCCGTATCAAGTAGGTATTTCAAGCCAAGGTAAGCGCAGTCACAACAACCGCTATCAAGACGATCACGGCAAGTCTTTTTTCTTTCGTCAATATGCGTTCACGAGCCTTCTTTCCAATCCGTGTCCTAGTCGGCATAAATGTGCTGACACTGGGACACTGCGCCGCTGATGGATTCGCATGGGACTCGGTGGGTCTTGCCTGAAGGCTATTCTCGTCTGGACGTGAACTGACAATACTGGAGCTCGAAACTCAGAAGCAATTGAGCTTCCAGCCTTGCTACCATGGATTTCAATGCTCTCGCCTCGATCTACCCCTCGATTGGTCGACTCCGGACTCGTCCGATCGCATCTCCTTGGCGGTGATCAAGCTGCCTGCGCGAGTCACTGCTACTGATGCCCGATATGGCGGTTCCATTATCGTAAATCCAGGTATGTGTCTCGCTCCGCCTGAAGCGCCAGCCTAAGTAGCATCAATAGGCGGGCCGGGTGGTTCGGGAGTGCGACATGTATTGTCCAATGGCCGCTCCATTCAGCAGACAGTCGATGCAGACGGTGAGCTAAGAGATGGCCAGGATGCGGCGTCTACGGGCCGCTACTTTGACATTGTGTCCTTCGACCCTCGAGGGGTAGCGAATACATCTCCGGCAATGGACTGTTTCCCCTCCAACTATGCCAATGCTGTATGGGAAGCTCAGATGCTTGGTGATGGTATAATGGGAAGTTCCGACGTCGCTTTCGATAACAACTGGGCACGCATGCAAGCTCTAGGTAAAGCTTGCAGCTGGTCCAAGTCACCAATCATTCCGCACATGCATACCGCTGCAGTCTGTAACGACATGCGGGAGCTAATCGTTCGACTCGAAGCAGAGCGCTCTGATCAAGGGCCGGAGACTAGCGTTCAGCGCCATCATCACCAATCTCAACAGCCCTTGACCGTCGTATCGAAGGCTAAGATGCAGTACTGGGGTCAGTCTTACGGCACTCTGCTTGGTATGACATTTGCGACAATGTTTCCGGACCATATTGACCGCATGGTTCTGGATGGCGTTGTCGATGGTCAAGATTACTATGCTGGGGACTGGGCTCGCTGGCTGGTCGACGCTGACGCCGTCATGCAATCATTCTTCGAGTACTGTTCCTCACGTGGCCCGGAAAAATGTGCATTTTACCGTGGATCTAAGTGGCAAGATATAGCTTCCAGCCTCCGAGATCTTCTTGATACAATCAGAACAGACCCTGTGGTTGTCGAACCTTTAAACTCAAGCGGACCTGATATCATCACTCATGGCGATGTCATGCGCCTCATCCGAGTATCGACTTACTATCCGGAAGAAAAATTTGACCAGATGGCAACTCTTCTGAACGACGTTGACGTACGCAACGGCTCGCTATTCTCTCGCCACAAGTCCGACATGGATAACTTGTGTGTCGCCGAGGGCGATCAATTCAACGTCACCTGGCCATGTCCTCGAGATTTCGAAGATCATGCAAGGCTAGGAGTTCTCTGCACCGATGGACCAGATTTCAGCAACGTCACTAAAGCAGACTTCAAAGAAAAAGCCTATGCTCTTACGGCGCTGACCAAGTGGTTTGCGCCAACTGCGGCTCTGATGGCCATGGCCTGTCCTTCCTGGAACGCTCGTGGTGTCGGCAAATTCCAAGGTCTGTCGATGTGCACTCAAGTAGCTGTTGGACCATGTTACTCATGAATAGTAGGGCACATCGGGGGCAATACCTCTCACCCAATCTTGCTTGTCTCACCTACCCTCGATCCTGCCACACCGCTAAGACAGTAAGATATCCTTCCCCATTTCAAATACCTGAATCACGACTAATCTCTTCTAGTGCACACTTGACCTCCAGAGTATTCCCCGGCTCCGTGGTGCTGGAGCAAAATTCCATCGGAGTAAGTAAGGTCACTAGAAGACAAGGCAGATGGTCGCTAACCGATTCTAGCATTGCTCGACGAGCGTTGCATCTGATTGCACTGTTTCCAAAATTCGCGAGTATTTTCAGACCGGCAAACTTCCTGAAAGAGGCACGATTTGCCCTCCGAACGATAAGAGCTTCATGGCTCGGAGGATTTCAGGGACATGACGAAGATGGGACTTGTGGAGACAGTCGTTTGTTATTGTATGGTCGAGAGCTATATCACAGATAGAAAGGCTTCTGCGGTTAAGTCGCCTTTTTGAGATCGTTCGCAGATACGCAGACTGCATCTGCAGGTTCTCGAAATGGAGATTCTAAGCACCGCATTTGCTTCAGGCCTGTATTGCGCACTCAAATGATATTTCTCCCAAACTGCCCATGAGATATTCCCACCCAGCCACATACACCCATGGCAACTCACACTCGAATTGAGAGCCTGATTGACTTCCAGAAGCAGACGTGGGCTTACAGATGCACCAACCGTGCCTCTTTATATGCCACTTTTGATCATGTAGCGCCTACGCAGTGTAGCCATAATCGTCTTCTCCATCGCCTTCGTCGATACCATCACATTCCTCGTCGTCATCGTCGGCGCTCTCTTCATGATCATCATCCCCATTCCCTGTGTCAGGTAGGAGACGGTAGCGACGGTGTGTGGTGACTTCGACCGGCATGATCTCAAATCTGCTTTTGTTGTGCACTTCGGGTCTCTGATATATCGCCCTTCGGACGTATAGGGCAGCGTCGGGGAATTTCTGGCAGAACCCGAGGTCAGGATCGATGGCATCCACTCGGCGCTTGCTAGGCTCCCAGACGAACTTCCCTTGATTCATGATCGGCGCGTAGGTCTGTCGTTTGGACAAACGCCAGCGACGCAGCATTGAAAGCAGCTGTTCGTCCTTGTATGCTGACCTGGGGATATCGAGATGCCTTCCACTCTTGAACCAGTCTCCGGAATCGTCGAAAGGATACATGAACATGAGTTTTGGGAAAAGCTTCAGCAATTCCTGAAAGGTGTCGTAAGTTCCATTACGCCTAGGGATCTCGCTGGTGGGGAAAACGAGATGCTTGATGTCAGACTTGACCACCATTGTACTGGTTGGAAGTAGGTTTCGTTTCAAACATTCATTGGGCTCATCAAGAAGGGCACTTGCAGTTCTGCTGTCGATGTATAGTGCATCACACTCCACATCCATGGATCGCCTGAAGACAAGTTGGTAGAGCCCGATGTCGCAGTCTGGAAATGGTCGAAGCACTTCCAGGTTCTGCTTACCGGCCCATTCCAGAGCTATATCTCGGGCCTCACGATTAGCAGAAGCAAGCGGTACTCGGTAGTCAATGGTGTCAAGCAGATCATGGCGAAACTCCACAATGATGTTGTCGCTCCCATCGTCCTTGTAGTCGGCGTCAGTTGGTGAGCAGTGGTTCAACTGCCAGCACATAGGCCTGTAGTAGAACAAGGATGGCTTGAGTGTGGGGAGCGCAAGTTGCCATATCTCTCTCCGGAGCTCATATGGGAGACGAGAGAAATCCTTGAGGGTCCTGGTCGTGTTTGTGTTTGACGGCGATGTGGCCATGGTAAGTGACACAGTCGGGGAGACTGTGAGTGCAGGAAATGAAGTTCAGAGGTTATGCTAGGAGAAGGGGATATCTTAAATAGATAAGGGGAGCTTGCTAGTGAAACCAAGAAAACCTACAGGTGAACGCAAAGGGACGTATGTATGAAGGCTGAGCAAGCGTCAAGTGAAAGGAGGAGGGGTCGTGAGTGAGGGAAAGCAGTGTTGCAGGTGAGAGACGAGGAAATTTGCTTGAAAAGGAATTGTGGGAAGTTTTAAGTGAACGAAGGAGGAAGTGCAGGTGAAATATATGACTCTCTGACATCGGACACTTCAATATGGTACAAGGTATGGCAATAGCCGGACAAATTTGAGAAGGCAAACGATAGAGTGACGCGGTGACTTCTTTATGCCGTTCTTTGCTCACAACGAAGTGGAGGCGGCGAGATGAATTGCGCTGAGGCTAGCAACTCTCGTGCGGAGGGTGCACGATTGGTGCGCAAGGGTCGTAATGGGTCGTCGTGCCGTCAACGTACTGGCTCTTTTTGTTTACATCTTGTACGAGTGGGTATGTAACTGTTCGAAAGTGTCTAGAGAGAAAAGTGAAAACCTCTCGGCCCTCGAGGTTTTGTGGGGGCGGGGCTGGCTGAAAAAAGGTGGATGGCGAACGACGAAGTAGATAAATCCTTCAATAAGCTCAACCATGTCCATCGATGCAGATGCGTCCGAAGAGGGTATTAACGGCACTGGTCTGACCGCAGACATATTTTCTAAGCGTCTCCCGGACGACTGCGTCGAGTTCACGATCCTGATCATCGACTCCCACATCAAGGCTGTTACCGACCTCCGCCAGTCACTCAAGGCAATCCAGGATGCAGCACGAGATCTCACCAAGAAGCACCTCAAAGATTACATTTGGCAGCGTGACTCGTTCAGCATTTCCTTCTCTCAAGCTGCTAAGCCTTCTGCTCGGGGCCTGTCGCCACTGACCTGGACTCTAAGCGGAACAACAAATTTCGGCGACTCAATCAGTGATGAATGGCTTATCGTATGGCTCTTGCGAACACTCAGTGCTCAGTTCCCATCAGCCTGGATCAGGGTCGAAGACACCGATGGGGAGTTCCTACTCGTAGAAGCAGCCAACAAATTACCCAAATGGCTGAATCCCGAAATAGCGGACCATCGGGTGTGGATGAACGATGGGAAGCTGAAGATCATACCACTTCCATCTGAGGAGGGAACACAATCATCCAACCTCTCGCTGGAACAAGCAGTAGACTACTTATCCAAGTCATCCTCACAGCTCCTTCACGACCAAGGAGTCGAAGACGAAGCCTTCTTCCGCCTCCGCAACTATCCCTCTGCCATCAACACCTCCCTCCACCGCACCCTGACCAGAATCCCTCGCCGATTAGCCCACATCCTCCACTCCCTGCCAGCGCACATCTCCCCCGCAGTAGAATCCTTCTACCTCCGCGATCCCATCAGCCTCAAGCCCCTTGCCACAAAAGACACCGGCACCCTCCTCTTCCCACCCGAAGACTTCGTCACCGTCAGCACGCGCTTCACCCGCGTCGGCTACGCCCAGCTCCGCAGCCAAGACTTCTCCCCACCGCCCTCCTGGACGGCCGTCATCCCGCACATGGACGACCCAAAAATCGCCACGGGCATGAAGCTCACTTGCGGCTTCGAGATGCTGCTCCGCGACGCTGCGACTGCGGACAAGCGGTGTGTAAGAGAGGTGCAGTTGCTCCTTGCCGATCTGGACTCTGGGGATGACACGCTCCCTACCGATGCGGACATTGCATCATGGGATAAGACGCAGGACGACGAGAAGTGGCTGGACATCGACTATGCGGATCTGGAGCGGGAACTCCGCGGGTCTGGCGACAGAGGATCCGACCAGGCCAAGGCAGAGGGAGAGGGAGGCGGCTTCGGGGACGCCGCCGCCCAAGCCAACCTCCGTAAATTAGTAGAGCGGTTCGAGACGTTCATGGCGGACGAGAAAGCTGGGCCGGAAGGCGTGGAGGATTCAGACTATGCTTCTTCGTCTGCGTCGGACTCGGACGACGAGGGCGAAGATGAAGCTGTTGGCGATAACAAGAGGGAAGCGGAAACGGAAGCAGATAAGGATTTCGCCTCATCGATGCGGGAAGTGCACAATCTCTCCGCCACGGACGCAGAACATCAGGACCTCTCGGCCGCGGCACGCGAGCTAGCGCTGGAGATGGAAGACGAAGACGAGGGGCTGCGCGATGAGGATGACGAGGCGAAGGAGGTGATGCGCATGGCGGAGGAGATGCTGGCAAAGCGGAGGGCGGCAAGGGCCGAGGGCAAGGACGAGGGGAAGGGCAAAGGAAAGCAGCCAGAGGTGCAAGTAGGGGCTATGCAGCTGTCGGAGCTCTCAGCGCGGGCGCAGTCGGCTACTCAGCGGCGCTTTATTGCTGGGAAAGGCATGGGAGCTTTTCCCTCCCGTACGAGTGGGGCAGGGATGCATGCTGGACTCGGGGATGAGGATGATGATGAGGAGTTGCTCGAAGGGGAGTATGAGCTGTCGTCTGATGAGGATGAAGGAGAGAATGATGTCGACCTTGACTTGCTGAAGAATGTACTGGCGAGTTTCGGGGGTGAACATGGAATGAGTGGGCCTGCAGGAAACGTCTTGGCGCAGTTCGGGGTGAAGATGCCTAGGGATGAAGCGGGGGGTAAATGAAGCAAGCTCACAGGGAGGCATGACGTCGGCCTGATGTTGGGTCAAACAATGAGATACCTTTACAATATTGTACTTGAACACCACAATACATCTGTCGTCATCGTGCAATAGAAAGCCATAACGCATTCGGTAAATAGAATTTTGTAACTCTTCAAACTCTTCTTCTAAGTGATCCGTCAATGGCAAGACCCATCGAACTTTGGACAATAATTTCTATAGTCGCAGAGGGTGGCGACATTGCAATTAGCGCACTGGCCGTTGTCAAACACATACTCAAACTGGAAACCTTTAATCGGGTTTTCGTCAGTTCCACCACATTGCGGCGTGTCATGATGCCCGTCGGAATGTGACAAGGAGATGGATCCGTCATTGGCGGTATACACCAGGTCCGCGCCATCGTTGGTCACCTCGAGCGAATTGCCATTCCCACAGTCCATAGTCCATTTGCTGTCGCTGGACGCGCCAGTCTTGCCGGAACCGGTATCGCATGTCAACACTCCGTTATCCCAGAGCTGGACTTTCATACCGTCGCCGCCAAAGGCGCAGTTCATCTCGTAGATGTGAGCTGTGATGCAGCGGGTTGAGGGGCTCGATGGTGGTGTCGTAGGCTTGGGCGTGCAGTTGGATAGAGTGGTGCAATCTTGTTGGTTGGGACCGATTTGAGTACACACCTGGCAGGTGTCGGTATTTGTTGACGCAGGGAAGCCAGTCGTCTGGCCCAGGGTTGAACCAGGCATGGTAGTGTATGCGCAACTGTTGGCCGGGGTCACGATTGTAGCCACGCTCTCCGCAAATGTTGATCCGGAGCAGACGCAGTACGCTGTGTTGATGCCCTCACCAGGATTCTGATCGCGGTGAGAGCATGAAATGAAGTTCGTGTTGGGAGCATGAGTTGTTGAACTCGGCGGCGCAGTCGTGCTGGGGCGGTTAGGCATACTCGTGACCGTGATATCCCTGAAAATTGCTTGCGCATATGCTTTGGCTTGCAAGTACTCGAGCAAGTTACCACCGTTGTCGACATGGCGATTCCGGTACCAGCCTCCACTGAGTCCATCAGCTATTGATGCTGGCTGATTGGAGAACTTGTGGACTGTAGTAGTAGTCCCTGTTCCTTTGCAAGCAAGAATCCCGACGCATGATGTTGTGCAAGAAGGAACTGCTGTGGTGGCTGTGGTAGAACAAACGACTTCACAATCGGACACGGTTGTCTTCGTAGCGCAGTCGCCATGATTTGGGGGGCCTCCACCGGGACCACTACTACCTCCACCACCACCCGGACCACCGCTTCCTGGGGGACAAAAGAGACCGAGACAGAAGTTTGGAGGCTTGCATCCAGGTCCGATGCAAGGGAGGCCGAAATGAGGTGGACGGATGTTAGGGTCGCAATTCTCCGTGCATGGCTTAGGGCAAAAAGGTCCTTTACACACTGGATCGGGGAAATCCCTGATGATTACGATGGGGACAGGGTGATCGGTTTGCCGGACTGGTGATGGGCTGTATGTCCATGTGAAACCTGGCCCAATTGAGTTCGAGCTTTCGGTGATAGTGATCGGTGGGGGAATGATGCTACGGGTTACAGTGACCTGAGTCGAAGTGTCCGTCAAAGTCCAATTGAAATCATAGTAGGTTATTACTGTTATCAAGATTACCGGAATCGGGATGACGGTGGTCTTAGTGGTGGTGGTATAGCTCGTGATCCCGTTTGATGTAGTGGGGAAGGTCTCTTCGAATGTCTCTGTGGCGGGAGGAGGAGTGATGGTCGAAGTCGAGGAAAGTGTCTGCGGAGGTAGAACCACTGTACATGGGGGGAAACAGGAAACGGTCGGTACAGGAGACTGCCAAATCTTGGGATCAAAGACGACTGGTCCAGAACCTGCATCACAGGGTCCGGACTGGCAACCAGTGCCACAATATGCTTCAGAAGAACCGCAGTAACCTGACGAGCTGCAGCAGGAACCTTGCGGCCAGTCACCACAGACGATGCCTTTCGCCGCGCTGCAGGTACCGTCTGTTGTCGTATTCTTAGCATTGTGGTCGCAATTACCATTCTGACAGCCTGCACCACAAAATGCTGGTCCAGTACCGCAATAGCCACTTGAGCTGCAGCAGCCTCCCGCAGGGAATCCTTGACATGTGTTGTGGTTATGAGCCGCACCACAAGTACCGTCCTTTGTTGGACAGCCACTCTGACACCCCTGACGTAGTTAGCTTTTGCGAAGATCAAAGAAGATTCTGTACGTACATCTCCACAATGCGCTGTAGTGTTCCCACAGAATCCGGAAGAGGAGCAGCATGACCCCAATGCCCAGTCACCACAGTAAGAGTCAGAGAAGCCAGAGCCACAAGTGCCATCCGTGGTCTCCCCTCCCACTTTGCAATCGCCGCTTTGGCATCCATTGCCGCAATGAGCGTCATCAGACCCGCAGAAACCTGAGGACGAGCAACAGTTGCCCTGAGGCCAATTGCCACAGACTTTGCCCCCGTTTGCATGGCCACAGGTTCCGTCAGTCGTGTTTGAGGGGGCGTCGCCACTATGAGCAAGTCAGCTGCAGGGATCTACACTGACCAGGTGGCGGGAGATGAGGTTTACCTTCCTATACCCGAGTAGAAGTCAATAGACCAATACATGACACCACCAAAGCAACGACTGTCAGCCCAGGCTCTCTTTAATTTGTGGGTCTCAGCATCATCATAGCCAATCCATTGATCGTCCCAAGTGATCTGTTTCATCATAGCTTGCGGTAGCAAAGTTGGCTTGATTCCCTTTTCCTGAATTACTTGTTCAATCTCACGCAGAGACAGAACGCCAATAGAGTTAGTGCACCTTCCGGGGGCTGACGGGCCTGCAAATGGACAATCTAGCGTATTGCAGCTCGGGTTCGCCAGTTTATAGCCTCTGCCATAGTAAGCAAGTCCAAAATTGATCTTGGCGGGATCCAACTTGTCGAACCACAAAGGAAGGGTATCATTGGCAATCTCGCGAATATCAGCTTGGCCACGGACAGTTGGGGTCAGCGTCTTCACGTCAGAGTCCCTGCGACTTGTCAGTACTATCTTTGATGAGTCGTTCATCTTCGCAACGTACCACGAGCCATGAAGATCATAAGCCATGAAACCAAAGAAGTCGACAGAGGATTGCATGTCAATGGCGTTGAACCATCGGAGATACCAGTAATCCTGACCTCAAATGTTAGCATTGAATTCATTCGCTTTCAATTCGTGCGGAAACCCTCACTGGTGCCAATGTCAAGCTGATACCATATGTGCTGCCGTAGGCGTGTCTCATCTCTTTAACCAACGACACCAGGTTTTCTGTATCAGCCCGTTGGCCGCCTCTTTCAGGGGTACCAGGATATTCCCAATCTGTTCATCGTTACTACGTGTTCCCGGTTGAATTTCATGACAGCGGTTCCCTCACCCAGATCAACACCTTGGAAGCCGTACAGCGCCATGAAGTCTCCAAGCGATTTGATAAAAGCAGCTCGAGTTTCCGGAAACGCGGTCATGTTACTCCATGCGGTATGGGTGCTTTCTTTGGCATCCGAAAAATCGAAGCCGCCAATTGCTATCCAGGTCTTGAGGTTATTCTTCTTATTCAGGGCAGTGAACTCGCGGTAGAGGTCAACATGCATTGGATTCCCGGGGACGATAGCAAAGGTCTTGGGATCAAACTGTAGCCGGATCAGTCCGAGAATCGTCGGTATGAGGGACGCTACTTGCTCGACACTTACCTTTGCAAAAGCAAAATTGAGGTGAGTCAATCCGGTAGTGTCAATCTGGCTGGGAGTGATCTTGTTGCAAGCACGATCGATCAGATTGTTCGCTTGGTAATAAGCGACGGTACGGCCATTCGTAGAGCCGCCTCCACAAGAGGGTGCCCCGTAGATCTGGCAAGAGCCGAAGCCCTTCTGGCAATTACTGTTTCCACGCTCGTCCGCACCACAATGTGCCTCGTCAGTCTGGAGAGATCAGTAAAGAGCCCTCAGCTTCTTTTATGCTCGGCTCAACCTACACCACACCAGCCGTACAAGCTGCAGCAAGTGTTCATGCCACACTTGATGGTGCCGCCAAGATCACTGTACTGCCCGCACATAGCAAGTGCATCGCAGTTGGAAGTGCAATTACCCTTTCCGCAATAGGTCGGCCCTGAACGTGTCAGATCATCTAAGTTTTACAGGATCATAGCTTGCAACATTTACTTACCAAAACCACATTTTCCATTGGTACCGCAACAGCTCTTATCTGGACACTCTTGCCCAGGACCACAAAGCAGCGCGCCACGTTTCTCGAACGTGCCGTTGGAATGTGTGGAGAGATCCTGAGAAGCGGCTTCGATATACTGAAGTGACAACTGCCCTATCGGCACGGGAGGCGCGACCTGGGGATTCTGGTGTGTAGGAGGCCGAGGAACGGTGGCTTCATCCCGCTTGTGGCGCTCACGCTCAGCGGCGGCGACGCTAATGATACATAGCAAAAGAGAAAGAAGTGACAATACGGAAAAGAACTTCCCGTGGCGTGCAGAATGAAGGGACGCCATCTTCGCAGCTTGCAAAGCTGAGGATGCTACCCATTGTGAGCCATATCGCTTACCTATATAACGGCATGGCGGACTTCAACAAGCAGTCAGCAGACGCCTGAGCTCATTCGGAATTAGCTCAGGCCTTCCGGCTCAGGTTCTTGCACGGATCATTTCCGCGAGATGCTCACGACTTAGGGTCAAGTGCATGACTGTCTTGTTGCAGGTACAAGCAAGCATCGAGGCTGTTGGAATCGTGGCCCCCACCGGCATCGAGCAGACCAGAGGTTGACAAGTATTTCCCGCGCATTAGACTTTTGATAGAAGGCCTAATGTTGCATTGCAAAATTCCCGGATATGACCGAGAAAATTCTTCGCTTCCCAAGGTTCTGACACTTCAGCATAGTCCAAAGCTTCATATAGGACCAACATCGACAACACAGGACGTGCGAAGTCCGAATAGTGGGTAAGAAGCGAGTCAGCTAAAGGTTATAATCGGGTTATGGGCAAAGAAAAGGGCGTGGCCAAGTAAAATGGCGCCGCCCACGCCTTGGCGTCAGCCCCCCATGTGCCAACATGCAGCCCTGCGAAGCTTCGGAGATTTTTCTTGGGCAGCTTTGCTTCCGTAGACTACCGGTTTCACGGGCTGAAAAGATTGCCATCCTTCTCCAACTACAACAACTTGATCCAAATCTTGGGGTCCATAACGTCGGAGTCGCCGTCGACGCATGCTCGACGACCGGTAAGTCGAATTCTACTAGTCATTAGGCTGTCTGCCTAATGCTCTATCTTTTTCCGTTTTCCCACTCGTGCTTATTGTCCATACACCGCTGTGCGGACATCTCTTCACAATACTCCGGCCTGAACGTTGAGCTCGAGAGCAAGTTCAGACAAGGTGAAAGCCGACGGCCGTGCGACAAGTTATGGCCAACGCTAGGCAAAGTATGGCGCAGGAAGAACGTAAGTTTGCATGTTGGTTCCTCGATCGCGACGGCGTATATTCCGCACCTGCAATACTAAACATCTGCCATGTCTTGACTACCAGTTCGAGGCAGCTTCGTCACGGAGTCCAGACAAGATGCTGTCTTTCCACGCTGTCATTGTGCTGTGCGGTCTGACTCTTCTCAGTCCTTACTTCGCGTCTCCCGTTCTGTCACACACCATCAAGAAGCGTGCTGTCACTCCCCCAACCCGTTCGCTCGAAGATGTGTTCACTGTCAAAACCCATGGCGATGGCGACTGCACCGCTCGCCTGCCTGAACTACGTACTTGGCTCACCGAAAGCGCTGACTTGGTCGCCACTGCTCTCAATGCCATCGATGACTACAACACCAACTTGAATGTCCGCAAATCCATGGCAACCTACTTAGGTACAAGATATGCAGCTACTGGTACTGGACCGCAGAACCAAGGACAGGTGAATGCAGTCAAGAGTGTGTCATATCAAACAACAGATTATCGCGTCGACAACGGCTAACAATTTTCTTAAGCTTACCTGACGAGGGTACTCAATTTCCTGAACACGGGAGCTTTGGGTGGCGGCAATTCGCCCGCCAAACTATTCTGTGACAGCTCCTGGCTGCACTTTCAGGACCCGGCTACCGATTGGGCTTACACTCCCGACTCTGGCTACGTCAAGTACGATTTCGACCAGGATGGGCAATTGGAACCCGCCACCATCAACGAAGTGCCCGCACTGGCAAGCGAACTCACAACCGAAACTCAGGTTGACGGGACTGTAATCACAAGGTTTCCTTATTGGGCCCCTGACATCCTCGAGTACGTCTACGAGCAGGACTGGGGCGCAAGTATCAACCATGATTACTGCTCGGTGCTCAACGAAGACGGCGATTTGGCACATAACGCTGGCACGGACACTAACACGCTTCCAAATACCATGTTGATGTGCCCTGTTGCATTCACACGAGGCAGTGCCACCCTCGGCTCTGTCGCTGCAGTCGCAGGCACCACTCCGTTGGGTACCGTTCAATCCCGCAGCCTCACCTTATTTCACGAATTGTTTCATCTTACTATTGGCAACAAGAACACCTTTGATTGGTGCAGTAAGCCCATGCCTTCTCAATTTCACCTAGACATACGCTGACGGCACATAGACAGTGTAGCCGAGTGCATGGGAGCTTCTGCAAGCGTAGCTGCAGAACAGACCAAAGCGCGACGCAGTCCAGAATGCTTTGCCTACTTCGCTTTGGATATGTGGTACCTGAGGAATCGTCAAATTTCGTTCGCTGATGGTACCGCTGCAACGCCAGCCTAGCCTTGACCAACTGGCATGATGTGGTTGGTGCATTTGCGCTCACAGAAAGAGTTGTAGAAAGTCTTTTCCAAGTGACCCGCCTAGGGCAAAGGACGTCAATAGCGTCCAAATTACTGCCTAGCCACATGGTTCTACACAAAAAGAAATAGCTTTAGATAGCAGAGTACTTACCGTTTTGGACAATTGCATCCGAAGCTCCAGTCTATCTTATTGCGTATTTCCTTCCACGAGAACGAACTCACAATGCACCTCGCCCACCATTTGACCACCAGCCTCTGCAACATCCTGTTCCCATCTTTGCAGCATTGTTTCCTTTGACACCACACCAGGCCCACGTACAGGCCAAGCATTAGACGACTTGTAAGATTTCTCTGACGCACTGCTGTTCCAATACTGCAGCAACAGCACCCTTTGAGATGTTTCCGATGCAATAGTACCGACTCCGTCGTCCTGCAAAACCGTCCCCTTGTTCGGATGGCCCCGATACGGCGAAGATGAGCTTCCAGAAAAGCCTCCGCCAGACTTTTTGATCAGGCCACGTATCCGCTCGTCACTTGCGTGCTGTTGGACCTGGACTTCCGTGATAGCAGTATATCCCTCTAGATGCGTGTCAAATGGTGCGTTATCAAAATCCACCAGATAAGAGACCAGTGGAACGGTGCAGCGTTTTTGGAGCGAAGACTCCCAGAGCCGGTACTCTTCACTTCCCCTGAATGCACTCCATTCTTCAAGGGTATGCCAGCTCGAGATCATTAGTGTGTGCGATGGACGTTCAACTATGCGACCCCAATGGCTCAGAAAGTGTCCTGGTGCGCTGAGGAATGGTTGCATCAGCTTTTCCCAAGGAGAACAATCCGAGGGGTCGGTTCCAGTGTCGTCCAGTGGGCCGGCTCCATTGACGGGCTCGAACTCGAGAAATGTGGCGATCTGTTTCGGGGTAGCATCAGTAGTTGCTTCGGTCGTCGGAGTTTCTGCCACCATCTTCTGGAAATTTCGATGTATAGGAAAGAGAAAGTAGGAAGATTGAAAGCTGATATTGCTGGAATTAAAGTCATAAGCCGCGCTTAACCCGACGATGCCGTGATTAAGGCAGGAGGTTGCTATACAGCATTCTCCAGTCACCTCGAAGTCGCATGATAGAAAATTAGATAAACACGTATGGACTTATTGCTTCGAACGAATACGAATTAGCATCAAGTTTGGTGACGGTCATTAAGCAACGCGGAGCTTCTTGTGAGCGGCCAGAGTTTGGCCAAACTCCTGACTGATCGGCTGGGTCTATAAATTCCAGGAGATGTCCCACCATCTTAGGATCTCCAGGCTCAGCATCCAGCTCCAGCTCCCCTCCTCCATTCAGCATCCCTTCGCTTGATCCAGTAGTCGTCCACCACTTTCAGTTCCTCCCCGTTTTAACAAGACTTTCAACCATATAATCAAGCCTCGCAAGGTTTCTATTCGACGTGCCTTTCCCAGAGATCTTCTATTACTTGGTAAATTTATTTTCGAGCTGCCAAACGACAACATACGCCAATAGATACATTGAAGGATAAACGACTATGTGCATCTGTCTAGGGTTGTTGCCGTACTATATCAACAACAATCATTCATTGTTTGCCGCGAGTCAAGGCGCAGCCGACGCAGGCCGCTCACCTTTCTCTTGCAAAGCCAGATCCTGCTCGGCAGCCACATCACCAGGCTTCTTACCAACGAACTGTGTGGCCTGTAGCATGTTCCACTTGTCTTCGTCCCTGTCAAGGTTATGGTAGCAGAGCCAGAAGCCTGTGCCGCCGAGGAAAGCAAGAACGGCGACGACACCGTAGTTCCACACCAGCAGAGGATCTTCGGATAGCGCGACCAGGCCTTGAGCGACGGCACCAGAGAAGGCGTTCATAAGGTAGTTGATAGCTAGTACAAGAGACCGCATGTTGGTTGGTGCTTTTGAGAAAGCGTATTCCAGCGCAGTGATCGAGGTAAAGATCTCTGAGATGCCGATCAGGACGTAGGGTAATGAAAGCACCCATACGTTGATTTGCGCAGGTAGTGTGTTACCATCTGCATCTTTGCATGTTGTGGCATGAGTTCCGCAAGGAGACATGCGGTAAATGTATACTTGCGTCACGCAGGCGGCTATCATGGCCATAGAAGCGACATAGAATCCCATTGTCATGCGCTTGATGGGCGTGAAGTGGAATCCCAACTTGCGTAGACCGGGATAGACCAGCATGTCAAAGATAGGGATCATGATGAGTAGTGAGATGGGATTCAAGTTCTGTATGATATCATTGGGTACACCGTTCAACACCATTGTTCTGCTGAGGTCAGTATCGAGGCAAAAACTATTAAGGGGGCCGACTTACGCGGCTTGTGAGGTCAAGTTGGCCGTCATTTGGTTGTATGCCAGCCAGTATAAAGGCAGAAACAAGAAGACCTTGCAAGCTTTGAGACCACGGCGGACTTCATCAACCCAAGCGTCGTCGTAGTCCATCCAGTAAGGACGCTCCCCAGGCGCATGATAAGAAGGTCGAGCCTTATCCCATGTGAAGTTTCTTTTCATCTCTGCAAGATTGAAAGACCAGGTGCCCTTCAGTGTATAAGTCCACATTTTGAAGAACTTTGCAAGGATAGATCCAGTTGGGGGATTGAGAGTGTACTGTTTCTTGAACACAGCAAGTACAATTGGTGCCACAAGAAAGAGAACAGTGGGTAGCAAATAGGCAAGCCAAAACCCGACGTACTTCTCAGCGTATACCATACCAATTTGACCTGTGAGCGAGCCGATGTTGATGCAGAAATAAAAGTAGAGGTACAGGCGTGAAGTTGTTATGGCAGGGTCGACGATGACCCGTTCGCCGGTCTTTGTAGTCTCGATCCTCATGACCATGTCCTTCTGCTGCTCCGCTAGAAGCGGAGCTACATTGCTCTTGAAAAAGCCCGTCCCAACGCCGAAAATGACCAGACCCAAGGAAAAGATTCCGATTGCAGTCTTGGGTGTGGAAATCACGGAGGGAATGGCCGATACAGTAAGAATGACGTGGCCTACGATCGCAACGGCGATTGCAATATGTATGGTCTTGTACCTGCCAAGCTTGGCATCCGCCACATAGGCACCGAGGAGCGGTGTAACATAGGCCCTGTATAGAACTACGTTAGGGATGCTAGAACATGCATTCGAACTCTGCGCAGGCTACCCATACCAAAATTGATTGAACGTGCTCAAACCAGTGGATGCACGTTGCCCCATGTTTAGAGCTCCGCTTTGCCCAGCATGTCCTGCGCCAGTGTTGGAGCCTGGGGGAAGAGGGTGTTGTATAAAATTTACAAAGACCACGGTTGTGCCATAGTAGGAGAAACGTCTAAACATCCAACTGTTAGATCGTTGCAACCTTTACTATTCGATAGATGGCACCAACTCGCAAAGTTCCACAACCGCGATTGTGAATGCAATCCACGTAATCTTGCCGGAAACGCGACGAAGGTTTTGGAGGTCTTCCTCGGAAATCCCGCCAGTGATCTCACCAGAAGCATTGTCATCGATGGCCGACCCTTGCTCCGCCGCAAGGTGCTTCTGGGTCACGACGGCCTCGGCAAGGACATTTTCGTTTTCGTCGGGAAGAGCAGGCATGGCTGGAGCGAGAAGAAACGAAGACGAAACTGCGACGGACGAAAAGGAAAGAAGAAAGTGGTACCGACCTCGGGGTAGGTTCATATACTTTGCCGCAGAGACCCAAAAGGATACCGTGACCCGGACAAGCGAGCGGATCCGATTGTCAATGCCATTTCTTTGGCTCCCATAAGGCCGACCAGGGACGCGAGCCGCAGGTGGCATTTGGCCAAAGAGTGGATGAACTTGGCGGAGTGGCTCGAGGTCCGGGGATAAGTCTAATGTAGCTTGCCAGCGAGGATATTAGCAATACCATCCTCGCCATTGCTTTGATAAGAACTCAATCAGTTCCCAATCAAGGTCAAAGCCCAGACTTTAGGGCTGTTTGAATATGGGGATGCTGCGGGTCCTTGGCATGGCGCTGGTGTCCGCGGACTCTTCACATTGGCTGCCGTCAAGGTACAGTAGAACAAATATTATCGATAAGGTACTTGCTACCCTCCAGCGTACACAAAGACGGTCGGGAACAAGACGCGGTACGGCCTAACGTCGCTGTCGGTGGTTGAAATTAGGGCCTTGGCGTGGGTTTTGATGTCATCTTCGGAGCTTTCATGACTGTTTGTATTCCGTCGAAGCTACAGTACCGTCCTCTAATACTAAGCAACGTATTGACTTGTCCAGCAGCATATCAACGACTTATCGGCAGAGCTTGATGCTCAAGCAAATCGAACACGCATTCTTTTTGCTTGCATCCTTTCGTTGGTCATGTTCTGCGGAGTCGGTGTGCGAAATCAGACCCCTAGACCGAGGTAAAGATTGGATCCGCCAAGGCGACACACATCTAGGCAGTGCAATCCTCACAATCTTATCCCCAAAGGCAAACATTCAGACGTCGCTCACGCCATGATCAATTGCGGGTATGCACGTTTAGAGCCTTATGCCAATCCAACCTCGGGTCCTCCGACGGAAGCAAATTGGCTCAACTCATTGACATCAGCACGGAAAGTGGGACGCATCTTTTTACGCAATCGATTCCGCTCTTCAAGCTTCAGGCCTTCAGACAAGTAAATATTGATCATTCCCGAACCGCGTTCTATGAGAGATCGTCGTGTTGTCCCGTCTGCATCCGTATCTGGCCACGAATACCCCGGCTAGTCGTGGTGATTGATCTCGTATCTTCGTACTTCCCACAACAACCTTGCTAGGGGCGCCATTTGTATCTCTTGCCCCAAACAATTGGACGCTTCACTTTGACAAGGCGAGAGGATACATCAGGCCTCATCGTGACCTCGGAGTATTCTGAGATGCCCTGTGACCGCAAATGGAGCCGTGAATTGCCGTGCTCGGAACGAGCCGAAGCTCAGGGGTCATGGCGCTCAGGGGTTATATACGAGTCGGGTTCCTACAGCGCTCTATCAATCGCCTTCTTAGCTCAGTTGGTAGAGCGCGACACTAGTAATGCCTTCGGGTGTCTGCCATGTCGAGGTCGCCAGTTCGACTCTGTCAGGAGGCAGCTGATCTTTTGCTCTTTTGCCCTTTCCAATGGTTGCTAGTTGGCATAACTGCTTTCTTTTTGCTCTCGATTGCTATACCTCCTGCGTCCCTTAGAGCCAGGATTACCGAGGAGAAGGGTTCCAAGGTCCATATCGACACCAAATACAAGAAACTATACGGCAAGTTTCTGAGGTCTTTCGACATATTCTCAACTCAGCCGCTGTTACATTGTATGGTTTCTCGTTGATAATCACAAGCGAGCGGTCTGCATAAACTAATCGGTTGTGGCATGATCACATCAACTGCTGCTTACACGATTGATCTTGTCGTTCCCTGAGTCGCAGTCTCGTTCCGGCGTCAAGGTCTTTGTCGACGTCGATAGGATCAATGCAACAATGCATTCCCTACAGCATCTGACGGTTCACAGCATATCTAGGACGCAAATTCATATGTCAGGAAAAATTCGAAGTTGTCTGCCTGGCACAACTGCCGTTCCTCTGCGGCATTGAATCTTCTGCTTCGAAATATATGGTGTTATATTGTATAAAGTCCGGTGAAAGTCTGGGTATGTAGTGTACATCGTCATCGTCCTACCAACTAGAAATTGCGCGCTTTCAGAAACGCCTCGATCTCATTCTTCACATGTCCCTTGACAATGACTTGCTTCGTGAGTTGGTTGATAACGCAATCGTCCTTCTTCAACTGCAGGTGGATTTGTAAAGAGGTACGAAGTGCTTCCAGGTCGCCATCTATCTTGCGTACACGAGTGAGTGGCTTGTTCCCTCCTGCTTTTGAGAGGTTGTAGACTGGCAGCTCATTCGACGGTGTTCTCGTGACGTAGTATGGTAAGTTGGGGGATTTCTGGTAATCAGTGATAGGCTTGAGTTCCTGAAATTTGAGCTTCATTGGGTTTTTGTCCGGGTAGTTCTTCACTCTAGTGGGCTGAGACGTTCGATGCGAGGACCGGGACTCCTTTGGCCGAGGCTGTGATTTGAGAGATGGTGGAGGGTACGAGTGAGCGACTGAGCGCGAAGCAACCAGATTTGGATCTTCTCTTGCTGCAACGAGTCAATCATTGTCAATGTCTTCCAGTGCAGGCCGCGTTCTTACCATTCGCTTTGGTTCTCTGTGATATCCGCCGCACAAAGAATCTGACAGTCGCCGGCCGCGGAAGAGGCAGCGGCTGAAGAAAAGCCAGGGAAGGTCTTATGGGCATCATTGTGAATACTGAATGCAGCGAGCAGTGTGTGGGAAGTAGCAACTACTTATTCTGTTGGCGCAAAAGTTCAGCTGCGAGCATTGGCCGAAGTTCTTCGGCTGATCCTCGGCTGATCCTCCACCTCCGTCCCGCCGCGACGAGAAATATCAAAGTGCGAATCTGCGAAGCGTGACGACCTGCGCCAGCGATTCAAGCACACGCCCAATCACCAACATGGCCGATCAGAACGGAACGGCGTCAGATGCCGTCAAAGACCACAGCATCTTGCCTAACCTGATCCCCCATCTGGACCGTCACCTCGTATTTCCGCTTCTGCAATTTCTCGAAGATCAGTCAGAAGATGACGAGCCGCAACCCGAACTCGTCAAGCTCAAATTTGAGCTTCTTCGTCAGACCAACATGACCGACTTTGTGGGCGACCTCGATGCACAGATTCGCGGACTGGACGAGCGGCCAGCCGAGTACACCAAGCAGAGGGAGGAGGTTCTGAAGAAGCGCGAGACCTATCAGGAAGAGTGCAGCAAAATTCAGGATCTGCTCAGTGACGAGAGCGTTGTCAACAACTTCAGGAGCGACAAAGTGGCCAATTTGAACTACCTCAAGGAGAACCACGGAGTAACGCCCGAAATGGTTGATGCGCTTTACAACTTTGGCCAGTTCCAATACAGCTGCGGCGACTACAACAGCGCCTCAGAGCTGCTTTACCAGTTCCGCATTCTCAGCACAGACAACGACAAGGTCGCATCAGCAAACTGGGGAAAACTTGCCGCAGATATCCTGACGACGAACTGGGAGGCTGCCTTGGAGGAGATCAACAAAGTGCGCGAACTGATCGATACCCGCCTCTTCAGCAACCCGCTTGCCCAGCTTGAGCAGAGGACTTGGCTGATCCACTGGTCACTTTTCCCCTTCTTCAACTTTGAGCCTGCCCGTGACACCCTCACCGAACTCTTCTTCTCGCCAACCTTCATCAACACAATCCAGACTTCTTGCCCGTGGATCCTCCGCTATCTGACTGCGGCAGTTATCACGAATCGCAACCGCCCAGTTGGTCGCAACAGCACCATCACATACCAGAAGCAGGTCAAGGACTTGGTACGCATTGTGCGACAAGAAGGCTACGAGTACAGCGACCCTGTCACAAGCTTCGTCAAGGCCCTGTACGTCGATTTTGACTTCGAGGAGGCTCAGAAGAGGTTGGTCGAGGCGGACGATATTCTGAGCAACGACTTTTTCCTGGCTTCTGCTTCAGAGACGTTCAAGGACGCTGCCAGGCATCTGATCTCGGAGAGCTACTGCAGAATCCACCAAAGAATTGACATCAAGTAAGTTTTCCATGAGATTGAAACGAACATTCGATCGATACTGACCTGCACAGGGACCTGTCCACCCGTCTCGGCCTTTCCCAGGACGAGGGTGAGAAGTGGATCGTCAACCTGATCCGGGATACGCGCGTGGACGCCAAAATCGACTACAAGGAGGGCACAGTGGTGATGAATCACCCACCGCAGTCGGTGTACCAGCAGGTGATCGAGAGGACCAAGGGTGGCTTTTTCAGGACGCAAGTGCTTAGTGCCGCTGTGGCCCGGTAGAACCAGCCACTAGGGACGAACGAGGAGCGTGCGGAGCTGGTCATAGCCTGGCGTTTGGGTGGTGATTGAGAAAAATAAATCGGTATGGTTGTCGGATAGCTAGCTCGGCTGCTCGTGGGCGGATCATGCGGCCATTCTTGAGAATAGATCAGACATGCTGCTCAATGACTCAATTTGATGTGCTTCATGTCTTTCAAGTGCTTGAAATGTGACTACGAGCGTAATTTTTATCCGTGGAGACCCTGCGTGGTTGCCTGGCAATAAATCCATATTGTGAAAATCTGAGGCTATTCGGCGTCTCCGCAATCTTCGACTTCATCTGCGGTGGATGCGGGCCTCCAACTTCCAGGCTGAACGACACAAATTACAACAATAATGTCAGCTTCTCTAGCACCAGAATGCAATGAACCAAAAGAGTAAGCCCTCGATTGTCCTCGCTACAAAACCAGAACGACTTTCGCCGCCGAAATCTACCGCATCTCCATATACCGCCACGAGGCACCATCTCTGCCGGCCACAGCAACATCATTTCCCCCTCGAGAATACACTGACACATATCAGACGCTATGATACCTGCTTCCTGAAATGGTACAGTGAAAGTACGTCCTTCTTCCACAGCCCCTCTTTCAGCTCCATACCGCCGTCGCTCGGCCTCTTCGACCGCCTACTAACAAAACCAGAGTTCCTCCGCGGCACAGCGAAAGAAGACGAATGCGCGCCCCTCTTCAAGGAGTACAAGAAATGTCTGTCCGTAAGTGCTCTCGTCTATTTTCTCTAGTCTTACTTTCCGCCACCCCCAATCCTCTTTCTTCTCCTCTTTCTTTCCAGCCCCATAATCTCATTTTTTTCTTTTTCTCTCTCAACTCTGCGTCGCCTGCCCTCTCTTCTCCCCCCCCTCCAGCCTCGGTCCTTTTCAATAAATTGTCCTGCTGGGAAAGACCCTTGACGACCAGTCAGCTGACCATCATAGGTGGCGCTTAAAGAGCGAGGCATCGATAAGATGCTTGACGAGGCGAGGGCGGATAATGCCGATACGGACGCGGAGAATATGAAGCCTCAGAGCTAGGATGTGGGGTCTGGGATCGGAACTTTGGCTTGGACTGAGATGGAGGTAAGGGATTGTAGGTTTGGGTGGTTGAGGGAAGGGGGGAGGACAGACCCGCTGGGTTAAGGGTAGATGGCCGTGGTGGAAGATGCACAGAGGGAAAGGGTTACGGGGACTGTTGGAAGGATAAAACTCCGAGCCTAGATTTACTTATACGTTGGAGTGCTCGGAGAGAGATACGGGGGGATATGAGCCCGTGGATAGATAGCTGGGGCAAAAAGTCGCCGCTCTTGATTGATTCTACTTGTATATACCCTTATTCGGTTGTGTGAGCACATGCTTGATAAGGACAAAATGAGAGCTGTTTACAGACGGGGCACTCAAAGATTGAATTGATGTTAGTGCTTATAAGGTTGTATGACAGGTAAGTGAGAACAAAACTTAAAGGCAGGCCATGGGTATAGTAGACATGTACCACGAAGGGCACAGCGAAACACATAGAAGTGATATAGAGACGATGAACAGCACTGAAATCTCAAGCGCAAAGACGAACGACCAAGGTACAGAGCAAATCTTGTGTGTCAAGAAGCATGTATTACAGCTCTCTATATCAAACTCACAGACACCATATCAACCCTTCCCATGCAATCCAATCCTCACACAAAGCACCAGCCTACATGCAAGCTGCGCCATCAATCCCCAGCACCTTTCCATTGATCCACTCACCATCCTGGCTGGCCAAGAAAGCCACCACCCTGGCGACATCCACTGGCAGGCCTACCCTGTTCAGCGGCGACCAAGTAGCAGCATACTCATCAACCTGGTTGTTATCCAACTTCTCTCCACCAGGGATATACTCCCTGCACACCGCATGGTACATATCCGACTTGATCCCACCAGGCGCGACACAGTTGACCGTAATCCTCTTGTCTCCACAGTCAATCGCCATACACCTGACAAAGGTCTCGATAGTCCCCTTGCTACCGGAGTAAACAGTGTGTTTCGGCACGCCCTTGGCCTGCCCCGTGATGCTGCCCATCATGATAATGCGTCCGCCTACGGAGAGGTGCTTGTACGCCTCGCGGGCGACGAAGAACTGGCCGCGCGTGTTGATGCGGAACACGCGGTCGAACTCCTCCTCGGTGACGTCCTTGAGGTGGCCGAAGGAGACGACACCCGAGTTGGACACGGCGATGTCGAGTTGGCCGTAGTGGGCCACGGCGTTGTCGAACAGCTTGATGGTCTGGGAGACGTCGGATACATCGGCCTTGAGCGCGATGGCCTCGCCGCCGGCTTTCTTGATCTCGTCGACCACAAGGTTGGCGGCTTCGGGAGAGTTGGCGTAGTTTACGACGACGGAGGCGCCACGGGAGGCGAGCTCCTTGGCGATGCCGGCGCCGATACCACGGCCTGGGGGAGGGTCAGTATGGAATGGAAGATGCTGGAGAGATGGGGAACTGACCTGAGCCAGTGACGAGGGCGACTTTGCCATCAAGGCGGGAGGTGACGGGTGCAGGGGCGGACATGATTGCTTGCTTGCTTGCTTGCTTGCTTGCTTGCTTGCTTGCTTGCTTGATTGCGTGATTTCAAAAGATAAGATAGAGAATCGGCACGAAGGATTTGCTGTAAATTGATGTGGGACAAGGAGAATTGCGCAGCAGCGAATGCGTGTTGTTTTTCAAGGAAGATACCGGCGGCAGAGCATGGCTTTAGTACCTACCCTTTTCCCATACCAGAAAGGCCACGGGTGGCCTCAGTCCGGACGAGAGCGGTGGTCCGACGGGGATTGTGACATTACACGAATGAGCAGTAGACTTCTGACGGAACACCGCTGCATGGGAAAATGTACGGGATGCATGTTCGGAGAACAGAGTTGGCGATGCAGTGAGGTGAGTGGGTTGTCGAGGAAGAAAGGGCGGAAGGATGAGGTGGAGCGGGTGGAGGAAGTGGTGGAAACTCTGGGGTCGAGTTCCGAGCTTCGGCTCTCCTCTTTGCCCTGCCGGACCCGCATCAACATCAACAAAAAGTCAAAGCACATTGCATCTCAGTCCGAACACATTGCTAGCCCGAAACAAATTGTCCGACTCTATTGACGCTTAGACAAACTAAATCACGATCTTCGGTGGTCTTGTTCGCCGCCCGCCTTGGCTCTATGGCTCTATTATTCAACATTCGGCCCTCGGGCTCCTGTCAACCGCCGAGAGGTGCCTGCAGGAATGCTGCATTGTCCCTGATCAGAATGGTGCAGGAATCAAGGGTCAGCCCATGCTTGCCGACGGCGCATGTCTTGCAAGCTGGCTGCTCTACGGAATCCGAGAGCCCTTTTCGACACGATGGGCGCCATGTTCGCGTCTCTGCCCGTGTCATCGGGCTTCGTTGGAGATGTTTCACTGCGAGAGTACGAAGTAGTTCGTTATTCATGGTACTAGTAGTCTGCCTGTGGTAATGTCCATGAGCCTGGCCGTAATGAGATGACACGAAATATCAGCATCGATGAATCAAACTAATGACATTTAGACCAAAAATTCATTCCTTTTGTATATGCTGCGGAGAATTGCAAGGCTGTTCATGGGAAACGAACGATGGGTCACGAATGACCAAGTCTTCTCGTAAACACAATACCAACCTCAGGCCTGCGGCTCGACCTTCCACCGGCTCTCCACCGCTGGCTAGTCCTCGTCCTGACAACATGCTGATTCTCACCTTCACCTCCACCGCTCCGCTCCAGCTCGGTCACCACTGCTACTTCTGACAACAGGCAGCCCAACAGGCGCTGCTGGCGTACGAGTTACGATTCCCAACAGAAATATTCACATCGCAAGATGCTTCAGGCAACATCATCCCTAACATGGCGGCGAGGGCTCGCAAGCGCCAGTGTAGCCTCTATAGTCTTGTGAGAGTTTCGCAAACGTATCCACTTCGTCAGGACGTCCGGGACCATGCGAATACTTTGGGATGATTTTAATAGACCGTGCGTAGATCTGTCCTTCTGATCCTGTCCGCCGGGACGCAGACGCGAATGGTATTGGCTCCATCCACATGATCGCCGCCTGCTCACATTTGGTTGCATTATCTATGCCTGCTGCACTCGTACTGAAGCCTTCTTGATCACGGCCTTGTGGCAGGGCTTCCCAAATGAACGTGCTTGACTTGGTTAGCCTCAGGTGCTATCGCCTCACGTGATTACCATGCCTTTGATCCAGACGTGCACTGCACCGCCGCCTGCAACATCGCTTCGGCGCCACACTTGTGTTCCATGTCCGGTGCCTCATGGGGCCTTGTCCGCCGCCTTCGCCGATCCTTGGTTGTAACTTCGAATCCTTGTGACTGGCTTGCTCCTTACCTGTATCCTTTTTCGGTCGACTTTTGTTTTTCTGGCATAGTTCGGGTGCCGTGTCGCCCTGAGAGCCGTCCATTGGGTGACAGCATTACCGGCCCCAAGCTTGAGAGAGTTTGTGAGCTGCAGAGCTTCAGTAGCTTCTTGCAGAATCCCGCTATGTTTTGTCGTATGCTGGTGCGTAACTCACTTCTGTCGTACATCTTTTTCCTCAACACGGCTAGGCACCAAATCAGGGTAACAGTCGTGTGGGCGGGAAATACTGCAGTGATGTCTCTATCGGAATAGATGTGCGGAAGGGTACGCGAGAAAATCAGGACCCCTTGCGCAGCAAAGCAGTATTGATTTGAAATCTGTGCGTCGGCAGCTTCACCAGTTGAGGTATTTCGAAGCCCGATCATCCAGGACCGTTGCCGATCCTGCGTGGTAAAAGGACACAGCTGTCGCGCCTCCAGATTCTCGGTCTTTCTGCTCCCAGCCAGTCCATCAGGATAGTAAGAGCTCCGGCTAGGCATCGCTCACACGCTACCTCAGGAATAATCATGCTCAAAGCTCGTAGTACGACGCTTCCTATGCCTGATATCAGACCGAGAATGTCTTTCATTCTGCACACGAATGTTTTCCGCACGGTATCTTGGCAGCATCGCCAGTGCTCGAGGCGAGTGCTGTGTCATCGTGCCGGTTTTGGAGAAGCTGCGGCATTTCAAATGACGACGGTAGCCGCGTGACCCTCAGGAATGGGTCCAGTCGGTCAGGGGTGGTGCCGGAGCCCCGTACGCTCCACCGTTGGGCTCGGACGCCTGCAGCGAGAGCTTGGCCGATCTGTACAGGTGTGGCAGCTCTGCAGGCAGCGTGGAAAGCACGTCACAGGCAAAACCATACCCTGCATCTGCTGGGCATGCCACGTTCGGTACTTTCCAACCTTTGCACGTGCAGCATGCTTTAACTTCTCATCTGCGGGGCTTTGTATGGCCGGGATGGCGGAGTGTCGGTAGATTCCATGTTGCATATCCGGCAAGATGCTGCCGATCCGGGACAGCGCGCCAGGGCACTCATCGCGCAAGTGACACCGTTATGACCCGGTTGTGATGGACGTGGCGTGCAGTAACAGTTTGACACTCTGCCGGCATGGTCGCGTGCTTGACAGATCTGGCAGCCGGGCGGTCGGTAGCGGCGGGGTCCTCGTCCGATCGGCGTGTTCATGCCAGATGTTGTGCGAACGGCTGCAAGCGTAGTTGTACTGGTAGCTCCAATGGCTCGTGCGGTGGAAGCACGTGAACACGCGTTCGAAGCTTGTCTGGACAAGATGGCCACGTGGATGGTCTCCTACCCGCAGACCGGGGGCCATAGGTCTCGGGAGCCTGAAGCCGGATTGCCATAGCGGTTGACACCCCATCCCATGGCATCACTGTTCACGAGTATCTGGTGGTGCCGCATTCTGCCAGGTCACCAAGTGGTCCTAACATGGTAGCGTGTGGGCCTCCATGTGCTCAATAGAGTCCTGATCCTGGTGCCCGGTTCCCGGTGTCTTGTATACTGTGCGTGAACGAATGAAGAGCCACGATTTCGATAGCCGAGGTTGAATGGTTGAGACTGAACGCCAGTCACGGATGCGGTATTGCAGTCGCCGGTTCACGTGCGACCGGTGTATAGTCTTGTCATCGTCGAAAGCTCGATACGACAGCCGTGATTGATGCATTGAAAAGTGAAAAAGAAAAAGCGTGTTCGTTGTTGAGAGAGGAAGTCAGGAAGTGGTGGCTGAGGCGTCGACCGAGCCAGGCAAACAAAGCCCGGGCTTGACATGACACTTGACACTTGACACTTGCACTTGGACTTGCCACTTGGGTCACGGCGTGGCCCGCCCACGGGCAAATTCACCACTCTGTCTCAACCTCAATCCACATCTGACCATTGTTGTCTGTATCACTGCTACACTGCTCCGCACCTCTGTGTTTTCGCTGCTCAGCCGTCGTATGGATGCATGTCATCACTGCCTTCCTTATCGACACTGTTCCACTCGGAGCACAACTCTGCGTTGTCGCACGAGGCTGGCTGACCACCTACACTATCAATCTGGTATGCACTCACCTGTGTCGGTAATCCTCCCTACACCGGTCCAACTCGGGAGGATTCCATCATCACCGCAGCTGACCTGCATTCTGTGTTTCCGTTCAAAGGATCTAGGCCCCACGTTCGGCGACTGCGGAACATGCGTGATGTGGCGCAATCGTTGAGTGTTGTGTTTTGATTACAGACCTTATACTACTTCAGCCGCACCACATTGTGCTATCAGCCCAGTCCGGCCCCGTTTCCCCCGTCTCACGCACTCCTCCGGATCTTGCCGCGCGTCAACGAGCACACATATTACCACGTTCGTTGATAAAAAAAAAAGCTTGTATGTGTTTTGTGCCGCATCCCAGCTTGCTGACGGGCAGTGCTATATATATATACAGAAAATGAAGGCAGCCAATTATCCTCAAAAGATTTGATCTGCCTAGAAACGCCCCCCCCCCCCCCCCCCCCCCACCCTACCGACCACCCAAACCCAATCATTCCTACATTTCCTGCACTCAGGATCGCATAAGGCGGTCAAGCTTGTTGCAGATGCCCGATTGTAATCTGTTGCATGCACCATCGTTGATCATTTCGATGCAGTGGCCCAACACGGCGACTCCGTGATCCATTCCGACGCTGCTGCCATCTCCCTTGCTCAAGCAGGGTATTCCTTCGCCTTTGTTGAGGTATCGAACGATAGAAGGATGGTCCGGGAGTAGTGCGTCGATCGCCAGTGTTTGCCCGCTCTTGGATCCGTAGGTGCTAGAGTCATCTTTGTTGATCAAGCTGTCGCACCATAGCACCAGAGTTGCCCTGTAGATTGCCGCGGCCCACCACGATGGTCTGGCTTGGCGGGACATACCGCGGGCCACTCTAAGCACTTGGCCACAGTGGAACACGGCCTCCCCCACATCGCTGATACAGCGTTTGTGGGTCCATATCAAAGACTGATACGTGCCGTCAAATGTCTCTCGACGGGCTAGGAGCTCCACCTGAGTGAAGTCGGTAACCGCATTGAGGCTGATGAGATGATAGAGTACGAGGCTTGCTTGCATGACACCGCACATTGGCTTGACTTTCATGTATGCGTCGGCCAGGCCGTACCACCTCTGGAGGAGGCATTGCACTTCCTCGACCCTGCATCGAGTCGACGATGCTGTGACAGTCTTGTTCTTGACCCGGGAAGACCCGGAGTCCGAGAAACAGCTCATGAGCTGACTGTAGTGGCAGACCATCGATTGGAGCGGGTGTAGCAACAATCGAAGGTGGACGGCTGTGAGTGGGTACTCGATCGATTGCATCTCGTCGTCGAGGAAGCGCCGGAAGAGGTCCCGCAGGCAGTGAGGTTGAGATCCGAAGGATGACTCTGTGCTTTGTTGCGACTCGCGCATCTCGTTCATCTTGGATGACCATTCGCCAGCAGATCTGGCTTTCCACAGCCCATCACATTGTGGCAACGCAATGCTGAACTCGGTCACCGAGAACAGTGGAGCAGTATCGTGGAACAGTGCAAGCTCCTGGTCCAACATTGCCCATGAGTAGACTAGTCTGACGTGAGATGTTAGCAAGCTGTAATCTAAATCCTGGCAAGAAAATATTTACCTTGATTGGCTTTCCTGTTGAATCCATGCGTTCCACATTTGATCAATGTTGGCGTGAGAGTCGGGGAAGAACGGTTGCTGTGATGTCTGGCGTTCAAGCATACGCGAGTGCCTGAGCATTGCTGTGTAGATGCCTCGCTGACCCATGGCAATGTCCATCTGCCATTTGTCTCCACTCCATGCTGCAAGGCTGGTGAACAAGAGAGCACCGTGGAGTACATTGTGGTCCGTAGCCATGTGAACATTACGTTCGACGAGATCGAACAGCGAGATACGGCACGTCTCTACCAAGCCTGGAGCCAATGACCTCGCCTCTGCTGACGAAGTATTCAATGCTCCTTGTGCGATCATGAGTAAGATGAGCAGACTCGATGCTTTGTCATGATGACAGTGCATCAGTTCGTTGGCGTCCAAGGCACCACGATTAGTCACCGGGTAGTAGCGCTCGAAGCTGTTGATGTACGACCTCAAGAAATATTCTAACACCTTGGTCGGCGGCAGGAGGATGAAGTTAGACGGCATGAAAGATCGGGAATCCGAGTCGAAAGACCCACTCCGGTGAATTTCCATGGCTCGGTGTAGAAAACCTTGTGTGATGGCTAGTAACTTGTCGCGGGTGCTTGTGTGCAGCTGCATGACGGCGAGCTGTTCGTCCGGTTCCAAGAGGGGCTCCTCAACATCGGGTGCCCACGTGTTCCACACGTCGTGGTTCTTCAGGCTGTTCTCCAGGAGCTCCAAATTCCAATTGGCCGTGGCAGGGCACGCGTTGGAGGGTACATTTGACACGCACCGGAATGCGTTCCAGCCATCCTGGGCGGCGATGACGGGATCGGGCCTCTGAAGCTGCGGGCCTATTGACAGATGGTTGAGTGTATCGAGTGTGTGATTAGAGATTAGTGAGTGATGCCTGCTATGGTGGCCGGAGAAGGTTGCCACATCGGTGTCCGAGAATGTCCGCTCGAGGACTGGCGTTTCCAAAGGAGTCAACAGAGGACCGGGGATTGCCGATTGGCTGAGCTCGGTGTTGAGTGCGAAAGACGGGTCAATGGTTTGTCCGAACTGCAGGGGGGTCATGTCGAAGCTCATATCCTGGCCAATGAAAAGATCGTTCCGAAGAGCAGGGTCAAAGCTATTGGGGAATTGGAGCTGCTGCCAGTCGAGCATGAAACGAGGGCTTGACTCGTCTGTTGTCAGCTTATTGGCGCCGAACTCATCGAATCCGTTGAGTGGGGTCGAGCCAGTGATACTCCCGTTGTTGATAGGGGTGGTTGGTGACAGACTGTGAGGCTCGGGTGGGGTCGAGCACGTATTGTTCGGATCGAGAGCCGGGGCCGAAGCGTCAGCACCTGCATTGTTCAGCCCTGTCGAGGATGGCGGCGTCCCACTTGAACAGCAAGAACTCGTCGAGTGGTGCCGCATCTGGGGACTTCTATGCTCTCCGGGTGCAGGCGGGCTGACATATGACGAATCCACGGGAATGGCAATCTTCTCCGCGGCAACAGTCTGATCTGGTGGAAGGATGCCATTTGCCACACTCTGGGCGATAGTCTCAGCTGTGATGAGCCCGAGACGCTCCGCATTCTTCGTGGAGCGGCGAGTCGGGCGGATGGTGCATCTGAGATTGCGGGCGGTACAACGACTGCAGGGGAACTTTTTGTCGCATTTTGTCTTGGTTTTGGCGCAGTTCGTGCATGCAATTGGGGTCCTTCCAGCTGTCTTGGGGATCATTCCGTTTGCAGCTGGGATTTCCTGCTGGTTTTGATTCCGCCCGTGCACAGTGTAGTGCCTCTGGAGTAGATCCCTGGAGAACAGTCAGTCTGATGGAGCTATGCATCGTTGTTAGTCTCACCTCCTGGCGAAAGACATGTGGCAGGTAAAGCACTTGAAAGGCTTAACGTTCGTGTCTGGTGAGATGTCAGTATTGCAATTGCGTATTCGCGGGGGAAGGAATTACGAGTAAGAATGTGGCGTTCGAGATGCTCGTCCCTAGTAAAGGAGTTGCCACAGTATGTGCAGAAGACCATGGTTGGTGGTAAGGTGGGGCAACGACGAGGCGGGGTGAGGCCCGAGGGCGGCACAGCGAATGCCTCGAAGTGAGTATGGGAAGTTGGTAAGGTAGCCGTAGGACCGGGGGGAGGAAAGAACAAAGTGATTATTGTGACGGGAGTAGAGCAAAGATAAGTGCAAAGAAGGGGAAAAGAGAGGAGGTGCTCGCTCGTGATAGAACGAGGGTGAGGCGAGGCAAGAAGATAATAATGGCCAGGCCAAATCAGGATACGAGCAAGGAACCAGCCTTATTATGTTATCGGAGCTTTTTTTTTTGACAACGAGGACCACGATCCACCTTGGGGAAAAGTAGGTGATCTTCGCTACACAATTGGAAGATCGACTGGGTACAGATACCGGTTGGGTGGTCTAACATCCGTGAGCATGGACAGTTCATCCCTGTGCCGGCGTGAAAATAGACTAGGCAACGAGGCCAAACCTTGGCCGCTGCGTGACGTGTAGCGGAGGGTGGTGTGGACTGTCGAGTAGGACCGAGCTCGAGAGATCAGCCTGCAGACGAGGGGGTGGTCGACATTGTGGTTGTGGCTGCTGGTGCATGCCGGCGGCCACGGCGTGGTACAAATCTGGCGGGCCCCGCGAATGGGCACAATGGACCCCTCTGAGGTTGAGCTCGGGGAGAAGTGCTGACAGGGATGGTAAACGGTGTGCTTGCGGGCGGCGCAGCAGTGGCAGGACCGGCGCTGACCTCGAGCTGCAGTGCTCGAGATTGCCAGTGGGATGGGTCCTGCAAGCACATGTCGTCGCGAGATCGCGTAGCGTACCGGCGGACCGTTGCATCCAGGAACCCTTCCGCACTGAGCTCAACTCAACGCCGCGGCGGCTCTGTTCGAGGATGGGCCCTGAGGTCCTGGGTCGCAGTACATGGGGACATGGCTGATGTCCCGAAAAGGGCGGGCTGATGCCACGATTGTTCGACGACGACGCGTGCGGATCCACTTCCTCACGCAAGCACTGCGGACGGCCGGGGCGAACGGTCACAACCTAGAGCGCGTTTTGGTTTCTGGGCTCGGCCGGATGTATGACGAGACGAGTTGTGTGCTGAGCAACTGTGCGCTGTAAGCAGTACAGAGGTGCTGCGTGCCATGCTGGACGCCATCAAGGCGTCAGCACACGGGGCCAATTGATTGTCACAACAAAAGGCAATAGTCCGGGCAGGCACATGCAGTGCCCCATGCGGTCTCCATGCGGGGGAAGGGGAGCGAGCGATGGTGCTGAGGTCGCAGACAGATTGCTCGGCGGGATCCCACGGCTGGCTGGATTTGCTGTCCCACCCCGCGGCTGCTCTCGCCAGAGAAGCTCAAGCTCCCGAAAGGGCTGTACTGCAGGTCAATCTCTTCGTGTTTGACGCTCTTTTCTCAACTCTCAGCATCCTCCCAGCTCGTCTCCATTGCCCACGTTGCGGTAGGCCCGAGCTATGTTCGGTCCGTACCCCGCCGTCAGCCGAGGAAAAGGCACAGCGGATGGACGGCCCTGCCTTGCCTTCAGCTCTCCTGGCGTAGGCGCAGGCGGAGGGCGGTGGGCGGAAATACCACGCTGTGTCAGAGCCGACCGCCCAGCGTGGAGCGCGGTGACTTGCATGATCGATGATGCTGAGAGACCGACTCCAGCTGGCCCAAATGGGACCGAACGCGTGCCGGAAGGAGCCTCAACGCGCACTGCTCAATCCAAGGCACGCTGGGGTGGAGTTGGCCCCGCTACAGCCAATACGGACGGCAACGATGCCGTGACACAACAACAGGCGAAGGAAAACAAGGGATCGGGCGGCGGCTTCTCCGCGAGGTGCAGGGCAGGTGCCTTGGATCTGGGTGGCCAGTGCAGGGCTGTAGTTCAAGGGGGGTGGGACGCCGTGAGGCTTTGATAGGGAACTGCTGTGTGATGCGTCGATTTGTGCAGTGCGCATGAGTTGCATAAGAGAGGGTCGCCGGTGTGTGGCTCAATAATGGCTTGAGCTGACCGCCGACGTGGCTGACCCCGTCGTCCTACGCCAATATCCGCGTTTCGTCTCTCTCACATCATCGCCTCCAACCCCTCTATCTCAATCAGAGTTCGGACGGTCCGCAACCACGGCTGAGCCAAGGTTCGGCGGAAAACGTTCCTCAGGTGGCTTGCAGAATCTACCGTACCTTCGCCTCCGCTGTCATTCTTTCATGCGTTCATGTACCCACCGCCTATTACCTATAGCAGACCGGGTTTGCGAGCTCGGTGACACTTCGATTGCTTGCGTGATGCCAGGGAATTGTCATGACCAGCTCTCTATAGAAGGTAGAACTCGCCGAAAGGGCTGCTTCGCTGCTTCACGGCATGTCTTGCACCTGCAGCCAGCACAGCACGAGCACCGGCTTCCCTACGAAACAAGCTTCCGTCAAAGCCGACTGACGACGGTCTGGCTCGCGATTGCCCCTCTAAAACTTGAGCTTGCGAGGACGAGCCAAGAGTACTGTCATCACGAGCGGTGATAGACATTCAATGATAAGGCTAGTCCTGACGTGCTGTCATCAATTTGCCGCGCGAGTAACGCTACCTGAACCGTGGGACTGCCTCTCGACCACCACGACGCTGGTTAGCCACGGTGCTGGTTCGGCACGAGTCGCTAGCCCAGAGCCGCCACGATGCTCGGTGTCAGCGCACCCCTCTCTGCTGCCTCTTGTCACTGTGTGAAACGGCAGGTGTAAGCGTTTCTCTCGGCGGGCTTGAATCTCGCTCAAACGCGCTGAATAGTTGCAGTATGTATCACGTACATGCACGAGCACTGGGCAGGGCAGGGCAAGGCAAAGCACAGGTGCGGTGTTGTGCTGTGTTGAGATCGATCGGAGGGGGTAGCCTAGCGTTCTTACCAAACAACCAGCAAACCTTCGGCCACAGACAGCAGATCGTGCACAAAATAGCCAACATCAAGCGACTCTCTCGTTTGCAAGCCAGTCGGTGGCTTGGCTCTATCCAGACGGGGATTTATTTTTTCTGGATGCATCCGACGAAGATCCGAATTCCTTCTCGACGACGAGGGGAACGAACGGCTCAACCGCCGTCAACTGACCGCCATCCCATGCCTCCAAACGCTGGGACGCTTGCCTGACACATGCCGGAGGCGTTGGCGGCTCATGAATTTGGGTTCTGTCTGAGGGTCTCCTGCTGAGTGCCTGCGTGCCGGATATACGGCCCCCCCCCCAGGGTCGTTCTTGCTTTGGAATTTCCTCCGGTCGCTCATGGTCGCTTGTGGATACACCTCGTGGTTGCCGTATCGATGTCGTACTACGCCGCATTGCACTATCCATCGCGGTGCATGAGATACGGAGATCGGCACCGTCTGTACGCTCAGCATTCCTTGAGTCTATGCACATATTGTGATAGGTCCACAGCACGCTTTCGGCCTAGCGCGTGGTGGGACAGGAGCCGCACCGGTGCTGCATGCGAGATGTAATTTAATATGCATGCAGCCGTCGGCGGATGGTGCAGTAGCGAGTTCAGGGTGCGGCGTTGAGCAAATACTGAAATGGTTTGAGGCGTACAGATCTGCAAGCCTTGCCGCATCAGGACGCCAATTATCGAAAACGGACAGCGGGGCAGGGCGGTGGGGGAATCCGAGAAGTCGGGTCGACGAAACAGAATTCGCTTTATGCAGATCGCCCCAGAGGGAACAGAGTCAGAGATATTCAGCCGTCCGATCGGACGCTTCGACCACGAAGAATCACCAGCCTTGCCAGATGCACACGTGTGTTCGTCCTCGACTCAGCTCCTGCACATCACGCCCGCGTCACATGGGTCATCGCGTACAGCACAACACGAATAATCTCCTTAACCGTCAATGCAAAGACGCAGTGCCCGGAATCACCGGATCTCGTGCAATCTCATGCCGGACACTTGCATATTGCATCACGCCGTCGAGTAGGCATTTGTGCGACTAAAAAGCCATCTTTGTAGATAGCAACCAAATTTCATTGGTGGAGGCAGGTATAATTTGAGTGTAACTGGGGTGATCGTCCGCAAGCAGCTGGTCGTGACGTATCCCAACGGCCGTTTGCCGGGTGGGCGCAGGAGGGGCAGTTTGGGGTCCTTGGAGATTGCCCTGGCCCCGTCTCGCCACGCTGAAACCTGAGGTAGGCGGGCCGAGTCTACCAAACCTCCACTTCTCAGAATCGCGACACGACTGACTAGTCCCAATTACCGCCCTGTCGGCAGTAGAAGACCCTTTGTCTTGTTACAGGGCTTCCACCCTCCCATCCTCACAACGTATCCGGACGTTCGGATGTGTATGCCATGGATTCACTGAAACCACCGTCATCCAGGGGTCCTCTTACGAGTCCTGTCGTCGATCCGCAAGCCGGTCTCTTTTCACACCGCACGAACCGTAACACACCGGATATGGCGCAGCTTAGAGGTCGAGGGCGGCCTTACAGCAGCTCGGTCCGTTCGCAAGTGTGCCTTGGAAGACTATAATGACACCGAGACACTACTACAGTGTCTTCACAGCATAGCAGGGACGCTCAGACCGGAAAATGGCACGCTTGTAAGTCGCAGCCTATGTTACTACTTGTACCATGATGCCAAGGGTAGTCCGCTGTATCGTTGACTGGCGGCGCGGCGTCATTGCCAGACGGGTGGAGCACAGTTACGGTAACGTTGTCTGGGTCGCCCGGTGGGATTGCGGTGGCAGCAAAAGCTTAGCATTGCCCTGAGACCCTTTAGAAGGTGGTTCCTCGCCTTCCATCCCTGGAACGATGCCACGGTGACACCATTTTGCCGCACCCAGATTTTGTCTCTCTTCGGGAACTACCTTAGATGGTTTATGGTTTCCCCAGCACAGCCGACTCCCATGACCCAAGCTTTGATCATACCACAGCTCGGCGGGCTCGGCACGGCGACAGAAAATGTTTCGAAGCGAGCGCTAGGCCTCCCATCAGCCATCTCTGCCTATGATCATCAAGTAGCATCACATGCTGCTTTTCCAGCGCCTTGAATCCCTTGCTCGCTTCCACGCTGACACATCGCTTGGCCGGCCTTTAGTGGCGCCCACGGTCTTCGCTGATCCGTACGGGTCACTCCTGGAACTCGCTTTCGGTTCAAATAAAGTCGTCAGCAGGAGAATGGCTCATCCGGCCAAGGGGTCTTCCAAGGTTCCCAGACGAGCAGATCGGCTGGCTGATCCGGCCCTTGGCAGGGAACACTTGCGATCAGTGTGGTCCCTCCCAACCAATCACGTTTTTGGCCAATCCTAATCAGGCTGAAGCGTTGCGTTGTCTGCTCTATGCGCCGCTATCTTTGCCAACCTACATTCTGCGCTGGCCTTTGCTACAAACGGACAAAGCCGCATCCGGCTACCTGCAACGTCGGCGCAGCGCTTAGCGAAGATGCATCAATACGAGATGACAGCCAACACCCTGTTGACTCGTTCCTGTGACGAGCTATCTCTGACATGGGTGGCTCACCGTCTACCAAAGATTGAATACTTATGCTGTAACCGCCATCTGCTCACTATTGAAGTGAATCAAGTTTTTTGACCGACTCGCACTGGAGCTGGCGGATGCGACCTCATAGTCGCGTGAAAGATCAGGCAGTAGCAGGGCAGCAGCGCTTAATCCACGGGGTAATTAGGCCGTAGTTGAGGCAAACACGAGGTATTATCGAAAGGATGCAGCTGCCTGCTCCACTTCTGAAATTGGGTTGTTTTTCTTAAGCGCTGGGTTGGCCCTTACGGGCTTCTGTTCCACCAATTGTCACGATATTTGCCGCGTTGAACTCGGTCTTCTCGAGGATGCGTCTGCGACGACTGCGATCGCCAACGAACGCGGGTCGAAGGTGTATGCGATATGCGGCGAAACTGCGGCAAGGCGTTGCGATGTGCGCACGCTGGATTGCGGGGACTACCTGGTGCCGCCTGTGCGCTGACTCGAACCATGCTAGCCACGGATATTTTCCGACATAAGATCATCGCAAACCACATGCCGAGCAATGTCGATCCACATACGAGCCTTTTCCATCATGAGTGAGCCAAAGGCACGATGTCGATCAGAAATCCCTCCCATGATTCCGGTACCGACTTCACCAGATACGTTGTGATTAGCGCCGTTGAAGAAGAAGGTCTATTCTGTTAATAGTAAATACCAATGACTTCAGCAAGCCACACTCCGGACAGAGCGGGGGACGGCCAGTTATTTCCGAGCGTCGCAAAAGAATACCACTTGCCATTCGAAGTGCCGTGAACACTCTGGCTGGTAGCGAAGCCATACCGTAAAGGCCAACTCAGGATCGACGTTGACGGGTTGGAGCTGGAAACTTGGAGGTCGAAACGAGAGTCAGACATGGGCAGCTTAGCAACCACGCCCGTATCGCCAACGAGGGGTTTTCCTGATAACATAGTCCTGGAGGAAGGAATGGTCTTTAAGCGGCAGAGTCGAAAGAGTGAGGGGCAGGGGTGCCCAGGATAGGGAAACGCAGACACTTATCAACCAAATGCAGAACCAAGCATATGTGAGGTTTGCATGATGCAGCAATACTACTTGCTAACCACTTAAGCAGAGTGATAACATGACCATAATAATTCAATGAGCATAAGTTGAGGCGCTTGAGGAAAAGGCGGAATAAACCGACAATCTTGGCATCGTCACGACCTTTCGCAGCCGGACATGGCCCCGACCCTCGCTCCGGCTCAACCACGCGTTGTCCTCGTCTTGCACTACTGAATTGTGCGCTACTCCGACCCGGCCTGTTCCACCCCTGTCCTCTCTTGTGGGCACAGAATAATGCACAATCGAACGCACCAACCAAGTTCCTGTGTCTGATGACTATGCCTTCCTTGCTCAAGTCGATGATGTGAGATACGTGCTTCGGCAATGGCGGCACCAATGCTGCTCGTTCACAATCCCGCCTGAGAAACCTATTGCCTGCTATAGATTGTCCGGCAGTCCAGAGGAGATCCGCGCACCGACCAGCGCTGGGTCACTCTCTCACCCCCCGTCTCGGACATGCCTTGGTCGATGCCTCTCCGCCTCATCACGAAGTCGACTAATTTCGGATCCTCCGCTCGGAGATCATGGGGGTAGGCCGCTGCATTTCCTTCACTTGTCAGCTTCCATAGGTCGGCAGATTGGTAATGCCGCATGCAAAAGAACCTTCCACATGTGCAATGACAGGCATGGCCTGCCTGATTGCTGTTTTTGTACCTCGAATCGCGATCAAGAGCAAGAATTCCGGACCTTTGGACTCCACATCCACGGACTCGAATGCATTGCCTGGCGTCTCAAGGCTCGCCGCACTGCACTCGGCGGCTCGAACATCCTTCTAGCCAACATCTCTGTCGTGATCAACGCATCAATTCAATGGCCCTTGTCCGAAGCGGCTCTCCACCCGCTGCACACGTCTCATCTAGCGCCCTGGTGTCAAACTCTCACGCGGCGCGGCGAGGAGGCGCAGGCCACAGGGACACAATCTCCTCAGTCAAGCCATCCACGAACCCCCGGCTTTGCCATACCACGTTGACAGCCTGCCGGTGCCGCCATAGTGGGTGTGGGTAATTGGCCGTGGGCCGTGAGGTCACCAGCTCTGCCGAGGGTAACCCAACTCCACATCCATTACCCTTTCCAGTCGTGTTGCAATCGCTTGTCGTCGAACTTCTAAGATTACGGCCCATGCAAGTGACTGCATATCATGAGCGATACGAGCCCAGGGAGCCAGTCGAATGGCCGAGCTTGAACCGAGCATATTCGAAGCGACCATCGGCATTCCACCCGCTAAACTTCGAGCTGCTCCTTCAATATGCCGCTGACCTCCGGAACGGACATTGGCAGTCAATACTCCATCGTTCGATCTTGTCTCATCATGCAGGTGACGCTGTGATACATGTGAGTCTTTCTTTTTAGTCTTTGCCTATCAAATAAATGCCCCGAGGTCAAAGCCTTGCGTCCAGACTTGAATTTGATTTATTACCTTCGTCAATTCCCCATCACTTGCTTAGGTCTTCTTGATCAGGGCAATCCAAGAGTGGGCTGTATCTCCCTCCATCGTTCTTGACCCCGAGCCTCATCCTTCTATCTTCAATACATCCGCCCCTGTCGCCTTGCCCACGACGTCTCCTTGACCTCCCAGTCATCTATCTGCCCGCTCGCTGGTTCAAGCAGCACAATTCTACAAAGCCCAACTGGATTTCACCAAGTAGTCAAAGGCCCAGTGGCCTGGGTTACCGCATAATATGGCCAACGTCTTCTTCCTCGGCGATCAGACCGCCGACCAACAAATCTTGCTGCGTAAGCTGGTACTGCGTAACAAGAATGCTGTACTTGCCACCTTCCACGAGCAAGCGAGTCTGGTAATTCGCGACGAGATCAGCAGGCTCCCCCTCAGTCAAAGACAGCGACTCCCCAGCTTTCTCACGATCAACACCCTCATCAGCAACTACTTCGAAGGTTCAGTCAAATTGCCTATCCTTGAAAGCACGCTGACAACCATTGCACAACTCGGACATTTCCTCGGGTGAGTTCGATTCATCAAACCTTCGGTGCTCGGCTGACCAAATTTGTAGATACTTCTCAGAAAATCGTGATGAGCTGCCTGCTACCACCAATACGCGGACCTTGGGACTCTGCACGGGTGTCATAGCTGCAGCTGCCATTGTATCAGCAAAGTCTATCGATGAGCTGACTCAGCTTTCGGTGGAGGCAGTCCGAGTCTCCTTCCGGGTGGGAGCTTTTGTCGATGCTACCAAGAACGCATTGCAGCAATCCACAGATGATCAAGAACCGTGGTCGACCATCGTTCTTGGTGTCTCCGAGATAGCCGCTCAAGACGCTCTGAATCAATTCCACAGTTCTACTGGCGTTTCTTTGCCAAATCAGGCTTACCTCAGTGCCGTCAGTACCATGGCTGTCACCATAAGCGGGCCCCCTTCCACGACCAAAAGGTTATTCGAGACTTCCGAAGATCTGAAGTCCAAAAATCGGATTACCATTCCAATCTTCGCGCCATATCATGCGGCGCATCTGTACACAGATGAAACCTTGGCGAGCATCATTCCAGACGTAACTCGGGATGTTCTGAGCAAACACAGACCTCATTCGTTAATTCATTCCGCTTATGACGGGCAGTGCCTGCAGGCCGAGAATACTCTCGATCTAATGTCTCTTGCCTTGACGGAGATTCTGCAAAGACCAGTCCGCTGGGACAAGCTGCTCGAGGAAAGCGTATCGCAGATCGTTGCTAGCCCGAGCATCCCCGCGAGGATCTATGCTATTGGCGCGAGCAACGTTGCAAATAGCTTTGCTTCGGCACTCAAAGCTGGCGGTCAGCAGACCGTCGACGTCGTCGATCATCTCATCTGGGATGTCATGGACGCCAATGCATCCACAAAAGGCCGGACACAGAACGACAAGATTGCTATTGTCGGTATGGCCGGTCGTTTCCCATCTGCTGCGAGTCATGAGGCACTCTGGGAATTGCTTGAGAAGGGCTTGGATGTTCACCGAAAAGTCCCATCGGACCGTTTT
Source organism: Myriangium duriaei CBS 260.36 (assembly GCA_010093895.1). Taxonomy (NCBI): domain Eukaryota; kingdom Fungi; phylum Ascomycota; class Dothideomycetes; order Myriangiales; family Myriangiaceae; genus Myriangium; species Myriangium duriaei. The sequence continues at coordinate 1,697,599 of ML996083.1, forward strand.
GATGCGGACGCACATTGCGACCCTTCTGGAAAGGGCAAAAACAAATCACACACACCCTATGGCTGTTTCATTGATGAGCCGGGCCTTTTCGATCCTCGCTTCTTCAACATGTCCCCCAGGGAAGCAGCACAAACAGATCCCATGGGACGGCTGGCTTTAGTCACAGCATATGAGGCTCTGGAGATGTCTGGCTACGTTCCCAACAGGACACCTTCCACCAAACTCCACAGAATTGGCACATTCTATGGCCAAACGTCTGATGACTGGCGTGAGATCAACGCGGCTGAGAATGTCGACACCTATTTCATCACTGGTGGGGTGCGTGCTTTTGCGCCCGGGCGGATCAACTACTATTTTAAGTTTAGTGGTCCTTCCTTCTCCATCGACACGGCATGTTCATCATCCCTAGCAGCCATCCAATTGGCTTGCACCTCTTTGTGGGCTGGCGATTGCGACACTGCCTGCGCGGGAGGACTGAATGTGCTCACCAACCCCGATATTTTCTCCGGGTTATCCAAGGGCCAATTCCTTTCCAAGACGGGTTCGTGCAAGACATACGACAACGATGCCGACGGCTACTGTCGTGGTGACGGATGCGGTACTGTCATCCTGAAGCGCTACGAAGACGCGATCGCAGACAAGGATAACATCCTAGGCTGCATCTTGGGAGCTGCCACGAACCACTCGGCCGAGGCCATCTCCATAACTCACCCACATGCTGGTGCGCAGGAGTACCTGTTCAAGAAGGTCCTGGCCGATGCAGGCGTCGATGCTCATGACATCAGCTACGTCGAAATGCATGGCACGGGAACCCAAGCTGGAGACGGCATTGAGATGACTTCGGTCACGAACACTTTCGCTCCACGACACCGTCGCCGTACGCCGGAGCAAAAGCTGTATCTCGGAGCCATCAAAGCCAACGTCGGTCACGGTGAAGCCGCATCTGGTATTAACTCTCTCGTCAAAGTTTTGATGATGATGAAAAAACATGCTATTCCAGCCAATGTTGGTATCAAGGGTGAAATGAATAAGTCTTTCCCCAAAGACATGGCCGAGCGTAACATCCACATTTCCACAAAGCAGGTGGATTTCCCACGAAACGGGACCGAGAGACGCAAGATATTCTTGAACAACTTCTCGGCTGCAGGTGGCAACACTTCTCTGTTGCTCGAAGATGGACCTCTTCGAAAGAAGCCCACTGTCAAAGACCCTCGCGAGACGTTGCCCATCACTGTGACTGGCCGATCTATCGCCTCGCTTAAACGCAACGTCAATAATTTGAAGGCTTACCTTGAGAACGAGAGACCTGATTCTCTTTCAAGTCTGTCCTACACCACCACCGCGCGTCGTATTCAGCACAACTACCGTGTTGCATTCTCTGCAACGGATATCTCAAAGGTTCCTTCGCTTCTTGACGCCCAGATCCAGGACTCTTACAGCCCTGTACCGCTTGCGGTCACAAAGGTTGCATTTTGCTTCACTGGCCAGGGTTCCCAATACACCGGCCTCGGCCAGAAGCTGTACCACGATCTTCCCACTTTCAAGAATGACATTGACCAACTCAATCAGCTCGCATTGATGGAAGGTCTGCCATCATTCCTCGAGCTCTTGAGTGACGTTGATGTCGCCACTATCTCGCCAGTCAAGGTCCAGTTGGGTATGGCTTGCATTCAGGTTGCACTTGCACGCATGTGGAGCTCGTGGGGCATCCAACCTACTGCCGTCATCGGTCACAGTCTCGGAGAGTACGCTGCTCTACACGTGGCTGGTGTTCTGTCTGCCAGCGATATGGTTTTCCTGGTCGGACGCCGTGCCGAACTTCTAGTCAAAGACTGCACACCACACACTCATGGGATGCTCGCGGTGAAGGGCGGCGTGCCATACATCAGAGAGGCTCTTGGGTCCAAGACGACTGAGGTTGCCTGTATCAATGGCCCAGAGGAGACCGTGCTTTGTGGTAGTGGTGATGATATCACCGTTGTCAACGATATCTTGACCGCTAAGGGACTCAAGTCAACCAAGCTGAAAGTGCCATTCGCATTCCACTCGGCCCAGGTCGAACCAATCCTTGATGCATTCAAAGAAGCAGCTTCCTCTGTTGTTTTCAACAGACCCACCGTCCCCGTTCTGTCGCCCCTCTCCGGCGATGTTGTCACCGAGGCGGGCACTTTTGGCCCTGACTACCTTGCTAAACATGCTAGAGAGACTGTGAATTTCTGGACCGCCCTTACCTCAGGCGAAAAGGCAAAGATCTTTGACGAGAAGACTAGCTGGCTGGAGATTGGCGCTCACCCTATCTGCCTCGGAATGGTCAAGGGCTCTGTCGAAACGTCTACGACTGCGCCGTCACTCCGAAGGAACGAGGATGCTTGGAAGACCTTGTCCTCAAGCATCTGCTCTCTATTCCTCGCAGGAGCTCCCATCAACTTCGATGAATACCACCGCAGTTTCAATGATGCTCAGGAAATGTTGACGCTCCCCACATATAGCTTCGATGACAAGCGCTACTGGCTCGACTACCACAACAATTGGACTCTTACCAAGGGCGAGGAGAAGGTCGAAACCACTGCAAAAGAAGTAAAGATGATCGAAGCAGCTCCTATGCCCATCTCGTACAAGAAGCTTTCCGATTCGTGTCAAAAAGTACTGGAAGAAGAATTCTCTGCCAATGCCGGTCGCGTGCTCATCCAGTCTGACGTCTGCGAGCCACATCTGCGCAAGGTCACCATGGGTCACCAAGTCAATAATACTGCCTTGTGCCCGTCGTCCCTCTACTTCGATATGGCAATGACGGTTGCAGACTACATGTACAAAGCACTTCGTCCGTCTTCGCAGAACATTGGTTACAACGTTGCTCAGATGGAGGTAATCAAGCCATTCATCATCAAGAATGAGGCACCAGTCGAGGGCCAGCACCTGCAAATGGAAGCCACAGCGGATCTCGAGGATAACAACGTTATGAAGCTTAAGTTCCGTAGCGTCACGCCTGAGGGTAAGACAATCACTGATCATGCCCATTGCGTGGTCAAATTCGAAAGCACCAACGTTTGGCAGGAGAGCTGGGAAAGTGTCAGCTTCATGGTCAAGGCGCAGATCGAAGCTCTTCAGAGGAAGACCAAGACTCAGGAGGCTCACGTCATTGGACGGGGACTGGCTTACAAACTCTTCAAAGTCTTCGTCGACTACTCAGAGACTTATCGTGGCATGGAAGAGATTATCCTCGACAACAAGGCGCCAGAAGCTTCAGCTTCCGTTCAATTCCAGACGAAGCCCGAGGACGGAGACTTCTTCTTCCCTGCCTACTGGTGTGACTCGATGGCACACCTTGGTGGCTTCATTGTCAACGCCACAGATCTGTTTGATTCGGACAACTTTGTCTGCGTCTCCCACGGCTGGGGTTCAGTCAAGGTCGCCAAACCGCTTTCGGCCAACAAGAAATACCGCAACTACGTCCGCATGATGGAGAAACCTAACAACATCACACAAGGAGATGTCTACCTGTTCGACGGTGATGAGATCGTCGCTGTGGTTGGCGCTTTGAAGTTCCAAAAGATTCCTCGTCGTGTCTTGAACACTTTCCTGCCACCGCAGAAGCCCATGAACCCGGCAGCTGTTGCGTCTCCTGCAAATGTTACTCCCGCCGCCGCCGCCCGGCCGCAGCTGAAGCATGCGCCTGCTATGGCTGCTCCCGCTCCGGTCAGCAGACCCGCGGCGCCAAAAGCACCCGTTGCGCCGAAGCCTGCCGTTGTCACCAAGGCAGTCCCCACCAAGAAGCAGGTGCTGAGCCAAACGGCTGGTCCTACAATCGTCTCAAGAGTGATGCGAATCATCGCCAAAGAGACTGATGTAGACAGTTCGGAGCTGGTTGACCAGGCCGCGTTCGAGAATCTGGGTGTCGACTCTCTCATGTCGTTGACCATCTCGGCCGTCTTCCGTGAGGATCTCGACATGGAGATCTCTTCGACACTTTTCACCGACTACCCCACAGTTGGGGAGATGAAGAAGTTCTTCGCCCAGTACGACGGAGACCTTTCAGCTCCGGACAGCAGCAGCGACTCCGACTCTGAGCTCGACCAAAATGATCTGGCTACTCCGCTCAGTGAAGACAGCACACCTCTCACTTCTGCACCAAGCTCTGCTGTCAGTGAGTGCGGCAAGTTTGATTTTGAGTCAAAGCATGAGATGGTTTCTGAAGTCAGCATTGCAAGGAGTATCATTGCCACCGAGATGGGAGTCGATATCATGGAAATAACCGACGGCGCCGATCTGGCAGAGATGGGCATGGACTCGCTCATGAGTCTGACCGTTCTCGGCGAGCTGCGCGAGAAGACCGGTCAAGATCTACCGTCGACTTTCTTGATGTCAAATCCGACAATCGAGGACATCGAGAACGCCCTCGGCATGCGTCCTAAGCCAAGAGCCTCTGCTGCTCCTGCAGCAAGCACTACGGCGGCGAAGGCAGCCAAGGCTCGAAACAGCGAGCCTCAGCTGGACAAGGTCAATGAAAAGCTCATGGCTTCTCGCAGGGCAGACATCTCCAAGTACCCAAGCTCGACTTCTGTGCTGCTTCAGGGCAATCCAAAGATCGCGACCAAGAAGATCTTTTTCTTGCCGGATGGATCAGGATCTGCAACGTCGTATGTCAGCATCCCCAACCTTGGGCCAGACGTGTGCGCCTTTGGTCTCAACTGTCCTTTCATGAAGGATCCCACATCGTGGCAATGCGGTATTGAGATCGTATCCATGATCTATTTGGCCGAGATTAAGCGCCGTCAACCGGTCGGGCCTTACATCATCGGCGGCTGGTCCGCAGGAGGTGTGATCGCCTATGCCGTTGCACAGGCGCTGCTTGCCAACAATGAAGAGGTCGATCGTCTCCTTCTCCTAGACTCACCCTGTCCAGTCAATCTAGACCCACTCCCAGCTCGACTTCACATCTTCTTCAACCAGATCGGTCTTTTGGGCACAGGCGACCCCTCCAAGACACCCAAGTGGCTACTACCACACTTCACCGCAGCCATTCGCTCGCTGTCCGACTACGACCCACAGCCGACCATCAGGCCGGTCAAGACATACGCCATCTGGTGTCGTGAAGGTGTGGCGGGAAACCCTGGTGACCCACGTCCAGAGCCTGCCGAGGACGAGGACCCAGCCCCGATGACTTGGCTGCTAAATCACCGAACAGATTTCGGTGACAACGGATGGGCGCAGCTGTGCGGTCTTGAGAACATGAAATACGGCGTCATGGATGGTCACCACTTCAGCATGATGAAGCCTCCTCACGTGAGTCTCCCCTCCTAAAATTGATGGCATGAGTTATACTGACCCGCATTGCAGGCTGATGCTCTTGGACGGCTGATTAAAGAAGGGCTTGAGATGTAGACCTTAGAATGTTTGTCTTTTGCATTTACACCGGCTAGGACGGGGTGTTTGGATGATTAGTGATTCTTGATATTTGCGCACATGATGAATATATGACTTCCGTTTCTATTCCGGCCAACCGTGGCTCTGTTGTGTCACGTGGTGAAACACCGGATACCAGCAATAGATTTGTCAAAACATGGTTTCTGGCGAGAATAAGAAGGACAAAGCATCGTTTCGGAAATGTTGGATGTTGCCGTATGCGATAAAGAGCCCACCGCTGTATTAGTGCTGTCATAAAGCGCCCACTGCAAGCGTGCCGCATCTGTCACTTTTGAGCTCTCACGCCGCTCCATTCCACCCCGCCACGTCCCGTGAAGGCAACATATAAATTCATCTAACTCCGCTTTTGACCTAGCATCTCACCACTGCACTTGCTCTGCTACATTTCCGACTGTCCACGGTTCCTGCACGCAAGAAGCGCCTTTCTGATCCCAGCTATCGTCACCTTTGATCAGCCTTCTAGGGCACTCCACCCAACTCACCTCGCACTCACGAACAACAACTTACCCTCGAGAACGTCACATTCCACACTCACCACTATGGCTGATGTGGAAATGACCGACGCGCCGCCCAAGACCAAGGTCGCCAAGGCAGGTGACGGTGAAGAGAAGAAGCGGTTCGAAGTCAAGAAGGTGGGACAGATACACACTATCATGTACAGACCGGACGAAGCTGACTTTTGACCTAGTGGAATGCCGTCGCACTGTGGGCATGGGATATTGTCGTCGACAATTGCGCCATCTGCCGAAACCACATTATGGATCTCTGTACGTAACACACGCTTTCATATATGAGAAAAAACAAGGCTGACAGCAGGCGCAGGCATAGACTGCCAGGCTAACCAGGCCTCGGCGACAAGCGAGGAGTGCACCGTCGCTTGGGGAATCTGCAACGTGAGTATACTTCTTTGGCAAGCGACTGGGTGGACAGAGACTGACTTGGCACATAGCACGCATTCCACTTCCACTGCATCACGAGATGGCTCAAGACTCGCCAGGTCTGCCCGCTGGACAATCGAGACTGGGACTTCCAGAAGTACGGACGATGAGCGGAAAGAGGGATACATTTCGCATGGCACGGGGCACACACACGAGAAGACGAACATGTCCTTCTCACGCCGAGGGTGAAGGAAAGCGGAGTTTGCAGCAAGAAGGAACAGTCCATAGACACTGCAAGCTTGCACGAAGAAATTCATGACTCATGACCGATGATATATATCACATCTCTCATTGCACCTTCTTCCCGTCGACCACGATGTTGTACCCTGGTCCCGCGGGTCCTCTGCTTTTCCGCGCCGGTAGCCACTGCACCGGGTGCTTGTTGAAGAAAGGCCAGGGAGGAACGATGACCACGAATGTCAGTGCTGTGCCGCCGAGGCCCACCCATAGCGTGTAGGTGATGTTGTTCGTGACGTAGCCGACTAAGAAACATAGCACCTGCGGAAGCCTCAGTGGGTGTTGCTCGAGAAAGGGAGGATGTATACTCACGCCTACTATGGACAACAAGTAGGTGCTGAGACCCTCGGCGAGGCGCTGGCCTTCAAAGTCCTGGTTGGGATTAGTCGAAAAGTTCGTGTATATGAGTGTGGGCAATATGACGCACGATCTCTCCTTCGTAGACCTCGCGGGCTTTGTCGAGTATAGCAGCCATGGTGACAGTTTGTGTAGTGGTGGTGGTTGCGATCACTGACAATGTCCGGTGCGGTACCTGAGCTAACCGATAGCTGTCCCTACGGAGTCAAGCCGGCCTTACGCTGGTGCAGAGCCGCACACGTGACTTTGCTCTGCTATATCTGTCTGCATTCATTTTGAAATCATAAAGATAATCCCTCTTTACTCGAACACTAGGCTGAACGGCTTTGCAATGTTGATCTACCATTATTACGATTGTTTTAATTTGAGTGCCAGCCATAATTCCCATCGTCTGGACCACGCATAATTGCAAGCCTTCAGAAGCAGTCGCATAGAGCAAAGGTCTTGAGACACCACGAGGGCGCGAAGCTCACAATAAGAAATTGATTCCAATATTTTTGGACAAGAACAAACAGACCGAGTACCCCAAAAGCGTAGTGTTCCTGTAGCCAATTTCGTTCATAGGTAATAATAACGACAGCATCAGGTAGAAGCTTGCCGATTCGGCAAACATGTCCCGCCTACGATGGCATTACGGTTAAACTACGGCTTTAACGAGCCTCCGCTTTACGCCCAAGGACTCAGCTACGACGACATCTGCGGGGCCGTTTTTTGACCATTTGCGCCTGACAAGCTTGAGGCACATCCAAACTTCCCCTGTTCAGCACGCAGCAAAGATCTGAATCACAGCGCATTCGAGTTGCGGATAGGCACCAATGGCAGACCTAGCTGTCCGCAGCGGGCCTGAGGGCACCAGCTCTGCAGCAAAAGATGGCAGCACCAACGCGCGGGGCATTCCCTACGCACCCTTCGTGGACCAAGTGGAAGACTACGTGACTTCGAGATCAGAGGTCGAATCGACTCTCAAGTCCTTCAGCGAGATGATCAGCAAGTATCAATTCATGGAGGCCAACACATCGCGGCGGGTGGCTGGGCTGCGCGACAAGATTCCGGACATCAAGAAGACGCTGGACATGGTGCGATTCCTGCGGAGCCGAACGGAGGACGACGAGCCGATACAGACGCATTTCGAGCTTAATGATACTTTATATGCTAAGGCGGATGTGCCGACCACGGACGAGGTGTATCTTTGGCTTGGGGCGAATGTCATGCTGGCTTATCCTGTCGAGGAGGCGGAGACACTGCTGAAGGAGAAGCTGGAGGCGGCGAAGACGAGCATGAGCAACTGCGAGGAGGACCTGGACTTCTTGCGCGAGCAGATCACAGTATGTAATCCCTTGCGGGCAAAGAGATCCGAAAAGATGCTGACTTGCACAGACGCTTGAGGTGGCTACAGCAAGAGTGTATAACTGGGACGTCGGCCAGAGGAGAAAAGAGCGCCTCGAGGGCAAGGGCACGAGAGACGGCGAGGATGCGGAGGGTAATGACTGACGACCTCGACGAGCGGATTCACAAAAGTGCTTTTGATTTTGCTTGTCGTCACACGTAGATACCCATGCCCTTATAATGGTATAGACCAGAGCAGCACCGCTGCATAATCCTACTGCGCCAAGCTCTCGCCGCCCTTCTTGTCCGTCTCTTCCTTCGGCACCACCTTAAGCGAGAAGTCGACGTGCTTGACGCCCTGATGTATGCTGCTCGAACTGATGACATCCACATCGTCACACACATACCTCTCCACATTCTCCTCCGTCAATCCACCAGACACCTCAATCAGCGGCGCCCTCGGTCCCCGTCCATACTTCTCCTTCAACTTCCTCGCCGCAGTCTTCATATCCTCCGGCTCAAAGTTGTCCAACATAACCACATCCGCACCCGCATCCACCGCCTCCTCCGCCTCAGCCAAACTCCGACACTCGACCTCGACCTTGATACTGAAACCCCCGGCACTCTTCGCCGCCGCGACTGCCTTTCCAATACTGCCCCCACAAGCCCACACATGGTTATCCTTCAACATCGTCATCGTACTCAGATCGACCCGATGCGTATCCACCCCAGCAACCAACATCCCATACTTCTCCACCAGCCTAAACCCCGGCGTCGTCTTCCTCGTCCCCGCCAGCACATTCCTATACCCCTTCCCCCTCAACAACCCCAACAATTTCCGACTCTGGCTGGCCACCCCGGAGCACCTCGCCAGCACATTCAGCGCCACCCTCTCCCCCAAGAGCAGATTCCTGACCGGCCCCCGGACGGTGGCGACATGCTGCTTCTCCCCCCTGCTGCCGCCCACGTCCTGTCCTTCCTGCACGTGCCACTCGACGTTGCATCCGAGGTGGGAGAAGATGGCGTCGAAGAAAGGCACGCCGGCCAGCACGCCGGGGGATTTGGCTAACAGGCGGGCTTCCGCGGGGGAGGAGCCGACGACGAAGCCGCCGTAGTCAAAGGAGGGGGTGTCTTCCGACAGCCAGAGGGGAATGATGGAGGTCCAGCTGGGTGGGAGGAGGTCGGAGGGAGAGCCGTGGACAGGGGCGCCTTCTGTTGCTGGCATGGTGGGGGTGGTGGGGTGGGGTGACGTTGGATTTAGGGATGTGAAAGGGTGGGGTGGTGGCTGAGCAGAGATTGGAGATAGGTCTACTCTGAGGTCGTGGTTGTGCAATGTGAGGGGGATTAGGGACGGAATATATGGGTGGTAGTGAGAGTGATGTCGTGGGAATGAGAAGAGTGATTGTAGTGATTCTTTCATGGCGGAGAGCTTAAGCCCGGGATAGCCGAGGATCTCAGAGGGTTAGGGTTACGTGGTTGGGAGGCATGTGTAATGAGCCTCTTATACTATGCATCCACGACGAGCGATTGACTATTTGGACACATTTCTAGAATCATAAACTTTTGGTTGGTCAATAGGAAACAGTTTGTATCAAGCTGGGCAATACAGAGAATCGCGGCCTCCACAGCCAAGCAGTAGTAATAATCATATCCCATAACTTTCGTAAACCGCATCACCTGCCGCCAATTTGACTCTTAGGCACCGGCCTGATCCAGCAGACACAAACCTGTACGGCAATGGTAATGATGCCAATGATCCACAGTGCCCTTGCGTAGTTCGTCCCGTTGTATCGGAAGATGATTGCGAAGACAATACCTCCGAGATTTCCTGATGCACCAGTGACGCCTGAGACGATCCCATTGGCGTAAGAGTGCACGTGAGGCACGAGGGAGTAGTTCAGACCATTGGCTCCTTCCATGAAGAAGGCCAGACCGCCGCTGACTAGACCAATGAGGGTCGACTTGCTCTTCGAATCGGTCACGCCAATGATGATGCAGAAGATGCCAGTCATCACACAGTAAGCGTGGAGGAGGATCTTCTTCGACCATAGAGTGCCAGTCTGGCGGTACGCAAAATCAGACACTACACCACTGTGGAATATGTCAGTCAATGGCAGCGCTGTACACGGTTGTCGATAGTCTTACCCAAGTGGTCTTGCAACAGCATTCAAGATGCCGAAGATGGCGGCATAGTTGCCGGAGTCCTGTAGTGACATCTTCGGGAAATTCTTTTTGTAGTAGTTGCCGAGGATCGAGTTGACCGACAGCTCGGTACCGAAAGAGCAGAAGTAGCAGGCGGCGGTGACCATGGTAGAAGCCGAGAAGATGACCCTCACTGCCTCCCTCCAGCTGGGCTTCTGAATGACCTCGCCACGAGCTGTATCAAGCATCTCTTGTTCGCCCATCTGAACCTCGTTTCGTCCGAAACTACTATCCTGTCGTTTCTCAAACTTCTTCTCGTTCTCGAGATCGGCATCGCTGCCAGACGGGGATCGAATACCAGTAGGAGTAGCAGTGCCACTATTAGGGATGGAAACGATGCGACCCTCAATATCGTGGGTGCGCAGATTATTTTCGGCGGCCTGTAGTCGCTCTGACCATTTCCCAGTGGGTGTGTCCGGGCAGCAGAGTACCAGAGCAATAGCACAGACTGTAATGATGATGCCAGGAACGACGAACGACACACGCCACGCAACATGAGTCGAGAGGCCTTGTCTCTTGTGGAGGGAATTGTAGATGGCAGGCATAATGAAATAGGTGATGCCGCCACCTGCGTTTCCCAGACCGGCCGTCAGACTGTTGGCTGTACCAATGATGTTCTTGTCGAAGAAGCCAGTGGTCCATACTTGGCAAGGCACGAAGCTGCCGCCAAGGATACCGACGAAGAAACGGATGGCATAAAGACCGGCGGCACTTTTGACCGTTCCTGCAAGAAATGTTGGGATCGCACCGGCCAATAGACAGCAAGCGAAAGTCAGGCGTGGACCGAAGCGATCACAAGCCGGGCCAGCGACGAGACGAACAAGGAGTCTGGAAAGCATGAGCAACAAGCAGTATCCACATTCAGTAAAAGTACCCACGTAGCTGTCAGAGCAATGACATTGGAATTTGCAACGACATTCTTGGATACGTGGATGTCTCCTGCGATGACATCCGATAAGAGCGGCGGAAAGGCATACCATGACCAAAAGGCCAGGAAGAAGCCCATCCACGAAAAGAAAAATACTCTGCCATACTTGTCGACGGGGTTGAAGATTGGTATGGAGTGTGCCTTTCGGTTGACGGGATTGATCTCAGGCGCCGACCATAGGGCAGATAGGCGAGCCATTGTCGATTATCTCCCGGACCCGACTGCTCGGATCGATGCTGTGGCTTGCGGGAGGATTGTACAAATGGATCCAAATTGATTGGGGGGGTTATGATTGCTGTGCAGAAAGAGCTACTAGAGGAAACAAGCCGGGTTTTATGTACCTACCCATACAATTCCGTGGCGAATTGAGTACCAAGCTCTTAATGCAGCGTCCTGATTAGAGCGTAAAGCAAGTCCGCGGATCTACAACATCGGGGATGGTTGAGCGTGAATGCTGGGGTTGTGGGGCCTCCAGATTTCTGGATAAGGCTATGATCCTGAGGACCGGTTTTGATAAGAGCCTCAGCCACCATGCAACCATCTAACGGGGGCTCCTGTAAGCATCTCCGATCAGTTTAATGTCGAAGCCACACGGCAAGATGCAATATACGACGATTTATGGAATTGCAGATGTAAAGAGAGCCAGCAGTCTTACTATGTCACCTTAGGAAATGAATGATATTGAAGCTGTCCTCACAAATGACAACCGGTGAACCAATGTGAGCGACGAATTGACTTGGCGCGAATAGGCAGATCTCAGGTGTGGAGGGTTTCCAATCACAGATAGCAGCAAGATAGCGAATGGTAGCGTTGCTCATTATTTTCGATATCGAGGACGGTGGTAAGGACGTGTTATCTCCAGGGGTTGCCGAGTATGGAAACGCGTTATCAGCCCTTGCAGGACGCTCAGATTGTCCCTGCCCAAACCCAAGTTGTCTGATCGCCTGCGCGGCATGTGATTGCCAGGGTTTTGGAACTTTCTGCCACCCCATGATAAGCATTTCAAGACATGTTCATGCAGCACGTAGCCTAGACCTGATTCCACCGGTATTGTGGCTGCTTTGCGAGCGCACATCCTAGTCACATAGGACTTCGCAGCAGTCTCAGTGACCGCTACTTATCGTGCTCTGCATTGCCGACATTAATTGACTGCTTCTAGCAATTGAATGCTTTATCAAAGTGTTGCTGATCCTGGGCGGACGTCGAGGGACCGGCGGCGCTAGTCCGAATCAGGCATCCTTATCTTCACGAGTCAAGCGGATATGGGTGAGTGACAAGCATGACTTGAGCATTGGTTTCATGGTCACTCTATTTACTAATATCGAGGTTTTCGTCAGTAAATCCAGATTGCGTCCGCTATTGAGCTTGTGCATCTGGCTGAGGCTGTTGTGACGTGGGCTCGAAGATCTCCTGCAGGTTGTACCGCTTCAGGCTTTCATATTCAGGACCCACAACGCTCAAACCGCATACGTTCTGTCGACATGATCAATACGAAGCTCAGGCCTCAAGAGGTAAATCAACCTACCTTCATGATGTCGACCAGGATCAGGAGGTCGTAGTTCTTCAGGTCAACGGTATGTCCGGGCCCCACAATCGAAGCGACCTGCTTGATGACTCCGTCCCGTTTCAAAATATTGTGATTTCTGATGTTGGGGCGTATCGCGAACTATGAGAGGGTCAGCCGGTTGTGCCATCTCCGGTGAGCAGCTGATAGCGGTGTACCTTTTTCGGCACAGCGAGTTCGGCGTGGAAGTGTGGCGCAAGGACTTCCCGGGCGACTTTGTCAAGTCCTTCTTCGGACGCGAATCCAATCAATGTACTTGGCGTGAGGCGCTGCGTACAACGGGTCCGTTTCTTCGTAGGGTCTTTAGCGGCACTTCGTACGACGTCCTGGACCAAGGAGACGGGATCTATCGGCGGAGATGTTCGGAAGAAAACCACTGCCTTATCAGCACCTTTCGTATCCATCGTTCTGGTTGACTTACGACACGGTACATCCGTCCACACGGCAGCGATGCCGGTTTTCTTCGATGGCTTCCTGATGTCTGCGATTTCGCTTGTGATGTCCTTCTCGATATCGTCGATGCTTGAATCCTTGGCAACTGTGTCCGTGACGCCGTCAATCGATTCTTCGGAATTCGGTCCTGTTGTGAACTGATCTAATGAGTCAGGTACCCGGCAGTGATTCATGCAATCTTGATCACCTCTGTGAGAAGATCTCGTAGCTCTCCCATGCATTTCCGCTCCTTGCCTTTGTGGCACGTGACCCAGATGCCGCAATCTCCAGGTTTGATTGACCTGTCCTCTGCTTTGGACGATTTCGAGTACCAGGCCTTTTGCACCTGAGCTGAGTCAGAGACCAGAAGAGAGACAACTCGAGCTCTGACATTGTGGCACAGTCTTGCTTGCGATGCAAATCTAGCGACAACTAAAATGAATACTGACCTTTGACTTTTTGGCGGCTTGGTCTGACGCTCCCACAGCCTTTCGCTTTTTATTGTCGTTCATGATTCTAACCGGATTGGTTGGTTTCTCGATGAGTTTAAAAACCGAGCTCCAAAGAATCGGTGGTCGGGTTGAGTGTGAAAGAGTGGATCGAAGACTTCACATGACGCTTGTAGGGCTTCTCCAGTACATGCCAAGCCACATTCACCTTTTCATACAAAATTGTGGTCGAATTTGGAACGGCGCATTCTAAATTGTGCAAGGATAGGAACGGTATTTTATTTGTACAGCTGAGGTATGACACACTTACAAAGTGCAGTTGTCTTTCATTTCAAACCCCATGCCCCAACGATCTCCATGGCTCCATCCTTGCCCTCGGCAAGTGTCCCATCTTTGTCTTTCAAGGCGCCAGCGATGCAGCGCCAGCCGTCCCGTCCGCCTCCCCACTGCAGTACTTCTTCTCTGAACAGACGGCCTGCTCTTTCATCTATAGCGCCATTCCGCCGACGCTGGAAGACATCTTGCCATATTTTTCCCGCAATAACTCGATCGAAGAGGTATGCATAATAAGTTGCTCCGTAGCCAACAAGATGCCCAAAAAAGCCTTGCCATGTCGTTCCAGTTGGTTCGGGTACAGTGCTGTATTTGTTCCAGATATCATGGTAGACTTTGCTCGAATCAAAACCTGAGTCAGTACCAACAAGATCGCCTGAATGGTACGCCTGATCTAGCATCGACATCAGAATTTGTCCTTCAACCTCTGCTCCATGCATGCGTTTCTCAATATCGAGTCGCTCCTTGACCAGACTTGGATCGAGACGAGCACCTGTCTCCCAATGCCGGGCGTATAGGCCTAACACCTCCGGGGCTCCAGCAAAATGCTCCATGAGAACCGAAGGAAGTTCAGCAAAGTCTGTTGCACATCTGGTGCCCGAAACATTCTGCAGAACTGTCCGCCCGCAAATTGAATGCAGGGCGTGACCCATTTCATGGAACAGAGTCTGAACCTCTCTGAAGGAAAGGAGTGCAGGCCGGCTGGAGGACGTATGAGACACTTGTTGAAAAGCGAAATCGCAGATCAAAGCAATGGTGGGCAGTTGAAACAATTCACGACCATTTTGGCCACTTCGCCAACCAATTGCCAGTCCATCATTGGCAGCTTCGGCGTCGCCTTCGAACAGACCTTGATCCAGACCACCCATACTGCCAGATTCTGCTCTTTCTTCATCCGTTATGCGTCTGGAGCATCTCACGGTGAAGTGGGCCGGATTCGGGCTTTTACCTGCTCTTTGAAACAAATCACAGTAGATAACAGCTATGTGTCCTTCATTGTCATCGATGACATCCAGACGTCGAACATCGGGGTTCCAAGTCTCTCCAGGGAGAGCCTCCTTTGGCACGAGTCTAATACCGTACAGTCGATGAAACAGCCGAGAAAGTCCTTGCATAACAGTGCCAAGTGAAAAGTACGAGGAAAGATGATCGCTCCTCGCTCGATATTCCATAGAAGAGAGCACACGTGCAGTGTAATACTCCCTGTCCCAGGCGTTGATTTGACGAGGGAAATCGTTTGATTTGGCATCCGCACGCTTCAAGTCCACGAGCTCGTCCAACTCCAATTTCGCACCGGGTGCATTTTGCTCATATAGCGCTTTGAGGAATTTGTTGACAGCCTCAGGCGTCTTTGCCATTTTGTCCGATAATGTCATCTGCGAATATGAAGAGAAGCCGGAGAGCTTCGCTACCTTCGCTCTCAGTTCTAACATACGCTCTAATTGTTGAATTGTCGATTTTGAAGCCGTTCGGTTGGCCATGTAGATCTCTCGCCGAACATCAGAGTCTTCTACCGATCGCAATGCCAGATTGGCTGGCATGCCAATTGTAGGCAAAAATACTGTTCCCCATCGAGTGAGTTGTCTGACCACCATAGGATCCATGCCTTTGAGTTTACTGCTTGGAAATTGGATCGTGTGCTTCGCGGCCTCCATACCGTCCATGAACTCGGATCCAGTTTGGCTGACGGCATCGGAGATGCTTACAAAATCTTTACGATCTTTCTCGGGTAGATCGATCGCAGACTTGGAGAAATCGCGTGCTAGAATGTTTGCCACGACTTTTTCCTGTTCAGTCCAACTACTCGTGACCTCGGGCATCGACAGAGCCTTGTGGAGCTGTCGGTCTAACGCTGGCGTCGTGTTGAGAACATTCATATATTGAAACATCATCATGTACGCCTGCGTAGCCGCATCCTGGGTCCTCGGGTCGGGGTGAGTGGAACGGACAAACTCGCAAAGATCTATGACCCGGCATAGCAAGTCGCTGAGCTGGTCCAGATCTTTTACGATGTGCCTATACTGATCGACCGATTCGTAAGAGGAGACTTTTTCCACCAGTCTCTGGCATTTAGCAAGAGTGACAGAGGCATACTTTCGGAAGCCTTCCGGACGAGTCAGATATTTGTTACGGAAGAGTCCAGCTGAACGGGTTTGATCCAGTGATGTAGTTCGAGATGCAAATTCCTTCCATACTGGTTGTGAGTCGAATATTTGTCGAAGAAGATCGTCATCTTGGGGGATTCCTGAGCCGCCATGCGCCGCCGGAGATGGCTGAGTTGAAATGCCTGTGGCCGCTGCAGTAATCAAGGCTCGTCGGAGGCCAGGACGAGGCACGTTGCCAGCACATCTTGTGCAGATCCAGCCTGGCTGCGTCAATCTCTTAAACATTACCACAGTAGCTGTGCCCCTTCAAAGAATCATTGATAAGGATACATTTGCCACGTGAAAGCGCAGACGCGCGCCCAAGTCGGGACTTGGCATCCGAGGTTCGCCGAAGTGCTTCAACTCTGTCTGGACAGCAAAGTTGGACTTTGTCGACCACCACCTACACTTCACAACAAAATGGCTTTTGCGCCTCTGCTGCGGCAGGTAAGTCGCGTGCCTCCAGAAAAGCTCGCATTGGTGCAATTGGACTCATTCAGAATCACAGCGCGCCGTGCCATTGGCGGTCCTGACGACTGGTCTCGCTCTGTACCCTAAACAGGTTGTCTTTGCTGATAGTCCTGAGAACCCGAGGTTTGCAGTAAGACTGTACAGCCCTCATTTCCGCAATTCGATAGCTAAGCAAGTGTAGCGGAAACCGATCTACGATGCACCTTTCGATGCTCGCGTGGCCCCGCAAGACATCCACGACACAACGATAGCATCAGAGCCTCCGGCTCCTGCTGTCTCCTCTAGACCGACCCCGACGGACCGCTTGGCTGCGCAGGTCAAAGAGACCAGACTTTTCTTGCACAAATACGCAGTTCAAGCAGAAGATGGGGTAAACAATGCCATGTCCAAATTCTTGCAACTGGAATCGGACTTCACAAGCACAATTGCTTCGCTAGCACCTCCTAAAGGCTCTAATGAGAAAGTCCTGCCGGGTGCAGTCTATGTACTCGTGGCAGCAATGGCTGGCTCCATCGTTACGAGAAATCGGAACATTCTCCTTCGAGCGGCCGTCCCAGTCGCAGCCGGTATTACCACATCACATTATGCCTTGCCCATTACCACTCGAAATGTGGGAGACTTGATCTGGAAGTACGAGGAGCGGTACCCGGTCATCCGCGACAATCACTTGCGGGCCAGGCAGTCGATCTCGCACTTTATTGAGACCGGCAAAGCCCACAGTCAGATGGGCTTGGCCATGGCAGAGGACAAGGTGCAAGGAGTACGCGAGTCTGTGGAGGAGTGGGTGCGAAAGGGCAAATAGATCATATCCGTACAAAAGCTGTTTCTGTATCAAACATCCTCAAAGATCGCTCAGTCGTTCCACCAATTTGTCGCATAGGATACGACTGTACCTTGGCAACCGGACAATTGAGCCTCGCAGATCGACTAGTAGTAGGAGTGATTGGAAGTTATCCCAATTGATTTGGCAGCCAGCTCGAATGCAGTGATATAATATAGGTTCAATGGGCTACTGGACTGCAAAGCCAAGTGCTCCGCTGCCTGTTGATTGCTTTCTAGCGTCTTATACGGCAACGACAAACCCGACAAATTTTTTCTATGCAAACCGTTTCATCTATCTGAAAGCAATGTATTTGCATGCACTTCAATAACGAGAAGCAGTTTTTGCTGGCACAGGCGAGTTCTGTGGTCTCAACACGTGATTGAATTGTCACCTAGGGAAGCTTCATCCGTCAAACGAATCCTAGGTGGAAGCTTCGCGCGTAGCGACAACTTCGCATCAACCTCACAACTCGCCATCACCTCTTTCCTGACCGCGACAGACCCATCAACCATCTGGACAATTCAACTGAGTTCAATCATCTGAGAGCATTTAAATCACACCCGCTACATTCCCAATATGGCCGACGCTGCGGTGGAAAACCCGGCGAACACTCCCGCACCTCACAAGCGCCAGCTTCCATCATCAATACCCAATATCGACTCACTGGAGGGCTTCGGACAAGAGACGGATGACCAGTACCAGCAGTTCAAGCGATTACAGCGACAGTTGGAATACATCAACCTGCAGGAGGAGTACATCAAGGATGAGCAGCGCAGCCTCAAGCGGGAGCTGGTCCGAGCACAGGAGGAGATCAAGAGGATACAAAGCGTGCCTCTTGTGATCGGACAGTTTATGGAAGCCATCGACCAGAACACAGGAATCGTACAGTCATCAACGGGATCGAACTATGTGGTGCGCATTCTCTCTACGCTGGACCGAGAGCTCCTCAAGCCGTCATCCTCCGTCGCCCTACACCGTCACTCAAACTCGTTGGTCGACATCCTCCCGCCGGAGTCGGACTCGACCATCGCAATGTTGGGTGCGGATGAGAAACCGGATGTGACATATGCCGACGTCGGTGGATTGGATATGCAGAAGCAGGAGATCCGGGAAGCAGTTGAGCTTCCATTGACACACTTCGACCTCTACCACCAGATCGGTAAGCTGCACACTCATCAGTCAGATCCAAGAACGAAACTGACAAATTGCCTCAATAGGTATCGACCCTCCCCGTGGTGTCCTTCTCTACGGTCCTCCCGGTACCGGCAAGACGATGCTTGTCAAGGCCGTTGCAAATAGTACGACAGCGTCCTTCATTCGTGTCGTCGGCTCGGAGTTCGTGCAGAAATACCTTGGCGAGGGGCCACGTATGGTGCGCGACGTCTTCCGCATGGCACGTGAGAATAGCCCTGCAATCATATTCATTGACGAGATCGACGCCATTGCGACGAAGCGATTTGATGCTCAGACTGGCGCGGACAGAGAGGTGCAGCGTATTCTTTTGGAGCTTCTCAACCAGATGGACGGTTTCGACCAGACAAGCAACGTGAAAGTCATCATGGCCACGAATCGGGCGGACACTCTGGATCCTGCACTGCTACGGCCGGGACGACTGGACAGGAAGATCGAGTTCCCTAGCCTGAGAGACAGGCGTGAGCGGCGATTGATCTTTTCTACTATTGCCGGGAAGATGAGCTTGAGCCCTGAGGTTGACCTGGACAGTCTGATCGTGCGGAACGACCCCCTGAGTGGTGCGGTCATTGCGGCAATCATGCAAGAGGCTGGTCTAAGAGCAGTACGAAAGAACAGGTACAACATCATTCAGCAGGACTTGGAGGACGCATACACGAGTCAAGTTAAGGGTGGAAGCGAGGCAGACAAGTTCGACTTCTACAAGTAGATTTGGTTTGGGCAAGGGCCGGGGACGGGTTGCATCGATGTTCGCTCCAGGGATTGAAAGACCCAGAGAACATGTACCATACGTAGATGATACCGCAAACACCGATACACTTCACTTCAATCTGACGCGACTCAATGAATCCGTAACAAGTTTGGATTGTCTTCTGTTGCTACGGATGCTCCTGCCGACTGTTCCTCGTTGGCCAGAATGTCTTTCCTAGTGTCCGCATGCCACGATAATTTAAGCAGCGATGGTAACCTCAACCTCAACACCGGCCTCGATGTTGATGATGATCTGCTTGACAACCTCGGTGGGGGCGTTCAGGCTGGCAATGGCATTAGCGCTCGTCCCCTCTTTCCAGTGCAACAGCACCACTTACTCAATGAGACGCTTGTGGATCCTCATCTCGAAGGTGTCCCAGGTCTTGGAACCCTCACCGTTGGGGGTTTTACGGGTGGTGACCTGGAGGTTCTTGGTGGGGAGACGGACGGGGCCCTTGACGCGGAGGTCCTTGGTCTTAGCGCGCTCAATGAGCTCGCTGCAGACCTTCTCGAGGGACTGGACCTTGCGGGAGGTTAAGGTGATGCGGATCTTGTGGATCTTGGGCGCATCGTGCTGCTGCTTCTTGTCCTGGAAAGACATTTTGGTTGTTGTTGACGCGAGGCTGTGTGGAGTGAATTTGTCGGTGGATATATTCCAATCAAGACTCGGACGAAGACGGGTCCGGCAAAGTGATGACTGGTGACGGCGGTGGTGCTGGTTGTGCGTGCGGTATAGAATTGCGGGACGGAGGTGAAATATTTCAGTCTCGGTCGGTGCGCGCCAAGAGTTCCATCGGTACATCCCGCACTAGTCCCTAATAGGCAATATCGGTCTCTCCAGTCGATATATTACGGCCCCGCCGCATCATAGACAATCGAATATTCTCACAGACAATTCAAGAAGGGATATTTCGAAAGGGCAGGCGAAGTGAGGATATGCCGGTGCATCATCATGTGGAGGTAGTGGCTGGCTATGTCGGATCCTTGCCACCATTCGCGTCATATCCGCCGCTCCAAGTACAAGTGCAGCTCGGTGCCTCACAATGGGAAGACTGCTTGTCCACATACACTACATTGGCCGATCGCTACCTGAAAACCATACCACAAGTCTTCTCTGAATCGAGCGCAAGTCTACAAGATTTCTTGCTGTCATACTACGATGTGAACTCTGGCATTTCCAAACAGAGTGAAACTCTGCACACTCATAATGCAACACGACTTCGACAACAGGCATTTACCCTAGCACATAGGGTCTTCCTAGAGACCAAGGATGGATCTTTGGAGCTACTGGAATGGAAGTTCTTAGGCTCTTTCTGTCATGTGCATCTGAAGAGCAAGCCTCTGACAACACTTCTTCAAAGTCTTTGGAAGAACTACGAGACCGAGCTCAGGAAGACTCTTGCCAATATTCGATCTAATCTCACCTCTACACTAGAGTCGAAGACTTCTGCTCCCGCTGAAGGCGACCTGAAAAGACTGGCCCCACTGCTACATTCACTTCCGCAGGCAGCCTCGTTCATGACTGAAGGTTCAGAGTTCATTGATGCGCTCTCGACTGCATATGCAAGCGGAGTGAAGCATTTCCAGGAAGCAATTGTGCCGATAGCGTACCTGTCTCTGGTGTCTCTCACTCGACCCGAGTCTCTGAACCGATCTGCATTGATCGACCATCTTTACAGTCTCAAAAGCCAAGCGGGGAAGGACAGGTCACAGCCGACTCTTCTTGCAGATCTTGTGACAAACACACCGCTTCTGACGAGACTCTCGGGTCAGCCTGGCGAGAAGGGCGCAGAACGCGCGAAGACCCTTGCAGCATCATTACAGGCGTTCAAGTCCTCGTCAATTGCACGAGCCCGGCCAGTACGACACTCTCGTGGCATTAAAGGCAAAGCGCATGCTACAGACACCAGCGGGAGCGAGCACCACGTCCACCTCCTCTCCAAAATCTCTCAAATCCAAGACCTCTTCCCCGACCTAGGGTCAGGCTTCATTGCACGTCTTCTCGACCACTACGCCGAAGACGTTGAGCTCATCACCTCCCATCTCCTCGAAGACTCCCTTGATCCCTCTCTCGCCACTCTTGACCGCACCCTCCCGCTTCCAACCCATGAACCGTCCCCATCCTCCCAATCCGCAATCGACGCCCTAATTCCCCCATTCACCGCCCTTCCCATCCGCCACAACATCCACGACAACGACGCCTTCGACCTCCTCACCGTCCCCGCCACCCAATTGCACACCGGCCACCGGGAACATGCCCTCTCCGATCCCACAACAGAGTCCAAAGCCTCCATCCTCTCTGCGCTCGCAGCATTCGACTCCGATGACGACGAGCGCGATGACACGTACGACGCCACGGACGTAGGCGGGACGATCGATCGCGCCGCGCCCGACGGCGAGACACCGGCTCTGCCGTCGGTGCAGACAGCTCCGTCATCCACGCCGGAGGTCGAGGCGCTGCTGTTCCGCGCGTACAAGTCTGATCCGGCTGTGTTCGGGCGTAGCGCAGAGATAAGGCGGTCGCCCGCGCGGGCTGCGCTGAGGCAGGGGAGCGGGATGGCGGATGAGGCGCTTGAGGGGTGGGCGACCATGCTTGGGAGAGATGCTAGGAGGTTGAGGAGGTTGGAGGAGAGGTATGGGGGTTGGGATGGGGTGCAGGGAGCTGTGGAGCGGACGAGGTGGGTGGCGGAGGACAGTGAGGAGGGCAGTTCAGGCGGGGAACGGGGTGGAGAGCGTGGGAGAGGAAGGGGTAGAGGACGAGGCAGAGGTAGAGGTGGCCTTGGACGAGGTGATGTTGCGGGTCAGACTGGGGAGAGGAGCACGCAGGCTGCACGGCAGAAGAAAGAGACCAATAAGGCGAGGGGAGCGAATCACAGTCGTCGCGAAGGAAGGGCCCGGAAAATGGCTCGAGCAGGGTTTCCGGGCTGAAGGACAGTCAGATATATATAGACGCATGCTCATGGACGGCCATGTTTACGACAAACGGCAGAATGCAATTTTTATGGGAATCTAAAGTCTGGGTCACGAAGGACAACAACATCTGTTAGCTTCATCTCTCATCGCCTCGTCTCATCTGTACTTTCTCTCATCCGCCTTGTAGCTCCATCACACAGCCATCCACCTGAGCTTACGTTATGCTACAATGTATGCCGTAGAATGTGTCTTAAGAAAGGTGGAATTATGGAATATAAACTCGACTATGCGGCTGCTGGCTGCTTTGCATCGTGAGCAGCATCGTGAGCAGCTTCAGGAGCCATGCCCGGTGTCGGGGCAGGCTGGCCTGAGGCGGTAGTGGGTTCGCTGGCAGTGTTCTGAATAGTATCACCATCCTTCTTCTTGAGCCACTTCGGCGGGCGGGCGTACTGCGCATCATGCCAGGGGCCCTTGTCCGAGTGGGCACAGCCGTTCGGGCACTCGCACTTGCCACCAAACTGCTTGGGGAGGTTCTCAGAATCGACTTGCTTCAACAATTCGGCTTGGTAGCCACTGCCGAGGATGTGGATCTTGTTGACTGTCACAGGGTCGAGCCACTTCTTCACGAATGAAAAGACGGTGCTGAATCCCCAAGGTGCGTTGATGACGTACAGCTTACCCAGGCGCTCAGGATAATGGTTTTGCGATATGGCCGATGCCTTTTGCAGGTATCCATACACTTGGCTGGCGTTGCTGAGACCAACACCTTTTAGATCCATGATAGTGCAGCATGTCTCCAGAAGATGGCCTGAGCGACGCGAGCAGGCTGGGAGACGCGGGTCAGATACCTTTTCGTACTCGACGACAAGGTTAGAGAGAAGGCGGTCCTCGGTGGTGATCTTGTACATCTCGTGCAGATTGACGTTGCCCAACTGCTCGATATATACGGGCCGGCCATCCTATAAGTTCAGTGTCAGTGGACAGCATTCGCATGTGTGTACACAAACTGCGTGCACTCACCTTGTCTGTACCGTGATAGTACTGCGGGTATAAGTGTGAGAGCTTCTTTTTCTCTTCCGTAAAGTCGAACGTGTTCACCAGGTTGTCAATTCCACCACCAAAATCCTTGCGCCACTTCTCCGAGTCGAGGAACCTGGATAGGTCAATGATCGGAATGGCGGTCTGTTTGTTTTGGGGGGGCTTACATTTGCTTGGAGGCATTGACGTCAAACTTCCTTGCGCGGAGAAATCGGAGCTGGTAGGATTATGCATTAGACAGAATGCTTCCGAGTGAGGGTTTAACCTACCAGTGTCAGGGTGTCCAGGCGTTCTTTGCAACCAGCTTGCTCAAGCATCGCACGGAGTTGGTGGACTTGTGCCTCTTGCTCTTTGGTCAAGTGGCCAGCGTGGCCCGGTTGATTTGTTGCGGAGACTGTGGGGAAGTCGAAGTCATCATACTTCGGATCCAATTCTGGGGCGGCAGACATGGTGACGGTGGTTGGGCCTGAAGGTGAAATAGGGAGATCTAGGACGGCAGAGCGGTACAGGAAAGTAGGTGAGAACGACGTCTGGTAGGACTGTTAGGATGGCCAGAGACAGGAGAACTTGAAGACAAAATTCAGGCTCTTGGACTCTGCTGAGGTGTGTGTGTTTTTTTTTGGGATAACAATCGAATTGACGTCGGCGAGGACACAGGGAGAAGCGGCGGCGAGTGCGGTTGCGGCCATGTTGCGGGCTTGGCAAACTCTGAGGTCATCGCTTAAGCTTGCCCCTCACTCACCCGCAATAAACCGACCCCACGTGCTCGCTATGGGGAATTGCCCATGTCTCATACCAGTATCTCTCTGTCGTTTTGAGATCTATAGCTCGTGATTCGCCATACAGCATCAACAAATATCAACAATAGTCTTGCCACCGTGTCGCGGTCCCAGTCATCTCACGTTTATTCTGATGATTCGTCTCCCTTCAAGATCTCGTCTAAGATCGTCAGACTCGCGAGGGAGCTCGCAGGAGATATGATTATCCGGACAGTCTTGTAGCTGGGTCCGGAATATGATGGCGACCATACCCAGGGTATTCGAGATCGTGTTCGAAATGCGATCACGGTAGATAGTCCTACGGTTCCGTTGACAATTCCCGGACAGAGAAGGTCAACCATTCTCTCCAGGAATGTTGAGCTTCGACTTCAGCATTTGCTTCCTGTCCTTCTGCCACTGCTCAACCCAGGCCGCCACTTTACCGCCAAGTATTTGCACATTGCTAGGCTCAAGGAGCATCAACCCCCTAGATATACTCGCACGTCGTATCAGCATCTTGACGCCTATACCCATGCCTAGTCCCACTCCCGGAATAGGTTGAAGCTCGAATGCGTAAACTTTGGTGCCCTTGACATCCTGCAGCAGCAACTTGTGGGGGCCGCGGGATTCCTCAGACTGCTGGGGCCCACGGTCCTCACTATCGCGGACAGTACGAATAATTTCACGCCCCCTTGTCGTCTCACCACGTTCGTGCTGTTCAATCTGCTCGATTTGAGACCAACGGGAGCGCCCAATGTCTTCGATATCGAGGACCTGAACCACGATGGCTCGCGGTAATGCTTGGTCCTTGATCGATGCGTCGGTAGCGGTGGATGGTAGGCCAGGTGCGAGCGATCTATTGAGGCTATGAGTGATGTCCGTTGCAAGAAGGCGATATTCTGCCGTCTTTTGTAAGGCGGGTAGAGGTGTACCCAGTCGTGCCGTTGCAGCGAAAGACGACAGCCAGCTCTCGTTTGGAGGGAGATTCCTGGCCGCCAGATATTGTTCGAGGCTTCTCGTCACATCAGATGATGCAGTCATGATCAAAATCCTATCATTTCTGACCGGCTATGGAGTTTCACAAGTTCGACTTAAGAATTATGGTGAGGGAATCAGATGGTTGACAGACTGCCACAGCAGAGGGCCAAGAAAACAGCAAGATTTAACGATCTGCAGCAGCGACCTCGTTAAAACTTGCTATAGCTAACACAGCACTCCCGACACCTCGCCACTATTCGAATCGACGCACGAGCTCTGGACTTGGTCTATATCTGTCTGCAAAGGGTCGCCAATTGACGGCGATATATGTCGGGCTTGTTGTCTTGATTGTGTTGCCCTTTGCCCTCACAGACTGGCTACCTCGTAGCGAGGGCAGCCTCCACTATGACTACGATTGCATCCCCACGCCCATCTCTGACCTTGTCATCAAGACGAACATCGACGTCGACGGATACCAATGTCCGATCGGAGTCAGTGTCGCATGCGCCTGGTCCCGCCAATCAACGGCGAAATCGAGCTGCTTTGAGAGAGTTCTACGGATTGAAGAACGCACCAAAGAATGATGCCGTCAGCTCAAGCGATACGTTGCCAGCCGAGGAGCTGAACACGCCTCGTGGGGAGATAGACCGGCAAGGGTTCGATGCAGACCAATATGTCGACGAGATTCTCGACAGAGAAGGCTTGGAAGGTGTCATGAAAGTGGAGGCTGGACTGCTGCGGGACATTAGAGGCTTCGATGGTGAGCGTAAAGCCTTGGTCTATGACAACTATTCCAAACTCATTGGCGCTACCGAGACAATACGAAAGGTCAGTCAATATATCATGCGACTCAAGAACGGTCAAAGTTGATTCTCAGACAGATGCGCGGCAGCATGGATCCGCTGAAACCAGCTTTTACGACTTTGACACCAGCGATATCGCATATTGCAGAGCAAGCGAAATCTCTGTCTAGTGCTAATGACACTGGAGCAGATGAACTTAGTCGCCATGCTCGCAAGGAGCATGAGCGGCAGACGGTGCAGTATGTCCTGGATGCACCCAGTCGACTTCAGAAGCTTGTCGACGAGGGACGTTCGCAAGCAGCTCACGCGGATTGGGGGAAGGTGTCCACGTTGCTTGACAAGTGGGACGGCGTTGCTGGTGTCGTAGAGATCCGTCAGCAGTGTACGGGCCTCATTGAGCGTATTGATGGTACTTGAGCATACTAACAGCAACGGAATGAAAGCTAGAGCCATTAAAGGCTGCGGGAAAAGCAGGACCGCAGAGGGTTCAGCTGCCAATTGCCTATCGGGCCAAAACAAGCCTGACAAACGTCACTCTGTTGACCACCATCAAAGCACGCACACTCCTCTATGGTCAGATTATCAGCCTGAGCACTGCTATCATGGTGTTTTTCGAAGGAGTCCTGCTGATCGCAGGTAGCAAAACATGGAGCCGACTGTCTTGAGGGGGTCAAAGTGCTAGATATCATCACCACCGGGCAGGCAACTTCGTCGAGGGAAGGAGAAACGTCGCACACGCGACGCCGAATGTGCACTATGTTTGCCTGCGAGGGGTAGATTGACCCAAAATAAAAATGCAGTCTATATCGCATTCAAATTGGAATTGGCCCATGGGCGAGTGAGACCTTGACACTACAGGGCATAGTTCCGCACCAAAGCACTGGCTACAGAATGTGGGGTAGTCGTCTAATGATCCCTGGTTAAATCTTCCAAACATGCTGCCTACTGTATTTTCCTCATAAACCTGAAATTGAGTCATTTTAGACTTCTTCTCTGAGAACGGCTGTCGTCGCCATATTCACCATCGATCCTCGGTTGTTGTCGTGCTTTACGCACTATTATGGATCCAGGTGATGAGATTGAAGGCCCGTGTAGAACGCGCTTTTTGACAGCCTGAGAGCCGGCATCAAGCTCGCGTGCGGGACCCCAAGCTCAAGCGAACCGCGAATGCATAAAGCATGGCTACCACCATGCCTTCCGAGTTTCGTTCCGCTGTTGAATTCGCCTTTGATGAGAATCAAGCCGATGCCATCGTTAGAACGACGTCCTATCATCGCAAAGATTTCCCTCTCGCCATCATTTGGTTTCCACCCCGGACGCAAGTCAACATCCAACCAACGATCGCAACATCCTTTGCACGGACATCCTCCTCAGGGATCAGCCATCTTTACCGGCTACCTCTTGAGCTAGTTCAAGATGTTTTGCTGCGTGTGGACATGCAGTCCTTGCTCAATTTCCGACAGACGAATCTCAAGTCCAGACAAATGGTGGATTCCCTTCATCAGTACCAGCTGGTGGTCTCTCACGGACTGAATCTCCTTTGTGCTTTATTAAGGAGCTTTGACAGAGCCTCGATCGTGGAAGGTGAGCGATTTCAGCTTGATGCGAATTCCAAAGATCTCTTGTTGTCGCGCAGTTGAAAGTGTATATGGGAAGATGAACCAGGTCTGTTGATGTACCATTGGTGCCATTGGAAAGCCTCTTTATAGCTTTCTCCCTTTGATAGACCTCCTCCTGTTACCGCTGGAACAACAAAGCCCTTATTGCTGTTGGCGGCAAGATAATGCCTGTTGACTGCTCCTTGGTCAATTTAAATTTGAACAAAGCCGTCGATCGGGTCCTGAACGATTGCCAGGTCTTCCACCTCTACTTTGACCAGTGAATCATCAATTTTGGGATTATGGCCGAGCCACAACCCGTACCACTACTCGGAACGTTGGATCACTGTGGTTTCATTGTTCGACTTGTAGTAACCGCGCGCCTGCTGGGGGCACCTACGGTTGTGGGGTACGCTATTGCGCATCAGTAGTGGCCGAAGGCCTGTTGGGGGCCTTAACCCCGAGACGAGCGCCTGCTCAATGGAAGGCGACCGGCAGTCATGCACCCGCCACGGTCGGAAGTTTAAGATGGCGTTTTGACCTAACATCTTTACCGCCAGACGTAGCTGACCCATGTGTTGGGCAACGTCGACGATCGATATTTCGTGAAAATGTCACTCCGCCTTCCAAGATCCTTAAAGACTTTCGCCAATTTGCTCTTGTCTCCACGACCTGTCGTGGCTTGAAATCGACGAGTACTATGACCCAAGCAGCAGAGGATAGCTAGGTGAAAGTGTAGCGAAACAGAAGCTTCGCTGTACGTACTACTTTGCGAACGCTAATCACGTCTGCTAACGGTATCGTAGTGCAAAATGGTAAAAGCATCCGACGGCAATATCCCGCAACCGACTATTATATCAAGGGAAGTAGACGACGATGATTCTTGGGAAAGCGAATATCGCCTGCAGATCGGAGACAAGGTCAAATATCTTGTCATTGCTCCCGGAACTTTTACCAGAGAAGCCCTCTCGCTGCCCCTGTATTCTATTCCCAATCTTCCCTACGCTCAAGACTGGAATGTGGCTCTCATCGCATGAGATCATGGCAGTGGCGCTCTAGCTACTTCACTCTCGAAGCGGTCGCTAGCCGGCGTGAGCAATCAATGGCATGGTACTAGAGTGAACTGCCTAGACTTGAAGAGGACCAAACAGCTTACGGCAGCGGCTTTTGAAGTAACCTTGAACGCCCATGTCACAGTCGGTCTACCACCCTCGACCGTCATGATCGCTAAGATAGCACGATTTGAATGGGAGATTCCCCGTATCGAGCAAGAAACCAAAGCATATCAGCTGCTTCAGGGCTCTGGCCTGGCGCCGCGCTTTCTTGCTCATATCCATGAGGAAGGACGAATCATGGGCTTCCTGCTGGAAATGATTGAAGGGCGATCTGCTTCCATCGAGGATCTCGGTGCATGCGAGATTGCTCTCAAGAAACTCCACAGAATGGGATCTGTCCATGGAGATGTAAATCGATATAATTTTCTCATCACGAAGGACGGTGTGAAATTGATTGATTTCGAACGTCTTCAGGAGAATGCTGGTCTTGAGGCAATGAGCAAAGAGATGCGGGACTTACGTTCGGGTTTAGTCGATGAATCGGGGCGCGGTGGAGGTTTCATATTCCATGGGGACGACGACTAAGATATAGCGCTCAAGGTGTATGCTAGGTGCCATCCTTGGATACACTGATCCTCCTCCAAAGCTTGGTCCTGCCGATCTTCAACACGGATTGGAGGGTCATGTTCTGTTCGCTTCACCATGGAGACCGTCAGGTTATGACTCTACCTGGCGACTATATTCTGTCCGGTACTTCGGCAATGCTCCGCTACACCTATCCATAAATATCCAGCCATCACTGTCGCAACTAAGCAAAGTGATAAGATGTTTATCCATTCCCTACTTTGCTAATTCCTCATCGTTCCTCGCGACCAAGTCTACTGTACGCTCTATTCTCGTGGATGAATGCTCTGACCATTCATTTGTTCACAGGGCAATAGGTAAATAGGTCAAGCCACCGAACGAGTGGGAGGGGGAAAGAAGTCCGAAGTGGGGCACCCGCCAAGCATTTCTCGGCACTTCGATCCTAGTGCGGCGGATGGTCGACTTCAGGTCATGTTGTACATATATAATTCGAGTCATCGGGGCTTTACAGACAGCGATTCCGAATATCGGTGTGAGCACAAAAGCGTGTTCGACGCCGATTGGCAAAGCGTTAAAGTTGCGTTCGGCGGAATCCCACGGACGGGCTGGGACGCACGCCATCAAGCGTAAGGTCCCGGAAGCTGGCGGATGTGGTGGTCGTTCGCGTGCCACACCCTCCTCGGCTGCCAGCCTTCTTTGCAGACAATCATGCGCCGTGAGGCGCGTTTCTTATTGACGGAGATAACCCTGTCGGATCACGTGGCACGCGTGGTTCCCGATCGAATCCGTCTGTCTGGGCCGTATCGTCAGGCTGTCATCAGGCTGGCGAATCAGATCGTGATAATCAGTTGGGAGCATCCAAGGCGCGGTGAGCTGGATCGCTTGCCCGGCCAGCATTGGGCAATCGGTTGTGGAAGCTGAGACTGTGCTGACTGCGGGTTCACTGCCGTTCGACCATGTGGCGTAGAAGTGGTTCCCAGTATTCCGACTCTGACTCTGACGCTGATGTTGAGACGGAGGGACGGGATATTAGACTGCCGTTCTCGCAAGACCGATCCGGTTGCCTTGTGGCTCATTCCCTTGTGTTCGGACGAGGAGTTGCTGACCACGCCGAGCGGTGACCATTTAGTATCGACGAAGTAAGTAAGCGGTCGGCGCTGACACAGCATGCCCGGGGGTTCGCTTGGAGCTCGGGGTACCGAGTACAACAGGAACGACTTTCTTAGGCATGTGCAAGACCCTAAACCTTAAAAAATAATTAACAGCCAGCGAAATGCGTCATCAGCTGGCCCTCCATTACCAATGCATCACCAACTATACGTGCCCTCATTCCGACAGAGCGCGAGGAGCGATGGCCCAGCCAGCCTCGCAGTATGGGAGTCTCCTGATGCGTAGATAAAGAGGATCGCGTTCCGGCGCATCCAGTGTCTTGTAAGCTAGTCTTCCTCCCCCTCCGTTGGCGCCTGCCTTTCAGTTTTGCTTCACTCCTCTTGCCGTACTCGAGCTACTCTAGCACCTCCGATTCTTGTTTTCTCCTTAGTTTGCAAGCTTCTGCACCTATTCAGTCATCTAGTCCCCATCCAGCTTGCATCTTCGTACTCTTTTCTGCACAGAACGGTTCCCAGCATCTCAATGCGCACAAAGCAACTATCCTGGCTAGCTCAGGCATTCTTGCTAGTGGCTCTACCTCTAGTAGTTGCCCATGGCGAAGAACACGAGGCCATGGGCATGGAGGCCAGCCATCCCAGCCAGCTTTCCACCACTAGCCCTGCTCCGGAGGGTCTCGACAGCTATTTTAACCACGCAGACCACGCAGGCTGGATGTATGCACACATTCTCGTCATGACAATTTCCTGGACCATAATACTACCCGTAGGTGAGTGAAGGACACGCCACGACAGTGCGACTGCATTGGCTGACCAGCTCATTCCAGCTGTGTTTCTTAGTGTCGCAAAGTCGCGCCTCGCCTTTTCCGTGCAACTCGGCTTTCTTATCCTCAATGCGATTGGCGTTTTCACTAGCATTGTGTACGATGCTAAAACTCCAGATCTTTACCCAAACAACTCTCACCACAAGATCGGGTGGGCCGTGACATGGATTGCGGTCGTGTGGACTCTCTTAGGTCTCCTTAATCTGCTGAACAAGCCTGAGCGAACAAGCATCATAGCCAAGGGAACTCATCCGGTGAGCACGCAGGCCATGGCTCAGTACGAGCAATTGAATGAATATCACATGCAGCCTGCCTATCGGTGGTCGCGTGATTCCGGACACGGCACCGAACAGGGCTCACCCACTTTCGGGTCACGCAGCCAAAGCTCCGACTCTGACTTACGCAAGCCTGAGCAACCGGCTTTCTCCGATCATCATGATCAACGCGACGAAGATGAAGGTTCTGAGCACGAAGACAATGCATTTCTCAGGAATGCCACCGTGGACCGCTTTGTCACACGGCGCGTTCCCAAGCTCAAGTCAGCGCGTTTGCTCAAGGCTGTTGACGTTCTTCATGTGGCGCTTGAACGATTCCAACTCGTCCTCGCTTTTCTTGCGGTCACTACTGGCTTCGTGACTTGGAGTGGTATATTCAAAACCGATGGTCTACTCAATGGTCTGGCCCATTGGATCAAAGGAGGCATTTTCTTCTGGTATGGCCTGCTCACTTTGGGCCGGTGGATGGGTGCCTTCTCCGACTTTGGATGGGCATGGAACGTTCGACCCGATTATCCCCTCGTGGCCAGGTCAGCCTCGCGCCTGCCCTCGGCCGAGTTCACCGAGAGCTTTGTCATCTTTCTCTATGGTGCTAGCAATGTCTTCCTTGAGCATCTTACAAGCTGGGGTAAAGCGTGGTCGCCCATGGATCTAGAGCACATCAGCATCACCATAATGTTCTTTGGCGGCGGCTTGCTGGGTATGGCCGTCGAAAGCAAGAGAGTGAGATCGCTTCTCAACACCAATGTACAGTCGCAGCACGAAGAGATCGAGAAGATGGCTGGATCGATCGATGCGCAAGGAGACGAATGGCAGACTCCCAAGAACTACAGCACCAGCCTGAACCCATTGCCCGCACTGGTGATCTTTTTACTGGGCCTGCTGATGTCTTCGCATCACCAGGACAGTATGACGTCCACTATGGTGCACCAGCAATGGGGTACCCTGTTTACCGGTTTTGCTGTGGCCCGCATAGTAACGTACCTGCTGTGCTACCTCAAGCCCCCCACCTCCTACTTCCCCTCACGCCCACCGACCGAACTGATCTCGTCATTCTGTCTGACGGCTGGGGGCTTGGTTTTTATGGCCAGTACTCGAGATGTGATCAAGATGCTGGATCGTAACTCACTGCACGCCATGTTCGTGCTGACCGTCACTATTGGCTTCACATGTCTCTTGATGGTATGGACCGTGGTGCTCTACGGTATCAAGGGGTGGGCTGTCCGCAGGGAGGCCGCCAGATTGCGGTGAGAATCTCTCGCGACTGCGATGATTCGACCAATGCTTTGACGTTATAGAACAAGATACCCTTCGATTCTCACTCTTTGTAGGAGTTGGCTAGCAAGCGAGATTTTTGCTGCAATTTCTGCTTTTCAATACCCCAAGCACTAATATTGCTATCGTCGCGTCAGGCGATATTATTTAAAGGCAGTCGTTAATCAATCTTTACTCTCATTCGAGCAAGTTGCACTGGGTATACCCTCCGTATTATTTACATGTGATTCATAGGTCGTCATCAAGTCGCCGTGGAACAGATTGCACTACCTGGTCCCTCTTACCCTTCCTCTGCCTATTCCAGAACCCCTCGTGCTAGCCGAGCCTCTTCCTGCTCCTGTGCTTCCTCTCGTCGGTATCCCGCCTCTTGCCCTCGTTCCTCCCCGTGTGCTTCCCGTCTTCGCTGCGCCCGCGGTAGCAGGAGCCGCAAACTTCGTCGCCCTCACAGATGCAGGCGGATCATTGACGAAGCTTGTATCCGTCGTAAGAAACGTCGCATCCACATCTCTATCCCTGCCCATACCAGCTCGACGCGGCGTTCCAGCATTGGCATTGTTCGCAGCTGCAGTCGATGCCTGGCGCTCGGCAAAGCGACGCACAGCATCCGGGCCGGGAGCTTCCGGGAAGTCGACGCAGAAAGCTGACATGTTGAGTCCGTATAGGAAGGCAGCGAAGTCGTCGTTGAAGCGCGACACGGACTCGTGGAGAAGTGCGAGGTGCATCATGTTGGACTCAAGGTCGGCGATCGCGTCGGAGAATTCCCCGAAAGCTGGTTCGAGGGCGTCCAGCGGGTGAGAGCCATTGTGCTGCGTGGACTGAGGTGTTGTTGTGGATGAGGCGCGGAGGCTGGTGCGGGATGGGGCGCGCAGCGGGGTCGTTGGACGAGTAGGCGGACGACGCGTGCGAGAGGTGGAGCGCTGACGAGGCACCGAGTCGGCGGTGGACATTGTACCTAGGAATGGACCGCGAAAATGAGTGATTAAGAAGCTATATCGTATACATGGCAAGTGCAAATGTTCGGAAGACGCGATGGTAAGTAAACGCGCCAAGAAACGCATGCCCCAATTGTGAAGCCGAGGAAGGAACACCAATATTGGCGACTTGGTACCCCCCGTACTGGGAATGGTCCATTCCCTGCCCTGAATATCAATCAGAGTTACAGCATCATCCCTCACCACTGCAGATCACACCCAAATCTTGTCCCCCTCTTCTGCTTGAATCCTTTTTCACTTCTTCCGAGGCACGACTTCAGGCGCCAACTTGTATAATTGCATCCCTCCCACTGCTTCCTCGTCGGTCCAGCTGTCCTGCGGTCTATCCTTAGTCGGGCATGACATAATCACCATCCGCCGCACCACCTCCCTCCCCTCTGTGCCAACTTGGATTGCTCGCAGCATACCTAAGGATCGCACGCTTGTCCATGCGGTCATTTGGTCTGCACTCATCACCGTCACCGCTCTTTCTCAATCGCACGTCTCTGACTGTATTCTCCTCCATCTCGCGCCCTCGACGTATTCCATTTCTACGACCCAATCGCATACGACCGGGAACTTCGGGACCTCGCATTTGTTTCACTACTTGGACCCCCCCGCGCATTCATTCACCAGTATATCTTAATCCCCTCAAGAGTAGCACTGACCCCGTCCTCCTCTTACTCGCCGCCACGTTCGCCTCGGTCTCGGGCTACATAATTAGTGAATACATCTATCCCCCTCTCGAACCCGTGGAGACAACTCAACCCCCGGCGGAACCCGAACCTTTCGACATGGCAAAAGACCTACCAGGCCGGCCTGGCAACCTCACAGCAGAACAAGAAGTCAAGCTCAAGGAGCTGTGGCTCGCCCTGTTTGAGATCCTCGGTATCATCGAGCCCAACAAGTATGGCGCAACCCTGTCGCGTGCCAGCTCTACGGCATCCTCACCTCAACTCGGCTCCGAATCGCCCAATCCGCAAAAGCAAAAAAAGCTCTCCTGGCTTGGTAGGCATAAATCGCCAAAGGGATCACCAGAGATCGGGACCGAACCGGATATCGCCGATGACAAGCATGGTCTTTCCAAGGATTTCAAGCGCGCACTTGCCAGCCAGAGTCAGGAGTCCATTCGTCGAGCTTTCTGGGATATGACCAAACACGACAACCCCGATGCTATATTGTTGCGCTTTTTGCGCGCGAGGAAATGGGAGGTTCACGATGCTCTCGTCATGATGATCAGCGCATTCCATTGGAGAAGTGTTGACATGAAGGTCGATCAAGAGCTTATGAGCAAGGGCGAGGCCGGCTTCCTCAAGCTGAGCCAGTCTGGAGAAGGCACCGCGCAGAAAGATGCTGCCGATTTCATAAAGCAATTTCACATGGGCAAGAGCATGCTGCATGGGCTGGACACCGAAGACCGTCCCATTACTGTCGTCAGGGCACGGTTACATCATCCAAATCAAGAGACCGAGAGAAGTCTTGAGATGTATACCGTGTATGTGATTGAGACCGCGCGCATGATGCTTCGCCCACCCGTAGACACGGCCGTGAGTAGCCCTGCACTAATCATCTATACTCGACTGACCCTCCATGCTAGACTATCATCTTCGACATGACGGGATTCAGCCTGTCTAACATGGACTACGCCCCTGTCAAATTCATGATCAAATGCTTTGAAGCAAATTACCCCGAATCCCTTGGCAGCGTGCTCGTCTACAAAGCCCCCTGGCTCTTCTCCGGCATCTGGAAAATCATCCGCGGCTGGCTCGACCCCGTCGTCGCCAGCAAAGTGCACTTCTGCTCCGACGAATCCGAACTATCGCAATATGTTTCCCGCCCGCACATGCTGAAAGAGCTCGGTGGAGACGAAGACTGGGAATACAAATACATCCCTCCTGTAGCCGGTGAGAACGACCGCATGGACGATGTCAAGACCCGCGACGACCTCCAACAAGCCCGCCGCAAGCTCTCGGACGAATACGAGCGGTTGACACTCGCCTGGGCGCGCGAGAATGACCGCGACGCCGCACCTCAACGCACCAAGATCGCCGACCAGCTCAGGGATAACTACTGGCGGCTCGACCCGTACGTGCGCGCGCGCAGTCTGTGGGATCGTACAGGCGTCATCGGCGAGGCGGGAAAGCTGGCGTTCTACCCATCGGCGCATAGCAAGCCGGCCGAGGCTGCACAGGACGGAGCAGCAGCGGAACTCACGGCCAAGACTGCGCATTTGACGGTCGAGGATCCAAGCAAGGACATTGATGGCGCGTCCGTCTATTCGGATGCGAAGACGCATATCGATGACGTAGACTAGAAGTCCCGTCAGAGGCGTCGCCGATACGCCATGTCGTTCGAGGTCAAGCAGGATTATTATCCCTGACGCTCTGCCGTGCCGGGGGGGAAGTAGAGGTGCATTGAATCTGCCCTCTAGAAAGCTGGCGAGTGGCACAAGCAAAGCAGGAGATGGACACGTCGCGCGGCAAGAAGAGCTACTATTCCGCTTCTCCTTCGTCCTCCAAGAAGATGAAGTAGTGGTACGAGTACGAGTTTCACGGCATGATGAGAAGTAGAGCGGAAAGACGGGAAAAGGCGGCAATAAACGAACAAGGCGTGCGGTTGCTAAAAAGCGCGAATGTGTATACAAAGTTAATAAGACCTGTCCTAATTCTTTGTACTCTTGCATTCCGCCGCCTCCTTCCTATCTGCTATTCCGCCCCTTATACACGTGAAGACAAGCAATGAGGTTTGGAGTCGTGCGGCTCGTCATGCCCAGAGTCGCATGCACGATTGGAGACATGAGGATGAGAGTATGCATTACGATCATGCCTCCGTGCGCGATCAGCTGGACGCTGGTTGCGCAGATCGTTGAATTTGGATTAGCGTATATATGTACCGGTGATTCATCTATTTACATTGCATGCCCATCCCGAAGTGAAAGTCCAAATGCTGGGCTGCCTTTAATAGAAAGTGAGACATTACGAGTAGACGGACAGATGCGTGTTGGCCACCCACGAGCGGGCTGGAAGGAGAATGACGCCGTTGCCGTGTATATAGCTCTGCTAATAGTGCTGTGAAGGAGGATATAAAGTGCTGTGTAAGTTCTACAATTGGAAGCAAGCTGGGTATAATTGCTGTTGCATATGGTCGGACAAATTATGCAGAAGCTAGGGCGATAGGTTTCGAGAAAGACCGGAAACAGGATGCTTAGACAATGATAAGAAGGATATGCGGCTTGAGATGTAGTGGCTGTGGCACTCCTGCGCTTTCCGTGGTTGAGATCGCAGTGCTCGGAGAATAAAGAGCGGGGCACTGTGCCAATCTACCAGCATTTGAGCGAGCTCCAGAAACCCTTCTTTGACTGCTGCTGTTGTGACTGAGGAAATTTATTGGTCGATGCTGATGTGCCAACACGTGGGCTTCCAGCAGTCTTCTCTGTTTTATAGCTGGCGGAGTCGAGATAAGGAGAGCGCAAGGCTTGCGGGCTGTTTGGAGGAAGTGGCGAGGGCTCACCCGTAGCATGCATGCGGCGGGCTTCAACGACACGGCGGATCAGTGCTTCGACGATATCAGCTGACAGTACTAAAGCTGAGAAGCTCATGAGATATTGCAACTCACCACTAAAAGTCTCCTCGACATTGACGCACTCGCGCGCACTTGTTTCCATGAAGCCGTAGCCCCTGGACCGAGCCCATTCGAGGCCCTCGGCGGCAGTAACCTCGCGCTCGCGGCCAAGATCACATTTGTTGCCAACAACCATGACGCCGGGTCTCACTCGACCATCCTCTTCTCTGTTATACCACTCTTCCTGCACCATTCGCGACCATACATCAAGCATCTCGAGACTCTGTCGGGAAGTAATGCTGTAAACCAGCAAGAAAGCGTCCGAGTGCACATTGCTTGCTGAGAACATGGAGCGGTACTCCTCCTGGCCAGCCGTGTCCGTGATGGACAGGGAGAATACCCGTCCGTCTATCGTGCGGGTGACGCTGTAGCTATCTTCAATAGTAGGGTCATATTCGTGGGTCCAGGCACCGCGGACAATGCGCAGGGTTAAGGAAGATTTGCCTCGTTTGGGTCAGCCGCAAGGCTACGAGGTATGAGCTGAAGAGAAGAGAAGAGACTTACCACAGCCGCCGTCGCCGCAAATTGTTAGAGTGATAGAGTCGGACATGACGAATCCGAGTGAGAAGGTCGCAGTAACTTCCTGGGCGAATTTATAGCGTTATGGTCCAAGGATTACTGTGTGGAGTGAAAGTCCGTGATAACTTCAAGTGGAGGTACAAGCGGGAGTCGTGATGTTACGATTACAGATTAGGTGCCTGCATGTAGGTGGATGAGTACAAGTACGAGCAGTGATGCGAAGGGACACAGCGAGAGTAAGATCTGGTATCAGTAAAGAGCAGAATAGAACAGAGCAGAGTCGAGCGAGTTTGCCGTGGTGGATTGTAAAAGTCCGGATGTCGCAGATGAGCCGGATTATTTACTGCTCGGGTTCCCAGGTCACCCATGGAACCTCGTGCATCCTCATTGCGCCCACTTTCGGCCCGCAGCCACAGCGCCGGAGACCCCTCCTCTCCTTCGCTCGCTCCTTCCACCTCAGCTCGAATCTTACAGCTCTATCTTTGTCCGTTGCGGTTCGGCTGAGCCCGAGCGACCGTTTGAAAGCTTGACACGTCCACCCAACTGCGGCGCCGCCGACGTATTGCTGCATCTCGTCCCCGTAATCCGGGTTCGTCATGCGCTACATATTCGCGACAACAGCCAGTGTTGTAGGAAAATGGGCCGCGGGAAATGCCACCAGTCACTTTGGAGACTTGTAGGCTATCTGCAACTTTGCGCAGAAGTAGTTCACAGCACGGTGCAAGGGTCAACTCTCTTACACACAATCTCGTCGTCACACTTTCTCCACACTCAGACGAAGAAGCTCATCCCATTACTTTTGCTCTCGCACTGGAGTACCCGATATCACAATCAATGTCCAAGCCCGTCCCGTCATCGGCCAGCAAAGTCTGTTGACCCAGCCCTCATCGGTCCAGGGCTGCCCGCCTGTGGCATCATGCCCCAGGGGTGCCCAGGACCATGGCTGAAATTTCCTGCCACCTGAGGTACCATGCTCTCGCTGACTGACCGCCCACTAGAACCGCTGCCACCGCCGCTGGACCCTTTGCGGTCATACCCGTTCTGCCCGACATAGTGTCCGTTTTGGCCAGGAATTTCATAGTCCTCCGTGAACCCACTGTAACCGGATAGCATTGAAGAGCTACGCTGCCGTGGCCCGCCCCACTTCTGGGCTGGTATTCCCGGGTGATTGAGATTACCGAACGGAGGAAATTCAAATGGCTGCGCCACAGGCCCGCGAGGTCCGTTGGTGCCTGGCAAGTTACCCTCGGGTGTCGGTGGGGGAAGCTGCGCGTTCTGCTCGCCTTGTTGGATCTGCTGGTAGATTTCATTGGCACGGATATTGGCCTCTTCTTCTTGACTGCGTGAGTAATTGATCCAATATACCAGCTGTTCAATCAGCTTTTCGCGTTCGTCCAGGGCTTGCGCTCGCTGGTATTGGCGGGCATTGACGTCTGCGTTCTGCTCTGACACAAGCTTATCGTATTGTTCGTTCACACGAGCGCGGCGCGTATGCAACCGATCGCGCTTCTGACTGATGCTTGAAATCTCCGCCTGCAGTGCTGACTGAACTTTGTTGGCCTCGAGCCGCGCGCTATCCACTTCTGCCTTGGCCGAGCTCTTTGCTTCCAGTGCCGTATCATACGATTTTCGGCGGGCCGTGGCGGAGTCGAGATCTCCCTTGGGCACATCGCCCATGGAGTCACCTTCCTCCTTGAGCGTCTCGAGTGCGTCCTCTGCTTGCTTGACATGCTGCTTCAACTGCAGAATACGCTGTCTCGATCGCTCATCTTGTCCGCCAGATGATGCGACTTTGGTTTGCAGCTGCTCGATGTCGCGGCGAACTGCTGTGGCTGACGTCTTGTGATCCTTACGAGTACGCTTCAGTTTGTTTCGGACTTCTTCACGCTTGGCTTCGGCGGCGATGATGGACTGCTTTAAAGTGGATGTGGGTGACATGGGTCTCAGAGATTGATGCTGGCTAGGTGCTGGCGCGGTGACGGCTAATGAGTGGTCAGCGTCGACATTCAGGCACCTGACAGCCTCCCCCGACTTACCTTGCTCTGCATTCGGGGCTGGTAGGGTGATCAGATTGGTGGTGAAGATGACATGCTGGTCTCTGGTGCTAACAAACTCGCACGAGTACTTTGTCAGCGGCGAGAGTCCATAGATCTCGCCCACCCAGATTTTACAATTCCTGTCATCTGTGAGGCCAATGCTGTTCTCACCCCCCACCCCGACAATGCGGGCAGAACCCCAATCTGCACCATTCAACCGGGCAAAGAACGGTTTTTGCTTGTCGAGCCCCGGACTAGCAGGCACCTGGTCATTGTCGCCGATAAGAACAGACCCGGAGGAGCCAAGAAGCTCCGCCCTGAACCTGATGCTCGTCGGCCCAATGTCCAGAATCCATATCCGATCTACATTTCGAGGGACCTTGTCCGGTGCCATATGTGATGCTGCTTCTTTTTTGTCGTCTGCTAAATATTTTTGCTCCATTTCTTTCAAGAACGTTACTTTCGTGCTCGCCAGCGCCGCCCATAAAGGCTGTTGACTTCTGACTTGATTCGCCTGCTTTCGTTTTTTCCGATTCGAGGCCTTGTCCTTGCTCTCTCGAGTGGACGACGAAGCTACCAAAGTCCCGGAGTTCACGGCATCTGAATTGTCGAGATTCAACATGGCAAGCTTGCCAGAGTCTAACAATGCAGCCTGCTCTGCGTCTAGTCTGTTGTCGAGTGGTTTTTGATTGGCACCAGCAACCCACCGCCGAAGGAGAGTCAGCAAGCCTTGAGCCAGGATATGACAGCCGAGCAACAACCGTGCCCAACCAGGAAAAGTCGGATCAATCGAGGATGAGTCGGAATGCAACATTGAGTAGTCGCCAACATCGAGCCCAATGTTTCTCATGACCGAAACAAAGTACTGAAAACTTGTAATGTGTGCTGATCTGTATCTAGCCAAGTGGTTGACAACGATGATGGTCGAGCAAAACGCCACGTTTCTTGTCGAACTCCCTGTACCAGCAGCGGCTCCGCTAAGTGATATGGCAATGACAGCTTGTGACAACTCCATGAAGATGTTCTGCAGGCGCAACGGACAGGCAAGATGGATAAGGGTCATGACAAGGTCGGAGAAGAGGATGGTGAACGGTGAAGGACCTCCACCGGGGGTCGCATGAAACCAGTCACCAAAGGAAGGAAAAACTGACCATGACCCCCAGGAGAACCCAACCGCGGGAGGAACGAACGTCAGGGAAGCGAAAAGACCATGAATGACGATGACGAAGCTCGAGTGAAGGGAGAGAAGCAGGATGAGGATAGCGATAGCATCTCGCAGAGGGCAGGCCGAGAGGATAGTCGCTGCCAGGGCGAGGGTGGAGCTAGCTTGAGCTGCGAGTGACTTGAGGGTCGATGCTGCGTCTTTGACATAGGCGGATTCGCCATGGGGTGTCTGAAGTGCAAGGACCTTGTGATTCATGTTGCCAATATCGTTGTCCACCGCAGCAGCCACACCAGCATCAACCCCTGCTCGTTCCCTGATGTCCTGGTTCCCACCGAGTGCAACTCTTTCCCCTGCTGTTCCGCTCCCGTCCGAATCCGTGGTTTGCAATTCGGGACGTGGAGGAAGGCCGGTGGAACTCACAGCTGTGGAAGTCTGCGAAAGGGGAGGGGTGGAGGGCTGCTGCGAGCGGCCATTCGCCGAGCTGTGAGTGTGTCCGTTGGCGGGAGACTGGTGCTTCTCCTTGTCCTTCTCCTTTGAGATACGCTTGCCAGGAGCGGCGAGGCCGGCGTCATGTCTCTTGTCGTGCTGATTCGCGTGTTTTATTCTGGCCTTTGGCGGCATCAGCGCGCCGCCAGCTGGTAAGCAAAGGTCAGGCGATGGATGCAGGATACAGCATCCGTCGATGAGACCGACAGACCAGGAATGTCGAGAGTGATTGGTTGTGGGGGAGAAATATGCGTGTGGCGGAAGAAAAAGCGAGGTAAAATACTGCTGACGGACGTCACAAATAGGGATGGTGGAAGATAGAAACGGTTCGCTGCGAGAGCCAGAACCACAGCGCGCGAGTGTCAGTGTGTCAGTGGCAGAGCCGTGCTGCAGCCTCATCAAAAGCTGCGGCAGAGAACGCCGAACTGGTCAAAAAGAGCACGCAGCCGGGCGGGCCAGGGCGGATCCACCAGTCGAGTCAGGGCCGCAGAGACAATAGGAATGATTAGCCCAGGGGGGTGGTGGCCCAGCCAAAGTCTATCACAGAATAATGCACCACACCGCACCTCTAGCCTGCTTGTGATTGACAGCGGGTTTTGACGGCGAGTGGTGCATCTACGTCGTGAGCTAAGCGGGCTAAAGGCCAGTAGCAGCTGCAATTAGATGCGGGTCGCGGAGGAGAATTTGATCGTGCGGAGACGGAATGCATCTCACACGTGATTCTGCTCTATCGATTCTTTACAGTTTGCACCGCAAGTTCATAGTATGAATTGCCCGATTGTCGACTGTGCCTTGCCGGTCACGGCAAACTCGCAGAATATCATGCCAGGCGCCGACTCGATTTGGCCAGCCCGAGGGTCGCGTGGTGCTGTCCGGGGCTATTAGTACCAGCCATTGCCGACGAGTCTTCCAGCCGACCACATCCCCGCTGATCGTCAACCAGGCACGAGCAACTAACCATCCAGCCTTGTCGCCGTCACCGCTTCCTGGTACGCTTGGGCAGTATCCCTCGGCTGACCAAGCTGGTCGCAGATGCGTAATTCCGATATTCGGAGCACAAAAGCAGGACATGACATGGACTTTCATCATGTGCTCCTCCCTGCCTGCCTATTCCCGGTCATGACAAAGAATCTTACCATGGATCACATCTGAGTCCTTACATTCAATTGGGTGGACTACCGCTGAGAGATCGGACAAGCATTGCGCTAGCTGACGAATTTTTGCCCGTGTCGCTGCCCCACCTCTGCTCGCCTTGTTTTGCTCTGCCAGCGGTTAGGTATTGGTGCCGCTTGGGCTGCATTGTAGGCGGGGGTGTGCCGGAGACTGATAAAGTACGAAAGTACGTACTCATTCTGGTATGCATGCACACTGCAGTGGATTGTGGCGTGACAGCTGGGATCTCCACTGACCAAATTTCTGCCTGTGACAAAATCCTTCATGAGTTATCTCAGCAAAGTTGGAGTACAGAACTATGTATGACAAGTGCGTTTCTTAGTTTTACGCATTGCAATCACAAAGATCATAACGTAGAGTAGGCTAGTCGCGAGGATTTGGTTTTCAATGCTGTACACCCTTTAAATGACAATGCCCGTCCACATTATCTTCCATTTTTGTGTCCGTCGTATATCCTATCCCAAAACAAGTATTCCCATGCGCCGTCGCTTTCGTGGTATCTTACTGTCAAATATCTCAGGGTCACTGTGACCGTCTTCGTTTAGTCGTCCACCACGCCCCAATCTCCAAACACTCGCCACTGGCTACACCGTTCTGATCCAATAGACTGGACATCATGTTTGCCCACCATGACGCCCACTCCTCGGTGTTCTTGCCACTGTATTCTTTCAGCACAGGCTCCAGGCTTTCGATCTTTTGAATCACTGTCATCAGTGCCGTATGCCGTATTGCTGACTGGTCGGCAGTCGGGCAGCATTCGACTGTCTTGCCTTTACATTTGTGCTTCTTCATCCCTGCACTAGGTCTCCGGCCACCGGAGTACTCCCACGATAATTCCGTCAGCGGAATCGCT
Source organism: Myriangium duriaei CBS 260.36 (assembly GCA_010093895.1). NCBI lineage: Eukaryota > Fungi > Ascomycota > Dothideomycetes > Myriangiales > Myriangiaceae > Myriangium > Myriangium duriaei. The sequence continues at coordinate 1,741,200 of ML996083.1, forward strand.
GTTCTTTTACTGGCCACCTTGTGCAGCAAGTCCGGCTCCTGAGACAGCATATCCGCCACCCTACCACAAGGCGTTGGTGGAAGTCTTCGTTGTTCACATGCTTGTTCGATCCACGAGTTGGCGTCCTGGATGAATCTGTTTTGCGCCGTATTGAAAGTCAAAGCGGGTGTGATCGGATATGTCCTGGTTGCGCTGTCCCACAAAGGTGGCTGGTTGTGCTGTACCAGACATCGTAAAATGTGATCGGACTCCCATACTTCGAGCGTGCCATCCTCGCCCAGCACGCGGACGCACTCATCCACGAAGCGTTGCGAAATTTCGAGCGGGATTCCCAAGCTAACATCCTTGACCATAATATAATCAAACTCACCTTCCTCGAAAGGCCATGGGAATTTCCTGAGGTCGTGTTGAACGAAATTCCAATTGACACCCTGCTCCCGTAAATTGGGCGCTAGCGGAACTATGTCTACGCCTGTAAATGAAACATCGTCATGTCCAAGTGACCTGAAGTGATCGTGGCATGTCGAGCTCCAGAACCCACTACCGCAGCCAACCTCGAGTACTTTCTTCGGCAATCCAGAGGAAAAGGGAGCGCACGTTGGGGCTAAGAACACTTCCTCGTTCAACATGGTGCGTAGACTTTGCCGGTGGAGCTCGATAAGATCGCAGGGTAAAAAGTATGGCGTGTTGCGTAAATACGGTCTGCCATCACGAGTCTCGAATGGAGTGCTTTGTAACAGTAGGTCCTCCGCTTCATTCTCTGCCGCTGCATCCGCTCTTCTCTTTTCTGGCATGGCAAAAGTGTTTACTGCAAAAGGCCCAGGCCCAACGAAGAGATCCATCTTGGCCGATCGACTCAGGACCGAGTCCTTACGTCCTGGCGACGTCGGTGACCTCTGGAGAGCAGAGGTCGGATCCGATCGTGGAGATCCAGTAGAAAGTGGCGATGGCGGCGAACTCGTGCTGGGCGTGGTGGTTGTAGAGCCGGAACGCGTTCGGACAATGCCGAGTTCTGCGTCCCGCTGTCGACGTGCCCTGCCGATTTCATCGGACATATACAAGTACACAAATCCAGACTCCATCTTGGTCGTTGGGAAAAAAGAGGGTGGGTTTCTGCGACACCTACCACATCCTGAACAGTGAAGGCAGTGGCACAATGGGATCAGGCCTCTCACGCGCTCTCACATGTTGCCTTTTTGGCAGTCGAGAATGCCTCGAACCCTTTGATTGTGGGCCTTGCGGAGACGACTTCTCCACAAAAAAGTGGTAAATTATGGGCGCGGTCGGCGTGGGCGAAGGGACCATGCCCTGGAGTAGTTTGGTCTGGTGCGGGAGGCTTGAATCCGGGTCTAGCACGCTGATCGCCATTGGTTCACTGTTTTGTCGGCGACGTGCGCATCAGCCGAGGGACGCGATGGAAGGTGGTGGAGCTGAAGGGGCTGAGATGAGAAGGCTATGCGAGTCTCTTGAGATCCTTGAAGTCAATGCAACAGACTTGAATTATCACTATAAAGGAATATCATTGGGGTCACAAGTTCAACACTCGATGCGGCTTCTGGACGGCCGCCGAACGTTTTGCTGCAAGTGGTGCCTTTCGTGGGGAAACCCTGCGATGCAAAGCGAATCGATCGGCACTTTTTTTTTGGCGTTGTGGGGCCCGCCGCGGTCTCGGTCGACGTGATTGTGTGTCTGCGCTTTGTGAGATAGCTCTATATGCATATTCCATGACTTCTAATCCGTCCCAGTATCGCCGACTAATTGTCAGCAATTGACAGTATTTGGTCGTCGAATGCTTCTTATGGACGTTCATTATGCGGCAAATATCGTGGTATTGCCGGATGAACTGTCCTCATGAGATTCCTTTCAAGACATTGAATAAAATGTTTATAAATCCTCCTGAGAAATGATCGCAGGATAGTCTGGCCGAACGCACCTACGACAGGTTCCTATACCATAAGATAAATTAGGAAGTCCACAAACCGTGACGCTGGCAGGCCTATAAATTTTGACAAAAGCTCTGTTGATTGATTGATTGAGGTGCCTTGACCACCGATACGAAGGGCATGTGGTCGTACTTGGCATGGGGAATGCTTGTTTCTTTGTCAAGCGAGGAAACCAGCCACTCGGACCATCGCTTACACTCGTTCAAGGCAATGAAGTATGTTTTGAGGACCATCTATCGCCTGACCCGTCCTCTCTCGGCAATAGATTAACGTTGTGTTTTCACGTAACTGCACATCGTAGACTTTGTATGGAGGAATGAACATTGCAGTGCCACCATGAAACCGATTTTCACCAAGTGTCAAGCACTATTGCATGTGAAAGTACGAGCGCTCTTTTCAGAAGCATGGGAATGAAACATCCGCCGCGAGGGTACGTGCCCGTCTTCTTGTGCTTCGCAACCCCGACTTCCGAGAACTAAATATGACAAATATATCAGCTCTTGCTGTGCCACTTCTGTCCATCTGACATGACCTGTCAGGTTGAAACCTGAAGCATGCAGGGCAGCAAAATTACAGCCTCGTGAAACCATTGAAACGTCATGTAGCCTCACAAGCTTGAGGCACCCGAGAGGTGACAATAACAAAAGGTTGAGGTATCACAAGCATTTTTCATCGTGGCACAATACCATCCTCGGCGGCCTAATTTGCTCAGGCAGAATTGCGGCTATGCAGGTACAAGCTGGTTAATATCTGGGCTGGCAAATAGCTGAACACTAGAAGTCGTCACACAGTCCAGCGCACCGGCGATATCGGGTCCACCCGTCCCGATGTTTAACCGATCTCGTACGCCAATCCATGAAGCGTAGCAACTTGCTCCTCTCTGCCCGCGCAGTCGGTCCTGAACATCACCAATACGGTCGCTTTTCCATTCTTCAGATCATCTTACACATCCGCTGAGATACTTGACATAAGCAGGGATCACCTTCACGACGCCATTAACCCGAGTCGACACACTCTGCCAGCTCCTCGCGCAGCTCCGCACAGACTCATCCGCTACCCTGGCGGTAAGCATTCGCAGCTCTTCTGACTCGACACGGCCTTTCACCATCTGTGCACGCTCAGCAAGCCGTTCGAGTAGAAGAGCGGACTTCCAGTTGATACAAAATCACGCCGCTCCGTCAGAACTCCTAAGCTCACGGAGGAGAGCAAAGGGGATTCGGCCTGCAACGGCTCGGAGCTGACCTGGAGAAGAGCCACACTAGTTTCATGCGACACTGCAGGCACCTCCATGTTGAAGAAGAGAAGGTCACGTCGTTCCAGCCCCCTTCCCACTTGAAGATCCTACCAGCTTCACCCTCCTCTACACTTCGGCTAGCACGCGGTTGCGACTCGATTTCCCCAAGTCTCCCGTCGCCATTAGATGGCAGATGGTGGATACCGGTTCTCAGGGGCCGGACAATATTACTATCAAGCACAAAACCAACAACAATCGCATCATACGAGACAGGCGCTACATAGAACAGGCTCTCCTGTTGCAAGCGCAAGAGCCGGATTTCATCTAAACGATACCCCGTCGCCAAATCGAAGTCCAGGCACAAACTCACCCGCATTTAGCATGTTCGGTCAAGGCCACCACCAAGGCCAGCACTCCATGCTCAATGGCGGCCAATCGCACCAGCGCTTCCAGATGCAGATGAATCTCTCCAAGCACTTTCCTGGTCAAAGCAACCAACATCAAGGAGGTCACCAGCAGAACCATACTTCCGACCACGGCTTGCAGAACGGATATGCAAATCACCAGCACAACATGTCGACCGGGACACTCTCCAGTGCGACCCCACATTTCACCCCAAGTCATCTTCAGAGCTCAACGCCAGTTGGTGGAGCTAGTGGAATTGGCCGCCCTGATACCGAGCACTGGAACCAGCAGATCCGGATTGCTCAAGCCACAAGAGAGGTCACACAACCCCACTTTTTTGCCAGAAGCTTATCAGGAACCAACAAGGCGGTCGCTTCCAGCGCATTGCATGCCGGACTCAACAGGGACGATGAGCAAGAAAATTCCAAGCTGATCAACGGACAAAAGGGAGAGAAGCAGCCATGGAAGACCTTGGATTTCAGCGGTCAGGGATTACGGGTGGTTGCTCCTTCGCTATTCCGATATCCGTTCCTGGAAAAGCTTCACTTCAATCACAACAAATTGAATTGGTTGACACCCCAGATCGGATCGCTGAAAGGTTTGACGTTCTTGGATTTGTCTCAAAACCAGCTCGAGAGCCTTCCAGCAGAAATTGGCATGCTGGTCAACCTCAAGACGCTCTATTTATTCGATAACAACTTAGAGACGTTACCGTTCGAGATGGGGTATTTGTATCAATTGGAGTTTCTAGGCATCGAAGGGAACCCATTGAATGACGAGATGCGCAACATTGTGGCAGAAAGTGGCTCGCAGGAGCTGGTCCGTTACATGAGGGAGCAAGCTGCCAGTGAGTAACATGATTGAAAGGAGTCCAAACACTCCATCTGACCATGATGTAGTTCCTGAAGAGCCTGCTCAACGTGAGTGGATTGTCCTCGATGAGACGCCCTCAGCGAACGCAGACGAAGACAGGTTCACCGTTTTCGATGCTAACATTTTGTGTCCCAAATATGTAACTGCGACTCAGTACCCATACGTGCCTAGCGCAGCGCTTGCATGGGACCATCGGCGAGATTTGGTTGTCAACGACATCAAGAACCGGGATGCTGACATTATCTGCCTGCAAGAGATCGACTCGGACACTTTTCATGAGGACTTCCGTGGTGCGCTGGCGGTCCAGGACTACAAAGGCATTTTCTGGCAGAAATCGCGGGCACAGACCATGGGCGAGAGAGAAGCTAAGTTGGTGGACGGTTGTGCGACTTTCTGGAAAAACAGCAAGTGAGTAGATCTAGCGTCTGATTTCTGTATGGCACATCTAACGGGATGCTTTCACAGATACATCCTGCTGGACAAGCAAGTGGTTGACTACCGGAAAATGGCCATCAACAGAGCGGACATGAAGGGCGAGCACGATATCTTCAACCGAGTGATGACTCGTGATGATATTGCGACAATCACATTTCTGGAAAACCGGGCAACAGGATCACGACTGATCGTCGTGAACACGCATTGTTTCTGGAATCCAGAATTTGCCGACGTCAAAGTCGTACAAATAGCAATTCTGATGGAATACCTGACGGAACTCAGCGAGACATACGCGAAATGGCCACCTTGCAAAGGCAAAGAATTATTCAAATACGCCAACGGTGATTCGCAAGGGAATGAGACGGTTAAGGAGCCCGCACCATCAATGCATTACGCAAATGCTACCGACATACCAATGGTGCTGTGCGGTGACCTAAACTCGACGCCAGGATCCGGACCTTACGATCTGATAGCACACGGGTCACTGTCTAGCGCGCATCAAGACCTGGCAGGGCGGTCTTACGGATCCTTCACTCGGGACGGTATGCACCATCCTTTCAGCCTCAAGTCATCGTATTCGCACATTGGAGAACTTGAATTCACCAACTATACGGCGTCGTGGCAAGGGTGTGTGGACTACGTGTGGTATTCGACAAGCTCGTTACAGGCCACTGGGTTACTGGGTGAGATTGACCGCAACTACATTCAGCGGGTACCTGGATTCCCTAGTTGGCATTTCCCATCGGATCACCTCCCGTTATTTGTCGAGTTTGTGGTCAAGAGCAAGAAGGAAAAGAAGGTGGTGGAAGCAGACTTTGGACCAACCAGCCGGGACCGGCGGGGATAGATTGTGCTGGAGTTGGTCTAGCGAGGAGACTCGAGCATATAAAAGAAGGTCTGGGGTGGCCGAGGCGCATTGGGAGCCCTCTTGGTCTATCAGGACGGTCTTTTCTTCCTTTGGGATCTCTCCGCTTTGTTATCTGATGCCGTCTATTGGGGTACTCTGTTGTGTGAATGCGCGCGGGATGGGATGCTGGGTGCCGGGTTCTGTGTCAATGGTCTCACGCATTTACGAGGTGCTGATCTGTTCTTGGGTACGATCTCTCTTTACTGATGGGGTATGGTTGTTGTCGTGGTCGAGAGAGGGTCGAGGAGGAGGCCGGGCGCAGTGGTGAGCGGAAATAAAGAGTCGCCATTTAACATGTGATTTCTTCAGTTCATTGTAGCGATTCCCGGGGTCAGTCAGGTGAATGTTGTTCGCCGTCCGTCACTCGATCCTCCTGGTCGTCCTGTTTCCACAACCCATAAGACTCCTTTGGCGTGTCCTTGGAGGTTGAAATATGACTCCGCCGACAAATCCATACACTTCCACTATACCCTACCCGATCGTTAACAGCATAGTGCCTCTCCTCCGCACTCCACTCGGGCACTGCTGCAAACGCGCGTTGCCTGTCCTTCACGCGCTGTGGCTTCTTCGCCGACACTCCCGCATGCTTGTTCTTCCACGCACCTCCATACCGATAGTTGGGATGGGCAGCATCGCCATCATCCACCCCACCACTAACATCCTGCCAGCACTTGCCCGGGCAGACCATGTGCCATGTTCCGGTGTCATCGATTTGGCAGCGAATCAGCACATCGCGGGGCGTATGGCAAAGTGTACAAGGCTTGCGATGGGCGGATGGGGAAGACGAGCGTGCCATGCGGGGCTTGTGAAAGCTGATGATGAGTGATGGTAAGTCTACCAAAGCGTCATATGCAAGGATTGGTTGGTTATCTCTTGCCGAGTGGTCCGATGGGCGTGGGTGTGTAATGGTCTCGGGTGTATCTGTGGTGGCTATCTTACAGCAGGAAGTACCAGCCGACATGCCGCCTACTCGGAGGATAATATTATGCCTGCAGATTTCCATACAGAAACTCGTTTTTCATGAGACCAAGGCATATACGAAGCATTTTTAAAGCTTCGAGTGCATCTCCTCTCTCCCAGCCATTGGCTCACATGCTGATCAGGCCCATGTCACGTACATTAAAACTCACGGTTTGCTATAGATCGCGGTGGGTTGACCACATATACGATCCTATCTCTTGATAATTTTAGCTTTGAACAGAGTTGTAATAGTTGCACCCAGACGGACATGTGAAACGAAGCCACAGCATATCTTTTAGTGACGCTGATATTGGGATCGGCTTTGTTGCAGCTCGCTAATGACGTCACGCCGAGTCTGCCGTGTATGGATCAACATTATCCGACAGACCACCATGTCATTATTGAGGGTGGAGGAGGATCAACAGCCGCCAAGAACCAATGCGAGGGAGAAGACAAAGCTCGCCGCCGCAAAAAGACAAGCATAGATTCCAACCTGGCTGCGTCGTCACAGGCGTGGGATTGGCGTCTCAGAAACTCGCAAGCTTCGCCCACCCTCGCTCAGCCTTCAGCCTCTTGGTCCAGACGTGACACTCCCCCATCCTTCATGCGCTTCTTCCGTCACCGGCCTAGATGTAGCCTTTAGCTCCCACAGCTGCCACCTCACCTAAATTCGTCCCTCCCTCACTTATACTGCAGTAATCATGTCGCCGGCTAAACTGCATTCCTTACATGCGCCGCCCGCCCCTGTAGCAGCATCGTCGTCCTTTGGCAGCCCCTCGCCTGACAACTCCAACGGCATCGACCCCTCCTCCAAACTGTCCTACATGAACTCGGGTTCCACGGCAGCCGCCGACTCCGGCGCCAATGACACTCGGCCCACGACTGCCCAGAGCTATACATCACACAATCTTGACTCTACGGCGATGGATGAAGCAGCCGGAATCCAGCGCTCCACCTCGCGCGCCTCCAATCAAGGTGGTGACGTGCCCATCTCTCGCGGCAACACTCTCAAAAAGAAATCGAGCCTCAGTCGCAAGTCTTCCCTCAAGCGCAGCGGCAGCCGCAAGAGTGTCGCAGCCGGTAGCATTAAGGGTGTCAACTTCCATGACGGCGCCGAGCTCGACGAGAAGGACTTCAACAGTGCCTTCAGCACCCCTATTCCTACTCAAAGCTCCCCGACGGACATTCTCGCCAATCGCTTTCAAGGCAAGTGCAATGCCTACTAGCCACGTATACTGGCACATCTGACATATGCCAGCATGGCGAGTGTTCTTGAAATCATTGATCGCCTACTTCCGCGAGGTCCAGGTATCTTACGAAACGCGCGCAAAGGCTATCATGAAGGTGTCCAATATCGCATCAAACACTCAAATACCCACCATATTCATGAATGATGGAGGGTTGGCCGACGCCAATCGCATCCTCACCGATTATCATAAGCATGCTATGAGTGAAGCCAACAAGGCCAGGGAAATCGAACACGATGTGATTCAGGCACTCAACGGGTTGCGCGCTGATCTGGGTGCCAAGATCAAAGAGATTAAGAACCTCCATGGGGATTTTAAAAATACTGTCGAAAAAGAGAAAGAAGGTACCAAGCGTGCAATCAATGCTTATCAAGAATCCCTGCAGCATTATGAGCACTCTGATGGTCTAGACAAGGGTCGCAGTGATCCTTTCATCGTACGTCTCAACGTAGATCGTATGGTTGAGCGGCAAATAGACGAGGAGAACTACCTGCATCGCGTAAGTCGCATTTCCGGAACATGACGAAATTCACTCGTTGACCGCTTTCTCTAGGCCTATCTCAATCTCGAAAGCTCGGGCCGTGAACTCGAGTCCATTGTAGTTGGGGAAATACAAAAGGCATACAACGCTCTTGCTGGCATTATGAAGCGTGAGGCCGACGACGCCTACAACACTGTGGATCTTATTCGTAGTGGCCCAATCTCCATGCAAAAGGATATGGAGTGGATCCAATTCGTTACCCGCGACCCTCATCTCGTTAACCCCGATCTGCCTTTGCGCCGGGTTCAGGATATCCACTACCCTGGCAAGAATCATCCCGCTGCCGCCGAGATCCGTGCTGGTATGCTTGAACGCAAAAGCAAATATCTCAAGAGCTACACCCCTGGCTGGTATGTTCTATCGCCCACTCACCTTCACGAGTTCAAGTCGGCCGACAACATCTATTCCCAACCACCCGTTATGTCGCTGTACCTGGGTGATCAGAAACTTGGCACGCACTCTGGACCTGACTCAAGCTCTCACAAATTCATGCTCAAAGGCCGTCAGACCGGCGGTATGCACCGTGGCCATTCCTGGGTTTTCCGGGCTGAAACCTACGATACCATGTTGGCCTGGTATGATGCGATCAAGAGTCTCACTGAGAAGACCGGCGCTGAAAAGACCGAGTATGTGAGAAAGCATGCGAGAAGCGTCAGTGGCAACTCCGCTCGAGCTATGAGTATCACCAGCAGTGATGGAATGGAGGAAGACGAAGCGGACCACGTTCCCTACGCTGCTAGTGTGGACAGCCATCAGGTCAGCCAGCCTGCAGTTGAGCCGAGGCCTCAGAGACCTCAACCAGGTGCGTACGTCCCCCTATGATTTTTGCGATCGTCCGCCCTTCGAGGACTCACTGACATGATTGATTCGCAGGTGGCCGGTTTCCGTCTGATCTGATGGTGCCACGAGCCGGGCATACCGGGGCTTCAGACTATTCCTCAGAACCAGAGCAGGACCACGTACGCAGCCCAGAGGTTTTCGCGCTTTCCGGCCACAAAGAAGCCGAAGACAGGCCGCGTACACCGGTCCAAGATCTCTCGAGCTACCAGGGGTACGACACTAACCCTTATGTTCTTCAGGGAGTCGCGTCGCATGAAACCACTCCTTCGAGGCGAAAGGATGAGGTCGCCCGGGATGCTCCTCTTCCAGTCTCGCAGTCATCGTATCAAGGACCGCTGACAACAGCAGACACATATGCCGAAAGACCTTACGATCCCCCACGCCAGGAGTCGCAGCACGTCGATAAGCCTCATGCTCCCGAGCCCGTCTCTACTCAAACTTTCATTCTCCCTTTACATTCTGAGGTGCCTATGAATCAGGTGCAGCCTGCTGTATCGGCCACAAGCGTAGTATCACCTGTCTCACCCATTACTCGAGAGTCCCCTCACCCCAACGACGAGCAATCCCACAGCCAGTATGTTAATTGGATGGGGCCAGCTGCAGCAGGTGCTGGCGCTGGTCTTGCTGCTTCGGCAATCAGCCAGGAGCACCAAGAACCTCGCGATCCGCATGTCAATTCACCAGACCCCATCAGCAGGTTTTCTATGTCTACTGCACCCTCGATGTTGACTACCGATACGGACTTGACGGAAACATCGGCATACCCTACACCTGGCGATGTCAGCAAGCTCGAAGCCGCAGAATCCGGAAAATCACCCTTTGCGATGAAGAGGCAGCACACGGACATCAGCGTCAGCGCGTTGCATGTACCTGGCGAGTTTCCCAAGACGACGAGCGGAACAAACCTGCCCCAGTAGATTGAGCTGGAAAAGTTGAATTGGAAAGTACACAAGTATATCATTTTGATGCGTTTGGATCCTCGCTTTGTTCGTATAACATAAGTGATTCCCGTGCCGGTCTTGCTTTGGCACATGTCTGAGCTTTAGTTGTAAGATAGCCGAGACGAAATATTTACTTTATTACATTGTCGAATGTTGTGTATAAATCTTAGCCGACTAGTTGTCACATTGGACAGACAAGAGCGCCACAGCCTGGCCGTCCTCTTATACAGTCTATTCAATATCTGTGGACCTCGACCAATGCACATACTAGTCGCCACTTCTGGCTAGTCCCTGGAGATCCCCATAGACTTTTTCACGCAAAGGCGACAACGTCTTCTTTAGCAAAGATGGCGATGACTGCTTCACCATGCACCAGTCTAAACGAGGACCGGCCTCGTGCGACCTGGATGCTCAAGGCTTTTTGGTGCTAGTTCGGCTCCATGACTGGCCCTTGCTAAAGGATCTGCTGCGTGGTCCTGCAAGGAATACAGTCCCTCACCCAGCTGATTCATCCCACAAACGTACAAGTCGGCAGCCTGTACGTGTCAAGAGCCCAATACTTCCTCCTGACGCCCTCCCACTCTCCGTCCTCATCCAAGTCCCCAACCTTCACCTCCTCCCACGCCGTATCCAATCCAGCCTCAAACAGATCCATCTCCACAACCTTCGTATACACATCATAGCATACCTGCCTATCCGCTCCCAGTCCATTGAAGAAACCAAACTTCCCATCCGGCGCCAGTAGCGCAATAACGTGCTCGCCGAAAAACTCTCTTAGCGCGGAGTAGTCCTCGGCAAAAGTGTCAAAGTAAATTGCATCAAACGCCGTCCCCTCAGCAGCAAGCTGCGGCACAACATCCTGCCACCTGCCCCTGTGCACCGTCACCCCCTCCTTCCCCATCCATCCGTCCCGCTCCATGCGCTCCAGCACCGCCGGATGCGCCTCGATGATGTGGTGCTCAGCCGGCGAGAGCGACTGGAAGATTCCGTCGATGATGCCCATGCCGTGGCCGACATTCAAGACGCGCTTCCCGGGGGAGGAGAGGAGCTTGGAAGCGGAAAGGCGCATGAGCTCCGTCTCCCAGGACATCATCACGCCGTTCGCGTCGGCGTCGAGGAGCCGGTCACCGCCGAAGGAGAGGTCGGAGGCCAGGTAGCGCGCGCTGGTCACGTCGGGGTCGGCTGGGGCGCCGTTCTCGTCTGTCCTTGTGAGGGTCGGGACAGTATCTGCGTGGGCGGTGCCGTTTTGTTCTGGTGCTGCTTCGGCTTCGGGTCCGACCTCTACCTCGTCATCCTCGTCGTCGTCGTCGTCGCCGCCGGCGAGAAGTTGGAAGTCGTCCAGTCGATTGAGGAGCAGCTCTGCTCGCACGCCGGCTTCGACCATCAGCTCGTATACGTCCTTGAGACCTAACCGGAGTGCCATGCATCCCGGCGTCTCATCCGCAGCGTCCAGGTCGTTCCATATCGCGCCGTTCTCCAGAAGTAGTTTCACAGTGCGGACGGCGCCTTCTTCGGCTAACGCACGAGAGGAGATGGCTTGTGCGGCATCGGTGTTGGGAGCTGTGGATGGATCGTCATCATCATCTTCACAGGCGGCAATGGCAGCGTGGAGAGGTGTGTAGCCAGAGTCGGCGTCGCGGGCGTTGGCAGAGCCGGTCTTCAGAAGAGTGGTGAGCTTGTCCGTGTCGTGGTTTGTGGCGGCAAGAAGAATTTCTTCAGCTGTGGTGTCCAAGTCCACGTCGATATCCATTTCAGAATCGGCCTGCATGGTGTCGGTGGGTTGAGAATGTTGTAATCCACTAATTACTCGCAGGGATATAAATCGTGAAGCTTTATATAATTTTGCCACGGAATTGGAAAATTTCACGTGCTTCGCCAAGACGGTGTGAACAATGGAAGTCAATTGAATGTATGAAGAAAGATCGGGATTTAGGGTTGTAGTACTTTTGTCATTGGTATGCTGGAATAATTGTAGTACACGAAACTAGGCTGGGCCGGGATTTATAGCTGCCTCAGCACGTGGGAGTTGCAAATGCTACCTCTATAGCTAGTATCGAGCATGAACCAATCCCAGAGATCCATAGAGATCAAGTCGTGATCCATCTTGCATCATTAGAAGATGGCCGACACTAACGCCGCTCAGAATTGCTCTTGAAATAACAGAAATAACGCCGTAAATCCACCCATGAACTCGTCTACCTGCTGAATCCCCTACCACGTCCCCTCGGTGCGCCGCCCCTACCACCGAACGAGCTTCCCCCACGAGAAGAGAAACCGCCTCGTCCACCACCACGACCTGGGGCACCACCACGACCCCGCGGAGTGAAACCACCACGGCCGCCGCCGAATGAGCCACCTCTTCCACCACGGGCACCAAAGCCACCTCTGGCACCACCACGGCCCGCAGGCTTCTTCACCTTTGCTGCACCAGGAGCAGGTTTCGGCTTGGGCAGGAATCTTGTATGTGTCAGTCTGGAAACTTTTCCACGAATATCAAGTGCAATGCACTCACTTCTCGAGCGGTAGCAGCTTGTCCCCGCCAATGTACACCGCATCGCCAGGCTTGAAGCTAGTCGCTTGGATGCCCTCTTGAGGCTTCACGGTGAAAAAAACCTGGTTGAGCGGCCCAAGGATCTCGTCGACTTTTCCGATCGGGGTCTTGTTCTCGAGGTAGATGGGCGCATTGAAGTACGGGATCTTGGTGTTGACGCTCTCGTAGACCATCTCGCCCTCGCAAGAGTGCAGGAACTTGCCCATCTCCAGTACTGTCGCTGGTGGTCCCTGAGGCGCAAATCCGCCCCGCCCAAAGCCACCACCGCCGCCGCCTCGTGAAAATCCTCCACGGCCACCTCCTCGACCCCGGAAAGACATTGTTGCTGTGCTGAGAAGACTGTGCGTAGTATTTGGTGAGTTCCGGACCTCAATTGGGCGACAACGCAGCGGCAGAGCGGGTGTAGTCGTATGCGTAGTTGCAGCACTAGATTTTCTTTGCTGAAGCTCCGCGAGGACGTCGCCGCCAGAAAAAAAGTTGGCCCGAAGATTTGCCGAGTGTTCGGAGCATTCGCCGCTAAAAGGAGAGTTACGACTCACAGCTGTGTGTCAGGTACAGCATTTCCCCTCGCTTCCTGTATGACGCTGCGATTGAGAGTCACAAGGCTACTGACTTATCGTTCGCATTGCTCTCCGGCTATATATCGAGGAATTGCAAGTCCAATTCCTCAAAGACAATTTTCAATCACTACAAGAACTCTCTGCGGTATGGACGCTGTCAAGGGAAAAGTTGAAGAGGCGGTCGAGGGCGTGAAGAAGCTCGCTGTCGCCGAAGGTCAGCAGCAGCAACAGAAGGGTCAGAAGAAGGAGAAAAAGAAGGGCGGCGACAGTGACTCTGGACCCCTCGAGCTCAATCCCCCACCCTCGTATATTCAGGACCGCATTGATGTCTTCGACAAAGTGAAGAAGGAGTATGACGAATGGGTTGCCAAACAACCGCGTGAAGATATCCAAATCACCCTTGCATCGGGCGATGTTCGGATAGGGAAGGCCTGGGAGACCACGCCAGGCGAAATCGCCCGCAACATCAGCAAGTCATTGTACGAGCGTACGGTCGTTGCTCGGCTAGACGACGAGGAGCTCTGGGACTTGGAGCGTCCCCTGGAGAAGAGTTGCAAGCTCGAGCTTCTCGACTTCGAGCATCCTGAGGGCAAGAAGGTGTTCTGGCACTCAAGCGCACACATTCTTGGCGAGGCCTGCGAAAGGAGATTCGGTTGCAGCTTGTGCATCGGCCCCCCAGTTGACGACGGCTTCTACTACGAGATGGCTCTCCCCGAAGGTGCTGCTGTGCAACACACTGATTATAAGCCGCTTGAGAAGATTGTGGACAAGGCGGTTAAAGAGAAGCAACAGTTCCAGCGGCTTACTCTCACAAAGGAGCAGCTGCTTGAGATGTTCAGCTACAACAAATACAAGCAGCACATCATCAAAGACAAGATTCCGGATGGCACAAGCACTACCGTATACCGTAACGGTCCCCTTATTGACCTGTGCAGAGGACCTCACGTGCCTCACACTGGCCGCATAAAAGCATTTGCGGTTATGAAGAACTCTTCGTCATATTTCCTGGGAGACGCAGCCAACGACTCGCTGCAACGCATCTATGGTGTCTCTTTCCCCGACAAGAAGCAGATGGATGAGCACAAAGTATATCTGGAGGAGGCAGCCAAGCGTGATCATCGCCGTCTCGGCAAGGAGCAGGAGTTGTTCTTCTTCCACGACATGTCGCCTGGCTCATGTTTCTTCCTTCCGCACGGTATGGTCATTTACAATGCCTTGCAAGCGTTCTTGCGATCCGAGTACTGGAGACGTGGTTACCAGGAGGTCCAATCACCCAACATGTACAACTCAGCGCTGTGGAAGCAATCCGGCCATTGGCAGCATTACAAGGACGATATGTTCACTTTTGAGGTCGAAAAGGATCAGTGGGCGTTAAAACCCATGAACTGTCCCGGACACTGCTTGTTGTTTGCCCACAGGGAGAGGAGTTACAGGGAGCTGCCCATGCGCATTGCTGACTTTGGCGTACTACACCGAAATGAGGCCAGTGGAGCTTTGACCGGGTTGACGAGAGTGCGGCGGTTCCAGCAAGACGATACTCATATCTTCTGCACAGAGGAGCAGGTAAGTAGACGATGCAAGGAAGTGCATGCGCAATTGTTGCTGACTTTGAGTAGGTGGAGTCCGAGATTCTGGGGCTGTTCGACTTCCTGCGTGCCGTATATGGCAAATTCGGCTTTACCTTCAAAATGAAGCTGTCTACGCGTCCAGAAGGCCATCTGGGCGACGTTGCCACCTGGGACAAGGCCGAGGCTCAGCTGACGAAGGCGTTGGATCGATTTACAAGTGAAGGGGGTTCGTCATGGGAGCTTAATCCGGGCGACGGTGCCTTTTACGGCCCAAAGATCGACATCACCATCTCCGATGCCTTGAAGCGCGAATTCCAATGCGCCACCATCCAGCTCGATTTCCAGCTGCCACAGCAATTCAACCTCGAGTACCGCAGCTCTGACCAGGCTATCAGTGAGGCGGCCGCTGCCCCAGCCGCGCAAGCCAATGGTGCTGCCCCGGCTCCTATTCCTGCAGCCGATCCTGCCGCCACGCCGAAAGCTCCCAAAGACCCCATGGACAACAGCCACTACCGCAAAGAAGTGACACCTGGATGCGCACGCCCCGTCATGATCCACCGTGCCATCTATGGTAGCTTTGAACGATTCATTGCCATTCTCACAGAGCACTTTGCCGGCAAGTGGCCCTTCTGGCTGTCGCCACGACAAGTTCTCATTGTTCCCGTCATGCCCGCGGTAAATCCATATGTGCTCGAAGTCCAGTCGCTACTGAGGGAGAAGGGTCTTCACGCCGATGTCGACCTGTCCGGCAACACGATGCAGAAGAAGATTCGCACCGGTCAGCTCTCGCAGTATAACTTCATCTTCGTCCTGGGTGCCAAGGAGGCAGAGACGCGCACAGTGAATATCAGGAACAGAGATATCCCAGAGACCCAGAAGATGGGTGAGCTGATACCGCTGAAGGAGGCGGTGGATAAGTTGGTGAAGCTCAGGGACGAGCGGACGCTTGAAAGTGCGCTTTGAGCAAGAATTGACTCAGCCCGGCGTGGAGTTGAAGATGCATGATTGACATGTGATGTGGTAGATAGAGCATGTAGCATATGAGCTAAAACTCCAAACACTTACCTATGCAGATGGCCTGCATATGTGATACTTGGCCTTTTGCACCCTCAAAATCGCATCATTAACCTACTACTCAATATAGCTAACGAATATTTCGTGGTTCCTCAGCCTAAGAGCCTGCTTCAATTCATGAACGCGAGGCAGATGTCATGGCAGGATGACGTAGCCACATCGCCCCCCACGCGCAGCAAAACCAACAAAACCAAGCTTCAGCTCCGACTTCAGCCTCCGGCACGTCCCACAAACATCACCACCTGCGACCTCTTTTGTCGATACCTTCACCGTCCCGGCTCCTCTTCCATACCAGCTGCATGAGCATCTAGCATTTGTTCTCACCTCACCTCCCTCCTTCACTCCTCCAAATCCACATCCACCTGCCGGCCCTCAACATCAACTACCACACCGCCGATCCCACAGACATGTCACAACGGCCCAGCAAGATGGCCAATGGAAGTAACAAAGCCAGCGGCACCACGCCATGTGAGCCTCCGCGATACCTGCGATTGCATCGCGTCGCTAATATATATTCACAGCAGAGGACAAGCAGAAGCGCATTCTCGCTCAAAACACTGGACACTTCTCCATGGTGCGAGCACTGCATCTCGCTGATCTGATTACACTGGGCAATGGTCGGTCTCAATCCCTGTCTCTTCCTCCCACTCACTGACTTTACTCCCTACAGGCTTCTGCGGCATAATGTCCATCTTCTCCTCGCTTCGCTACTGCCTCGACCAATCCGCCTCGACCACCTCCTCCCTCCTCTCTCCCGCCCCAGCAAAGACCAACCTCTGGCTCGCCCTATCCTTCATGCCTTTCGGCCTCTTCTTCGATTTCCTCGACGGTCGCGTCGCGCGTTGGCGTCAGAAGTCCTCCCTCATGGGCGCGCAGCTCGATTCCCTTGCCGACCTCATCAGCTTCGGTGTCAGCCCTGCGGCCGCCGCTTTCGCTTTAGGCATACGCACTGACGTGGATCATTTCCTGCTGTGCTTCTTTGCGCTTTGCGGGCTGGCGCGATTGGCGCGATTCAATGTCACGACGGGCGATGTGCCTCATGATGCTAGTGGAAAGGCGAAGTACTTCGAGGGTACCCCAATTCCGAGCTCTCTGGGAATAGCGGCATGGATGGCGGTCTGGGTTTGGAACGGGTGGATACATGCGGATATCCCGTTCGGCGTATGGGGCGCAGGAACAGCATGGGCGTTCCACCCTGTGGCGTTGGTGTTCGTAGCCCATGGGTGTGCTATGGTCAGCAAGACGCTTCATGTCCCCAAGCCGTAGTCACCATATACATCTTGTGGCTGCCGAGTTACAACGACACAGTGGATTCTGTATAGAGCTTCAGCAATGCCAGCATGCTCGGAATGGAAGCAGATATTGCAAGCCCGTGACAGCTACGCCGAATGCACGGTCTTGATATGATTGTGTATTATCTTCCTCAGCACGAATATTGGTCTATGAGCTAGGCAAGCAATAGGCTTAGCACCACTCTGCTCACAAACGAAGAGATGATTAGACAATTTTTGATCTTAGAGATGATGCCCCGCAGACCTAGCATAGTGCAACATGTATTTGGCGTACATGGCCAGAGTGGCTTCAAAGCAGGGCGATTGTAATTGGCTCTGACCAGAAATACTGTTGTCCAATAGCTGCAACAAAAACCGTCGGGTATTTTATCCTCATAGCCATATCCATAGTTCAGGCTAATTAGGGAAGACCAGGATTTGGATGACGAACGACGTTTTAGCCCTACCAGTTCATGCTAAGATAAACTCCACCCACTATACGGAACCTCACTTTACTTATCCACTCTCTTTCACCACCAGGCAATTAGAAAATGACCATAAAGTGCTCCTTGCTTTCGCGCGTAAGTTTCTGAAGCAATTGGGACTATGGGAGCTGGACCGCGGAAAGTGACATCATGGAACCATGTGGCTTGGGCTTACATGATCGCCTGGTGCGAAAGCGAAGGTAAGCCATGGTGCAGGCAATTGACCGTTCTCCATTTCTCTCTAGTCTCGAAACAACGAAGGCGACGAGAGTTTCCCCCCCACAATGTTCGCGATGGTGTGTCTCACGCCAAGAGTGCTCGTCGTCACTATTGGCCTGGCGCTCCTGGCCAATGAGGCCGCAGCGGTGTGCTATAGGCCGAACGGCACGATCCAGGTCTCCGACTATAACCCTTGCTACGCATCTCTGCCCAACTCTTTCTGCTGCGCAACTCAGAAGGGCGTCACGGAAGGCGATCCGACCGATCATGACAACTGCCTGCCAAACGGCCTCTGTCAATACATTGGTGGCACTACCGACCGAGTATACGAGTACTGGCGCGAGGGCTGCACAAACTCCTCATGGCCGAGCGAGTGGTGCTTAACAGGTGTCTGTACGAGCGAAAATGTGAGGGATTGATTCATACACGTCGTAGACGACCACTAACACCGCTCATCAGCTGGACTATACAGAAGGGAACTATCAGTTGACACCTTGCGACAACACGCCGGCTTCTCGGACATGGTGCTGTGGCCAGAACAACACCGCATGCTGTGGAAAGGGTGCACCAAATGAGATAACTCTCGCCCCGACTCTGAAAGGGTACGCGGCCCTATCGACAACACTTAGTTCGTCTGCCACCTCTTCCACTGTACCAGCAAGCTCATCATCACTGGCTGGCTCGGCATCAGCCAGCTCCACACCGGTAGGCACCAATGGTCCGTCGGGTAGCTCAAAGATTGGCATTGGAGTTGGTGTAGGCGTGGGAGTCGTCGCGCTGATCATATTCTCGGCCACGCTGTTCCTGCTGTACCGGAGAAGACGGGAGAAACGCTTAGTTGATGAATCAGTCAATCTTCCCGCATATCGGTACGATGCGAAACATGATACGCCCGGTGGCAGCAGAGATGTGAATGGTTTGAGCGAGCTTGAGACCGGGCCAGAGCGTGAAAGGGCTGAGTTACAGACGCCTTTTCTTGGTACCGAGATGGATGCGCAGAGCCCTCCCGTCGAGCTTGAAGCGGCAGTACCAACGAAGCAGGAGCGGAAAGACTCGAGCGAGACCTGATGAAAGATCTGAACATATTGCATCACGTATGATATTCATTGCGAAATGCATTGGGAGGTTGCTCACGGCATCTATGACTATTCCGACCGCTTCCGGAAAGACCATACAGCGCTCGGAGTGCTTGCAGGATAGATCTCACGTCGTTAACATTGGGCGACCGCACTCCGATGATGACCATGATATGCTTTTGTTTTCTCGTCTAATATGCCATGTACGTTCGATCGATCTATGCCTGCGCACTCTCCCCCATCGCCTCCCAAGGAGCCAACATGACCGCCTTCTGCGTATGCCCTAACTCTCCGGTTCCAGCATACGCCTTCGCCAACCTCTCAGCCTCAATCGCCCCCAAAGGTGGCACCGCCCTGCCTGCAGCCAACAATGCCATATTGGCCGCATAATCCGCGTCCCCTCCCTCAGCCAATCCAGCCAACGCACTCCAAGCCGCCACACGATCAGGTCTCAGCACGACCTGCCGCCTAACCTCGTCCTCCACATCCCCCTTCACACCAGCCATCGCCACCAACGCCTGTGAGATCTGCTCTCTCTCGACCTCGCCCACCCCGTCCTCACCCATCAACGCCACCAGCTCTCCACGAATGACACCCAACGCCTCGTCATCCCCCTCCAGCCCCGCCATAGCACCAAGCAGCACCCAAGCCTGCACATGCTGTGGATGCGCCTCCACGCAGCCCTCGAGCTGTTCGCGGGCGACGGTCCGCTCCGACGCGCCGTTGTGCGCCCACAAGACTTGGGACAGCAGACACACTACCGCGGGGTTGGAGTTGGACTCTGCCAACGCGGCGCGGAAAGAAACTATGCTGTCGTCGAGCTGAGAGGAGTAGAAGTTCGCCAAGCCGGCGGTGAGGTGCGCCGAGAGCCGAATCTTATCCGCTGCTCGTTCCTGGGTTTCGGGCGGGAGGTCGGAGGTGAGGTCCAGTGCGGTGGTGGCGTGGTCGATAGCTTCTACGTACGAGTGCAGGGCGAGGTGGTTGCGGGCGAGGTCGGAGTTGGCATGGGCGAAGCGTAGGAGTACTGCGGGGGATTCGGTGGTTTCGTACTCTGCTTCGAGGAGGGAGGTGAGGTCTGATAGGGTGGTAATGGCGGAGGTGTGGTCGCCGACGCGCTCGGAGAGGAGGGCGGAGAGGTGTTGGAATATTTTGTCGGCGGGAACTTGGGCGTGGAGCTGCCGGAGGGCGAAGAGAGGTTGGATGAGTTGGGTGAGTTCGGATGAGGTGGTCTTTTTGGAGATGAGGGAGTCAAAGACCGAGATTGTGTATTGCTTCTTGGTGAGGAGGGACAGACAGTCTGATATCTCGAATGCGTGCACAAAGTGGGATAGAGCTTCTTTGTTGTCGCCAATGCTGAGAGCGATCAGTCCCTCTCCGAGCCAGGCATGAGCGCAGTCCGGATCGGTCGACTGTGCACGACCGAATGCTTGGTGTGCGAGCTCAGTGTCATGGTTGTTCAGATAAAGAACGCCCAAATTGGTCCAAGTTTGAGCACTTCGCTCGTTGAGATATAAG
This sequence comes from Myriangium duriaei CBS 260.36, assembly GCA_010093895.1. NCBI lineage: Eukaryota > Fungi > Ascomycota > Dothideomycetes > Myriangiales > Myriangiaceae > Myriangium > Myriangium duriaei. The sequence continues at coordinate 1,761,845 of ML996083.1, forward strand.
GATCGGATAAAAGCATGCTGGGCAACTTTGACGTTCAGGCCAGATGTCACCACTCCCAGTGCATTCCAGAATTCGGAATTACCAGCCTCGAGCTCAATGGCTCGTTTGAAACATCGCACCGCAGCCATGGAGAAGCGTCTGCCATCCAAAGATGGCAATTCGCAGTATGCTCGGTACTCTGCCCAACCAAGGTTGTACCATGCCACTGCTTGTGCATGAATATCGTGCGAACAGCAATGAACGGCCCGCTTGTAAGCCAAAAGCGAGAGTTTCAGATATTCAGATACCTCGACGAGTCCTGCATCACCATTGATCTGAGTTTTATCATCTAGGGTATGGGCGTTTACCTTGTCCACATCTGCTAGCAGGTCGTAGACACTAGAATCAACATCAGCCTTCAGCAGCGACGTAGCCCGTTCACCAGGGAATGACTCTACACTCCTTCGGGTCCAATGAAAAACCGAACAAGCATCTCCTACAGCCTTCCAAAGGTTAAAAGCTTCTGGTCGCGACTTGGCCACATCGCCAGCCAACTCCAGGGCTTGACGAGCACTCTCTGCTGCTTTACCAAAGAAGCCAGTGTCCAGGCGACGCCATGATCGTTCGATATATGTTTGCAAGAGTGCCAGTAGTACCCCAAACTCGTCGGGCCGGTCGGCAAGAACTCCCTGCAGCAATTCTATGGCTTCGTCATGATCACCGAGTTCCCTATGCACATTTGCAAGCATGTACTCAGTGAACCATTTCTCGCCGCTGATCTTCATCTCGACGCCATCATGAGGCGCTTCAGCATAGTGGAAGGTTCGACTGGCGGAATTGTATCGTCCCGAATTGTGGTAGCTCTCACCAAGACCAACATAGGAGTGGTAGTCGTTGGGACTGATGCGAAGGGCTGAAAGGAATGAAGTGATGGCTTGGCTGTACTCTTGTCTCGTCATCTGCACGACTCCCAGTGCGGAAAATGGCCAGCTAATTCCTTTCTTCCTAGAGCCAGGAGACGGCTTTGTCTTTCCGGAGTCAACGACCCGCTGGGCAACGAGTTCGACGACGTCCCATTCGCCTTGGTCGGCGAAGGCTGTTGCCAGACGCTCAGCAGCCTCCACCTCTGACGCGGAAAGCTCAAATGCTTTCTGAAAGCACTGTCGTGCACGTTTCTTATCTTTGGCATAGTCGGCATAGTAGAAGCCCAGGCTGGTATACGCCGGAGCAAAGTTCACATTGCTCTTAATCGATGCCAGCAAGTACGAATATGCACCCTTTCGGTCTTTCCGGGCAGCCTTGGTGGAATCGATCTCCCAAATACATCTACCGATACGATACTGTACGGTAGCTCTGAGGTCCTTGGACTTTGGATCGTCACCTCGAATATCATCGAGACAGGCCTCAAAGTCTGGCACAGCCTGCTGATACTGACCGGACAATGCATTGCACCATGCCGCCTCGACACGTATTCTGATATTGTTGGGTTCTTGTTTCAGAGCCTGGGAAAGATATTTGATGGCCTCCGGGTAGTTGCCTTCTTCCTCATACACCAGACCGAGACCTGCCAGTGCGGGTGCTGAGTCCGATTTGCGCTGCAAAATGTCTTCCATCAATGCCTTGGCCTCGGGGTGGTTCTTCGGAGATTGATGATGAACGAGCGACGTGGCAAGAATAGTGTTGAAAGCATCTCGATCCTCTTGCAAGGTCATTGCTGCCTTGTTTTCTTCGGCCTTTAGCAATTTCAGTCCGGTGCGTACGGTATCGATGGCGCTTTCGTACTCCTCGAGACTAAGATAGTACTCCGCCGTCATGCGGTGTGCGAGCGGCGAGGATTTACCGTCACCCAGTCCTTCCGCCATCAGAAGCAAGCGATCTTCAGGTAAGAGCTCCGTGGCGGTATCATCAGATTCATCGTCTTCACTTGATGAAGGAAGTGAGAATGGAGAAACTTCACTTCGCAAATAAGCTCGGAGTACCCGGCTTAACCCGGCCTCGGGAAAGAAAGTGAGGTACTCTTGTAGTATAGTAACGTCAAAGCTCTCGATCCGTGCTCGGTCCTGCCACTCAATGTGGACATCCCAGGCTAGCCGGAACGGGTGCTTGACGATGACCATGCCTCTAGCGGTCTCAATCACCTGAGCGCGCTTGTCATCTTTCAGTTCACTTGGCATGACGACAAGCGTATCGTAGGCTCTCTGGAATAATTTCTCCTCGAGCTCTCTCCGGGTAGTATCGTCATCGGTCCAGTCGATAGCGCCTCGAAGAAGTGCTTCAAGGTCGCTTTGTTCATAAACCTCTCGTTTGACCTCTTCGGTCACTTTACCAAGCCTAGCTCCAATACGTGTACGCCTTTCAGCGATTTCCTTTGATATTCTTGCCTGTTCTTCCTTCTCGGTGATGTCGATGAGGCGCCTGAAGGTGATAGACGGATGCTGAACTCGACCTTCGAGGAAGCCCCAGACGGGACTGCCGGGAAGGAGCACTTGCAACGCTCTCTTATGCTGGGCAGGGTTGCCATTTTTCTTCGCAAGCAGAGTCAATTTATCTATGATGCTTTGTGACCGATGCATGTCATTGGCCTGGGCAAAAAGCACAGCCAGCTTGACGGCAACTTCGCCGTAAGCATCTAGATACTTAGCTCCCTGGGACTCGTACAAGGATGCGAGCCCCTGCCATGCTTGGGTGTCATCTGGTTTTAGATTTGCTGCTTCGTGGTACACCTTCGCGGCCTTGTCGATCTCATTTTTCTTCTCATATGCCCGACCGAGGAAGAGTTTGGCAAAGTAGTTGTTTCTGTCCGCTTCTAAGACGGTCTCTGATTGTTTGATTACCTCGTCCCAATTGGATTCATCGATGGCGGATTTGGCCGCTTTCAGCGCAGCTTTGGTCCCGGACATCTTGAATATTTGCCATGTCACACCGTCCGCCTAATTTGCGATTAAAATGCTGCGCTGAACCGACCTGCGGGTGTATGCAGTTTCCAGATGTAGTGTATGTGGCGGCAGGGCAATGGAGGCTGAATGAAAGTGATGAAGTGTGCCTTGCCCGATGAACACATGGTCCAAGCTCGATCTCTGAGTGATGTCACCGTCGTCCAGCACCTGCAACCTCTTTACGCGACCCTGAGTCCACGCGACTGCTCTTGTCTCGTTCGCTGCGTAGCAGGTATGATATTTGAACATCGCCGTGCCGGCAGCCACGACCGACAACATGAGTACGGATAGCCCGAACAAGAGGAGGAGGAAGAACGATTTCAAGGCTTCTCCACAGAAAGTCCGGAGCCTGGATTATTTCTTTGGGAAGAAACAGGACAACTTCGGCAACGGACAAGATTCCAGAAGCACAAATGACCGTGCTGCACAGGTTTCAAATAGCGACGAGGGTCTTACAGATGAAGAGCTGGCGCGAAAGCTGCAGGCGCAATGGGACGAGGAGGACAGGACAACATCGAATGGTGTTGGGGCTCATGATTCCGGCGACGTGGTCAAGCCTGCTATCGAGGGAGAAGGCAACGATTTGTACTCGACTTCGGACCATGAGAAGCAAATAGAACAACTGAGGGAGAACACACCGTCTCACGACCCTAAAGTGAATGGGAAGCCTGGCGAAGAGGAGGTGAATGAGACGAACCCATCACAACCACCAAAGGAGAATGCATTCTCAAATCTGGGCAAGAAGAATACACTGTCGCTACAGTCTGCCACTGCTGAGGACGACGAGGTGTCGACTACGGTTCCATTCGACCAGTCACCTTTGACTTTTGATCCCAAAGACTACATTCCAGGCTTGCAGCGCGAGTGGGCTAAGCAAGGGAATGATGCAACCTACTCCCTTCTCACACGGTGCTTCATCTTAATCAACTCTACACAATCCCGGATAAAGATTGTGGACACTCTTGTCAACCTCTTGCGTACCCTTATCGAAGGTGATCCTGGGTCCCTCCTACCCGCTGTCTGGCTTGCAACGAACAGTATCTCGCCGCCCTACATTGACATGGAGCTAGGATTGGGAGGAAGTGCCATCTCCAAAGCTTTGAAGAAAGTATGCGGCCTTGACAACGCAGGCCTGAAAACTCTATACAACAAGTACGGCGACGCTGGCGACGTGGCATTTGAAGCCAAGAAGCGACAGTCGTTGACTCTCAAGAAGCCTAAGCCTTTAACTATCAAAAGTGTATTCGAATGTCTTGTCAAAGTTGCCAACGCAAAAGGTCAAGGAAGCCAAGAAGTTAAGCAAAGACTCGTCGAGCGCTTGGTGCAGGACGCTAGGGGCGCAGAAGAAAGCAGATATATAGTAAGAACGCTCGTGCAACACCTGCGGATTGGAGCCGTCAAAACTACCATGTTGATCGCGCTCTCGAGAGCGTTCATGTTGTCGAAGCCGGCCGGAGCAGAATTCGAAATCAAGGATAGGACGCCACTCTCGAAGCTCAGTAAACAGGAACTAGCCGAGGTATGGTCAAAAGGTGAGGAGTTGATAAAAGCCTGCTTTGCTAGACGGCCGAACTACAATGATATCGTCCCTGCTCTGCTGGAGATTGGCATCTCCGACGAGCTACTTATCAGATGTGGGTTAGCATTGCATATCCCGCTCAGACCTATGCTTGGAGGTATCACGCGCGATATGGGCGAGATGCTCACCAAGTTGCAAGGCCGTGATTTCAGCTGCGAGTATAAGTACGATGGTCAAAGAGCACAGGTACATTGTGATGCCCAAGGCAAGGTCACCATTTTCTCTCGTCATCTGGAAGTCATGACCGACAAGTACCCGGACCTTGTGGCTCTAGTCCCCCAGATCCGTGGCGAGGGAGTCAACAGCTTCATCATCGAAGGCGAGGTCGTTGCAGTTGACCGTGATTCTGGCGAACTCAAACCATTCCAGATCCTGGCTAATCGAGCAAGGAAAGACGTAGTGATACAGTCTGTCAAGGTCGACGTCTGTCTCTTTTCCTTCGATTTGATGTATCTGAATGGAGAGGAGCTTCTCGACAGGCCCTTTCGTGAGCGTCGCTCGCTTCTGCGCAGTCTCTTCGTAGAGATCCCGAACCACTTCTCCTGGGTCAAAAGCCTCGACGCGACCTCCATGGACGGCGAAGCAGTCTCCGAGTTCTTCAAATCTGCGACAGACATGAAATGCGAAGGAATCATGGTGAAGGTCCTGGACAATTTACCAAATCCCGATCTCCTCGAGTCATTGGATGCTGAGGCATTGCCCGGTGGTGTTGCCGACGAGAATAGTACCCCTGCGCCTCCCACCCCTTCCAAGAAGAAATCAAGCAAGTCGTCGAAAGCCAACGCAGCCAAAGACGAAGATTCCAGCGAGAAGAAGAACGGCTCCCGCCGCAAAGCGCTCCTCTCCACCTACGAGCCCGATAAGCGGCTAGACTCATGGCTCAAAGTAAAAAAAGACTACGCCACGACCAGCGACACCATCGACCTCATCCCAGTCGGAGGGTGGCACGGCCAAGGCCGCAAGAGCGCATGGTGGTCCCCCATCCTGCTCGCCGCCCGCGACCCCGAAACCGGCTCTCTGTTCGCAGTAACGAAGTGCATGTCCGGCTTCACGGACGCCTTCTACAAAGCCAACAAGATCAAGTACGCTCAAGACGGCGAGAACACGCTGGCCCAGAAACCGAGCTACGTCGAGTACGTGGGTCATCCGGATGTGTGGTTCGAGCCGCAGGAGGTGTGGGAGATGGCGTTTGCTGATGTCACGATCAGCCCGACGTACACGGCTGCCATAGGGCTGGTGCATGGGGAGAAGGGCCTGAGTCTGAGGTTTCCGAGATTCTTGAAGACGAGGGAGGACAAGAGTCTGGATGAGGCGAGTACGGTGGATTTCCTCGCTGCTTTGTATAGGAAGCAGGAAGCGAGAGCGCCGGAGGCCAAGGCGAATGTCGAGGACGAAGAGGAGGAGTGATGGTAGTGCAGATCTATTGAAGATAATGAACAGATACCGACTTGGCTGTCGTCCTATAGCAGAAGAAATAGAAGATTGATTATATCAGAAGTCTTTCTCAACTCCATTTTGATCACTACCTCCAGGACCATACTTGAAAATTTTTGAGCGCGTGCATAAATTCTACACGTGAATAAAATATTGACTAGACCACGGGCACATTGCACGTCCACAGTGTAGCTTGTAGTTTAATATTTTACTTTTTGTTTCATCATCTCCATCATGTACTGGCTGATATATATACAAGCCATTCGACTGCAAGCTGCTTCGAGCAGCTCCCTCCTCGCTCAGTCTGATAATCTATCTTTTGTGTGTGTGTGTGTGTGTGTGTGTGTGTGTGTGCGTGTGCTCTGCTCAAACGAACAGGCAATGCAGAAACGATCCCCCAAGCGCCATTGCTAATAAACGTTACGACATTATAAAGATGAATGCGAAGACTATGCTTCGTTCTCAACAAAGCTCAAGCCGTTCGAAATGGCTTGGCTCAGCTCATCTTGACGCTTTTGCTCCTGTTCCTGCAGGAACATGGCGTACCGGCTCTTCTTGTTGTGGATGCCGCACTCGGACTTGTTACGCCCCTTCCAGCGACCTGCCCTCTCGTCCTCACCCTCCTTGACAGGTTGCGTCGAGTGCCAGTCACCAACGGAACGGTAGCCTTGCGAAAGGAGAACGTTGGTAGGTACGTTGTTATCTTTGATGTAGGAGTCGACTTGCTGGAAGGACCAGTTGGCCAATGGGTTGATCTTGATCATACCCTGGTCATCGACCTCGATGATGTCGATGTCTCCACGCTTGCCGCCCTGAGATCGTCGACGACCAGTGATGACGGCCGAGACCTGCAGTTCCGAGTAGGCTCTCTGGGCCGGTTCGACCTTTGCGATGTAGTCGTACAGTTCTTCGTCGGTCTCCCACAATCGCTGTCCGTGCTTGGCGGTAAAGTCTTCGACTGTGTCGCAGCCTTGAGGCTTGTAGACGTGAATGGTGAGGTGAGGATACCTTCTCTTCACCCTGTCGACCAAGTCGAGGGTTTCGTTGAAATGATGAAGCGTGTCAAGGAAGATCATGTCAATATCCGGCTTGATCGGGCTGTCCAGTTTCGAGATCATGTCGTTGATAGCAAGCCCCGTCAGACCGAAGGCGGTAGTCTGGTAAAGACTGGGAAGGGATGTGATACACCATTTGAGAATGTCTGCATGTACGTCAGAGCGTGTACCAGCAAGGGACGTCGCAGGACGACTCACCTTTGGGCTCCAATTTGGATAATTGTTGGTTCAAGAACTTGAGGTGTGGTCTTGAGAAGTAGACGTCAGGTAGGCTGGCGGTCGAGCTGCCACTTGCGTAGCCAGACTCGGCATCCCGCTCGGTCGAGTGTGAATACCGGCGGTGGGAGGACATGGTGTGTGTGTATGGACGCGGGCCAATGGTGCTGTAGTCAAAACGCCACCTCCTGCAAGGTTGCTGTGTAGACAAAACTGACTGCTGGGCTCAATGTTGCGGTGAATTGACAGAATGGAAGGAATAGGAGAGGAGAATAGTAGTAAATAGGAACAGTCCTACCAATATGGCTTTGAAATCATGGGCACATCATTTTTGGGCGTGTTGCGTGCTCGCCAGGCTTCTACGTGCTCGCCTCAGTTCGCTGCTCGATCACGCAATCCAGTCCCTTTCCGCTTTCGGACGTGCGCTCCAGAACTTTTTGCCGCGAGAACGGCGTCCACGGCATTTGGCCAATGACGGCACGGTATCGATTGGCCGATTTGCTTCGACTCCCATAATCGACCATCCCGAGACAGAAGAAAGCATGGATGGGAACACTCTTTGGACGAGGGACAGGGCGGAGGAGTTGTGATGACATGACGACGGAGCCGCATGCTATTTCCTGCAGAGCGTGGCCAGTCACGTGGGCTGACGTCAACCGCGCAGAATAGTCCGGTGCATTCATGATTCGGGTTTTATTATCAATTCGATGTCAATCGCATGGCATTCTCGGCTGGGCCGGTATCTGTCATCGTCTTGTCACTCGTCATGAATAATGCGACTGGTCGAGAAGCGGCTGGTTTTTCACGCGGGTGGCCGGGATTGCGCCATAATCGAGGATGGGCTCGTCGAGGATTCGAGTCACGTGATAGACCTGCCTCGGTGCCCGACATCGGCAGTTCCCACAACTCCACAGTTTTGCCCTTTGACAGTTTGACTGTGTGTCTAACCCCCAGGTGCATCGGCATTGTCATAGAATAGATAACCTGACGGAATCTTTCTCCTAGAAGTGATGATTGCATAGTTGGATTTGAAACATGGAAAAAAAAAAATTGTATCCCATGCATCCTGAAATGCAGCTATTTCCAGAACTAAATGTTTGTACGGTGGCGCGGCGCTTCAGGGGTATGTAGCGTATCGTATACTCCGCCTTGATGCCCATTTCCCATTTTATATATCCCATTTGCGCCTGAAATGCTGCCACGAAAGGGCGCCCGCTGAATGTCGAGTATACGTCGTGTTTATCATTTAGTCAATGGCCACAAGTATTCGATCCTAATGTAATTGTTGCCCATCAATTCGGAGCCTTAAAGTATTGCGCAATACCACGATCCAGTGTTTTCAAGCTCATTGGCTTGACATAGAACTCGTTCGCCCCAGCCTCGAAAGCACGTGTCCTGTCTTTGAGCGAATCCTGGCCCGTCACTGCCCGCAATGTTAGCTCTCAGTCGGGCCAAAGGTCAAAAGTAGTACTCACCAATGAAAATGACGGCGGGCGTCAAATCCTTTTCCTTCTCGATCTTGCGAATCTCTTCGCATGCTTCTATGCCGTCGCAATTGGGCATCTGCAAGTCCAAAAGAATTAACGAGATCGGCGCGCCCTGTTCCAGAGCCTCTTTATACTGTGCGATGGCCTCGAGGCCATCCATTGCTGTACGATATGGGTACGAACGCTTATCGCAATACATGCGAACAATTCGAAGGTTGATGACATTGTCATCCACTAACAGTGCGTTGGGTATGCCCTTCATCCTCGCTTGCTTAATACTGGTCATGGACTCTTTTGGTACAATAGTTCGCGGTCTGTCGCTCAGCGTCAATCGAAGCGATTCTGGACTTTGATCGCGAATGCTGTTCACATGGGCGCTCGCTAGGTCTAGTTTGGTCATGATCTCTTGGAGTCTTTTAGAAGTGAAGGGTCCATTGAAGAAGAGGATATTCGGGTGTTTCTGTTGTAGTTTGTCGACATTTTCCATCCCAGGTACCAAGCATACAGCTACACCGGTAATGGTTTTTGCCTCCGCCAAGCAGTCGACGAACATGGAAGGTATCGGTATGTAGGTGACAACGGTGAGATTGCTGTGTTGGGACGAAGGTGATTCCTTCAGGCCGCAGCGTCGCAAGTACTGAGTGAAATGTTTCACAGTGAGTGTAGGAACTTTGGCCGGAAAGGTTGTGAACGTTTTGAGGCTCTTCCAAGATTCAATGGTGCGCTGGCTCTGGGGGAAGTCGATTCGACAACCCAGTCGGGGGTTCTTGAATGAGAGGCAGAATTGGGAGCCCTTATCAGGTGTGGAAGAGATCAGCTCTACTGAGCCTGACATTGCAGATGCAATCTTGGATGCAAGCGTGAGACCCAGTCCGGCCCCTCTGCTATGCACATCTTCTTTTTCGTATTCTTCAAATATACGACCGTGGTTCTCAGGTCGGATGCCCCGTCCGGTATCCTGGACGTCAAACGCAATGGTTGAGCAGTCCTCCGTACAAGTCATGCTCACAATCAAGCATCCCATCCGGGTGAACTGGAAGCTGTTGAGAATTAATGATTGCAGACACTCTTTGACTAGGTCAGTATCGAGCATGGTGGTGCTGGTGTTTGGCGGCAATTGATTGTCGAAGTAGATGCACAGCCGATCCACTTCAGAGTCAGGCAGCAACTTCCTTGTATCCTCGAGCAATGTTTCTTCGAGATTAGCAAGATCATGGATGACGGCCGCACCATCAGCATTCACCAGTTCGCCCCATCTGTTGAGTCTGAGAATGTTGTTCACGGTCGACATAAGCTCTCTGCCAGAATTCTGTATCGTTCGTAGGACATCGACCGTCTTGAAAGCGTCGGCGTGCGTATGGTTTGTTACATCTTCGTCTGTGTCATCACGAGCATCGTAGGACTGTGCAGACGGGTTTAGTAGGTCTTTTGAGGCCAGCTCTTCCACCAACAAATCCACCGAACCAAGTACACCGTGGATTGGCGTTCGGAGTTGATGAGTGATGCCGCGTAAGAAGCGTTCCTTGGCAATACGAGCCTCTGTGAGCGAACGCTCTTGCGCAACATGGTTCAGAATCGCGGAGCAGCGGTCAACGAACCAAGCGTCGATGTCATCAAACACCAGTCGTACATCCGTCGAAGCAACCACCAGAGCCTTGGCTTCTGTTTGAGCCCGCAGAACACCAATAAGGGCACGTACGAAGCGCGTCGATATAATCTCGCTTTGGTTCTGGGTTATAATGAGAGTGTCGATGGATTGTGAATCCTCCCAAACGCCGCTATGGAAGTCGGAAAGGGGAACGAGTTGACCGTCGGGCAATGCCACACTCTGGGCTCGGGTATCGCGCAAGCCGATGGTAGCATGTGCATAGATTTCATGAAGAATACCAAATGTCCTAGTCTCCATGGCGTCGATCTCCGAGTTAGCAGTCACGGAGGAAAGAAGCTCATGCATGTACTGCTGCTGTTCACGGCGCATGGCTCGCGATCTGTCCACGATTTCATTCGAAAGCATGTTGGCGAACCTCACCAGTGTGGACTGCTGGGATGCGGAGAGAGCCTTGCCAGGTGTGTTAGATGCTACGCAGAGAGAGCCAAGAGCGATGGATTCGCCAGTTTCAACCTGGCAGCGCAGCGAGGTTCCGGCATAGCTTCTTATGCCACCTTTGTCGACGTGTGGGGATGCCTTGAAACGCCAATCATCGGACATGTCTGCCACCTGGAAAACTCTCTAGAATTGCGGTGTCAGCAAAGTTCCCATAGCGAGTGACAGCATACGAGACTCACGCCTGAATCCACAGTCTGCACGGTATGGGAGCAAGTACTTTCGCGGCGTGGAAGTACGGCCAGAGCTATACCCGAGGACGCCACGCGGGTGTAGGTGTTGTTGTCGAGTATGCCACAGATGGCGAACTCCCAGTCCAAGAACTCACGCACCAGATCCACCTTAATCTGTAAGTTGGCCAGGAGGTCGCCATCCTCGAGGGCATGTCGGGTGTGGTACCAGAGTGTGTTCAGTCGTAGAAACTCGTTGCGGGTCAGACTAGGGTAGAGATAGTCGGTCTCCTTGAAACCTTCAGGAACAGGAGGACAGGTGACGACGACATCGCCAGACAAAGACTCAGGTAGCGTACATGCTACATGGTTTGGGTCGAATGCTGGGATGGGTATGGCACACCCCTCTGGATCGAAGACGGGCCCGATGCTGCCAGGCTTTCCAGTCGGGATTTGCTTGCCCATGAGCCCGAGGCTCGACGACCTGACGGGGAAGTAGGCCTTGGCCGCCATTGCGAGGTAACAGCGGGTATGGTGTTAGGCACTGCTTACAGCAGGCGAAACACCTCAGCCGACACACAAGGCTGGGGTATCGACGTAAAGGCAGACACGTGGCTGGCGGGAAACAAAAGCTGTGGAGGTGATAGCGACAGGAGATCGAGAGAAAACCCGATTTGCATGTGGGCCACAACGTGACGATGGGGAGAACGCAGCGAGGGTCCGGAAGGAGAAATTGGACAAGTGCGAAGACAACAGTGGCGAGAGTGCCACAAAAATTGTCCCGATCACGCAGCTGGCAGGAGAAATCTATCCGTGCCTCGTTACAATTTGAGGGGACTCGAGCGAGCGGATTCGACCTCGCACGCTCGAAGCTTTCCCATCGAGGTGAAGTTTCGAGGGTCTAGAACGGCGGTCTCAACGTGGGAAACATGGTACGCTAGTCAGGAACGAGGTCCGTGGCGCGTCGTGGGGGCCGCGAACAACGAGGGGAGCGGGAAGTCGGCAACTTGCAGGCCAAAATTGGGTTACAAAGCCATGCCGGATAGGCAATACTTTCAAGGAAAGTGGTCTTGGCCTGCTGAATGCTTCTCGTTAGAAGGTTCTCTTGACAAAAATATAAAATCCAAGTCACCACTACTCGTAGCACATGTCTTGCTCTGTCCAGTCAATACTGTACATTCTAATCACCATCATATCAGGCACGTCTTAGGATGAACATTTGCTTGAACAAAATAATCGGCTTGGTTGATGAGCACGACTAAGGCTCCGATATCATTCTCTCTACACAAGCGGAGACAAACGTGTGCAAAAAGATGGCCGGCAGCTGGCCAGGTTGCGCAGAGCCAAGAGGGGAAGGAGGACCTGGATCGCTATCGGGCGGGGCTGGACAAAGATTTTAGTGGACTCACGCGAGTCTTTCTGAGAACACACTTCAGTGGAAAGCAGAATACACGGTCATTGACGATTTTTCAGATCGCAACAAGGTCGCAGTAATGTTATGAGATTGTAGAGTTCACGTATGCTGCTCTGCACTTGCAATAGCTAGCGGCATTCTCTCTCAGTTCCCTTCCGACCCTCTTCGTTTGGGACTAACCAAAAATTGCACCGTTGCGGCAGACGCAATGGTCCAGAAACTTAGAAGAATTGACAAGGCCATTGCCATGGAATGTCTCCCTGCCTCGCCCTCTCGTGTGCATCTGGTCTTCCCGCGCCATAATGTATGGAAGAGACAAAAATCAAAAGACAACGCCGCGCTCATGCATCTCCAGCCCCAGCCTCTCCCAACAAGAGCAAAGGGTCCAGCAATAGTCCTCCTCCGTATAATTTCCCCGTGTATTATATGCTGATGATACTGGTGACGACGACAAGGGAGCGGTATGACAAAGGAAAATTATTTGGGTAGCGGAAAAATCAGACAAGTCCAGAGTCGATAAACGAAAAGGGGAATCTTATCGCGCCAAATGAGATTTGAGAACCGGGAAAAGTGGTATTAAACAGGTGGGGGTTGTCGAGAAGGTGTAAGTAGTGCATTGGGTAAAAGGAGAGTGGAGGATAGTGATTGACCATTGTTCGGGTCTTTACCCGCCTCGCTCCCTTCCGCGGCTACGGAACCAGTTCATCACTCGCCTTGCTCCACTGCTGCTACCACCTGCGCCAGACTCCTCACCAAACTTGCGGTTGGGCTTCTGTAGAGTTGCGTGTTGCCGCGGCGCAGGTCGAGACTGCTGGGCTTCGACTTCACCAAAAGCAGGCTGGTAACCAGGCCGCTGGTTGTGATAGCTGGGATGTAGTGAGGCATCCGTCACTTGAGTCTCTTGCGATTGGTTCGGAGTGTAGAATCGATCTTGATGCTGAGACGAAACGGGCCGGTAGCTCATCTGGGGAGTCTGCTGCTGAGACGAGTTACCTTGACTGTACTGAGACTGCGGCGAAAAGGTGGCGAGATCGGGCGAAGTGACACCACGTTGAGGGCCAGAGTGAGCCGGCATTGTACGCGGCCGGTCCAGCTGACTATCGTACAGGACAGGGATGGAAGAGTTGCTGGTCTCCTGACTAGGCGAACGACTCCTTCCCTGACCAAAAGCCATTCCGGAGAGCATCTTGGAATCGTGACGACGGCTTGGAGGCGTCTGTGCAGCCGGCCTCTTGCCATCAGTGGGCGACTCGTCCTTGCTACCAACAAGACTCATCCTTGAGAAGGCCTGTGGAATGAAGGAAAATCGCTTCGAGGCGCGTTTGTTGTTGCTATCTTCTTCTTTCCTGCCAAACCCGATCGATGATCGTCTCGAGTCTGTGGATCGCCTAGGTCCTACATTCTCAGGATCATTGAAAGCTGAATTCTTCATGCTGACAGGAGGGTACTGTCGGTTCTTTTTCTCATGCCTGTGCGCGGACCCTTCGGCTGATGAGGATTGCCGGCGGGTAGAATTGGATCGTCCAAACAGCTTGTTGGTAATGCTCTCAACAGTGTTGGTTCGTTTGTGCTTAGGGCGGGTAGGTTCGCCAGCAATGCGAGGCTGGTAATTCCCAGAGAATTGTTGGCTGAGAGGACGACCGGTCTCCGGATCTCTTCCGATCATCTCTGGGTTGGTAATCACGACACTGGATCGTTGTGGCTGAGAGAATCGCCCTTCCACGTTCGTAGGAGCGACAGTAGCGGCTGCAGGTTGCCCATACGAGTTGCCACGGGATGGGAGGCGAGCGGTGCCACCCATCGAACCGCGAGTTGAAGGCCTGCCCGCTGAGGATGATACAGGGGATCCAACAAAGGCGGATGAGTCGGACACCGCGCGTGGGACCTCGATGCGTGTAGAGCGAGTAGGTGGACCCATAGCATTCAATGTGACCGGACGCTGATTTGCCGAAGAAGCCGCAGGCATATCTGGCGCAGTCGCGGACCCTGGAGCCGACTCGACGGGTCTGCTCGCACTGTCGCCTCGCGCACGGGTCTTTGGCTGTGGGGCTGCAGCAGCCTGTGCGGATGTGTATGGTGAGTGCTGGGGTGCCTCGCCACGGACAGTGGCTGACTGAGGCGCGACATATTCGACTTGCACAGTCCTGCGCTTTGCATCGCGATCTTTCTTTTGTCTTTCTTCGGCTGAAGGCATGTTTGGGCTTCTGGCGGGTGCTCCAATCATAGGAGATGGTTTTGCAGGCTCTCTGACAGATGCGCTGCGGCCTAGACCGGATGCCGCCTGACTCTCGTACGGATCTGTGGGGCATTCGTTAGCAAGGGTTTTATCCCGAGTAAGGCACGAACTGTGCATACCCGAAGTGACAGCAGGCTGGTTCGTTTCGACATTGCCGGTTGTCGTACTAGTGATGAATGATACGACATGCGCGTAATCGCTCAGCCAGCTGTGACGAGCAACCTCGAACAAATCGGCACGCTTTCGGGGGTCCGGAACCAGAATGCGGCGAAGCAGATCTCGGGCATGAGGAGTGACGTATTCGGGGAATGTGAGAGGAGTGGAAACAATGTACTTGTAGAGCAGATTAATGTTATCGCCTTCAGGATTGGCTGGATCGTCATCGAAAGGCAAATATCCTGCGAGCATGGCGTACTGGGGCAGAAAGTTAGTTGTTTTTGCCCAAGTCTTGAGGGCTTAAGGACTCACCAGAATAACACCACAGCTCCAGACATCAACTTTCCGGCCAGTGTACAACGAGTCACTGACAACTAACTCCGGGGCAGCATAGCAGGGACTTCCGCAACTGGTTTGCATGAGATCACCCCTCCTGTGCCCGTCCGAGCGAACCTGCTCAAGACCAGTCCTTTGGACGAAATCCTTGTTCGACAAGTTGTACTCGATCTCCTCGCCCAGCTCGTCATGTGGATTGAAGGTATTGGCGAAGCCAAAATCGGTAATGATAATGTTCTTGTTCCGGTCGAGAAGAAGGTTCTCCAACTTCAAATCGCGGTGCACGATTCCCTTTCTGTGTAGATATCCAACTCCTGACACGAGCTGCGCGAATAGCCGCCGTGCAGCGTGATCTTTCAAGTAGCGATGATTGAGAATATAGTCGAACAGCTCGCCACCGGATGCATACTCAAGAATAATACCGATATGCCTCTCAGTCTCTACCATTTCGTGCAGCCGAACAATATTAGGATGTTGAAGACCACGCAAGATGGCTATCTCACGATAGATCTTGGGCAAGCGATTCGGATTGTTTCCAAGGGTATCCCTCCGAATGAGTTTGATAGCGACCTGTATACCACCGTCCTTTTTCCAACCGAGCTTGACTTTGCCGAATTCGCCCTCGCCGATAGTTTGACCTAGTATATAATCTCCGAATTTGGTCTCCCGCTTAGGCTGAGCATTGCGGAGGTGTTCTTGCCGGCTCCTTTGTTGAACTGGCGGCGCTGGTTGAGCGTGGGCGTTATCGGGAACGCCTTCGCTGCCGACAAGACCAAGTCCAGTAATCGGCGTGACGTCCGGAACATGGTGATGTACCGGCTGTGCTTCTGCCACCCTGGCTCTTTCCCGCTCAACATCTTCTTGGGGATCTGCAATGACCAGTCGGTTGATGATGGCACTATCCTCACGGGACATTGGAGGAGCGGAGGCTTCAGCCGGTTGTGCAAGTGCACCAGCGGATCTGCTCTGCGTAGGTTGTCTGGTCTGCCGGGTATCTTCACGGGCAAATGCGGTCTGCGGTTCGCTGAATATCCTCTTATCGGTCTTCTTTTGAGGTCCTGCACCCGGAGTCGATCCTGCATTCTCCCTGCTGCGGTCAATATCGAATCCACTTGCAAGCTCTGGGGTGTTGAAGGGGACGGATGTCCTGGCAGAGTCTTGCCGTTCGCTGTAGGGCGACGAATTCGGAGCTGGCGAGCGATACGGCAATGTGGACTGATCCGAGCGACCAGAATAATATGGATCTTGCTGTGCGGCCGACGAACGCGAAGCTGGGGTGGCGCGTGCAGAAGCGGTCTGCGGATGTGCACGCGGGGTATTCATGGCGGTGGAGGGATTCGAGTAGGGGACAGTAGAGGAGGGAGTGTTGGGTGGAGCGCCATTGCCAGCGGTGAAGTTGGGCTGTTTCCGCGTCGAGACTGGCGAGGCGGAGAGGTCTGGGGTAGACTGGAGCTGCGAGGACTCCGGTATTGATGCCTGATGGGAATATTGCTGGGCCGGCTGTTGTATCGGGTGCGCGACGGCTGAAGACATCCTACTCCTAAGCAGCTGATGATCAGCGCTGCGCAACAATCAGTTATCCGCCGTGGTTGAAGCTGAGAAGAGAATGATTAAGATGTGATTAAGGCAGTGAGGATAGCAGGTGCCACGCAGTTGCACAACAATGCACGAGCGTTGTGTGAAGGGTGCAACGGCCCCCTAATTGCAGCCCTTGGTCAGATGAGCGGGTTGGCAGATGAGCGGATGGCGCTTTGAAATGGGCGCGATCTGCAGCGGGCCGAAGAAGGAAGAAGGCGGCTCATGCGAATGCGGGCATGTGATGGGAGAAGGTCGCAATCCAGTTGTTTTCGTGGAGAGGCCCTTTCTCTGATTGTTATCGCCGCAAACGGTCGGCAGCGAGTGAGCGGAAGCGAAAACGTGTGGAGAGCTCAAACGCTCCGTGGAGAAGTTGTTGGTTCGAGGAAGACTGACGGGCGGGCGCGGGAAATGTAGACGTTGATGAGGGAGCGCAGCGGATCACGGCTGAAACCTGTCAATTCACCTGCAAGCCCACCAGCAGCACGATGCTGTCGAGGTTGAGATCAAGGTGGATCTGGAATGTAGAGGGGGAGGGAAAAAGAGGTGAAGGATGGTGGCCGACGAAGGTGAGTGGCCGGCTGATGCAAAAGGGGGTCGAGACACGGAAACCGGCCGGACAGGACAGGGAGAAGAAAAAGCCAAGGCAGGCCGAACAAAGAAGTGGGCGACTAGGAGGAAGGGGAGGGCGTAGGTCGATAGAACAGAGACAGGCCAGGGACAAGTCAAGACACAAAAGAAAGGAGTGGCCGGGCTGGCGAGACAGGCGGGAGTCAGATAATCAAAAAAAAGGACCAGCAGTTCACGGTCCAGCAAGTCTGAGATGGCCTGGCGGGACAGGGTTGATTTGATCCAGATATGCACACGCACACGCAGATGCAGATGCCGCTAGAAAAGGAATACACATGCTCATCTCGCTGTACGCCCTCGACATTGTCAAGCGCGTCTAGGGTTCAATCACGCCCCCGTTCTCACTCCCATTCACCGAACCAGAGACACCCGGAACGATCAGCCCGCCAGGCACCGCCGCCACAAGGTTCATCGTCTGCACATCAGGCCTGCAGCTTGTCGGCCGAGCCAGAGCCTCAGACACACCTCGGAGCACCACACACGCCAGCACACAGACCGTCGCTGCCCCCGCCTGGCACACAATGGCCTCAAGGCAGCGCTCCAATTCCGAAAACGAGCGGGTCATTACCTCTGTGTGGCCTGAATGGCAAGCCACCTCTGGTTTGGAAACGCGCCGGCTCGCAGTTCTCGCAGGCGAGCGGCCGTCAAGCTCCGGCCTTGTGTGCTGCGGCTGGGCACCCGGGCTGGGGACCTAACCGGACTTTGATCTTGCTTTGGCTCTGACTTTGTCTGGGCGTGCTGCGCTGCTGTCTCTGATTTGCCCTCGCACGTCCGCGCTTTCTGATCTCTGACCTGGGGCAATTCTTTTTCTGGTCGATGATCGTACAGCTAATTTGACATGCGGTGACGTTCATCGCATTTCTCCCAACGGATAAAGGCTGCTCTTGATGCTGTTCCCCACCGTCGCACTGCTGTGTCGCGCTCTACGCGGCGTCGGCGTCAACATGAGACCTGTCGGTCTTCGTTGCCGACAATGCCATTTCTAATTGTTGATCAACGATTCCTGCCGCTGCCAGCGCGCGTCGTCGGCACGCCATCCCAAGGTACGACACGTGCGGTTCGCGTCGTGTCAATCTACCGAACTTGACCTCCCTCCTGGATATGATTGATACGAGCACACGTCCACGCGCTTTGTTTACCATCGTCATCATCCACGCGCCCATTATTTTTCAATGCGACATGCTATGCAATGTCGTCAATACCATGAGCGGAGAGTCGGCTCTGAAGGGGCAGAGTCAGGAGCCGCGGGGCCGGCGGGGCAAAGCGCAGGTGGCTGGGTTAGGTGAGTCAACTAGCACATACTAGAGGTCGCTATCGACCCATCTACAGTGCTTGCGTGAGCGGCGTGGCAGGAAGGTTGCTGCAGTGCGGAGAAGCGCCGTCTTGTCAGTTGCCGGCCATAGGATCGGCAGCCATGTCCTATCGGGTGTGCGAGCGAAAAGAAGATGATGCCGAAAGGATCAAGTGCACGAAACGCGATGGAAACCTTGTCGTGGGCGATGTGGGCCTGACCGCCAGGAACAAGTTTGTCAATCGGCCAATTCTCGGTAGCCTAGGGACCACCCGATCTCATGACGTGCAGCACCCGCCTGTCACTTACTCACTCGCGACAAATAGGAATTTTGCCGACATCAGTCATGGATGCTATATTTTAAGTGTCTGAGTGCAAGCGAAGTGTGCAAGCAAGTCACGTGAGATAATCGTAGCAAGACTTTCGATCTTCTGACTGTACCTACAGGTTAAGTCTGCACAGTATAGGGGAATATTATTCTTGCATTCGTTGACGACAAGGGGGTCTGGCCTGCTATCGATCAACTTCATTGGCTAAGCTATGCTTACCTTGACATGTATCCACTTCCAGTAAACCATTCTCGAGCAAAGCAGCAATATCCTCTTCACCTAGCAATTCGCTACTACTGTCTTGCCGGGTATGCAGCCTTTGACCTCTCGCTATTGCCTTTCATCTCTCTTGACCCAACCACACTCTACTGCTACTTCTTCTTCTTTTTCTCTTCTCGGATGGCGAACGATTCCAAGAACGCCATGAACTCCTGAGCAGCTTTGTTCGTGGCCCTTTGCTTGCCCTTGCGACGAGATGTGGTTCGAAGACCTCGCATCGGTTGATTGTTGCTGAAGGCATCGTTGTAGCTGCAATGCACTTCCCAGATGTTCTTCTGCTCCTTAAACAGTACACAATCATACTGCGGTTGGCTCAAACCTAGCAACGTTGACGCAGAAGCCAATCGCTCAGAGCCAGACTGCTTGTTGCAATTCAGCGCACGGATTTGTTTGGTAAGAGGTCCAATGGGTCCCGAATAGCCCTGTTCGCCCTGGCTGTTCGGACAGCTGACAAGCTGTGAGACTGTTTTTTCCTTTTGTTGCCAGCTTTTGTTGACTTGGTCGGAGGTGTACTACCATGCCAGCCCTGCGCGCTATGGAGTGCGGCAACCTGGTATTGCGCACCGCGATCAGTCTGGCCGAGATCAGGATTTGCTGGGGTCGGTAGCGAATTGCGAGTGTCTCCAGTGAGACCGCCGTTCACCGAAGGCAATTGCATCGGCGGCAGACCGGGGATTTGCTGCCACTGTGACGATCTAGCGGTGCTATCAATCTCTTGTGCAGCGGGTCGGTTCCAAGAAACGAATTGAAGCCTATCCGGATGAGTGAAGACAGGCTGAGGAGCTGCGCAATACTTAGTCTTAGCGCCTTGCGTTTCTTGCTCAACGTTGACTCCGTTGCCAGAGTCGACTGTTTGTAATGCAGGTTGATTGCACGATCTTGGGTGAACCCTATAGGGCCGAGAGAAGGGAGGTTGAGGAGCCACGCATGTCGGCTCTGAAGTGATCTGCATACTTTGCGCAGCATTGAGTTTGCTGGTCGTGGCGACTGCTTGCAAGGCAAGTTGATTCCAGGATTCTGGCTGGACGCTGGACGGCCTAGTCAAAGGAGGCTGAAGAATTGGCCGAGACGGACTGTCAATGGGTCGCGCCTCTTGCTCGATTTCGATTTCGTCATGGGGGTCGATCGTTTGACAGCAGTTGGGCTCCTGAATAGTGGGCTGCTGAATTTTGGGCTGCTGGACGGAGGATTTCTGAGGCTTAACCATAGTGTGTGGCCGGTTTCCAAGGCGAGTATTGAAGCGCATCCAGCCACTCGATTCCTCAACCATGTCATCCCCTCGAGGACCATTGTCACCGAGGTTGGGGACTGCATGGATGTTGTCGAGGCTCAATTCGCCCAGATCCAGCTCCAGATGGGACCTTTTCCTCGACAATTCAAAATCCGCATCTCGCCTCTCGGCAGTCTCTATGTTGGTCTGTCTGTTGGCCGCCTGCTGAATACCTGCTTGGACCTTAGCGTTGACCTCATCGGCAGCATCCTGCATATGGCGTTGTAAGTCATGGTATCTTGCGACACCAACTCGGGATTTCGCCTCTTCGCTGAACAGGAAAGTGATCACGTTGCCACACGCAGCTTCTCTTGCATACGTAATGTTGCTATAGTTTCTCGGGGTCATGGTGCGGTACACAGCTTCGCCAGAGGCTCCAGGCGGACCTGCCCGATTGACGACAACGGCTGCACTGGCGCGGCCTTGCTCTCTAGAAGGATGAGTGATGGTCGCCGACAGACCAAGACGTCTGACCATGGTGTGGAATTGTGTCATCGTGAGCAGAGGCATGCCTGGCGGCGATGGGGCTAGAACATCCCTGTAGGTGATTGATCGCTCAGTCGGTTGCTGAAGCTGTATTATAGGCTGTGGGGCAGATGCAAATGAAGCTGTTGATGTCAAAAGAGGTGCAAGGTCGTGACGAGGCTCAATATCCACAATGTTCTTGTGGCTGAAATCGAGTCGCTGTCTCTTTCGTGGTGGCGATGCGGAGACAAGTTCGGATCGTGGCTCCGTTGCCTGCGGCAGCTGAGCAGCTACGGCAGTCTGGGGGAACAGGCCCGGCACAAGATCAGACTGCTTCGGGACCCTGTGCCCGTTCTGTGAAGGAAACGATGCCGAATTACCCATGTTGAGAGCAATATTGGTCAGAGACGATAGTATTGTACCCATTGAGGAAACTGAGCGACGGGCCTGACTTGTAGGGGAAGTGAAGAGAAGCAGATGCGGATCTGTTAGCGAGTGAAGTGGAGAGACGTCGCATGCCCCAACATGGAAGTCACGTCCTCGTTGCTCGGGACCATCACCCAATACGATTACCTCTTGATCTGGAAACAAGTCAGCTACGTAATTGCTTGAGCACGCACTATTTCGAAAGACTTCTTACAGGCTCAACTGTATACTTACCGAGAGAGTCAGTGCTTGACATCTCTTTCCCCATCGTACACGCGCGCTTAGCAACGCTCACAATCAGTTGTTAGCTCATTTTTGTCTTTGCCAGCTTCTACGTCGGATACCCCTTGTCTTTGCCTTGGCCCTCGCGGAGACCATCTTGATGACGACAAAGCCGGTTTTAATTCATGGTCCAACAATTCCACCTGCGATATTGGACTGCTCGAAGCCAGTATGTCGTCCTGAAACCTGAGCTTCGGCCGGAGGATGTACCGATAATAGCAGACCCAAGCCACAAGCGTTATGATAGTGAGTGGGATGGAGAAGGCCCAGTATATCCAGAACCGGTCCGACATCTGCCATACCTGGTTGGTTACGCCCGAAGAGTCGCTCACCGTGGCATTGGTGAAGAACGTGGTGCTGAAGATGGACTAAGACTACTAGTCAGGTATGAACAAGCCACTACCAATGTACCACTCACGCTGACGACTGTTAAAGGGAAGAACACAAGACCAAGTATGCTGATCATCTTGGTCGACGCACTGTCTGACTGCGCTGCCTCTGCGATCAAGACCGATGCCTTACTTTGCTGCTGATTGACCGCAGTGAAAGCCTAGTATACAAGTCAGCAACCTAGTTTCAAGAGACGTCTGCGGTGCGAAAGGCAAACCAACCAGACTGATCTCGTTCTTCAGCCTTTCCTCCAAGCAAGTCGACCGTAGGCTAATACCATTCAATAAAGCCCTGTGTCCTCGCAGACAACGAGAAACCTCCTGGCTGCGGCCAAATGCGACGATATCTTGCGAACACTTCGGACCATGGTCGTCTAGCCAAATGCTATGCTCTTCAATAATACTCTCAAGCACTTTCTGGCCACTGGCCACAGTCTCCGAGCAATTGATGGCGTTCCTTGCGAGCTCGTGCATCATTTCGTACTTGGACTCTGGTGCAGCGTCATCCATCTTGCGTCTGGTCTCAAAATAGCGAACGTGGTCACGCCATGACCACACCGCTGTGTTGTACCCGCTAATAATAGATTCAAAGACGATTGCTAGCACCGCGAAAGGATCGCGGTGACAAACGACTTCATCCCGATCTTCAAGAGTCCAAAGTATGTTGTCCTGGACGTCAGCGGCAACCATCGGAAGCACAGTCAAAAAACTGCCATCCGAACTCCAACGTGTGATCAATCCAACCGAATTCCACTTCCGCTCGATAGTCAAATGACCCTTCGGAATGGGTTGTGACACAGGCGGTGGACGGTGAACAGCCTCATTGATCAAGAACTCTGAAGTCAAGGTAAACACATCGTTCCCTGTAGCGTCCTCCCAACGCCGCACACCAAACCGGCCGCTGGAGGCACGATCGACACGAGACCAGTAATTCTTCCTGATACCCAGTAGCTGCTGCAACGACTCCTGGTCTGAGGCGCTCAAGGGAGTGCCGTCGGGTGGTGCAGTCTGCACAAAGGCTATTTGCACGCCACCATTTCTCAGGGCGATTCGGCAGTATGCATCAAGTCTCTGATCCGCCGACTTTATCCACTTCCCGACTGTACCTGTTTCCGACTCAATCTACATTCTGTTGCATTTCCCATTGTAACTCTTTGAGGAACACTGACCTTGTCTCCAGACCTGAACCATGGGCGACAGTTGCGACGTCTGGACAACATCGCCGAGCTCTTCCACCGTGGGCGACATTATATTGAAAGAGGTATATACCCCAGTCTAATCTGGCACCAGACCAGCCAAGATGACTCAAAGTGCCGGCGGTGGAATATTGCAGGCATTTCCAAGGCACGAAAAGGCGCACAAGAAGGTGCGGCGTCCAACCATTCAGCTGCATTTTCTCTGTGGTAGGGATTCCCACAGCCGAGCCGCATCAAGTAGGGATGATTGGCTCGTGGAAGGTATGTGAGGCCTGATCAATGGAAAATTCACCATGTCATCAATCAAGATGGAGTGTTGATCAAGTTCAACTTCTTCAATGAATGGATGCTAAAAGAATAGGTGGAAGTAATGGAAGTGTCCTGGTTCCGTACGGGCCGCCAACGGCCCAAAGGGTCCACCAGAACATAATCGAAGTTGGACAAATGAGCACGATTCTAATGATGCTACCAATATAAAATCAAATAAGATATGCGTTGATATCGAGAGCGTTACAAATGTGCTGCTGCCAGATGTCTGCGCTTGCAGGTGGGCTTCTTGCCATCTGTATTCAACCATGAGCAAATCATACTGCCCCTTGGAGCCTGCTGCACTGCGCCAGCATGCACGTCGGGCACATGATCAGCACTTCCGCTCATGATCCCATCGAGATAAATATACGATGGCAGGAGACATCGAACTGAAAATATTTTCGGCTCAAAGGGGGCAGTGCGAGTGCTCATGGCGAGCCAAAGCGATATGCGCAGGCACCTACAAAAATGGTAACCATGTAATATTTCACCACATCACGAGGCAATAAGAAACGCACCCAAGGCTGCTCGAGACAAAGTAGACGTGACATTCGTGATGGTATCTCAAACACAAACTCCAACACATGCATGCTCAAACAGCCTCCCAGTCCCTAAGCGGAACATACCGTCCCCTCTCCTCGCTACTCTCACTCTTCCTCCACAACCTAGCCATTCTCTGCCTCCACGACACTCTTCTTGTGGCGTCTCCCACCTCAATCTCCGCCTTCGTTGTCTCTCCGGTCTCTCCTCCCTCCTCCATCGCCAACTGCCTCACCCATTTCGGCCGCTTCCACCAGCGCAGCAAAAGACTGCTGCCCACGACAGTGACGGAGCTGCACGCCATCGCCGCACCGGCGGCCATCGGCGGAAGGGTAATGCCCCATGGGAGGAAAAAGCCCATGGCGATGGGCAGGCCGAGGAAGTTGTACAAGCACGCCCATAAAAGATTCATCTTGATTCTGCGGAAGATGGATCTTGAAAGTAGCAGAGAGGCAGGGATATCGAGGAGTTGATTGGGCTTCATGAGGACGATGTCTGCTGCTTCGACGGCGACATCCGTGCCTGACGAGAGAGAGATGCCGACATCGGCCGTCGCGAGAGCCGGGGAGTCGTTGATGCCGTCGCCTACCATGGCGACTTTGTGGCCTTGGGCTTGGAGGGATTCGACGATGGCTTGTTTGCCGGACGGGAGGACGGAGGCGTGGACTTGGCTTGCAGGGATGTTGAGGGCAGCCGCCACGGAGAGGGCGGCGGGGAGAGCGTCGCCGGTGACAATCGAGGTGGTGATGTTCATGCGGTGAAGGGCAGAGATTGCAGCTGCGGCGGATGGTTTTAGGCGGTCGGCGAGCGAGACGTAGCCGGCGTACTGGCCGGAGATGGCGGTATAGATGATTGTTGTTCCTGCCGCCCGGGTTTTCTTGTTCGGGGACGATGCAGGGTTGAGAACAGAAGCCGGAATAGTGATGCCGTGAGACTCAAGGAAGGCTGCGTTACCTGCCAGGACCTCGAACTTGGACTTGGTAGGTGAGACATTCGCCTCAACCAGAGCGGTGATGCCCCTGCCGACCTCGGTCTCGAAAGAAGCCACGCGACCACTAAGCTGGCCCGATGTGTCAATTCTCAAGCGATCTTTCGCGCCTGCGAAAATGGCCTTGGCGATTGGGTGCTCGCTGCTGGACTCGGCAATGCCAATCAAGGTCCACCAAGCTCTCTCCCTACCTTGATCACTGGACCATTCACCAGCGATGTTCGCCGAGTCGACACTCATGTTACCAGTCGTAAGCGTGCCCGTTTTATCTAGGACAACGTGTGTGATCTTGGTAGCGGTCTCGAGGGTGGCACCTCCTTTGATGAGTATGCCTTGCTCAGCACCAACACCAGTACCGACCATGACAGCAGTAGGTGTGGCAAGTCCTAATGCGCAAGGGCAAGCAAAGACAATAACAGCGATGCAGAGTTTAGCGCACACCATGATACGTCCTCCGCTTTCGTCATCGGTGAAAATTCGAGGGGGGTTCTTGAGAACATGGCTCAAGACCATCCAACCAGTGAAAGTAATCAATCCAAGAATAAGGATAATTGGGACAAAGTAACCGGCCACAAGGTCTGCTAGGCGCTGAATGGGTGCTCGGCTTGTTTGAGCTTCCTGAACGAGCCTGACGATCTGGCTGAGTTGAGTGTCTCGACCAGCTCGAGTAACAACGAAATCGAGTCTGCCAGCACCATTGACAGTTCCAGCGAGAAGGGTCATGTCCCGCTTTTTGCAGATAGGCATGGCCTCGCCAGTGACCATACTTTCGTTGACGTAGCTCTCACCGCTGAGTACGGTACCGTCTGCAGGGATCTTGTCTCCAGGTTTAAGTATGACAACGTCCCCGACCTCAAGAAGCTCGGTGGGAATGCTCTTCTCTTCAATAGTGTTGATCGGGGCATTGTCGTCGATATCTGCCTTTTCACCGACTCGGGGCTGTGAGCTTTCGGCAGCCTTGGCAGCGGCGATAGGGTCGGCGTAGATCAATGCGGATGAAGGAGCCAGGTTCATGAGGTTGGAAAGCGCTCTTGAGGTTTGCCCTTTGGCCCTGTTCTCCAACCAACGACCCAGAGAAATAAATGTGATAAGCATGACAGAAGTATCGAAAGTGGTCGCTGGCTTCGAATGCGGTTCCATGAGAATAGAGACAAGCATGGCAGCAATGCTAAAGAAGAAAGCTGCAGAAGTCCCAAGAACAACAAGGACGTCCATGGTCGGTGAGCCATGAGACACTGATTTGTATGCTGAAATATAGAAACGTCGGCCGATTCCGAATTGTACGGGTATCGTAAGGATGAGAGATAAAAGATCACCCAGGAAAAGACCTGGGATGATGACAACGGAGCCAAAGTCGAGGAAGGGGATGAACATAGGGAAAACCATGCTGACAAGGAAGATGGGGATTGTGAATGCTAGCGAGACTTTGAAAGCGCGATGCCATTCCTGTATTTCTTTCGTCTTGGCGAGTGACTCGAGTTGTGCGTTGTTGTCATCGCTGTCAGATAATAGAGCGTTGTATCCTCGTTCCTCAATTGCAGCCACAAGAGATCTGAGACCAATTCGGCCTGGTTGAAAGGAAATTGTGGCTCGGGTGGTTGAGAAATTTATTGTGCAATGTAGAACACCGTCGTGGCCGTGCAAAGTCTGTGACAGGTCCGCAGCCGACGCCTCATCTGGTAGACCATAGATCTTAAGTTGTGCTGTCGCTGTGCTTGAAGAGCCATTTGCCCCGTCGACAACCGAGGACAAAACTTTGGCGTCAAAGCCTCTGCCCTCAATAATGTCGATGATCTGCTCGGCAGTAAATTGGGTGGGATCGTGGGTTATAACAGCTCTTTCAGCAAGAAGTGAAATGTTGAAGCGGACGAGCCCCGGGATACCTGTGAAGCCACTTTCCACTGCAGAGGTGCAAGCACCGCAGGTCATGCCCTCTATCGACACGGTTGTGGTGAAGTTGCCTGATCCGCTGCCTGCGACGTTCGAATGATTTGACTTTGCTGAAGAGACCGACTCAATGAGCTCCGCGTCAAAGCCACAGTCCTCGATCATGTCTACAGCCTGCTTGACAGCCAACAAGCTGGGATCATGCTCAACTACCGCACGCTCAGATAGCAATGAAACGTTGAAGCTGTGGACGCCTGGGCAGTCTTTGAAGGCCCTCTCGATGGCTGATGTGCATGCGCCGCAGGTCATGCCTTCGACCTTAATTGTAGTTGTGTGGATGCTCGATTCTTTCGATCCGCTATCATCGTCCAAGGGAACATCCGTGCTCAGAACCTCTGCATCGAAGCCCCTATCCTCGATTGCTTCCCGTACAGACTCGGGGCTCATTTTATTGGGGTCATGCACCACCACTGCTCGCTCCATGACAAGACTGACACTGACGCTGCCTACTCCTTCGACATCCTTGAAAGCCGATTCGACAGCGGAAGTACAGGCGCCACAGGTCATGCCCTCGACCTTGAGCGTTGTCGTTGCCATGTGCTGACTTCCTTTTGTTGATCTTTTTTCGGCGCCGGATGCGGACAGTCCGGGCGTCGCGACCATGTCCTTTGTGGACACAGGCAGTAAGGGCGCCATTCTATGCGAATGTGAAAGGGGTGGTCCGGTTTTGGCGAGATGGGAAAAGTCGTGATCGATTTCAGGTCGGGCGTCCAGCGCTCGGATTGATAGGTGAGTGTGCTCAGCAGTGCATATGCGGCGTCATAGTGGGAGTCGAGTTGTTGCGCATCGTCGGCGAAGAGACGCTGGGATTAGGTGAGGGTTGATAGTGTGGGTGAGGGTGAGGCGGAAGATGATATAAGAGCAGCAGGGGATGATGTGACGCACCAGGAGAACAGGGCGGCCTCACATATGCATCCCTGTGACCCCGAAGTGCGAAGATGTGCAAAGGCGTGTGTAAGCCAACGGCGGTTCGCTTTCTAGATGAGGAAAAAGAGGCAAACTAGTGGCTAGTTCAATCGGAAGTCCGACGCTTACTCGCCCGTTTCCGGACATTGCTGGTGAACGAAGTCGGGAGCCGCCAATCGGGAAGGGGCGGCCCGTCCGTTTGCCCTCCATATTTGTTAAACGCTGCGGCTGGTTTTCCGAAGTGGCGTGGTCACGTTTCAAAACTCCTTCAGATATCTTTAGCTCCTCCGCACATGGCTCTCCCAGGCCCCCGACCATTGCTTCTCTTGCACTGGCTGCGACGGCTCTCTCCTGAACCTATCTTTCCTGCTCTGTGCTCTGACTCCTGACACCCTCAGGTATGTTACAGGATGAGCAGCTCGACTTCTGGCTTTCCGCTACAGCCTCGACCCATGTTCTGTTGTTAACGCCTCGCGCGCATGGAGAAACGCGACTCCGGCAGCCAGCCCACATGACCGGCCACCCCCGTACTGCGGAATAATCGTAAAACGCAAAACCTGCAATGTTGCATGCTCGGTGCATGCTCGGGGTATCTCAAGACTCAGAAGACGCTAATATGCAAAAGACCATTCCACCACGCCTCCGTCTGCTCAGAGCTCGACCTCGGTGTCGTTGTGGCATCCGCTTACGCTGACCAATTCGATCGAAGACCATCCCCCCTCGTCACAATCTAGCGCGGCTCGGAATGCCTTTACCCTTCGTCCCAAAGACTGTTTGCCTGCCTCGTCACCTGTTACATTTCTCTTGAGATTTTTCTCCCCTGCTCTCTCTGCCTCCGGAGAACCTTGCCCCGCCATCCGACCTGCTGTTTTCGTACCTGCAATGCTTGGAAATGAGAAGTTCCGGGTCTGTGGATTATCTGTTGAAACCGGAACTATGAGCTGCTGTGACGAAGCTGCTTTCTCGTCCTTTTTGAGCAGATCGCCGAACAATGCATCCATATCCATTCCAGGCTCGTAGGTATTGGGAAAGACTGCGTTTGGCCGAAGTGCACCCACCAACAAACGAAGCTCTTGAAATGATGCGTGCCTCGAATACGGGAATGTCTGAAAGCATTAGCTGAGATCCCATCGGATGCCGATCGGATACTCACAATCCGCTCTGCCGAGCTTGTATCACCACCCTCGCTCTTGCTTCCCATCTTGTCGAGTGCTGCTACAAGGCGGTCGATAGGTATATCGTCAAGCTCATCGAATTCGTTTCCCCCATAGATGGCTTCTTGAAAGACCTCGGTGTCAAGCTTGATGTTTTGTGCACCTTGCTTGATGCTGTCGGCTAGCCATGCCTTGAGTTTCTGTGAGACTTCTGGGCGATCCTGGAGCCGTGTTGTGCACAGCTCCATCAAACGTCCAAGGGCTGACAGATCGGTGAGCTCGAGCTCGTGAATCTGATTCAGATCTCCTTGGCCACCACCTGCACATTTTTCATCGTATTCAATTCCATCATAGCGGGTGACGATAGGCGTGATCAAAACAACCTTATCTACCCGACAGTCAGACAACCAGGATGTGAGTTGAATCCAGGATTACTCACGGTTTTCGAAAACCTCGCAGCCCATACCTCGCTCGCAGCTGTGAATTCTGACATTCTTGCCGTGCTCTTTGGCTAAGCAACCAGATTGCCAACGATGGCCTTCCTGAAACCCAACCAATGGAGCTGAAAGTAATATGTCCTGGCCCTCACCATCTGCTAGACTGCGGTAGAGCCGCCATCGGTACTCGTCCACGTGAATATTAGTGTCCAAGTAGTTTGACAAGGCAATCCAGACCTCCTCGTACCCGAATGTCCAAGTGTCAAAGTATAGGATCGTGTCAGGTCCAAGGAGACTGATCTTTGTCAAGAGCTCCTTCACACCATCTGCCTTGGTTGGAAACTTCCCGTATGGGGCCTTCCTGGTGGCGTAGGTCGTGTCGAGATAGATTCGGTCTAAAGTTTTCAAGCCATTGACGAAAGGATGCATCACCGGCTCCCGTATGAGGCGATCAACGAACCATGCTTCACACCGGAGATCGCCAGTATAGAGCACATTCCGTCCATTGCCTTGTATCATGAACATGCAAGCTCCGGGGCAGTGGTTTGCATCGAGAGCCGTCACCTTTATCGTTTCTCCTGGCCGGAGCTCGATGTGCGTTGGTGTACCCAAAGGAAGAGGTCGAAGGATTTTCTTGAGGTGGCGGTAAGTCTGCTTGCGGGATTCAAGCACTCCCCTTGCAAAGTTCAAGCGATGTGGATATTTCTCCATTCGTAGTAGAAGCTGTCGTGTAGCATGAGTACAGTACACGAATGGTGATTTGAATGTCTCTAGGCCCCGAAGATGGTCGGTGTGAACGTGCGACAGCAGGCATACTAGAGGTGGCGGACGGTTAGCAAGCGTGGCGAACTGGTCGATTCTGATGAGTGGAAACTCAGACACGAAACCGTCAAAGGTAGACATCTCGATCCGACTCAAATAGGTTCAACATGAGTACTTGTCGCTTCGCTGTTTCTGCGATATCACATTTAGTGTGTGTGGTGTGGTGTCTGTACTGCCGAGTCGAAGGAGAGGGAGATGAGATTTAAGTGAAGTGGAGGCTGGTCTAGAGGTCCGTCAATGGCGGGGGAGCAAAAACCACGACATATCACATTGCAGTCAAATACTTTGCGTTAGCTTGAAATATCTCATTACTGCTTGCACTTGTTATAAGCCCAAGTGCTGGCTAGTCTACGTAGCTGATTCAGGTGGCAGCATGGGGAAGCGCATGCTCGCTTACAAGCTACGCCCCCCCAATGATCGTGTTGACCTGTCCAATGGTGACCACGCACTCTGTCCTCCTTTCGGTCGCTAATTGCGGAACACCCTTGGCTAAATTGATAGTTCTCCGAAAGGGAATTGCGTTCCACGGTACCATTTGCAGCAACTCCTTTCCGGGGTAGTTTCCTGATCCGAATGATCAGATCAGCGTCTCCCAAGATAGCTACGTGCGAAGGCATCCACCTCATCGTTACCCAAAGCGCCGTTCCTTCCATAACTCCTCGCCTCGCGCTGGGCGGCGGTAACCTTTTGTTGCAAGGTAGATGCTCCTTGATCAATGAGCTGTAATTGCGAGAGATGACCGTTGAGAACTCTGACGATCTGAGTAAGGGGATCTTGCGCATTTGCAGACTTGCTGGATTGCCGCAGATTAGTGGACGCAGAGTTGATTTCCTCGATCATGGACGTCAGGTCGTGAGACATGCTTGTCAGCCTGGTAGAGCAGCGCTCTGCAATTCGATATCTGCGGCCATGTAAGCTTCGAAATGGATATAAACAATGAGTGAAACATACGTTCTCTCCCTTTCGGCATCTACGCCACCTTCAACGCCACCGTTCCGCGCGATGAGCTCGTCCACCTGCCTTTCATACTGATCCAGGTACCGTTCCAATTCTTGTTGCTCTCCCTCAACTTGTGAGAGCTGGCGCTCTACCTCGGCAGTGTCGCGTTCCGCCTGGAATGTTCGGGCATATAGCTTGCTGATCTTGTTGCTGTTCTCTACCAATTGTCGATCCCAGGCAGATATCTGCGTGGCGATATTGCCAAAAGATTTCTGATGAGTGGTTAGTGAAGTTGTCCAGAGGGTCAGAATGTCGTCGAGTGACTTGGCTGCAAGTCTTGACGCCGTTGGAGGAGATGGACCGGTAGTCGAGGCCCCGAGAGTTGTGATTCCCGTAGCGTTCGCGTTGGTAGCAGCGGTGCTTGAGGGAGCTTGAGTGCTGGATTGCTCGGTAGGCTTCTGCCCGAAGAGATTTGATGCCGCAGGAGCTGGCGTTGACGCCGGCGCTGCCGATGCGGACGACGACGCTGGCTGGCCTAATTTGAAGAGACCAGGGCCACTTGCACCACCCGAAGTAGGCGCTACTGATGTGTCGTCCTTCTTGCCCGGTCCGCCAAACAAATTAGTTGTCGAAGCCGGCGCAGTAGTAGCTGGCGCAGCAGCGTCATCCTTCTTCTGTGAGAAACTCGGAAATGCACTAGGTGCTGCTGTGCCGTTGGGTGTTGCAGCAGCTCCGGAGGGCTTGTTGAGATTCGAAAACAAACCTGGACCTGCAGCTGGCGCGCTTTTAGCTGTCTCGCTTGACGAAGCTGCCGGTTGTCCAAAGCTAAGTTTGGGAGGTTGAGCGCTCTCGGTAGACGTCTGCGCGGCTGGCTTGCCATCTCCGAACAGGGGCTTGGAAGCTGGTGCCGATGGGAAGCTGAACGCTGATTTTGGAGCCTCGCTTGTGGCAGCACTCGCTGGGGCATCTGGTTTCGCAAAAAGGCTTGGTGACTTCTGCTGACTTGCTGGTGCAGCACCAAACAAGGACGGTCCGCCGGAGGAGGTGGCTGTGGGCTGATCGGTGGACGGTTTAGAACCGAATAGACCGCCACCTCCTGTGCTGCCTGGTTGTCCGAAAGGCGATGTCGCTGGCTTATCTTGCTTTTGTCCAAAAAGAGACGGACCATCTCCTGATGGCTTGGCCCCACCAAAAAGATTGCTGCCACCTGTTGGAGGTGGCCCTGCAGGCGTAGTAGAGAAGCTCAAAGGAGCTGCTTTGTTGGGTGCGGGCGTGGTGGTGCCATTGTTGGAAAGCGCCGAGCCGAAGAGCCCACCACTAGAAGGCTGGGATGTGGCAGTCTGGCCACCGAAGAATGACGCCGTGGTGGCTGAAGGGGTCTGAGCAGGCGTTGTCGAAGAGGTGCTTTCCGCTGGTTTGCCGAAACTGAATCCGGAAGAGCCTCCTGAGTTCCCAGCGCTGCCAAAGATGTTACTTCCACTAGCAGCAGTGCCAGCCTTCGCTGCGCCAAAGCTGAATCCGCCGCCTCCGCCGCCGCCGCCTGCTCCTTCAGTGTTGCTCTTTGCGCCTCCGAACAGAGAAGGTTTTGATTCGCTGGGAGTGCCTGCATTTCCAAAAAGGTTGGGTGTAGATGTGCCAGGAGCGTTGCCAGTGCTTGTTGCGAACAGAGAGGGTTTTGAAGCATCGGCAGAGCCACCGAAAAGAGACCCAGAGGACGAACCGCCAGCGCCAGAGCCTCCGAATGTGAATTTGGGCGGATCAGGCATGATTGCTCGTTGATGTCAACGAGAATGCAACAATGTCGATGCCCTTCGGCGCCGAGTGCCTAGGTGGCACTATGGCAGAGCGTTCAAAAAGAGTGTAGGGCGCAGGAACGTCGCACGGAAAAGGGCACGCGAAGCGAGCTGCAGACGTTGTGCGATTGAAGTCGATGGTGTTGTTGCAACAGATGCGACTTTAAGAGTACAACAAATTCCTGGAGTACGCGTGAAGCTTGGAGGGAGATGTCGAGCTTGGAGAAGTGGTCCGTGCATCCAAGCGGCTATCCCCTCTTGCGAGTGTAACATAGCATTCCCATCCTACACATCATATCATCCTGCATTGAAGTCTCACGGCATTGCATCCGGCGCGAATCAGCATTGGGAGTACGATCTATTTTTTATTTGTACTGCGATGTCGGCTTTAGCACCACCCGCTCCGCAGAAGCACGAGAAAGAAGACCCCGGTGCCCAGGAGTTGGCTGGTGAGTTCAGATCTTTTGCTGCATTGAAAACCCGGAACCCTCGTTGACGCCTATCAAGAATCATCCGACGATCATTTCTCCGATGCTTCGGAGGGCCAACGCAATGATCCCTTCGAGAGCCACGGTCGTTCAAGGTCAAATTCCAACGTGCCGGTGACAAGGGTAGAGAGGGTAGACGATAATCCCAGCTACGGCGAAGTCCCGGGTACTCACGCCTACAAACTCCGCACTCAAGATGCTGTGCCAGACGAGATCGAGATCGTTCCGGAAGGTGCGCGCAGCCGCAGTGCGTCAAGATTGTCTGAATCAGATCGCCCACTCACCCCGGGCGGGACTATGATACCCAAGACCATTGTGGAAAAGGTTGAACCAGACGAGCCGAGCCACGGTGAGGTTCCGGGAACGCCTGCATGGGAGAAGCGGAGAGCAGATGCGGATCCGGACGAGATCGTTCGGTCGCCTATCAAGGCTAAGCAAAACCTTGAAGGTATGTCATCCAGTTCGGCCCAACTGGACACCTTTTGACGGCGGAAGGTGAACCAACCGAGCACAGATCTGAGTCCTCTATCCGGAGCGAGGACAAGTCAGAGTCCAAACCGACGATAGAGGGCCATGTCGATCGCCCGCCCGAGATCGAGCCAGGAGACACCGAAGAAGCACAACTGGAGGATGACGGAGAAGGATTTGGAGATGATTTTGACGATTTCGAAGAAGGCGAAGAAGTTGAAGGGGACGATTTTGGAGATTTTGGAGATGTGTCTGAACCGGCGCAGGTCCAGGCTCCGGAGCAGCTGCAGTCACAGCCATTGATGGACCCGCTAGCTGACATTGTAAGCAATGGTTACTCGAAGCAATCGTGTCGTACCAGACTAACTCTGCAAAGCCGAGCCTGAGCTTGCAGGATACGAAGTCCCCTGAAGATGTGAATGCAGTATTGACACCTTATTTGAAGGAGCTCTTCCCCAGCGTCGACCTTGGAGCTCTGACACCATACACTAACATAGAACAACCACACTCGCTACTCAGTGATAGATCGTCATCACTATGGTCACAACTCGTAGCACCCCCACCGCTGCAACCACCGAACTGGATAAAGTCCCGGATACGGCGGCTGTTCCTTGTATCTTTAGGCGTGCCGGTGGATTTGGACGAAATTTTGCCTGCTTCAAAGCAAAAGAAGCTTGTATTGCCATCGATCAACTTTAGTGGGGACTCGCCCTGGCCATCCAATCAACTATCGGGCGTCATACGGGGCAATGCCTCTTCCACATCCGTAGCTACAACAGACTCGAAGACGGGCGAGCCGAGAAAAGAACGAAAGAAGAAGGGACCGCCAGAACGTGCAGGACCGCCTCCACCACCTAATTTTGACTCCAACGCTGCGTCTCGCATTTGCTCGACGACAGAAGCAGCGCTGTCCAATTTCTCAGACGACGAACTCACGACGCACGTGAACAAATTGGAGTCTACAGTCATCGAGGCAAACAGTGTGCTTGAGTATTGGTTGCGCCGAAAGGACTCAGCGCTGGGCGACAAAGAGGCATTCGAAGGTGTGATAGAAAATCTGGTCGGATTTGTGACCAAGTCCAAGTCGGCCAAGCCTAAGCGATGATGAATGAAACGAGCCCCAATTGAAGCAAGCCGTGAATCCAGGTCAAAGGGCCTTGCAGACTGCAGTGATGATCATTGTCTCATGGTGCAAATCAGCTGCTCGTTTATTGGGCGGCGGTCGCGTGCAGGCGCCATAGTAGGGATGGCGATGTCCGAATACAGGCGGGGCATGCCCAAGCCCCGCAATCCGCCCCTCACTTTCACCTGCCGGCTACGCAAGCCGTTAGGATACCCATAGCTTCATGCTTGCCTTCGTTCTTGCCCAGTGATATTCCCGTCACTACTTCACTAGCGAGCGGGAGACCATATTGAGAGCAAGAGTCCCTTCACTCTGAAAATCCCCCATTACATCAGTTCCGTCAAGATGGTGTATACCCTGGTAGTCCATGCCTACGCCAAAGATGACAAGGACGCCATCTCAAAGGTGCATAACAAGTTGAAGGAGGCGTCTTTGGTCTACAACCGAGATAAAGGGACCCTAGATTGGTAGCTCAGACCCCATTTGTTCTCTCTGGAATCTTCTCTTAAGCATACGTACTAATGATTGTACCTTTCCCAGGTTCGTCATGCAAGATGTCTCCGATCCCAGAGCTTTCACCGTTGTCGAAAGGTTTGAGGATAAGAGTGTGAGTGGTGCTATATACAACAGCTTATTCTTCAATCCATGTCCCACCGACAATACCTTGGCGACCAGTTCATTTCCTTCCCACCTTTCTGGCAACCCCTAATAGCTTTACCGAGGACAGCCGCTTGAGAGCGACGCCAACTGACCATGTACTGCAACAGTCGATCAAGTATCACACGGACAACCCGTACTATGCGACCTTTGGCGAATACATTAAGCCTCTGCTGGAGAAGCCGCTCGAGGTCCGTCACTTTGAAGAGCTACACCAAGCCGATTTGAGTTTCGCCAGGCGAGGGTCGATCAATACCATCATCGACGACAAGGTTAAGGTCGAGAAGGACGACGAGCTCTGGAAGAAGGTCGACGCCCACCAGTCTCACCTCAGAGAGCAGGGTAATTATTGATTCGCCTTTGTATTCAGTCCCGGTACAAATAGCGCGGCTTTGATGGTGCAGATTCTGTCAATCCGCAAATGCAAAGTTAGAAGAACCTTGTTTGTTCTCTCGTCCGCTCGCCTCGCCCCAAAACATCAATGTCGGCCTTGTGCGTTTGCTCACTGATTACTCAGAGGTACGATGAGGTCTGAACGAACCTCTGCCATCTCCTGAGCTCCGCACGCTCGTCATCACAGTGGACGAGCGATCGTCTAATAGCCGCTTTGACGACCAAAGTTGCCATAAATATTGCTGGGCAGTGTTGGATTCATAGCGCTCACAAACTTCTTTCAACCGTCTCTGTGCGATGTCATATGGCTGCTCAACCCTGAGGAGGAATTTGTGGATTGGCTGACGGGGCT
Source organism: Myriangium duriaei CBS 260.36 (assembly GCA_010093895.1). Classification (NCBI taxonomy): domain Eukaryota; kingdom Fungi; phylum Ascomycota; class Dothideomycetes; order Myriangiales; family Myriangiaceae; genus Myriangium; species Myriangium duriaei. The sequence goes on from ML996083.1 coordinate 1,798,395, forward strand.
GGACTTCTCCGCATAAGGCTAAAGATGAGTTCGGCCAACCCCACGGGGAGAGAGGGGCATGGGGCTCTGCGTCCATTAAGCCATGCTGAGGATTCATGTTAAGATCTTGAACCATCACGCAATATTGTGCAATTTGTATCTTTCAATGCATATAAATCGGCTACGTTCAATGCCTTTCCGATTTCATGTCTTTGCTTCCTATGCTCCAACACATGAACATTAATTCATCCACTTTTGCACGTGAGAGCTCATTCCTTTTGAAAAGATTTGGATGTAAAAGTCAGAAATCCATTGTTCCACAAAATCATAAGGTCAGTCATTACACCTCTTGAAAGGTTTGGATCGGATCTTGTTAAGAGAGCTAAGTATATATGCTCATTATTGTCAAACTTGTTGGATCTGGGATGTTGCGACTTTTCTTTTCTGTATCAAGCGTCCGGTGGCTGTGTAATGGCTCATTCTGTCAGCCAGCCAATATGTTTGCATTCCTTCTCTCGACGCAATATTCTTGGGATAAAAATGCATCAATTCTATTCTCATCTCTTCATGCTGCCCCAAACATATGCAAAATCCCATCTGCAGCTAAGGAGACTTGTCGATGTGTCCGAGTTCCGTGGTAGTGGTGATCGTCACCCCGCTTGATCAGCCCAGCTGAGATGTTCGGGAGGAAGCTGTTCCCGCCACCCGAGAAGTCAGCTGCTCCAATCCAGGTTGCACTACATGAAGACTTTCGCACTTACAGTCATTGATTTAAAGCATAGCCAACACTTGGTCCTGGGCATGTGACGGACTGGTCACGATGTCGCAATGATATATGTTGGTGCCTTCACAAACCGCGCGTAGCTGAAACAGAGTTTTGCGCATGCTAGATGCTACTGTAATCTATCGCTTCGTTTCACAATGCAGTCATCTTGAATCCTGTGGATTGAAGATATCTCAATGAGCACAACGGAACGGAAGATGTCAGATTCCGGCGCAGAGTTCCTTTCATGTTGGCATCTTTATTTTAAGAATGAGAAATTCAGGCAGGTGTCTGCGTTTCAATGTCGATTGTATTGGATCATGGTGACAAGTCATACGTGGAATGGCTGATCCTGTTCCCAAGCTGAAGAGAAGCTGGATGACCTAACGCAGACTCGTACAAGTGCAATCAAGGTATCTTATGGCGTTTCGTCCTCTATATAAGGGCGCTTCCGGTCGACAACGTTCTCTCGAACATCAAAACTTGTCCAACCTTCATATCAGATCAAATCAAAGACTTATTGAACCATCCAGCTGTACGCGACACCATGCAGCCTCTTACTCTTCTCCTTCTCGCCATTATTCCTGCCGTGATCGCTCACGGATCCGGCCCTTGCTACAATCACGCCGACCCTGACCGGTACGACGAATGCTCTCCAGACGCGAAGACCATCACTGACAAGAGTACTAGTGGCATCGGCAATTGGTGCGTGTGTAAGGATGGCTCCTGCTGGAAGGACGACCCAAAGACTGTCTGCCACCCAACTTCCGACAAGAAGATCAAGTGCCCTGAGTAAGGTCTGAATGATGGGCTGAACCCATGAAAGGGTCCAACTTCAACCGTGAGAGTTCATTTAGGAAGTGGAGGTTGCTATGTGTTGCGGAAACGTCTGAGCTTGGTCAGACACTCACTTTCGTTCATTAAGACGGCAAACTAGTTTTTTCTCACAATACGAATAGAAACTTATTCGTCCAATGATTCGTCCTGAGTGACGTGAACTTCTATTCGCAACGGGCCCGCAACTGACACTTTCCACTACAATGGCTTTGCTGCAGCTGCCGAGTCTGCTGGTTGGCACGACGCGCCAAAAGCTACAACAGTAACAATTTAGAAGTAGCTACATACATGTTGTAACCATTTTGGGAATATGCAGACTTATGTGTGACTTCTCAGCTGGCTTTGCTGCCTATCAAAGCAAAGGCATGAGCTGGAGTACCCTGTTACAAGACAACGTCACTTTGCATATAGACGAATTGCAGTGTGGCTGGGTAGGATACGACATGTTGTGCTACCCTTGGGCGTCCTGCGAAGTACTCCCAGGCCAATAGTGAAGACACAGCCGGCACGGTCTTATCATGCCTTCGTAATGGTAGGCAACCCCGTGTGACCCTCATGTGGCTTAGCAAAAATGGGTTTTAAAACCGTGTTTCGCCTTGAATCATATACAGGAACTGGTTTTCCGGATCATCCGCGATTATTTTGATACCTTCGACCGGTGTTTTAAGTGCGCCTCATCACCTGCATCATCAGTCCAAAGACTTCAATAATCACAATCGATGATGGACAGTGCCATCCCTTTGACAACTGCTTCTGAAGACCTAGACCACGGCAAGTCTTCGTCTTCTGCGAGTATCTCCTGGAGCATCGAGGAGCTATGGCTTATAGAAGCTGCCGCGATACTGGCCTGCCTCATATCCTTTGGAGCCATTATTATCATTCTGAAACTTCATGATGGAGAACGTCTGTCAGACTGGACCTTCTATCTGTCGATTGGCACCCTGGTGTCAATTTTAGCCACTGTGTCAAAGTCTTGTTTCTTGCTTGCCATCAGTGCGACGATAGGACAGAGCAAATGGAATTGGTTCCATCGGCGTGCTGATGAGCTCCAATTCTTCCAAGTCGTGGACGAAGCTAGTCGGGGACCTCTGGGAAACATGAGACTTCTATCCTTCCGTTGGCCATTGTAAGTCTCATAGCTTTGGTTTTGCATCTCGAATCCGGGCCTGATGTACATTTAGCCATCACCTGGCGCTTGGGGCGATCGCAGTGTTGATGAGTCTTGGCTTCGAGCCCATGCTTCAGGCACTCATAACAACGAAAGGATCACTGAGCGCTATCAATGCAAGTATTGTGCCTACAGTAGGAAGAACAAGCTTGGTGAATGGAGGCGCAGCCGGATTTGCATCCCCGGATCGTGGTATGTCTATTATTCGAAAGTATGAACTGGTCATCAGCCATGATAATCTGTGCCAATAGGAATCGAGACACTTTTGATCAACAACAACACGTATCAAGCTTATGAATCCGATGTGGATTTTGGGATCCAGGCTGCAACGTATGCTGGCCTACAGTCCAGTGAGAACGACACTCATCCGTTGCAACCATACGTGTCATGTCCGACCGGTAATTGCTCTTTCCCGGTTTTTGCATCACTCGCTATTTGCGCCAAGTGTTTCGATTTATCACATCTTCTATACACAAACGAGACTCTCGACACGCCTATGGGCATTTTGTCCGATGGTGGCGTTTCCACGGAATTTGGCCCTGTTGTCACATTTGCTCTTCTAGAGAACGGAATTTCTATCAATAATTTCAAGGGGAGATACAGTTATGATGCAACCGCAATGGTTGGACGTGCAGAAAGCATACCAAGGAACACAACCAATTTTCAGCATTATGAGTCGTTGTTGGTAAGCTACGTTTTCATCAGCGCAGACCCTGCATACCTTGCACAAACAAAGGACTGGGAGGTATCCAGTCCAGTTGCCACCGAATGTGCGCTCTATCTATGTCTGGAAGCATATGAGACTCAGATGTCACAGGGCAAAGTTGTCGAAAGGGTAGTTGCAAGCACAAACAGAAAAGTGCCAGAGTCATGGCAGATGAGAGGTGATGCAGATACAGAAGGCCTAAATAATCTGACCGACATCGGTACCATGGCGTGGAATCCAATCAATGGACCATATGTCCCGCGCTATGATTTTCAATTAGATGCATCAGACCTGAAAGTTCCCGGCGTTGAGTTCCGAGGATCTTTCAATGCCACCCAAGGATTCCTGCAGAGTTCAACGGACTATTGGGCAGCCTTGCTTGGAGCAGACACCATGAACCTGCAGATGGGCCGTGGATCTCCAACTGGTATAGTCCTCAATCATACTCATATGACTTATCACCCCTTGGCTATGTCTGGCTTCTATAACAAGAACATCTCCGACATGTTTCACAATTTTGCCAGAAGTCTGACGTACAACATAAGGAGACTAGACGACAGCGGACAAAAGGGTACAGCAGAGGTATGGACCTTGACTTATCATATCAGATGGGGGTTCTTGACGCTTCCTGCCATTGCTGTTGCCGGTAAAAGAACGTCTAAAAATTGGGAGCCTCGACGTGTACTGATCAGTTTCTGTAGTTGGGCTCATTTTTTTCGGTCTCGTCATTCAAGAAACAAGGACGCGTAGAGTACCTGCTTGGAAGTCGAATGCTATAGCCACAATTGCTCTGGCTAATCATGGCCATATACGAGCAAAACTCCCGTCCGAGCTGTGGGAGTTGAACCTCAGGAAAGCAGGCGAAATCAGATTCTGTCTAGGAGGATCTGATGATTTCCAAGCATTAGCGACTCCTCACAAGGAACCTCTTGTGACTACGACGACTTTGACCAGTGAGCGATCACACCTTACTGACTTTGGGCATGAGTCTTGAATTTTTGGCTGATACCTTTCTTGACCGCATCGTGTAAGGGATGAGGTTAATGTCATTCTCATTGGGCCCTACGTGTATGGTCTGTTTACTGGAATGTTTGACTTTGTTCGTAAGCAGATTTTGATTAAACAAGATCTTGGGGGTTCGTCTTGCCAAGCAGCAAGATCAGCTGTCAGCAATCCTGTTGGTAATTAATTTCCCTCAATCGTAATAAAGCTGTCTGACTAAGCTTACTGCATCTGTGATTCGATCGTATTTTCATCGCCAAGCACGCTCATACGCGTGCCTCTCATAGTCGGACCATTTCTCTTGCCCTTTTCATGCTACAGGCATTCTGCTGCGATTTTGTCCAATAGATAACCTCAAGTTGTCGGGCCGTCCCTCTTGCCTCAGTTCCTGCTGCAAACTGGTCACTCGAGACCTCAAAATGGTCTCGTCTACCAACCACAACTTCTCCTTCGAAGCAACGAGTGCCGGGTCGACTTTCACTCTCACGCCGCTGTCTGACCGCAAGCCTTTCCCGCTGTACTTCATCCCTCTCTACTATGTCTTTATGATATTGTCGCTACTCCCGTCTCCTACTGCAGCTCGCTCTTGGGCTGCCTCTTCGCTCACGGTCTGCTATCTTGCTTATGTTCTGACCCTCACCAATGGGGGCTTTGCGGCGGACTTTCCGATCTATTGCATTGTCGCTGGGCAAGTCTTTCAGCATGTTTCTCTGATGCACTGGGTCGTCCCAGAGTCGAAATACTTGCCCAAGAATTCCCGAGCCGATTTGCACAATACCTGGGAGAAGCTTCGGTGGGCTACCGCTCTTGTGTTCTCACCACGTGGTCTCGGATGGACACAAGAAGTCAAATGCATCTCTCCTCAGCAACAAAGAGTGGCTAATTTGTCTCGCGGTGAATATCTGATTTCTCGGACAATCAAGCTAGTATATTACCTAGCTATAATCGATGTACAGACTGCCTGGCGAAATGTTGTCTTTAAAAGCTGGACTGTCGAAAACCCTACAGGTGTGACAGACCTTCCCTGGAAAACGCAGATCATGGTAACATGGTCCCATGCTATCTTTGGCTTTGCTGGCATTTCTGCGGCCTACACCGCGATTGCTATCCTGTGCGTTGGACTAGGATTTTCGAAGCCAGTTGACTTTCCTGGTTTATTCGGACAGTGGAAAGACGCGTATACGGTGAGACGATTGTGGGGCGAGGTATGGCATCAGAACTTGCGAATAGTAAGTGTTCCCATTCTCGTTCAGCCGCAGGATTCAGTATCACCTAGTATCATGAGCGCGAACGGCACGGCTGACTCTATCTGTTCCACAATAGATTTTCACATCAGCTTCCAGCACTCTCTTAAGTGCAATGCGGATCTCACCCCGCACCTTCGCTTCACGATACATCCAGCTTTTCACAGCGTTCGTCCTGAGTGCCTTGATGCATGAACTGGCAGCAGTTCTCAGCTGCCGTGCTGACTGTGGCGAGCTCTACTTCTTTATCAGTCAAGCATTCGCAATTTTCGTCGAGGACCATGTGATTGACTTTGGAAAAACCCTGCTCGGCTATAAAACTTCAGATACTAACACAGGAAAGACTGCCGGCGCAGCAAACAATAATTCAGCACAGAATTCTGACAACCGGTCCTCTCGGCAGATGGAAGCTCCGAAATGGTACTGGCGTGCAATCGGGTTCGTCTGGGGTTTCGTGTGGTTTAGTTACTCCATTCGCCTGTATGTTGATAGAGAAGTGCGACAAGGTCTTTATGTCCCTCAACCTGGACAGGGTCAGCTTTCGGCACGATGGATCAAATAGAAAAATCTTTCAAACGTGCTGTGATAAGTAGCAGTAGCTTTATCAAATCGTCTTGAATTTAAAATTTGCTACGTCGCGAGTGTCGTCGACTTTTCTTGAATGCGTAGGTGTATGGAGAGGAGACGGCCATGGGGGCATCAAGGAGTCAGTCTAGAGACTAAGGCACACTCTTTCTGGTGCTTCAGTATTCGTCGTTTTGCGGAGCTGTTCCCGAATCAAGCCAAGTGAATCATAAGCCACACGGACTTCTTGGCCTTCTTGGCCTTATACCTTGCTTACTGTTGGTTCGCCTAGATTTCTATTTCAGGGCATCAGGCCAGCATAAGCAAGCAGGCTGCGCGAATGGGACCGCGAGAGGCTAAACCTTCATATGCGCCACAAATCTTAAGTTGGTACACCAGCCCGTGCCACACTTTCACAACAGCCTGATATATCATCACAGCCCAGTCCAGTATGGTATATAGCTGCTCACGCGATCAACATAAAATATTTGAGATTTCCCCAAGTAAACATCAGTAATCCTAGTTTTCCTCGGTACATGTTCAAAGACAATTATCACCGCGCTAAATACGACTGCATTCAGTCTAACGACAACTTCATCTGAATACCACTCTTTTTCCACAAGCAATTCGCGACTGGACTCGAATTTTCCACGCTCATCCTCACATCTTCAGTCGCTTACAGGTCGATACCTATAATATCATGTACTTCTTCCATCTCCTCCTCAGCACTTTGCTTTCACTCGCCCTCGCCAAAGGAGGACCAGGACCATGCTCTTTTCACAGAGAAGGGTAAGCCATGCAACGTCCCCCGGGACAAGGACCCTTTTGCTGAACATATCCTTAGCGCAATCGGAATGTTATGTCAATGTGCCGACAACTCGTGCTGGATGGTCAACGAGCAGGGTGACTTTGGCTGCAACCCCACAGGCAACATCAAGATTGAATGCCCATTCCAGTCGCTCGTTGTTCCACCTTTGACGCCACTGTCAGCGAAGAACCCGAGAACGTTTAAGGGAATGTGGTGGGGGCAGGCGTCATGAGACTGGCATGTTTCTTCAATCGCGTTGCTATTTCTCTTGGGGCTGGTTCATGATACCCGAGTGTTCAAAAGTCAGACAGCCTCATTGGCTATTAACCTAAACAGTAGATATCGATGGCGGCAACCCAGTAATATCATATCATAGAGGCGTTATTGAGAAGTCTTGTACACAATAGACTGTACATATACTCTATCAGACCAAGCTCACTTTTTGAGGGAATAGAATCCTGTTAATGACCAATATGGCATGCATAAAGACCCTCTATATCCTATGACATGAAAGATGTCCAGCCTTCATGTAGAATCTACGGACTTATTGACAAAAGCTTGACCTCTTCACTGAGTGTCAGACCTGCTGCATCATTCATGCCACCCACAAAGCTTATACTAAAACAGGAGGCTACACGTAGATATCCTCGCAAAATATCCTATGCGGATGCAAAGGGCAAGTTACCGGCACGTCCCTTATCATAAACTCGCAACATGAGCACTCCATCAGGTTCATGATGACTCCTGGCATGTCTAGTGAGTGTAGCTCTTCCATCACTCAGATGGTCCTGGGGTAGACCTTATATAGGTAAAGACAACTTTCCTCACCAGCATGGCCTCACGCCTTCTCTATCCCTTGTGAATAGCGACAACACCATGGTACCCAGCAAGTATGATTTCATGGATGGATGATCCTTATGACACATGCAGTAAACATTGCTCATTACCAAATTCGTGGATATCGCTCTTCAACTAGCACAGCCCTGCTAGGCGTAAAGCCGGCCCACCACCGGTTCCTCAACCGGCTCTGGCCCGAACGCACAATGCCCAACTTCCACTCCGTCAGCCCTAACTCTTCCCCTCATAGTCCGCCACCACACCCCACCGCAACGGCTCCGTCGCCTCGACCTCGCCATGGCAAGCCGCGCTGATCGCCGCACTGCAACACCCGACGAATGGGATTCCTGTAGCTGGGAGCCGCCGCATCCCGACCACCAGCAGCGTCAGTATTAAGGCACCGCCCAATGCGAGCGCAATAATGATAGCCATGACCGAGTAGCCCGCAGCGTAGAATGTAGCGTTGTCGATTAGGCCGTCCATGCCGGAGTATTCGACAGCCATGACGAAGAACGACTGCGAGATGACCCAATGAGCTAAAGCGGAGACGACCATCAGTGGAAGTGCATAACGGAGAGGCAGTTGGAGGAACATAGTTGAGCGCTGGGCGCCTTGGGGAGCAGTCACTCTCAGGGCTTTTGGCGGGAACGGAGCAGCCAAACGTGCCCATTCATTGGCCGTCAACATAGAGGTGAAGATGCCGTTGTAGATAAGGTACATGATGGAGAATATGACCTGTGGCAAGTTGGTGATTAAGACAGTGCTGATGAGGGCTATTGGACCACCGTCCCACCAGGCTTGAGACTGAACGTTGCCGAAGCCGAGAGCTTTAATGGTGTGCAGGGAAAGCACCCCGAGCTGGACGGCGACGATCCCCCTCCGCAGAAGAACGCCGACAACGACGAGTGCAAGAGTGATGAAGGCTAAAGAGGGTAGCATGCGACCTGTGCCTATGGTCTGTATCCAGCGACGCCGTTTGATAGAATATGATTTGGGTTCTGGGGCAGTTGCCCTGTGCCACGAGTCGATCTCGCTGCGGCTCATCAAGCATCTGCCTTTGGTGGTGGGATCAGGCCGGGTAAGAAATGAAGCAACTGCGTCTCCGATGGTGACAAGAGAGGTCCCGTCTACGACGAACAAAGTGCCGAGCATTAAGACCAGCTTGGCGATGTTACAAGCGATGACAACATATATCAGAGTATTGGAAAGCTTGATACTGCAGATCGATGGCAAAGGACGGCTGAGACAGTAATCGGCGGGCACACCATGGTACGGTGTCCATGTCGAAGGATCAGGTCTTCGGTTTGGATCAGATACCTGACAGTTCTGGTTATCAAAACACATCCACTCGGCATAATCTCCATACCAGTCCCAGAAGACGTTTCCGCTCGACCAGGTTATGTAGACCGAATCGGTTTCGTTGTGGACAGTAGTAACAACGACGATATCGGACCTAGACGTGACGAAAGGCCTTGCGTATTCTGATATACAGTCGGCTTTCTCGAGTCGTTCAAATGTGTGGATATCAGATCTGATCCGATCTATGTCCAGTGTTCAAGTCTTGTACGAGCTATAGTTAGCAAGCTGGAAAAGCTTATTGTAATCGGTGAGGTCGTCGTGGGCGTCTCCATAAGGAGCTCCATCGGGAAAGTCTGGTGACACGATGAGAGCATGATAGTCGTGCGCCATGAACGTCGAGAATATAACAGAGTTGTACACCAGATGCAGTGGCAAGGATGATAACACCAATCCGCACCATAACAGGAGTCGCCACCAGCTGACGGCACGGATGTTCCGCAGACTAGGGAGTCCAACATCGAGCCACTTTCGTCTGGCATGCGCTTTATCGACCTCGTAGCGGGTAGGAGAAACAAGTACTTGCATGGCATAGTTGCTCGCTGCTAGAAGGCCAGTTGCAAGTACGTTGACCAGTAGATGCGTGCCGACTTTAGCTCTATCCATAGTGGCACAATCGCCAGTAGCGAGGATACTAGAGCCGTCGTGAACGCCATAGTGGTGTTGAACGTAAGCTAGGATGCCCACGTTCAAAAGTAGGACAACGAGGATGGTAAAGATGCCAGTGTAAATGCCCTTTCGCCAGCCCTAGAGGTGATGTTGGAATGCAGACCTTGGCTGAGAGCTAGCAGCGAGCGGCTCAATCGCAGTGATATCCCTTTGGAGAAATGCATAGTCAATCAATTATAGATCCCAAGCACATGAGCTCGACTGGCCTACCTGATCTGCTCGTCTGTGGGGGACTTTCCAAGCTCTGCGTGTCTTCATTCGATAAATTCATACATTTCGGCTTGTGGGAAAAAGAAAGACAGAGGAAGAAGGAAGGTAAAAAATCAAGTACGAAGAATAGGCAGGAGTGGAGGCTGAGGTGAAAGAAGGAGAGACCCTGTGGCTGAATTTAGCGAAGGCTTGAGCCCAGAACCAGAAACGACGAGTCATGCAATCGAACAAGTGCTCAGTAGGCTTTGAATACTGATAAATTATACGGCATGATAATATATCGCCGTTTGGTCGTTCATCATATGTCAGATATATCTTGTTGCACTCGTGGGTAATGGTCGTTGTTGATCTTCGTCCAGTCTCTTGACCGGCGCGAACGCAATGAGGGTCCCGAAGCCTCGCCAGCTCGGGGCGGGGTGGAGTCCGATCCAGCAATAAGCCCTCTGAATTTGAGACATTGAGATCGCACCATCCCCGTTTTGTACCTTGACAACGGTACATCAGCAGACAACAGGCTTAGCCAGAACAGCTTGAGCACGCCTCATCCATCCTGCTTCTCTTCCCATTCTGTCCAATTGGTTGGTGAGGCGTGGCAGTCCAAACACAACATCCAATGCTGGTATGAGGCGCACAGCCAAAGGTAGTCCCCACCATGAATTAGCTCGTGCCTTCCCTCGACCGCAAGACACTTCACACTTGGTCTCTGTGGGCAGTTGTCCAGTTCAGCTTCGCCTTGCGTCTCTCCCTCCGATCGCCCTCAGCCAGCCACTGACTCGCTTTGACCAGCTGCAGTACATTGACGAACTGCTTGAACATCATCCCGGGCGCCATGACTCTCACAACCACCCACGGCCATTCGTCATCAATCTTGCCCGCTCTCGCCCTCTCCATCGCTGCCGCGGAAAACCTCTCAGCCGCACCCACTCCCAAGCTACCGTCAGCAGGCGCCGAGAAACAAGTAAGATACAGCGCCACGAAGAACGCCTCGTTCATAAAACAGACGGTGAATAGCACCCACTATCGGCTCTCAGCCACGACTAGACTGGCTGATTAGTTCTCAGTAAGAAACGCACCTTCTTGTAGTAAAAGTTGAGAGTTCGGCTCCTCCCAGCAGACACATTCTTGTGACTTCCTCCTCCCTTTCCGCTCGTGGCTAAGGTGGCGTACATATGCATATAATGGCTCGCAAAGTCCAAACTAATCAGCCCCTGCCACATCAACGCATACCCTGGCATAGCCATCGCCAGAAACACCAGCAGGCAAGCCGTCGTGCACCGGTCCGTGACCATGTCCAGCACCGCCCCGAACTGGCTAGATTGGTCGAACTTCCGTGCGGCATAGCCGTCCAGAGCGTCGAGAAGGCAGCTTGCGCTATAGAGGAATGTGCAGCGGCGCGGGTGGAGGGGCATGAAGTGCAGCGATACTAGCGCGAGAGCGATGCGGGCATAGCCTTGGCTTCGTGAGATGGCAAGACTGCGGAGAACGGAGGGGAGAGATACCGATCAGGTTGGGGACGAGGAGGAAGATGTTCTCATTCACCTTTGGGGGTGACCGCACTGTTGGGTCTCGACGTGCGACAGCCAGCATTTTGCCTGTTGGGCGAGGGCGAGGTTTAGCTGGCATTGGAGACGGCGATAGTCTTTGCTGCTTTGTGAACCGCGGAAGCACCCTGAACGTAAGTGAGATTTATGTCCGGCATGATACACTCCAGGCACCAGGTCTTGGACGTGTCGATCGTGCGTCCAACTTCATGCACTGCGCCGCAGTTGGACTTGGCCTTGGCCTTGTTGCCCGCCTGAAACTCAAACGAAAGGTGGAGTAAAAAGATCGACATAGCGATGAAACTTACCGATATGATTGTGCATAGCAGTGGTAAACTCCCAACATAAGCATGAAGGGTATCGCCTTTGTTTGCCGAAAAGGAGTGTCTTAAGCGGTGGCTCATGCCGGAGACCGCTTGACAGTACACTCCATAAACAGCGAGGCGCCCGTATCCAGGTCGGAGTCATTGGTTTATAACAACAATTCGCAATTTACCAAACACTTTTCGTAGTCACCGGGCGTTCAATCCGGTCCGTTCAACTTAAAATCTCATGTGCTCGGGTATCAAACATTAACAGTCCACCTTGCCTCTCAACGTCCATTTGCCTGCTATGGAGACGTCAAGACGACTTCCCTTCGAGGCCTGCACTTCCAGCACTGCCGGCAGAACCCTCTTGTCCTGCCATCGCCTTCCGGTGCTGCTCCTCCAGCAAGCTCTGCTTCTTGATGTACTCCATGACAATCTCCTCTTCCTTCCGCTCCCGCTCCCTGTTCTCACGGTCTTCGAGCGACTGCTTGATAGCATTGGCGAGGTGCTGCTCCTGCTCATTCGCATGAGCCGCTACACCATGAGCACTGCTGTCCGGGGGGGTGGCCTCCATCTGCTTGGCGTGCTGAAGACTAGCCTTCATTGCGATTTCTATGGCGCGAGACTCCTCGTCGTCATCGTGATGATCCTCGATTTCTACTGGTCGTAGCTGGATCTCGGCCACCGATGCCCGAAGGGCGCGTTCTAGTAGTCTATCATCCTGGGTGTTGCCAGTCGACGCCTCAGCCACAGACGCGCGTATAGCCGCTTCCAGTTCCTCGTCATGCTCGTGGTCTGCATCATCCTCGAGTACTGTAAGTTGATCTTCAGATTTGAAAGCAGATGATCTCCCGGCCATTGGAATACCGGAAGATTCGTGAGCGAACCTGCTGTGATGAGGGGCCGGGAAAGTTGATGCATGGTGCAGCTGTCCTCTCGGCTCATCGAAGGAGGACGCAGGCGTCAGCATATCTACATCGGAAGGTGTTGCTGGTTCCGCTGGGTGAGATCCTGCAGCAGGACCCGAGGTGATCTTCTTCAGGTCGTCATCTTTTCCGGGTTTCTTGCCCCTCGAGCTGCTTCTCTTGAGCAAATGCCCAAAATCAGTCTTGCCGAGAAACTCCTTGATCTTTTTATGTCGTTCTTGTCTCCTGACCTCCATTTTTTCGGCGGTCTTCTGGTGCCACTCCTTCAAGATCTCGTCGGGGTTTTTCTTTTTCTTTAGTGTCATTTGCAGGATGACCCAACGTTCGACGATGCTGTCTCTCTCCTCGTGAGTCGAGTTATGCCAGCTCCACATCCCGTGGGCCGTGCGGGCTGCGATCATGTAATTCTGAACCGGGTTGCTATAGTGAGACTGGAGCTCTTTGTAGACTCCCTTCATCGAATATCCATACAAGGCAATGGCACCACCTGGAGGTTTCAAGATGACACCACCGATGCCTTTGCCGATCCCCTTGATGAAACCTGCAGCACCTTCTTTCTTGGCCCCTACAATGGGTTGAGTTACGAGGCCAGTGATGCCATCATATAGACCGTAGCCAAATTCCTTGCTAGCCGCTTTGAGCCCAGACCGGAAGTCCGTGATATGCTCAGCTTCGCGAACTGTATCATCTCCATACAGTTTTGGGGCATTGTGGAAGCCTTTAGCGAGGGCATGACTTGCTTCCATTGGCGACCTCAAGCTAGCACTGATGATTCGTCCGATTCCCTTGCTGGTGCCGATTGCGGTATCGATGTGCTCTCCTATGTTTTGAGTTCTTGCAGGAGATGCTGATCGATGTCGACTACGGCTGCTTGATCTGCTACATGCTCTACTGCGACTGCGGGGCCTTGTACTAGGATTGAGACTGGACTCCTGTCCACTGATGAATTCACTACCCAGCTGGTCCCGAAGCGCCATTCGCATAGAAGAACCTCGACGATCATCACCCTGGGAATCGTCTGCAGATCCTGAAGATCGAATCTTAGCTAAAGACTCGTCCAGGCTGAATCGGGATGCCGAAGCAGGCGACTGGATAGGTGGAGAAATGGGAGACTGAGGAGTGCTAGCGGCTGCTGAGTCCAGTGGATCGACACCCGTCTGATTTGACGGAGTCGACTTTCCATCGTTGATTGACGAAGACTCGGCTGATGTCCGAGGGGTTTCCAGACTGGTTCTGCTGGCGCTCGGAGACAACACACCGCTTGGTTTCCTCTCTTTCTTCTCCTTCTTTGGCTTTGCGGTATCCGGATGGACTTTGAGCGCCTTCAGTGCTTCAACAGGAAAGTCGGCGAAACCCATCAGGATGGAACTAAGAGTTCCCACAACAGATCCTGCAACACCAGTGATGGGATCTGTAGGACCAGTGTCTGTTTCGTATTCACGGGCTCGGAATAGCTTCAAATCTTTGAAGTCGATATAACCTTCGTTACCAAGTACAGTCGCAGCCAAAGCACTCAACCGCACTTTTGTCCGTTTGAGGCGCCATACAGCGACCTTGTGAGGCGCGAGTGAACATCTCATATCGTCGACATGGAGTTGCTGGTGAAAGCTTTGAGCACCAGTCTGACACCCGTTTTCGTTCGCAATACTTTCGGCGAGTTCCTTGGCACGTTCAAGCGTGCTGGGCTGCAGTGCAGTTTTGATCGATTCTGCGAGTTGATCGGCGTCAAGCTTTTTGTATGGAATTGGTACCGGACCGGCACCAGCTTTTGCGACCATGGCACCCCAAAAAGGTTGATCACCAAAGAAAGGAACAACCACTGTTGGCTTCCCTGCAGCAATACCAGCAGCTGTGGTTCCAGCACCACCATGATGAACAACGCAAGACACGCGTTGAAACAACCAGTCATGGGGTACATTACCCAGCATCATGACACCCTCCGGAATTCCAAGCTCATTTGCACCGATTCCACCCCAACCTTTCGACACCAGAGCACGTTGACCGGTTTTTCGAATTGCGTCGAATATCATGGTGGTCATTGCGTTCGGATCATCGACAACGATTGAGCCGAACCCAATGTATACTGGTGGAGGACCAGCATCCAGGAACGCCTTCAAATCAGCATCTGGGGTGTAATTGGATGCGAGTGAAAGGAAGTAGAAACCAGAAATGGAGATGTTGTTTCCCCAGTCTCTGGGTTTGGGGATGAGAGCGGGTGACCAGCAGTAAGTGTGAGGTATTCTCAGCCGAGAAAGCATGTTTGGAGCCCATATCAGACTGATCGGTTCGAGTCCAAGGGTACTTTGACGGAATCTGTTAATAATGTCCCCGAGACCTTGCCATGTCATCATATCGACCAGACCGTAGGTCATAAAATTGGTTACTGTCGCATCGGCATTTGATGATTGGATGTTTGCCAGGGGATGGGGAAATGCTTGAGTAGGTGAATACGGCATGCTGCAGTCCTGTCAGTCCCGGCAGTGATGACCAATGAAAAGACACCTACGTAAACATAATGTGAAGCGGCACGCCGAGCTTCTCGGCACAGTGGATATGAGCAAAACTGGGGGGATTTGCAATGATTGCATCCGCGATGAATGGTGCGCGGTGGCGGTCCCATGGTTGTGGATGCAAGGCTGCTTGCTCGATCCGGGAGTAATTCATCCAATCCTCAACTGTGTCGTCTGTCGCCTCGACACCGAGACCATTCCCGGCTTCGATACAACTTCTCCAGCAGCCCTTGATCATCGTGGCAATTTCTTTCCGTCGCTTGCCAACATCGCCGGACCTGACGGTGTCAAATCCGGGCATCAGGCCAGGATTTTTGACCATGAAGGCCATCAGCTCGGCGGGATCCCCTCCAATACTAAAGAATTCCAACCCATTCTCGAGCACAAAATCCTTGAACACGGGATGAGTTGCCAATCGTACTCTATGACCATAAGTCTCCTGTAGGACCTTGCCAAGAGCGACAAACGGCTGGACATCGCCTCTGGATCCGACAACATGAATGACCAGCTGCATTCGGGGAGGTGGGAGCTGACCTGGTTCACCTCCGAGAGAAGGCGGGATATAAGGAGGAGGTAGAGGAGGCTGGTTCTGGAGGGTGGCTTGTAATTGCTTCTGTAGCACTGGGGCGAAGACAGCAGACAAGCGCCGCGAATGCTGTTTAATGTTGATATCGATCCTACCATCATCGGCGACGGTTGCATTGGTGTCGACTCCCAAAGCAGAGTTGACGTCTGAAAATCGATGCAGATGTTCACCGTAGGCAGGAGGGGGATTTTCCAGAGACTCCACATCGGCATGGTCAAAACCAGGAGATAGTGGATGCGACTCTCCGTTGCTGATCGCTGTCAACACTGGGCTCAAGT
The DNA here is from genome assembly GCA_010093895.1 of Myriangium duriaei CBS 260.36. NCBI lineage: Eukaryota > Fungi > Ascomycota > Dothideomycetes > Myriangiales > Myriangiaceae > Myriangium > Myriangium duriaei. Next base: position 1,814,687 of record ML996083.1, read on the forward strand.
GCTTCTCATAGCCACATGAATACTCACTCTGGCACCCTGGTTTGGTCCTCAGCGTTACCCTGGGCAATCGCCATGGCTTGAGCTATCATCCTGGAGGACGCATCCTGGGGCGGAACCCCGCTTAGACCTCCATCAGGAGGCGACTCATCAGTACCCATCGTAGAGCTCAAGCGATACTCAGCAGGACTGTGAGAGCTTAGCAAAAGGGTAGCACAGGAGCACCGAACGAGGAAGCATTCATGTAAGACTGATAGAACATAAGAGCTTTGGATAAAGGGCCGTGTAAGGTTGGCAGCATCAAGGAATATAGCCGGTCCACATGTGCTGGCGCATTGGGGGGAGGTGGGCCGAATTGCCGCTGCTGACCAACAAGTGGCTGTCGTTTCAGCCCCACTTGGGCCCGAAATCATGGTTCGCAAGTTCAAGCCATTTCTGCTGTCGCCTGCCCAACACGAATATGTCTGCCTAAAGGACTTCCACTATTTGATATTTGCTCCCCAAGAATGCCATTCTCAACTTTGTCGTATACAGCCGCACAAATACGGCGCTGCTCCCTTTGCTGTTCAGTAGTTTGCTCCGTTCCCTCTAAAATTCCGATCCGTGGGGGCTTAGGCATATCAGTCTTCAGGCTCCTAGAGGTTGCACTGTACCTGCCTCATCGATTGTCACTACTGCTCACCTACGGACACCCACGGAGGGCTTTGTCCTCGGAACATACGTCACCGCTATAAAATATTCTGCAAGCACCATAATTGAACACTAGTGCGCGGCAAGAAGCGGAAGAGAAAACATGGTATCATCTAAATTCCGGCCGTATAAAACTATAGCTTGCAAATTCGTGACAGCGAACTGAGTTCGGGATTTCCGTGCCAGTCGCAATGGTATCAACAAATGACCCGAAATGAAAACATCCTTCCTGCCTTGGCCATCGGAATTTGTCCAAGTATGGGGAAGACGTTTTTGCCGGTCTTTACAAGGAGCGCTGCCGGCAGCGTCGGTCCTAATCGATGGTCATGCGTGGCGGCACCTGTCCTAGCGGCACGCCGCCGTGGTATGTCGAGTTGGTCTCGTACATTTTACCGTCCACATCCGGAACCTGTCTCTTCTGCAAATGTGGTTTCAGACCCTTGTCAAAGTTGATGGTACACCAGACTGCATTGATGATGGTTGAGACCAGCAGAAGGATAGTGATGATAGCAAAGGTTGTCAGGCCTCTTCGTGCAGGCTTGTAAGCGCTCACCCGAGCTCGATCCGCGATCGTGCTCTCGTCGTACATGCGGACCAACTTGAAGAAAAAGTAGCCGAGTGCTCCAAAGTATAAGATGATTGTCAACAGCATGCCCAGTATCGACTCCCTCCTCGTCCAAAATCCAGCCATGACTAAGATAATGATGGTGATGGGCAATGCAGCCACAGTCAATTTGAACTCGACATCTTTAACATCCAAGACAACAACCAAGAACTGAACTGTAAAGGATAAGAAAAAGAAAAAATCGAACTTGAGAAGAGTGATATAGATCTAGAGTATGTCAGCATGGCTCGTTAACGTCTTCCCTGTGGTTGTCTTACCTGATAGACAAGGTAACGCCTTTTCAAGGATAGATCCGCAGAGATGTGCTTGTAAATCGACCACGAAAACTCATCGTATAGCTTCCAGGCCACTATGCTCATTAACACCGTCGCCAGTGCAATGATGCATGGTACAGTGATCATGTAGGGCTTGAGGGCATTCCAGAGGCTGAAATTGATTGATTGTTGTTCCACCAGAACATCCACAGCATCTTGAATTTGAATGGTCTGCACTATGGCGTAGATCATGAGACCGACGTTGTACAAACACAAGCCAATGACTTGAATGGTGTTCTTCAATCGCAGGGCATCCCACGTGAGGGCGATCTGGTAAAGAAATCCGAAGATGAACAGGGAGAGGTAGGTGTCGATAGATCGGATATTGGCCGCCTGTTGGCCGTGTTGGTCACCACCATTGAAGCTTCTTCCATTGAAGACCATTAAAAACCTGCCAAAGACATAGCTGTGGATGTCGGTCAGCATGGACGTGAAGCCGAGTCGCATCGGCAGTGCTTACCCTTCGAGCGCAAGGCCGATGACAGCCTGTCCAACCACAATCAGGAAGAAGGTCCACGTCCAGGTGGAGTGAGGGTAATACATTGCTCCGCGTCGGTTTCCAGTCGCTAGTGCTTGCGGGTTGGGCGAGGCAGAGAAACCCTGTCTGTCATGATAGCCTCCAGGCTGGATTTCGCGGTCAAGAGGATAGTAATTGTGTTCGGAGTAATCGCTGCCTCCAAGCAAGGAGACGCGTTTCTTGTGACCAGACGTTTTGTGGGTGAGGAGGCCGCCAACGATGAGCGGCCGGACGGGTTTTGGCAATGGGTCGAGGACGCAACGGTCGGACTGGGCAGAGTGCAACGAGTGTGAAACGCCGTCCGAGAAGACTACCGGGGCCTCCGACAAGGTCTGCACCACAGGTTCGGGACGTCAAGAGAATGGGGAGGTTTGGGGTGTTTTGTAGGCCGCAGGGGCTTGTCGAGTCGTACGGAAGGGGAAGGGAAGATGGAGGGTGGACCTGAGGCAAACCGGAAAGGTAAAAGGCAATGCAGTTAAGGCCAAGGCTTGGGACCAGAATGTGCGAGTAAGCGACAAAAGACAGTTGGGCTGCAGGTTCCAAAGGAATGGTTGTTTGGATTTTCAGGCGGGCTATTGGCTTGTACAAAAGGCGCGAGCTATCTGAATCCGAGGCTCTGCTCGTCCCATGGCCTGTGGGCTCTTCTTTACAACGGCAGCAGGACGAAGGAGGGAGCGGGCGAAGGCAGGCGGGCGGAGCATCAGCAGGGTTTAGGATGGGCACGAGCCAATCATGGCCAGTTAGTGTCTGTGAGCTCGATAGACACCTTCCCTCAGCTCGTGTCGCTCAGGGTCACGGTGTGTTATCAGGTACAAAAAAGCTTGACCATTTTCTGAAGAAGAACAAAATGAACTGATTGCATGACACCCTGATCATGGACGAGTAGTATCGTCCGGGTCACGATCTGAAGACAGGCCAGCTCAGAAATCCTGCATCCCACTTGTCGTGGCTCAAAAGTACCTGCCTAATCACCGCTCTGCGGCCGAAGGGGGGGTGGGTTCGGTGGAGAAGACCACGACACCTCACCACGGGGGCCGAGCCGGCTAGTCTGAAAGGGTCTGCGATGGCTCCGCCCAGCCCAGCTCAGCGGGGAAAGCGCCACACTGCCGCAGCCATGCGACCTTTGTGACACTGCCGCCGCGGCGAAGCCATCGCAGTAGTCCTCCTAACCGTTGAACCAGCATACAGTCTCCGCCTCTGCTAACGCTCTGCTGAGGTGCAGAATGATATCACAATCGATACTTCCTCGCACAAAATGACAAAAATAGGCGTGGCTTGGCAGATTAGGACTTTGCAAGGCATGTTTTGGTTTCTGATCTAGTCCATGAGCAAGCATGTGCGTCGCGTCGTGGAGTGCCGATGCCGATAACGTCAATCGAGTGCTCTATGTATTCCATTGTGGACATATTCTAGCCAATAGCTCTGGTCTTTACCAAGTGATTCCATCTGCCTCTGCAGCCTGCGTCAGCAGACATGACTGATTGGCCAGGTAGTGGGGCAATGTAGCACAAGATGCTGGCTGCAAACGACGAAAAGAACCACGTATTACAATCATACGCCGGCGTCATGACCACACGTAGTCTTGGGGTTTAGTGATCACAGCCATCAACGGGCTAGAGATCAAATTCACAGTAAAATGGCTACGGCCGTCTATTCAACGACGTATAAGAGGCCCTCCACAGTCGACTTTGCTGTCCACGTCCAGAATCGCCTGTTTCGCTTTGGGACTTCCGTCAGAGACGCCGAGCTATGGCTGCTTCATGCACCTTGGCGGTTAGTCCAGTGGCTCAAGGGGATAGCCATTTTGACTAGAAATCAGCTGGAACGCTTCGGCAAGTTCGTCAAAACCATCGCACTGTGGCTATACCATGCACCTTGGAGGTTGATCCGGTGGATCGGAAGTGCTGCTATTCTAGTCATCAAAGTTACACTGCTAATCTTCGCTGCATCGTGGATCTTATTCGGTAGCTGTAAAGCTATTCCGTATATCAGGACAGCATATAAAGATTATCGCGAGTTACGGGCACAACAACGGCTCCTGGAAGCCTACCGGAGAGAACAGGCTCAGAGATTGGCACAGGAGGAGGAATTACAACGTCGTTGTGAAGTGGAACAACATGAAAGAGAACGCCAAGAGCAAGCCAGGCTAGCAAGAGAAGCCTTAAGACAACGAGAGCAAGAGCAGGCTAGACGCATCGAGGAAGACCGCAGGCGTAGAGTGGAAGAGGAGAGGCGACGTCAGACTGAGCAATGGGATCGCCGCGAAGAGGCTCTACTGAAACAGCAACGACTGGACTTTGAGCGTGCTTGTCATAAGTGGAAGCAAATCTGTCAGGAAGTGTTCAAATCAGGGACAGGAGAAATTACAGAACCGCCGGTTTGGCCTGAGGCTTGCCTTGATGCAAGGTGCTAGACACAGCATCGACGAACCAAAGCATGCCATCATAGTCTTGCGAGGATGTTCAGAGCCAACGGAGACTTATCAGAGAAGGACAGACAGCAACAACAAAGGAAATGGCATCCGAACAACTCAATCTTTCCAAAGGTGAAAGCTGAAGATATAGCTAACGAAATTTACCTTATGTTGCAAGAACCCCCGAAGACATGACGGAGACGCTCGCCGACCATGCTGCTCAATGAAGGAGGAAAAGGCATTGCAGGGCGCGGTCTAGAGTCCACCGCAGCGTTATTGGAGGCACGAAAGCCATGAGTGCGGTGCTTACTGCGGGTTTATTGACATCGTGTGCTTCGAGCATGGCAAGACATGCTGGCTCGCATCTGGCGGATCCGGCGTAGCGCATGGTAACGGGTCGAAGACAAAGAACATTTGGTGATTCATGAAGCATGATATGGCTTTGACGGCACGTAGTCGCGAGGTTAGCAGTCTCCTGGCGCGGGTGCGGATGGAGCGGGCGACGCTCAAACAGCCCGGGCTCGAGCTCGCACCCTGACAGCCGACCTGACAGTGACAGCACTGCCTCCTGCGACTCATGGAATGAATCCTCGTGGTATAAGGTTTTCCCGAAGCACAGGGGCGTGTCGCGCTAGACTTCGAGGAAAACTTTGTAAGCATGACGCAAAGATTCAGCCGCAATCTAACGACCACAACACGATTCGAATGCGCACATTGGTTGAAAGTCAACATTGTGTTTGGCTGGGCGACTACCGCCGATGTGACCATGATCTATCCCCACCCGCCCTTGTTTGGAGTAAATTACTGCCCAGACGGTATTCTCAGGACATGACACACGTCCAACCTACCCGTCCAAAGGTCTCCCTTTCCACTTCTTCTACTCTCATCTCAGTGTCATGCACTGCCTTCTTGAATTCATCCACACCAATTTCGACATCTTCGATCTTACTTCTGAGATTCGCGATCTCATAGTCCAGCTTGGCTGTCAATGTTTCAAGCTCCCTCCGTCCTTCTTCTATTATCTCCTGCTCGTCGTGTATGGCCATCTCCGCCATCTCTTTGAGGTTTTGGGCGGTCTGCGCAGGTGATTCGTGGTACCCCCGGAGCATTTCCTGGTCCAGAGTCGCTTGCTGCACTTGCTCTTCAAGCTTTTCCATTTGCTGTGCTGTCCGGACTGCCTCATTTTGTGATAATTCTTTGATTGCCACGCGGATACGCTTCAAGTTCTCTGCATGAAACTTCTGCCTGATGTATTCGAGCTCTTCTCCTTCGTCCTGCAGGTAGTCCTCCGGCCATGATGACCTTTCGAGTATGAACATGCTGCTCTCAGCCAGACTGAAACTGAGCCGCCTCTGATTCAGGCTGTTCGGGGCCTCGTCTTGAAGGTACACGACGTCAAACGATTTTGTCCTTCGAAGGATTGATGGTATATTTTGCTCGATATTCTGGGGAATGGGCAGAGACTCGTCCAGATTAATGCCGTGGTAGTCCGTAGCACGATTTGCATCATCGCTCTTGGAGAGATCGCTAGGTTGTGCAATATCAGGCACCGGTGATTTCCGTCTCTGCGGCGTGTTTAGAGCCGTCTGCAGATCTCTGCTTGCTATGCGCGTCTGCGACTCCGCTCTCTTGTGAACGGGTGATGGCAATTGTATCTCGTCGTCAATCTCAGCCGACGACAGTTCGTTTCTCAGCGCGCTTGTCGCAATGCGTAGCGGAGACACTGCAGACGATACTGGTGAAGTATGTGACCGAATATTTGCGGGACGCTTTGGTGATTCTGGAGATCCGCGTGGCTGCTGTTGATGCTGTTGCTGGCCTGATTGAACAGGCTCTGTGGGGCGTTTTTGAGGATGAACAGCACCTATGAGGCGGTCGATACCTGCCTTGCCATCGTCAATCACCCCGTGAACCTTCTTGGCTGCGGTCCCACGATGAGACACAGATTTCTGAGGATTTGGCTCCTCCAGACTCCGACGGGGCGACTTCGTCGATGCCGTGTGCGGCTCTTCGAGTGATCGGCGGGGGACTCCATCAGATGTTCTCTGCTTCTTCCCAAAGGCCAGGTCCTCCGTGGGGGCGCCTTTCGGTGAGAGTAGACCGTCCAGAGAAGCCTCCCCATGAGCAGCAGTGTTTGTACGCTTTAGAGGCTTTGCATGCCAAAGCCATTTACAACGCTCGCCCGACACAAGCTGCTCGAAGTTGTCGATGTCAGTCGTTTCGATGTCAGCAATGCCTGCTTTGTTCTTCCGACTCGTCCCTTCGGCAGCCATTTCCTCTCCCTTCCCGGATAACTCGGCGACGGTAGTCTTGACGGCTTTTGGGACACGCCATACTCCTTCAGTGTGGGTAGCCTTTTCAGTCATGTGGTGAAGTTTGCGAAGCGTCAATTCGTCAAGTCTTCGATTCCTGTGCAGTCGCTGTGATTTTTGGAAGTGCCAAATTCCTCGTTTCATTGCGAGCAGATCGAAAGGGTCCTTTGGAACAGGCACACTGAGTGCGTGTAACCGATTTCGAGCACCGAGAAACAAGCCTAGAAGCGCAGCAACCGTAGTTGGACCCAGAATGCCATCGTGTGGCTCAATGTTGTAGACATCAGTGCCAAAGGAAGCCCACCATTTCTGTATGGCATGCTCTGTAACGTCGCACAGCAGGCCATCTACATACTCCGTGTCTAAAACATTGAAGATATGTAAGGCGATCTGACACATGCGTACTAGCTCGATGACAGAGCTGTATAGCGGATTCTTATCGCTTGTCCTATAGAGCTGGTGGTATTTTGCCACGGTGGCATTATTCGGATGAGCTAGCGTCAATCCGACCCTGCCAGAGCAGCCGAGGCGCTTGAGGTCTTCATTCACGAAGAAGTCGGCATAATGCTTGCTGACGTCTCCATCTGGGACCTGTATGACAGTCAACGAGGAGGGGAAACCTGGAAGGCTGGTAACCATCAAGGCGCCGTCCGGAGTGTCTCGTCGTCGAGCATGAAAGTGATTGAGAGCCTTGAAGTATATGCGTAAGCGTTGAGACCACACTGTCTCGTCCTTTGGTATGCCGAGGACGCTGGCTACGATTTTGTCGGACACGTCCCCGGTGTATGTAGTGATGGTGAAAGTAGGGTGAGTCCTGGACGTTGCCCATTGTTCCACAATATAAGTCTGATAGGCGGACATTTCACGTCTCGGCTCGAGGACAGTGACACAACTGTCATTTTCGAGATATCTTGGAGTTCTTTGATCAGCTAAGGGAAAGGCACGAAGACACGCCGGACCTACCGAAAAGCGATTGGATCGGTCAAGATGAAGCGTTGGAAACCTTTGTTGTGCGCGTCACCGACCTGCGATTTCTCGTACGAATTGCGCCTCGAGGTCCCGCCACCAGGCGTCCTTGTCCTGCTCCATGATCGTGATGTGCGGCCAGCAGCAGACATGCGGACAATCCGACAAGTCTCTGCGGAGCATAATATAATTGCAGAACAACTGCAACGAAGAGTCTCGACGGTCCGCTAAAGCTGTGTGATTATAATTGCTCTGCTCGTGTCGCCGCGGCGTAATTTGTATCACATGTGGTGATGGCCATGTGCAAATGATGCAAACACGCACATGTTTCAACTTCCCCGGATTTGACCACCACTAGCATGCCGACTCCGAGCTCAGAGACACAATATCTTGAACCCGCCCTTCGTGTTGACTTCACAGCGCACCTCACATACTACGGACTGCAATTATGGAGAGCTTGATTGCCGCTCAGAAGAAGTGGGAGCGGCAAAATGGGCTGGAGAAGACGATCGAAGATGTACAGTCGGTGATAGACATGCTTACCAAGACCCGAGATGATGTTGCTTCGAGCACGTACAGTCGACGTGGCCGTAGGAAGGTCTTCGCTAACTCGTCCCAGATGCTGCAGAGCCCGCGCTAGTACTCGCCAAGCTCAAGTCGCCGCTGAAGGATTCGTTCGAACGACTCAACAAGGACGCCAAAGAGCTCTATACGCAGATCACGAACTATGGCAAGCTGTTGGATAAGGTGTGTCCCACGAATGAAAACCGGAGACCTTGTCTGACAGGATGCATCAGAGATTCAAGCCGATGAAGGCTCCTCAATCGTCTATGAATGGGCCCGCGACGACACGGCTGACCAACCGCGCAATTGGCATGCATTTCCTCAGGGAAGGGCTATTCGATGTGGCAACAACCTTTGTGGAAGAAGCGGTGGAGAGCTCTGAGGATTCGGTGCAAGAGGCGTCAAAGTTTTGGCATGTTGAACCAGCGGAAACGCTACACAATGGCCTCACCGAAGACTATCGCTATCATTCGGAGGACGAGGAAATGGAGCAGGACGACGAGCACGGGACAGAGACTGGAGAAGATCTGCAGACAAAGTTCGCGGATATGTACACGATACTGCATGCGTTGCGCAACGAGCAATCACTTGAGCCGGCAATAGCCTGGGCGAAAGCCAACAGCGAAGCTTTGGAAGCACGAGGATCAAATCTTGAATTCGAACTATGTCGACTCAGATTTGTGGAGCTATACTACGGTCGTGCTTACCAAGACCCGTCCGGACGTCTCAGGGCACTGGAATATGCCAGGAACACATTCCCAAACTTTTCACATCGTTACTTCAAAGAGACAGCTTCGCTGGTCGGGTCGCTAGCTTTTGGACCGAGGATGGACGCTTCGCCATATGCTCATCTGTTCTACGACACTACAGCGTGGGAAGACGTAGCTAATAGCTTCACGCGGGAGTTTTGCGGGCTCTTAGGATTGAGCGAACGGAGTCCTCTGTACACGGCCGTCACAGCTGGAGGAATCGCGCTACCGGTGCTGGAGAAGTTGGAGAGGGTTATGGGCGAGGTGGGAGGGCAATGGACGAGCGCTAACGAGCTGCCAGTGGAGATTCCTTTGCCGCCCTCGTATCTTTTTCACTCAATCTTTGTGTGTCCGGTGAGCAAGGAACAAGCGACTGACAGCAACCCACCAATGATGATGCCTTGTGGGCATGTCATTGCGAAGGAGTCACTAGACAAGATCAGTCGGGGCAGCAAGTGAGTTATTTATGTTCTTGATCCATTCGATACCAGACACTGACTTATGGCGCCTTTGAGAAGGTTCAAGTGCCCGTACTGCCCGAACGAAAGCCACCCTCGCGATGCCAAGAAAGTGTACCTTTAATTTTCCATCGGACTGTAGGAAGATGATCTGGACTTGACAGACAAGTGCAAGCGAGGGTGTGCTGAATCGGGGGGTGCGTGATGGTTTCAAGATCCGAATGTGGGGCGTGGCTGGCGGATCTGGCCAGGATGTTTTTTTTTGGTCTGGGTCCGCGGAGCGGAGGTTAAATGATTCATCCAGCAAACAGAAATGGCACGTGGTGTATGCTGTACATTTGGGGCGGCCGGAAATTTGGTTGTGGAGAGTTTGGTGGAGATGGAGGCTTTGTCGCTTTAAATTTTCAGGCCTCAGTATCCTCCTCTGAGGAGGCAGCTTCGTCTGTCGTGAATTTTGATGGCATCGTATTATTAACACAATCGTCGCGAGTGGTCGGTGTATATACGGATAATTATCCCTGACACGAATTTACGATTTCTTTGCTGCAGCGTCAATTGTGGGCGAGTACGGTATTGATTGCGTGCAGCCACACACCCACAAAAGATGGCGGCACCCGCAGCCGACAAGCGGGCGACCCACTCTGGTTCGTTTCACCTTGACATCCCTGTCGTTGGATTCCGTGGTCCATATCTCTCGTGGCTCTCCAGTTGACGGGAAAACTGTCCCTCGTCAGCAAATTACCGCTGGCGGCTAACTTAGACCCACGTTCATCAGCCTCGACATGGTTGAGAGACGCCATCATCATCATCATTGTCACGACCACCAACATGCCATAGCAAAGTAGGTATTCGTATTCAGGAGCATATATCCACTCTCTTTCTCTCTCTCTGGTGGCTTGCTTCCTCTTTCTCTTTCCTTACGCATCCAATCTCTCGATCATTGCCGTCAGTGACTACTTGTAGTCGTTCATTCATTCAACCACATTCGTTCATTCACTAGGTCTGCGACCTTTTCAACACCCCTTTCTCTTACTAAGCATCAACAAATCGAAATGTCTTTCAAGGCCGTTGCACTCCTCGCCCTGGCGACTGGGTTCGCCACTGTCGCCAACGCTCAGTCTGGTACTGGTACCACCACCCGTTACTGGGACTGCTGCAAGCCTTCCTGCTCTTGGGGCGGAAAGGCTCTTGTCTCGAGCCCTGTCCAGCAGTGTGACAAGAACAACAGCCCCCTGACCGGCGGCGACTCCAATCAGAGCGCCTGCAATGGCGGCGACGCCTACATGTGCGCCGACCAGACCCCGCAGGTCAACCCCTCCAACCCTCTTCAGGCCTTCGGTTTCGCTGCCGCCAATGTTGGAGGTGCCAGCGAGAGCGACACCTGCTGTGGCTGCTACGAGTACGTCCGAAGCTACTACACATGCATCTGACCAACCGCTGACATCATCCACCAGGCTCACCTTCACCAGCACCTCCCTCGCCACCGCCGGCAAGTCCATGATTGTCCAGGTAACCAACACCGGCAGCGACCTGGTTCAGAATCAGTTCGACCTGGCTTTCCCAGGAGGCGGCGTCGGTATCTTCAACGCATGCTCCAACCAATACGGCTCCTTCCCTCTCGGCGCCCAGTACGGCGGTATCACCGACGGCTCGCTGTGCGACCAATACCCCGCTGCCCTGCAGGCCGGCTGCAAGTTCCGCTTCGGCTGGTTCGAGGGCGCCGACAACCCCACTGTCTCCTACAAGAAGGTCACCTGCCCAGCCGCTTTGACCGCTAAGACTGGTTGCGTGAGGAACGGCGAGGGCACCACCGGCTCCTCCGGTGCCAGCGCCAGCTCCAGCACCGTGGCCGCTGCCTCTTCCTCCTCGTCCACCTCCGCCTACCAGGCTCCGTCATCGAGTACCACAACTACGACTGTGGCCCCCACCACCACCACCACCACTGTCGCTCCCTCATCCAGCGCCGCCACTACTACACTGTCGACCTACCAGTCCGCCAGCACCACCACCACTGACGTCCCATCATCCAGTGCCGCTACCACCACCCTCTCGACCTACCAGTCCCCCAGCACCACCACCACCACCTCCGCAGCAGGCGCCACTACCACGACTTCTGCCTCGCTGTCCGCGTACACGCCCCCTGCGAACTCCAGCAGCAGCAAGACCCACAAGTCCCACAAGACGCACAAGACCACCACCACCACTAGTGCCGGCGCTTCGGCAGCGAGCGACTGTGGCGTGCAGTACGTCACGCTATATGACTTGTAGACAAAACCGGCTCCAGGGGAAAGAGCAAACAGTGTAGCAAACGGGGGAAAGGTGCATGCATGCATGCCAGCATGTATGTAGGATAAGGTCCAAAAAAACCCCCCACTTAGGTTGTCAATATTGTCGTAGTGTCTTGTGTCATGACGTCGATTGGAATAGGAAAAGGAGGGCTTTCACTTCTACTATAGATCAACTTTACCTACGAAACAAAAATTTCGATTCTTATCTTGACTGGTGCCAGATTTAGTGTACGAGTGTGGATGTGAGTCTTTGGTGTCGCATTTCGCCCACTAAACGTGAGTGTTTGCCGCGTACTCAGACCGGGGAGCAGTGCTAAAGAATCTAAACGTGGGCACAAAGAGCATATCTGCAGCGAGAATGTTCACAGCATTGAATCTCTCATGTCTTTCATAGTATCGGACATCGCTCAATACGAAATCTCTATAGATCTATCTCCTTCGATCCTACATCACATCATTCCCCATCTAAAACTTATAAACTTGCTCCTTCCCCCATCCCAACTCCTTCAAATACCCTGTGAGTTCCCCCTGATCCTGGGGGCTCTTCTTCGCCCCACTGACCGCCTTGTACAGCCCCGGCGGCCCACACACAAACGCCTTGGTCTTATCCCCATCCGGCTTCGGCAGCACCGTATTCAGCAGCTCCTTCGTCACATAGCCCTTGCCCTGCTGCCAGTTCTCCGGTGGGTTGTCCAGCACATAGAAGGCCCTGAACCTCTGCGGGTACTCGTTCTCCAACTCGGCCAGCTCGTGCTTCAGCAATATATCCTCCTCGGCAATGTTACCAAACACCAGCGTGACTTTCGTCTTGTCCTTGGGGTTCGAGAAGATGCCGCGGATCAGCTGCCACATGGGGGTGATACCCGTGCCGCCGGCGATGAGCGCGATGTGCTCGTGCTTGTTCTCGGCCCAGGGATATTTGGGGATCGGGCCCTTGATGTCCAACCGCTGGCCGGGGGACAGGTCGTGCAAATGCGTGCTCATCGGGCCATCGGGGTACTTCTTGATGATGAACTCGAGGTAGCCACGAGTGTCCTCGTCGCTGGTGGGTGTGTAGGGCCGGATGACGGGCTTTTCCATCTCGGGACCCTTGTACTTCGTGATCAGCGCTGACGCCACTGACAGCCCGGATACGGCGTCGTCATCGCCGAGAGAGAAACGCAGTTTCTTTGTGTTGTGGTTGACGAGCTCGGAAGACTCCAGCTTCAGCGATACGAAGCCTTGGTCGCCGCCGGTGAAGGTCTTCTTCGCTGTCGAGAGGTCGGCTTTCTCCTTGACGGCGTTGGTTACGGCTTTGGCGTCGGCTTGGTTGAGGTAGAAGTACCCGCCCACGCTGGCAGCGGCTGCCACGCCGCCGATCAAAGCCGCGTTAGATGAGGACTTGGGCGCTCCCGTAGCATAGCGGCGGATTTGCTAGAGGGCATTGGTCAGCGGATGTCAATGAAAGCGGCATGGGTGCGAGGAGGGGACGGACCTTGGCGGCGGTGCGCGCCGTGGCGTTGAATGATCTGGCAAACATCTTGAGACAAGACCTGTTTGCTGCTATTGAATCAATTGAGTTGGAAAGGAAAGAGGAATTGAATATGCGAGGGACAAACGACACCAGGGCGGAAACAGGAACCGATGATGCTGACTGGCGGAGGAGTGGAGCTTGGACATTTTTTTGGCTTTTGGCGGGATGATGCAATCGTCTGCACTTCGGCAACTGCAAACACGCATAAGGAATTTCACCATGTCCATCCTCAAGATAAGATATTGCATTCGCAGACGTACTCGATCTGTGTCAGTCCGATCCGCTTTTTTCCAACCTCATCATCATCATCAAAACCCTATGCTACAGAGCCTGCGATTGCCCGTTAAACACCATCTTTTCTTTCCCATATGTCCATCCGCTTTTATGAACGTATTGCCAAACAATGATTGAAACAAAATAAAAGGTCCCAAATACAATGCCGACAAGGCTGTTGTATTACATGTGTGCGTGTTGATACAGTCCCAGTCTTTTCCTTGCCCAAACTCCTCAGCCGTCAAGTCTGAGCCACGTCACTATCGTCAAATCCTAAGAGAGTTGCAAGCCATGTATGCTGGCCCTTAAAAGCCTGTCATGATACTGCTACGGATGGCGGCATCAATGTGCCACCTTCTGAATCCTGGTGCTCGTCCAAGGCAGACGCTGGACAAGAGCAGAACCTTCATGAGTTTGCATACATCGATGGTGACGGTAACGCGCTCGCTGTTCGAGGCTGAGACACGACTGTGAGGCGACTGTGGTCCTGAGGTTGGGGTGAAAGGCTGCGAAGTGGCAGGCGTACCGCCATGGAATGATTGTTGACGTGTGCTTGGGTGGCTCTGGTGCGGATAGTGTTTTTCAAAGGCGTCGTCAGCATCAGCAGACGATACGCTGTCGGACTCGCCCATGGGCGGAGAGAAGGTGGAACCATCCGCAGAGCCAGCAGTGGATGAGCTGGAGCGGTGAGATGTCGCCATTCCCGGCTGCGGCGCAGCACCGGGCTGCATGTAATCCTGCATGGCATTGTAGCTGGCAGTACCAGGAATCGAAAAGAAGTGAGGGGCTTGCGTGTCCATCAGGTCACTCAGGCTACCCAGCTCGATGTTGCTGACGCTGGCTGGATTCCACATGCTACCCAGGGTCGAGATGTGGAACGACTCCGGTACGGTCGGCGAAGACACTCGCTGGGCTGGGGACATTGGTGTTTTGCGGGCGAGCTGGTCATCCAGGTGGTTGAATCGAGTATGGAACTCTTCCACATCTTCAAAGTTGTGGTGACGGCTCACCTGTGACAAGAATCCGTCGACCTCAATGCGCTCAGGTGGCGTAGATAGGAATTCGACCGGAAGGCTCGCATGTATATACATGGCGGAGCCATCAACTTTGATGCCTCGTTCGTGCAAGTAGCCTTGAACATCATTGGTGTCGAGCCACTCACCACCGAGTCCCGGAATGCTAGAAGCCATCACATCCAGGGCTGCACGGTCCTCCTCGGAGCCAGTCTCGGGCCGTCTGCATCCGGCTGTGTCGGGATAATGCAAACCGGCGCCACCGATGTATGAGAAGGGTGAAACGTCCGAGTCGAGGTTGTCATTGATATCGCGTTTGACGGCGAGAGCAAAGCGAGCCAGGAGATCATTGCGATCACGGCCGGTGCTGAGGTGCAGGCGGTACACACGCTGGAAGGCATTGGGGGCCTTGCTTGGGTCGATCAATAATCTGAAAAGGTCAGTAGCTTTTCGAGGAGAGCACGCCATACAGATAAACTCACTGGTAGCCGGCTTCAATGCAAATCCGCTGCAGTCTTCGTGCAAAGCTCTTTTCGTAGTTGCAGTTTGCGGAGATGGGAGTGACTGTGCGTGGGCGAGCCATGACGGTGGATGTGTAAAGTGACGTGTTCAGCATCGAGAGAGCAGGCTTGCTTTCATGGCCAGGTGGAAAACGCGTGTGTTGTGGATGTTGCTGGTGGTGTGGCTGTCGCTGTTGTTGTTGGCCGTGCATGTGTAGGGGAGTTTGTGGTTGTTGCGGCTCGTCGTAGTGTTCCTCTTCCAGGATGAATCCTGGTGGCCTTTGGGCAGAGCTAGGGTGCAGCAGTTCTTGCGGCTCCAACCCCATGTTGTTGTCGAGCATCATAGAATATCCAAGTCCGACTGCGACGTGTGGCGCCTTTGTGATAGTATCATGAGGTTCGCGATAACCTGATCTCATGGGATCCACTGACACAGCGCTGATATTCTGGACGACTTCATCTTGTTCTGGTTTTATGGTAGTCCTCGTAGGACTACGAACGCTGCTTACATGCGGCGCGAATTGCTGTAGTAAAGCCTCGAGTTCAGCAAGGGTCTGAGAGGGAAGGCCTCTCTGGCTGGCAGTCGTAGCGAAGTCGCGAAGGCCACGGTCCATAATTTCGACAGTGCTTGTCAACTCAGTCACACGCTGCCGGAGTTCATCGATTGTCGTCTCCTTTCGCTGGCGGTAGGCTCGTTGAGCGAGACGGATCTGTGTCCGCCGACGCTGCGTAAAACATGTTAGAGCGACCATGCAGGAAGATAAGCGGGTTTAGCATACCTCTGCGGCCGACTCATCCTTGGAGTTCTTCCTGGGGCGTCCTCTCGGCTTCTCGTCGATTTCAGCGTCAGTCGCCTTGCGCTTGCGGGATTTAGAGGATTGCGACTGTGAAGAGCCGGGAGTCGCTTCCGGACCCACGGAGGGCATGGCAGCGACTGCAGCGCTAGCCATTGGTATAGAGGTTGTTGGTGTATAGCAAAAGCCAACTACAAGGTTGTATGAGTGATCATTCTCCTGGTAGAGTAGGCATTAAGAGAAAGAGGGCTGTAGGCGGGGAAGGCCTGGCGAACGGTTGGAGGGATGGTCGAGTATGGGCGGCAGGTAGTCGATACTTGCAATAGTCGATCAGGACGGTGAGACTGGGCCAATCAAAGGCGGGCGGGTCATGCCAAAACGTTAAAAGGGCGTTGCATCGCCCGTTGTGCCATGTGCGGTCGTTGCAGGTGGGTGGCTGCAACTCTGCGACTCTGGAACTGCAGGAATCTTAAAGGACGGGAAGGACAAAGGAGGATCAGTAATCACAAACTTGACCGGCCCAGGGCTGTGCGAGAGGCAGCGAAAGCGATAGCCAGGTGCGAGCCAAGGGACACGGCCAATCGGGAGGGGGCGGACGAGGGGGATCGACCGTGGTGTGGTTGTGCGATTCTGCCCCATTCTGGGCCGTGCCGGCTGAAGATGTGGCCGCACCGCGTGGACCAGACAGCACGAGGGCTCGAGCGGGCAGAGTGTTCAGGGAGAGGGCTTAAGCTAATGGTCAGGCGCCCCCGAATCCTCCGGTCAGAGATCCCAGATTGCGCTCGCAGTTCACGCCGGCCTGCCGTGTTGCCGCATCCTCGTATGCGTCTGCTGTCAGGTACCAGGTACATCTCGCGCTCGCCGACTGGGTCAGAGCGATCCTGTGCTGCACGATTGCCCCTGCACAGACGCTGGGCTCGTCACTCCACGTCTCACGTCAACTGTAGAGTTGCATCGAGCACATGGCGCGCGGAGACCTGGCACCTGGACCGTCGGTGGCTTGCTGTCGACCCCGACACAATGTGGGGCCCGCGCCATGTTATGGGGCTTCCGGAAAGTATCGGATACAGACAAAGAAGAAACAGCCGCTGGTTGAAGTGGAGAGACAGGCGAAACCATCATCCTTCAACCACACGTCGTCGAAGGATCTGGTTGTTCTGTAGACGAACCGGTTGCAAATGATACGTTGTGTCAAACGTGCAGACGTAACTCCTGCAGATCGGAGGATTAAACCGTCATTTGCCATGCGACTGCCAATATAATCTAAAATCTATAGAACCAAACGTCGCGAAACGCTCAGAACGCCACGCTTTCTTCCAAGGGGAACTCCCTCCAGAGATTCCGGGTATCATCAACGACAGCAAAGCCAAATATCTAACAAAGTTCTGTCCACCCCTTGGATCAATTAAATAGTAGAGACCAACCATACAAACAAGGCTGTAACCAGGAACCAAAACTGAAGAGAGAATCGAATATCATAAGTCGTGTTGACGTCACCGTCGTGATGGAGTGGACGCAGTTGGAGCCACTTCCGGCCCTTACACTACTGCGATCCTCTGGGTACCGCTGCGAGCGAAGGAATCGTACTGAGGTGGGAGATCGGCCGCCAACTCGGTCACGGGCCCAATGTTGCTACGGCCAACATAAGTAGCGTCAATAGGCGAGACGGTGCGTGGCGCAAAAAAGTCGTCAGCCTCCATGGCCTCGACTGCTTGCTCCTGCAGTGATAGCGAGTTTCGGGTACTCCTCAGGCTCTCCAAGTTGCCCTCGCTGGTCAGCTGGAGTGGGAGCTTCAGGTCCATGCCTGATCCAATGCCGCCAGTTGGGACGCTGAGGTGGATGCCCAATGAGTACGTCCTTGAAACCAAGCAAGTGTGGAAGGTGGGGATCCAGGCCTTGTTCATGGGGAGCGAAATGGGAACCACAAGCTTCGCGGTCCAGAAGCCTTCACCCTTGTATTTCTTGCTGGCCTCAGGTACGGCACCCAAGTCAGACAACGATGAAGCGGCAGAGCTGTGGCGACGGTCTCGGCTGATCGCATCATCATCCTTGTTGAAGGTCCACTCGACGTTTCCGAGGCATCGCGATGCAAGATTGAGCGTTTCTGAATGGAGGCCTTGGTTCAAGTCCCATTGGGTGTCCTTCTTGGTAGGCAGTTTGGCCCTAGCAGAGCTGGAGAAGAATGAAGACACCTTCAGCTTGGAGTTCAGGTACCCGAGCTTGGGGGCGGAGCTCTTGCTGTCGGCAGGGTCAAAGCGGAGATTGACGGTAACCATGGTGCTTTCCGGGGTCTGATCTTCAGACTTGTAGGAAGGAATGCACATGGCCTTTGGTTGAGCAGCCTCAATGACAAGGCGGCCCAACTTGCCCTTGAAGACGCCCTTCCTGATGTCCTTCTCATGTCGCAGCACATAGTCGCAATCGGGTCCCTCGGTGTCCATAGGAGGGTTTTCCTCCACGGCAGGCAGAATTCGGACCAACTTAGTCTTCTCGATAGGCTGCTCTGGAATGTTTTCGTGCTTTGGGGATTCTCGTAGTGTCACGCTAACGCAGTATTTGATGCGAGCCATATCTGGAGCGATATCGTCCAGCAGGTGGCGACCCCGTCCAGCAACAGACTTATCGCCAAAGCTTGGGGGGAGCTTCAGGTGTTCGTGCTGGACGGCGGCGCTAGTGATGGTGTGCCGGCAGACACGAGGCAAAAGCTGTTGAGGGACTACGAACAAGAAGCCAAATTCGTAGGTCTTCCCCGCTTCCAGGAGCTTTCCCTCGGGCCATGCCGACCCAGGGATGGGTTGTGTGAGCTTGAGGAATTGGTGGCGTGCCTCCGAACGACCTGAAACAGTAGTGGAGGAAGTGAGCCTCTCAAGATATGTCTTTGTGGTTCCTATCGTCGTGTTAGCTCTGATGCCGGCATCCATGGTTGGAGCAAGTCACATACCAATGAAGTCGATAGAGAAGTTGTCAATAGAGGTCTTGGTGGGGCAAGTGATTGACACCTTTCCCTCGATTCTATCCAGAGTCGAGTAGGTGGCGACCCACGAATCTTCGTAGCCATCCAGGCTGATCTTGATCTGTGGGCGTGTTTTCTGAGCCATAGCTTTAATCTTTGCAGCAACAGTGTTGCCGTTGGTGGTCTTGATGGTCGTCGCAGTCGCCTCGGCAGACGAGATGGATGAAGCGTAGGACGACATTTTGGGGAGTCAAGTGCTTAATAGAAGTGGTTCGATTTATGAGTCAAAGGGATAGTGATGACTGGCGGCGATCACCTGCCAGCCAAGGAGGGGGCGTAATCGGTGTATCAAAATGGTAAAAGCGGGGTGATCAATATAGAGGAGGGGTAACGCCACCTTGGACACAAGCTGCTGTCGTGCTTCTGACAATGCTTGCAGATGGATGAAAATGTAAATTTGAATGAAAACAAAATACCTGATCTGACCAGGGACGGCCGTGGTTCTATATAGTGTTGACGAAATAATTTTTCGCCCTGTTGTCAATAATGTGGAGTTGGAAGGGCGTGCAGCGTTTGGGTACGGAGCTCGAATGCCCACCTGATCTGAGTCACCAAGATTTACATCGGAGCAATTCCGAGCAAAAGCTTGTCTAGCACGACACCCCCAAATCCGGCCACGAAGGGCGCAAATTTGGCATTTTGAGAGCAACGGCCGCGGTGGACGCGCCATCCTACGCCCTGCGATCGACAAAATTTGGGCGGCGGATGAGCCCCAATATGGCATGGCCAGTTCCGAGGCGCATCACCCATCGCGTCTCTTGTACTTACAAAGCAACGCATCTGACAAAGCGGCTCTTGTCAACCAAGGCGAGATGATCGTCGTACTGCAAGCCACATGCCTAATAATGATCAAGATGGCCGCTTTCTTATCTCTGAGAGCCCTGCAAGACAATTCATGACACCTCTTGCTTGGTAATTCAAGTCTTCGACGTACGCCTCCCATCAATACTCACACCACTGGTCCACGTCTTGTCCGGATACCGGAGTTCGCAATTTTTAGCCGCCAAAGGTGGACCCACCCCCGGAAATAAAAGTGTTTGAGGACATGAGTCGGTTATTGTCCCGTGCGCCGCCTCCTCTAACCTCTAAAGTACGGTGGTTGAATCGCTTTCATTGGCTGTGACCGCTAAAAGTAGGTCTTGCCTATCTCTTTGTCATAACTTCTGCCTTTTTCCCCTAACGTATAGAATACACGAAGAAGCCCGTTTCCTGGCGCATTGTTGGGCGGAAAATTTCCTCTAGCGCTACTCCACGCTGTCTTGTGTCTGCATCAGGAGGTTCTCCTTTTGGCATGGCACCGAGGCGCAAGTCTGGTATTTGAAAGCATGCCCGGTATTGAGCATGTGATAGGGTGAGATGGTGTGAATCACCGCAGTGATCGTAGGGCGCGAGGCGCCAGCGACGCGACAACCATGTGATGACTCCAGGCAACAAGGCCCGAAATTTGTTGCCGTGTCCGGTGTCGCCATCCAGTCTCTTACAGGTTCTCCTACGAGGAATTCTCTCTCTACCGCCGTGTTGATTTTGGAAACCAATCTCGTTCGGAAACAATACCTTGCTTCGGAATTTTTGCCGCGGCGGAGTTCAGATTCCGATGGGCGGGAAAAGAGTTCATCAGTTTCGGATCAAGATCTCGGACAATCAGAATACCATCGATCGTTGACGACAATTCCCCTAGAAACACCACTGTAGAGACGAATATTGCATGATCGATCACCTGCGTCTTGTGATAAAATATTCGGAATATTGCATGGTCGAAAAAATCGAGATAGATTTAAAGCTGCATTAATTCGAGCGCCGAGCGACGCTCTGCAGCCAAGGATAGGTCTGACTCTATCTGATCATGTTTTAGTTTGATGCCTCACATTACCGCGCATGTCACCCAACTTCCATCCTATCAGACGCCAGCTCATCCTGATCAAGGGCGCTAAACATTTGTCCACCACGTGGCCAGGCCTGCGTCATGTCCGTCATCATGCGGAACCGGTAGGACGGTATACAGCGGAGGGTTATCATCCACTCCATCTCGGAGACGTGCTTGAATACCGACATCGCATAGTAATGAAATTAGATCACGTATATTCCCGACTGTGTGGTTGGCTAAGGATGAAAGGTCAGTCGTGCTTCCAAAGAATCTCCTGCCTAATCCTGTAGAGTACTTATTCTATCTAGTCGTCGCAGCTTCGTGGCGCGCAAAGTGAAGACTGCGGCCAGCTCTTTCTGTGAGGCAGCAAGCCTGCAGATTCTGACGTACACTCATCGCTGCACAGCAACCGTGTGACCACAGCGCGTTGTACCTCTTCTCGATACTTTTCTCCTCTATGGTCCACACGAGAGTACACCAGGTGCTTGTCCTTCAACCTCTAGGCTGCACATTGGCTGATCTCATCAAACGCTTGATGTGCGAGTATGATAGAGGCAACTTCCGTTTTAGTGTTACATCATTGCGTGCTTTGGCCCGGCAAATAGTAGCAGCTGTCCACCACGTGCATACATGTGGGTTTGTACATCGGGCTATGTTCAGAAGAAGCATGTACATCAGCCGCACGTTGCTGAAAAAGAGAAAGACATCCAGCCGTATAATTTCATGTTCAATCTGGAGTCGCCTTTCGACATGGTAGAGCAAAGTACGCTGGAAGAACCAATGAGTATCTATCAAGAGTATTCTGGCTTCTCTGTCGACCAGTTGGACGAAGACATGAGCGGGGTACCGCCCTCGTAATCAAATGGAGGCATTGCCTCTGGACGATGTGCCAAAAGTTGCTCCTGGTACCGCAGACGGCCTTCTTCTCTCCGACTTTGGCTCTGGTATATATCTATTCCACAGCTCTGTTGCCGCGATGTACTAATTATCTTCCTGCAGCGACCACAATAGCTAATGCCACTGATAGCGGTTGTCTTTACCCTGTATACGCTCGACCGCCCGAGGTACTCCTTGACCCACCTCTCACGTCTAGCGCAGATATATGGGCTCTCGGTTGCGCGGTATGCACAGCGCGGTTCACAACGATCAAACAAGTCCTTGCTAATATTTCTCGGTCATAGATTTACCACCTCATGACTCTCACCTCTCTATTCTACGTCGACACTTTCGAAACATACGAAGAGCAAATCGATGTCCAGCTCCAGGTCACGAACGAAGTCCTCGGTATCATGCCGGACGAGTTTCTGTCAAGGTAGGAACGCCTGGAGCGCTTCGTTAATGCAAGCCGTCAGATACGCCCCGAACATCTTACTGAACCATACAATTACCTTTTAGATGGCAAGATCGCAAAATTGAAACCCAGAGACATGATAAAGGACAATGCAGTGCTGTTTGAGGATTTTCTGCGGATGATGCTGCAATACATACCAGAGGCCCGGCCTACTGCGAAGCAGGTATAACAACATCCATGGTTTAGACCATAGTACACATCGTGCAACGTAACATCTTTACTCATCTATTGCCAACATGAAGCGCATCATCCAAATCCATGTGGAGAACGGAGGCCCTCCAGCTCTGCAACAATTCCTAGCGCGAATGAATTGGTATTGTCTTAGCAGCGATATGGCTACACACTGTCGATACATTGAGCCACGGTGACGACGACAGAGTTCAATTGCGTCCGCCACACCGCTGTACTCCGCACGAACATCTCGAGGCTATAATTTCTACAAGAGTCACACATGACGTCCCAATGCCGAGGCCGGTCCTCCGACATCGCAACGCCCCTCCAACAAACCACGATCGTCGCCCCTCCATTGCTCCTGAACCACCCCCACGATCGGAGTTCGATGACTTCTGACCTGATCACCATCAACACAATCGGAGTTCAACCTCGCCACGAAAGATGGACACCTTATCTCTCGTTCACTTCATGACTAAAGATATCTAATAACTTTCTCCGCGGCCACCCCACATACTCCCTCACACCATTTCCCCTCCTTCCCCATGCTGAGACCCCAGACGCTGGGGCTACACCAAGGGATTACTACGACGACTCCGCCGCTGCCTTGTTCATGTGTTCCAGACGTATGCTAACGGCCCTCCTGTGCGCCTCCAGCGCCTCGACCTTGGCCAGCTGCATGACTGCGCCTCCAACGTTCCGCAGTCCTTCTGCTGTCAGACTGGAGCTGGTGATGTGCTTGACGTATGAGGCGAGGTTGACGCCTGAGTACTGCTTTGCATAGCCGTAAGTTGCTATGAGGATGGTCAGTTGTTGCCTAGACATATAGATGGGTAAGGACAAAACTTACGTAGCGAGTGGTTGACGCCTGCGGAGTAGTCGCCTACGCTTTCGGGGGTCCACTGTCCGATGAACACACTTCCTGCATTCTCAACCATGCCGGCTACCTTTTGCGCGTCTTCGACCTGCAGGATTAAGTGTTCCGGAGCGTAGAGGTTGCTGAGGCGCATGCCCTCATTGATGTCCTTGACTACGAGAGTCACGGAGTGCTCGATGGCTCCCCGCACAATGTCAACCCTGGGCAAGGCGCTGGCTTGGCTGTGCAGCTCGTCTTCGATCGCTTGCAGCTCCTTCTCGGAAAGGTCGACGGCAATGAGCACGACCTGTGAGTCAACGCCGTGCTCCGCTTGACTCAACAGGTCTGAGGCGACGAAAGCCGGGTTGGAGGATTTGTCAGCTACTACCAGCACCTCACTGGGTCCAGCCGGCATATCGATGCTGACGCCTGCGCTCGTGTCGTTGCTGACGATCATCTTGGCAGCTGTGACAAACTGGTTTCCTGGACCCAAGATCTTGTCAACCTTAGTCACACTTTCTGTGCCGTATGCCATGGCTGCTACAGCTTGAGCTCCTCCTGCCAACACAATGCTTTCTGCACCGACTTTGTGTGCGACGTAGACGATCTCGGGAGAGATGCTGCCGTCTGACCGAGGTGGTGATGCGACGACTATGCTCTTACAGCCAGCCACCATAGCAGGAACTCCCAGCATGAGCGTCGTGGAAGGTAAGACAGCAGTACCACCGGGGACGTAGAGACCGACCTTCTCGATCGGGCGGACGAATCGTGAGCAAACAACGCCAGGCATTGTTTCCACCACAAGAGGTTTGTCGTCTTTCTGGGCTGCGTGGAATTTACGGATGTTTTCAAACGATAGATCGATCGCCGCAATCGTCTCTGGCGGCAGCTGCATGAGCTTCTCCGGGAACGGAGCTTTGAGGACGGGCGACGTCAGTGAAGTCGCCTTCTCGAATTTGTGAGTGTATTCCAGCAGCGCGCTATCGCCCTTGGTCCGAACGTTTTGTATTATAGGGTTGACGATGCTCATGATCTTCTCGGTTGACTTCTGGGACGGTCGTTGCAGGGCATCTTGTACGGCAGCCGCAGAGACCTTTGAGGAGTCCAACCGGCGCATTTCAATCTTTCCATTGACAGTGCCGGCCGGATCATCCTTGCTCTTGGGCACGGATGCAGCTTCCTTAACCGTCTCACCATTGGTCTTTGGTGCTGTGAGACCAACCTTCTCGGCAAATTGAGGTTTTGCATCGCCCTTCCTGCGCTTGACCTTTCGATCCTTCGCATCGAGGTTGCGCTCCACGTCATGAAGTGAAACGCCAGCAGCGATACACTTGGAGAGGGCAAAGTAAAGGACATCGGCCGCTTCAGCTGCGATGTCTGTCTTGGTTTGAGCTTCGCACAGCTCATTTGCTTCTTCAAGAATTTTAGCCTGCAGAAGCTTCGGGTCGTTAAATAGTCGCGCTGTGTATGATCCTTCTGGCGCAGAGCGCTTCCGGCTCTCCAGAGTCTTTTGAAGTCTTGCGAGACCACGGTATTCGCCGAAGCATGACGCTCTCGAAAGATGGCAAAAGCCTTTGCCATGCTGCTTCACTGTGTAGACCAGGCAGTCTTGATCGCAGTCAAAGTTGATATTGATCAATTCCTGAGTGTCTCCGCTTGTCTTCCCTTTGTACCACAAGCCATGCTTTCTGCTGAAATAGACACCAGTACCAGTCCTCAAACTTTCGGCGACACTCTCAGCATTGCTGTAGACAAGTCCCAACGCAATGCCTTGCTCGTCTGTCACAACCGTAGTGAAAAGGCCGTCAGGGCGATCTGTCCTGGCATTGACCATAAGGAGAGCCGCCGCATTGATCAAGAGGGGATTAGCCTGGCTATCAGTCGTTAGCTGAGCAGCAGGGATGATTGGCGTTGCTTCTATTCTCGCAAGCTGGAAGGCGGCTTCATTGCTGGCGTTTGCGAACGAGACATAGACGGGAGGTCTCTTGCTCCCAATTTGGTGCAGCAATTGCTCGACCAGCGCAACATTTGTTACTCCATGAATATAGATGCCCACAGGCGTATCCGCGAGCACAGCCAACTCTTGCTCCGCTTGCCCTGACAGCGACAGTATCAACCGGCTCTGATCGAGGTTTGGCACAGCCCTCAACTGCTGCAGCTGTTCGCCAGAGACTAGGACTTTCGCAACACCTGCGTCGAGTAGCGATATGATCTCATCTTGCGACCCGAGGAGGGTGGTGTCCAAGAATGTCGAGAAGTGGCCAAGAGTATCGTCAAGATAAGCATAGAGCTGATCGAGGTTGTCGGGAGTCGCTATAGCGTAGACATTGCCGATGAATGCCAATTCTTTGGCTGACAGACCTGACGCAGGGCTCGCATAGGTCTTTATGTCTATGGCTGGCAAGAATGGTGCAGCCATGATTGTAAGTGCGCTGCAGTGTGTACGATGTGGCACCGTAGATGGCGAAAAAAGTGAAGGTCTGCTCAATACACCGGAGCGAATTCGGGCCGCGGGGAGATTTCAACGAGTTTCCGTCATCGTGGTTGATGAATCACACATAACAATTTTTTCTTTCCGCTCATCCTCGCCGGCCGGATCTTCCCTTTACAATTTAGCATTCTAGTACTAGATACTACCAACCTTCTTCTTTGGTTTGGCGCCATGACATGCGCAAATTCGCACAATCACTCAGGTCGCAGGCGTGTCCCTCTCTTACCCCTCAGAGGCCTCGCCGAGGATTCCCCAAGGCTATAGCCTCGTGCACGAGTAGCCCGATATCGACATGGCCTGCCCCACCAAAGCGCAGTCCCAAGATCCCCCTCTATCAACATAGGAAGTCCTCGACCGGTTTTATCGCAACATGTCTTTCGCATGTTCCAGGTCCACTGGTGCCGCCTGTAATACTGGTCGGGCTGGCAATTACACTATGGACTTTGAAGTGTATTAACTTGGTGGTGTTTCAGAACAAGATCATCTACATGCCTTACATGCCACCATTTGCTCGTAGTGAAAGAATCGCTGATTATCGTGCTGAGAGTGGTCCCGTCGAGTGGCATGAACATCGCATCGCCTCTCTCGATGGCACCCGACTCGCTCTTTGTGTCGGCCAAATGGCCGACAGCGCCAAAGACGAGACGAGAGAAAAGCTCGTCGTCCTGTATTTTCAAGGGTTGGTGCTTGTTTCTCCTAGCATTATCTGCAACAATTGTAGCTTATAGCATGTAGAAATGGAGCTTCATCGCCTATGAGAATTCCTATGCTCTCGCGATCCCTTCAGGATATTACTTCGGCCACTAATCTCAAGGTCACCGTCGCGGCATTATCCTACCGCGGATACTGGACCTCTCGTGGCAGACCTTCACAGAAAGGCATAGCATCGGACGCACAAGCATTCTTGACATGGGTGACAACCAACTATCCCAATGCTCCACTTCTCGTATGGGGCCAGAGTCTGGGTGCAGGTGTAGCCTTGAATGCGATAGGACGAGCATTCCAGAATGGCCAGCTCCAGGATAGAGTCTGTGGCATCGTTCTCGAGACACCATTCGTCAGCGTCCGGCGCATGCTTGTGGCACTGTACCCTCAGAAATGGCTGCCCTATCGTCATCTGTGGCCCTTTTTAAGAAGCTCGTGGAATTCTGAGCTGGCTTTGCGAGATATCGCCGCATGTACAACTCCTACACCCCCTTTCCTATTATTGCCCGCTGCCGACGACGAGGTAGTGCCGCCTGAGGAGGTGAATCATTTGGAAGCGACTTGCGAGGCATTGGGAGTGGAATATCGGAGGGAAGACGTCTTGCAGGCATTCCACAATGATGCCAGTTCCAAAACCCAAGGCCGAAGGTGCATCGCACAGTTTGCATCTTCCTGCCTACAGAGGTAGAAACAGTTTTCAAATAATAGCAGGCAAACGAGACACATCTTGGCTTGCAGGTAGCAATCCCTGTCCAGATAAATCAATGCTTTTTTGATATGCTATTGTCCGCGTATTTCACGGCGAGCTGAGTTCTCTATTTGAAAATTGGGGTTGGCGCAGCGATGACCGAGAATGGCTATTTCATTAGCCCTTTGTGCTCCATTTGCATTTTCCATTTGGGAAGATAATTGGATTGGTCAAAGGGAAGCCGATTGGCCTTCATAAAATGGTCACTGTAGTGGCAAGACGCGGGGTGCCTACAAACAAACACGCTCTTCTTACCTTTTCACAAAATCGTCTCACTACACCAGCATTGCTCAGCTTGCCATCGAGGTCAAATTGCCGATTCAATTCAGAACTTAGATGCTTTTCACCCGACCATCTTCAATTATCAAAAGTTCAGCGTTCATGGCTGTGGAAGACAGTCTAAGAAGTGATCTTTATCTCAACTCGCCAACCACCCTCCGAGCCGCCGCCACCGTAACGTAAGACCGCTCACAAAGAACTCGCGATTTGTAAACCCATTCACGCGCTCTTCACTCCTCTATGACAGCATTGTCACGAATGCTTCCATAGATTCAATACATCTTCATGAGCGATTCAACGCTTTCAAACTTTCCTTGTTCAGCGACCTGAAATCTAACACCGTCACCGCGAGGCTCCTTCACACTCACTTACACATGATGAAGCTGGATAGTGACGATGATGAGCTTGCGCAACTGCAGAGCATCACAAAACGCCTTCGGACAAAACGCGCAAGTATCGGCAATTCCCAAGCACCGCACATACAAAAGCTGCGAAGTCTCTCGCTAGAGACAAAAGATCATGCCACTCAGTTCGGCGGCAGTTCTCTCCGCACACCCGAGTCTGGAGAAGAAGGCATGCGATTGAGGGAATCACGAAGTCCCACACCATCCGGAGCCAGGAACACACCCACGACACATTCGGAGACTTTTCCCGTCTTGCCAGAGCGGGCCCGGTCCAAGTCTCCTTCAAGACTAAAGCGAAAGCGTGATCTCGACGACACAAGTGTAGCATCAGCAGCACCAGCACTGAAATCGAGAATGGTTGTCCAAGCTGATGCGAGTGCCTCAGCACCAGTCGCTCCACCCGCTCCTGTGTTAGGAGTGGCAGTGGAAGTGAACGGAAAAGACCAAGCTCACTCAAAAACTGCAACCTCAACATCAACAACTAAAGTGACGGTGAAAGCTAAAAGTGATCATAACACCAATTCAGGCGCTACGACGACCATCACCCCGACGTCTTCCGTGCTAGCAGGGGCGATGAAAGTCACGAGAGACACTCGAGACTTGAATGCTGCAAATCCAGCGTCTGGAGGCCCAGTGATAAATGCATGCGACAACCAAGCTGACTCGATCACTGCAAGATCAACATCAACACTGGTGAAGGTCAAGAAGGAAAACCAAAATATCTCGAACGTTTCAAAACCGATCACACTGAAGACCTCTATGCCAGGATCAGCAACGATAGTTCAAAGGGAAACCTTACTTGGCTTGAATGCAGCAACGTCGGCTTCGGAAATAGCAGCAAGAGGCAAGAGAGATTTCCAAGCCAACTCAGGTGGCGTAGCACCGGCCAACTTAAGGACTTCCACTTCCGGAAGGGCACCGAAAGTCAGAAAAGACAGCCGAGCTGACTCAGGAGCTGCAACTGCAGACAATCCAAGGGTCACTATGCCGCAGACTGTACAGTCCGATTCTGATGTCGGAAGCGAGCGGACCCAGTCCTCGAAAGATCCTGCTGCTTTCACAACGACGACGGAGATACTTCTAGGTGCCTCGCTAGAATGGTATTACAAGCTGAAAAAGAGCGTTCGACGCTCCAGAAACAGCGCTTCAGAGGATGCAAAGCTCGAGCAGCTGAAGTCGTTTATTGAGCTAGTTCTCAAACCAAACTCGCCCAGACGACAAGAAATGACCAGGCAACTTACGACTGCCATACATGACGCCATGTTCTTGTCTGTGACTGGTCAGCTCCTTCGTGACCATCGGCTTCTGCACGACACTTACCTGCCCGCTGTGTTTCGACATGCCGACTTCCCGGACTACCTCAAGAGTGATGCGCAAGAGCTTTCCTTTAAATGGGCAGTCAGAAATTTTGACACAGACTTGATGCACGGTATCAATTTCAAGGCCGGCGAAAGTGCATCTATCAAGCCCGGCTATGCAAAAAAGCGAAGCGCAGCTGTTGTTGGAAACAACAATCTCGTGAATGGTCAATGGTGGCCCCAGCAGATATGTATGGTCCGAGACGGTGCTCATGGCAGCGCCATGGGTGGCATTGCTGGGCGATCTGGTGAAGGCGCTTGGTCCGTCGTCATGTCAAGCGGCAACGCGGGCAACGGGGAGAAGTATCCTGACGAAGATCACGGCGACACCGTGCGCTACTGCGGAACGGACGGCGAAAACGGCAAGATCAGCGAGTTCACCCAGCGGCTTCTAGAGACTTTCCAATATGCCAACCCTCTTCGTCTGATTCGTAGCTCAAACTGCGTTCACTCGCGATTCCGCCCGGAAGAAGGATTCAGGTACGACGGACTTTACAAGATCGTGGATGTGGAAATCCTGGATGCGAGCATTCAGCGACATCGTTTCAAGTTGACCAGAGTCTCGGGCCAGGACCCCATTCGATTTGCTGGACCTGGCAAGCGGCCTACGCCACAAGAAGTCATGACCTGGAGAGAATTGCATGCGTCGAAGAAGTTCATTGTGTCGAGGCCGTAGGATGGCTTCCGAGGTGAGACTGTTGTAGGTAGGAGAGCAAGAGAGGAACGGACGAACAGCCGGTGGACGGTGGTCTGGGCCTCGAGCTAAGATTTAAGGACTGTCAACGACATGAAACCGTGTCGAGGGTTCGACTTGGTGACTTCCACGTTACGCGGGTTCAGATTTCTCACGCAACTGTATCTTGGAGTGAAGGGTGGTATGAATTGACGATTCATGGCGGAGACTTTTTTACTCTTTTTAGTGCACAACGAAGCATAGGTAACGGAGCACTCTGCGTTCAGTAGTATACCCCGGAAAAGGCGTTCTTTGCTCTTTACCTACAATCTACGCTTTGCTCCTTGTTTCTGGGCTCCCCTATTAAACATTTAGTGTACGTGCGCATCGCTATATTCATGAGTGAAGTGATCCCAGTCGATCGAAGACAACTCGTCCTGCACCACGTTGCCGATCCGCTCCTAGACTCACTCGCCCAATCTAACCCATCCCGCACCCCTCACAGATATCAACCGCCCTTTCCACGAGTCTCGCAGCATACCTCACTCTATCCGCCCTCCGTTCATCCCCTGTCTCTCCATCAGCAACACTGTCTGCCAGCTCCACAAACCCCCTCAAATCCTCCAAAGCAGGCATCATCTTCACTGGGGGCGGCACCATCGCCGACCCCGTTGCTGAACTCGACTTCTGCGGACTCGCGGCCCACCAAGCCCTGCTCTCGCCACCTTGGGGAGACTGTTCTGATGACGATGCGACGCTGCTGTGCCGCTCTGCTCCCACCTTCATATTGCTGCGGATCGGCGTGGTGATTTCGTAGTTGTCGTGGAAGGGTCCTGCGGTGACCAGTTCATCGCTCTCGGTCGAGTGCACCAGGGGCACAGCGCCCCGGTCTCCTTCATGAATATCGCCAAGGGCTTGTGCAGTGCGTGGTGATACCTTTCGCGGCTGAGAGAATGACCGCGGATCTGGTGTGAGCGCGCGGTCTCGGGGTGTAAGCGGGAGTGGTGGGAGTGGCTTGTCTGTGTCTACGGGAGGGCGGGGAGTGGGTGTCGATGGCTCCGTAGCTGCGGGAAGCCGAGCAGGCTTCATGGTCGGACGGAGGGCGTGGAGGAGCATGTTCAGACGCCGTCTGGAGGGGTTTGGCGACGAGGCCAAAGGCGCTGTCTGCGCTCGGTCTCGGAGCAGGCGCGGTGGGGTTTGCATCGTCGCTGCTACGGTATGGCGATGGACATGATGAATGGTTTGCGAGGAGATGCATGATGGACACGAGAAGAAAGGTTGTTTGATACTGTGCGTGGTACTTCACTTGCCAGGTGAAGAAGTCTGCCTTGAGTGGGGCACAAGTGAATGCTACATGTGCCTACAGCTGCATGCACATGTGCAGTACCTACCTTTGTGTGACGTGCATACATCAATAGCAAAGTTTACGGATCATCTTCCATTTGTCTACTGGTATGGAAAGGTAGGAAGGATGAATTGTTTTGACGGATCGAGCGGATGTCGTGAGATTGGTTGAGACATGTACGCCCAAGCGCAGGAGATGAGATGCAGTCGGAGCGCGGAGTCGGCGGAACTCCAGAATTTTCCACGGCATCGGACGACACGTTTCATCCCCATCAAAACATTGAAAACTTCGGCGACAATTTCTTTGTCAATTGAGTGTCATTCATTCATTGATTTGATCGCTCATTTGCATTCCAGTATTCTGGAATATGTCGTCGCCATCAGCCCAGGAGGCCGAAGATTATAAGAGGCTCAGAGAAGCATTCGTCTCGGACCATTATGGAGGGACCGTGACGGAGATCAACATTGTCACCATTGTGGCTCCGGTATGCCATTGCTCGTCAGATCATTTCTGCTCATATGACTGACTTTCGTTCTAGGCTGGAATTCTACTATGGTCTGCGCTGCAAGCTCATTACAGACTGTTCGATCGTTATGGACCTCTGGCTTGCGCAATTGATTTCTTAATCAATTGCGGAGCAATTTTGTTTTCCACAACTGTCTATTCCAACGAGCCCATCATGCTGGTTCTCCTGCTCACGCTTCCTGTGTTCTTCAGCTTCGTGAACACCGTTAGCCAAAAGTCTGCCGACAAGCAGAAGACTCCCAGAAAACCTTCTGTTGACGACAAGGGCAAAAAGGATGACGATTTGCAAGTCATCGACCCCTTGCCCGTCAAGCCATTCGTCACCCACTATCGTGGAGCTATGATGATCATCACTTGTGTTTGCATCCTCGCCGTCGACTTCAAGGTCTTCCCCCGCCGCTTCGCTAAGACAGAGTCTATCGGCACTTCTCTAATGGATCTTGGCGTAGGATCTTTCGTTTTCGCCGCTGGTGTCGTGTCAGTCCGCCAGCAGCTCAAGGAGGCGAACGGAGATGCACCACGCACAAACTTCATACAGCGGTTCGTGACTTCGTTCAGGCATGCCTTACCGTTGGTTGTACTTGGTCTTATTCGCCTCTACTCCGTCAAGAAGCTCAACTATGCCGAGCATGTCACCGAATATGGCGTGCACTGGAACTTCTTCTTCACATTGGCAGTGATCCCACCGTTCGTTGCTATCTTCCAGACTGTGTTCCGGCTTATTCCTTCGTATGCTATCATCGCATATGCAATCAGTTTGACACAACAACTGTGTCTTAGTTACGCTGGTCTGCTTCAATGGCTTGCCTTTGCCCCTCGCGACGGCTTGATCAACAGCAACAAGGAGGGTCTTGCTTCCATACCCGGCTACCTAGCTATCTTCCTGGCTGGCCAAGACATTGGCATGGCGATTCTTCAGCGTGACCAGGATCCCAACTCATCCGAAATTCAGAATGATTTGTGGTTGGCGCAGACCCTGGGCGGCGACGACAAAGTTACTGACATGAAGAAGACTCATGAGCGTCAGTCTACCTGGCTGAGATTGGCGAAGTGGAGCGGCATCTGGATTGTGATCTACTTCTTCTCGACCGGTAACTACGGTCCTCGTCTCACAGTGTCCCGTCGCTTTGCCAACATGGCTTATTTTGTCTGGGTCTGCGCCTTCAACACTGTGCAACTCTGGATCTTCTGCACCATCGAGACTTTGTTCTTTCCTGATGTGTATGGTGCGCGACACAAACACACGGAGCTTGAAAGGGCCAAGAAGGCTACCTCGAGGATTCTGGCAGCATTCAATCGCAATGGTCTGGCCATTTTCCTGTTGGCAAACCTCTTGACCGGACTGATCAATATGTCGCTCAGGACGATCGAGATGGCTCGCATTCCTGCCATGGTGGTGTTGATTGGATACTTGGCAGTATTGTCGGCGGTAGCACTGACCTTGGATCGCTACAATGTTTCTATCAAATTGTAGAATAGCCGTAAAAGTATTTCCTCATACGAAAACAAATGTTTGAACACGCGACATGCTCCTCTGAAATGCTGCCTTGGTCGATGTGCGATGCTCGTGTTTCCCGAGGGCTTCCAAAATTCCCCAACTTTCCCCCACCACAACTACCACCCCACTTTGCAAATCCCACCACACCATTCGCACCATGTTGAGGGCAGAACTCACGCTCATTTACTTCCTCTTGCATGATATCTCGACCAAACATGTATAATGACAACACCTCTCGCGAAACGCCGCCGCATCGACGGCACGTCAGGCGTGAACAAGCCGTTCCGCTCCCCACTCAGGACGGCGCCTCCACCAACACCTACGCTCAAGCACAACGGCAATAATCCCTCAAAACCGAGTCAACTATCGCGGTCACAAGAGGAGCAGCCACTCGCGCCGGCGTTACCTTCACCAGCTGCCACACAACCCACAACCCAACTTCAACCCCAAACCCGCCATCTCCTGCCCAGTATCACTTCCCCAGATCCAGTCCCAGAACAAGACCGCGAGATCCCTGACAGCGACTCGGAAGCCGCCACGCCTCTCGCACTTCCCTCGTCACCAAATCATCCTACGCCATGCACTCCGTACCAGTCCTCCGTCAAAGCACCACCCTCTAGCCCAACCCGTCCTTCAATTCGCGAACTCACCGACATCAAAGCTCTTGAAGACCAAATCGCCCTTCTCCAGTCTCACCCCTGCTTTTCGATTCGTCGAGACACGAACCCCGTCACTCTCAAGCGATTGACGGATAAATGGGCGCGCGCAGCGAGAGATGCGGCAGAAATACTCTTGCCTGTGATGCGTGAGCGGCAGTCGCACGATGTGTTGAGGGGAACCAGGGCCGTGAGACGTGAGCGGGATGAGGACAAGCATGAGGCGTGGAAAGAGGCTGTGAAGGAGAGGGAGAGAATGCTAGAGGCTGGGGTTGGGGAGGGCGGAGAGACGATGGGTGCTGTCGAAAAGGGGAGGGTGGAAGGGGAGGTAAAGGACTTGAAGAGGTTGATCGCTATGGGGGAGGAAGCAGAAGATCAAGAGGAGGAAACTGGCGATGTGGGATTCGGGATGGGAGAGTTGCTGAAGGTTTTGGGCGTTAGGAAGGATGTGCTGGGATGGGACGATGAGAAGGACGAGTGGCGAGAGTAATGGACGAGGATGACTTATGCCCTTAAGATACCCCTGACTGGCGACTACGCCGGGAGCTTGCTGAAATGATTATGATTTCCAATGCTGTGCTTTCCACATTCGAGCCTCTGGATCTAGAGAGTGATGATACTATGCAAGTGCATTGTTTTATATCGTAAGTTCGTATACCATGCCCAGTTGTGGCTGGCATTATCCAACACCATGAGTGATTAATCCGGGTATCAACAAGAAGAAATCCTCCCATCAACCTATCAATCCACCCTCCTGACGCCAACAACCCTCGCCATCCGTCCCTCTGTCACAGCAACACCATGCCTCATCTCGTCCAACGTCTCCTTGTAACTATGCAACAAACACGCAATCTCCCCAACCTGCCTCGCAATCCTTCTTGTTTGCAACCGATTCACAGAATCTAGCAACTTTACCGCCTCCCCTCGGCTCTGCAACCACCGCCACCTTCGTCCCAGCGACTGTGCGCTGTAAAGGTCCTCCACCCGCCAGTCATCTCCGCTCTCATCTCCCCCACCCTTCTCCCCTCTCGACCGACTCCGCCGCCTCGCCGCCTTACGGGCATCCAGCTCCGCTCCATCAATGAGAAAGGGCTCCTCTAGCTCCTCGAAACGCCGATTGAGTCGCCGTAGACTAATCTGCAGCGCATGCAGCGCGGCATAGTCCAGCTGCGGGCCGGCAAGAACGTCTGCAGGAGGCGGCCCGCCTTCGTAGCCCCGGACGCGCTGGTGGCGTTTGAGCTCCCGCAAGGAGAGACGCTCTTCTTCGAGCTCGGTGCGGAGAGTAGACAGGACGGTGCGGGACTCGGAGTTGGCTTTGCCGAGCGTGGTGAGGTTCTCCCAGAAGACGCGGAGGAAGGTCGCGAGTGTGAAGGTGAAGGAGATGAAGCCTATTATGGTCGAGGCGTAGGATATAGGCGCGAGGGAGGCGTGGGAGTTGACGTTGCCCATTTGTGGTTATTTGGTCAGGGAAACGAGGGGTAGTTGTGTCTTCCGTAAAGGCTTTGAGGTTGTGAACGGATAAATGGGCGTAGGGATGATGGGTATATACACATGGCGAAGTCGTGAATTTGTGGATGAATGCGGCTGAAATGATGCTAGGAGATTTATATACCGGATGACGCCGGCTTTGCGCCTGACTCTTCGCGTGATGACATGTTCGAGATTCTCTCAATTGCGATGGTCGTCTGTCGCTCAGGTGGTGCGGTCTGGTGGTTTATCATTGTGTTGGTGGTCACGCACCCTTTCTCTGGGTCCGCCAGCCACCTCCCCGCCAAATGTTTTTTTGGCCGCAGAAAGTGGTCACGGCCATTTACAGGATCATCCATGCGCGGAACGACTATCACGTGGTCTGAACATTTTATCGACAGATCATTGATTGAGAATGGAAGTGGTGCAAGAAGCTGATTTTGGATATCAGATAATACGCATCGCCCGTGTGGGCATGACTGGTGATATTACAATTTCTGGCTGGTCTTCGCGATTCCAAAACACAAGGTGTTATCTACAACTTGGCCTTGGTCTGGGCCTTCTTGAGGATGGGCTCCATCTTGGTCGCCTTCATCACGTCGCCCTTGACCTTCAGCTTACCGCTCATGAACAGCTTCTGGGCGTTAGCCTTGCCTGCCACGAGCTTGGCGAAGTCATCCTCAGACAGCTGGAGCGTGACTGGTATAGTAGTTAGCAATCCGTCATCTTCACTGACTGTAAAGGTATAGTCATACCGGCAGCCTTCTTGCCCTCAGGCGCGGGACCCTTGCCGACCGTGCCAGTCTCCTTCAGGTCGATGAACCAGCTGTCGGTCTCGCCGCTGCCGTTCTTCAGCGTGAAGGCGAAGATGGCACCGCCCTTCTTGATGGCATCCTTGCGCTCGGCGTCCGAAGAGCTCAGCGCGCTGTTGATGAGGTCGAAAGCGGCCGAGGAGGGGAAAGCGTCTGCATACAGAAAGTCAGCCAGGGACAAGGCATGGGCATGTGATAATGACGTACCGTTCTTGAGAGACATCGTGAGGCTGTGGTTGATGACGGAACTGTGGGAGATGCAAAGTCGAGTGTATGGAGGATTTGAAGTTGTAAGAAATACGGCGAGGAGAATTTATTTGAGGAGACACAATGGCGCAAGAATGATAAGACGGTCAAATAGACATGGAGTCCCCACGATCAGATTCCCCAGAAGCTACGCCGTGCATTCCAGGGGCCTCGGTCTGGCTTGATCGGTCCTAAGCGACTCTCCACACGTTGCGGGCCGACGCAGAACGCATGTGAATCCGACCTTCTTGGTCCGTGCTTGCTGGGCTAAACTCTCGATGAAATCATCGCGACTCAGGAAGCCACAGCTCGACCGTTTTACGTCTCAGCTGCCTCGGCTCCTCGAACAAACCTCATTGCTGGTGGATCTTCCCAATTTGACCGCACGGCGCGCTCTGCTCTTCCTCAAAGAGTCATGGCTCAAGCGGGTGGGTTCCTCCCATACTCTCCGCCGCCATCATCTGTAGCCTCATCCTCGGCGACCGCGCTCCTGCCTCATCCACGAGCATCGCCATTAAAGCCTGGAGGCTCGAAGGAGTCCAGCTTCATCCGATATGCGGACCAGCAGATCTTGAACATCCAGCGCAAGTTCGCAAAGAGAGTGGCCACGCCCGGGACGTCAGCCGTGCAAGAAGATGAGCTGGGTCGCTTGATAGATACCGATGATCCTGTGCGGCGGCTCGACAAGTCAGAACAATGGCAAGATGTGTCAGGATACAAGAACTTCGCTGAAGCCGCACGGGACGTGGAAGCAGTGCTCGGAGTGACATGGGTCAGCGGAACACGTACGACCTTGTTTGCTGCCATAACAGTATCGTATACATACTTATTCCTCTCAGCTTCGTTGCAAATTCCATATCTTATATCCCTTGCATTGCTCACGAACACCATGATCCCGGCTTTCCCTGCTTCTCCTCGCCAACTCTTCCGCTTGCTTGGTAAACTTGACCACGCCTTTGCATCGCTACTTCAAGGCCGTGATGCCGAGACTGGTGAAACTCTGCCAGGGTTTCCGTTCGGTCGCAAGGTCAGTACGACAGAAAAGGTCAGGATGAAGAGCATTGTAGAAAGAACCAGGATAGCTGTCACTAAAGCGGTCGCTGCTGGTGACTTCGACGACGATGACGAGCCTGACGATGCTGTGAATGTAGAAGAGATGGAGGGCGACCTTGTCCTGGATGAGGTTGAAGGCAACTATGGCGCAGGAGGGATGGAAGACTGGAACATGGAGGTCGCTAAGGTGTACGACAAGACGCTACAAGAGATTGGTGACTCAATGGACGGTCCGCCGATAGGAATCCAGACAAATCTGCGGTGAGACTCAGTCCGTGGAACCTCGCCAAATGACTGTAAACTATTGAAGATGCAAGTCCAGGTCGCTGAAAGCCATGCATGGACTATTTTCGGGTGGCAATGACATGGGGAAAGCTGGTTGCGCACCTTCTGTAATTGCCAGTGAAGTGAATTGCTCACCATCACTCTTCACACACACCTTCACCTCACAGCACTGCGACAATCTTCCTACGCTTCACCTACAATTTCCACACATTGCCCACTCATCATCTTCAGCAACATACTCATGCATCACAACTCTCGAACATGCCAATCTATCGCTCAGCCGGCGTTGAAGTCTCACTGATTACTTCCGATCTCGACGCAACTATCTCGACATCCGCTTCGCTCTCAAAAGCAGATGGGCCGCCTGATCTTCGACGCATTATTGCGGCGCTCGAGAAGAGCGAGACGCGCTTGAGAGAGAGTCCAGTCACTGACGAGGACAGTCCAGGCCCGTTGAGGTTCCTCGGCGCCCGTGGTGATGCGCCATTCTTTCTTGTCCAAGCATTGTACCCGGATGCACAGGACACAGGCCCGGTCCAGTCTGGTCCAAGAAACCCTAACAATGGTTTCATCAAGAACAATCTCAAGCCAGACTTAGCACTCGTCATCAAGGTCGATCTCACCAAGTGTAGTGCGTTACGACAAACAGGCGAGAAGAAAAATCAGGACATCAAGATCGAGATCTTCTACAATGGCGAGCTCACGGCATGCAGATTCCTCGCAGGTATGAGAAATTCAGATACGTGGAGCTCCACTGCCCACGTTCAGGTGTTCAGTGGGAGGCGCATTTCTAAGCAGCATGAGCGTCCATGGATTCTTGCGTCCTGTGGAAGTATCGTACTCCGAGATGAGCAGGCTACGGGTAACGGAGTCGAGTCTGTCTGGAATCACGTCTCAAAAGCCTTGATCGAGGAAGTCGCATGCCGGGGGATGAACAGGTACGGGGAGTTGAGTCCGGTCGGGGACTATCTGAAAAGCCTAGCTAGCCACAAGCCGCCACGCCTGCGATGCGAGCCATCCAGCATATACACAAGGTCACCTGGCATCATCGACGTAGTGGTGTCTTTGGGCAATGGGCGCAAAGATCCTCCGACAGCTGGGCATCACTGCGAACCGACACGATTGCGAGATCAAAGATATGCTCAGCAAGGGCAAACTAACGGGGCTCCCAAAGCTGCTTCTCCAGAGGCAAATACCAAGACTATCGAGACTCGCAATTTCCAAACCCCGGGGCCCACTAACACGACTTGGGCTGGTACTAGTGTCAATGGCGAGAAGCGTCCACCAACAGTCTTGCTGAGGAAACTTGCACAACCACAATTGACTTTCCGGAAACCTGTGAACATCTCTGCTTACGGACACGAAGGTGTCACGAGTAGCTCGACACAGGGAGGCGGGCCTGCGACGAGCCCGACTACGCCTGCTGCCTATCCTGGAACCCCCAATGCCGAGCCAGCACCTTTCAAAGAGCCAGGTACACTGAATTGGACCGAACCATTAAGCGACAGTTTCAGGCCACTTGAAGAGAGTGTCGCGGGCGCTGACCCCAACAACAAGGGATGTGAGGCTTCTCGAGAGAAGCCTACAAGACCCCAAGGGGTCCCACGTTTCTCGTTACTATCATCAACTACACCAGAGCGATTCAGACCGTACGACAGGGTTGGTAAGTCATGGACGACTCCAGCCAGCGCATTAGCCAACCGTGGAGTTACACTACAGCCTAAGGGGCTAGCCACGCCCACTTTGACCAGACCATCAAATGACACATACCCACCCGTACAAGCAGAAACTCTGCCGCGAAATGAAACACATTCCGGTGCGCCGATTTCCGGTGAGAATATCCACAAGTTGCCAGTTCTCAACCCGTTGCTTTCCTCTGTGAATCAGAATGGCGCAGTGAAGACCCCATCGAGACTTTTTGACAAGGTGACCGTCCCAGCTCGTCCACAGAAGGGCAACGATGCGACAGATGGCAGAAGTAAGGACTTCTGGAATTGGGTCGAGTCGCAAAAGCATCCAACGTCGCCGAGCGACAGAACAGGAGGACGCCATGGCAGTACAACCAGCATGGGTTTGATGGAGGTCTCACGGTCACGCAGTGAGTCGACCATGTCCAGGGGCCCTGTAGCTCACCAATGGCAGCCGTCAGAGTTGTGTCGAAACAGCGTCTTCACGTATGCTGAGGTTGACATGCTGAGAGCGGGTCAAGACAAGGACTCCGGAAATGGCGTGAATGGTCAAGTTATCAGGCAGATCAGGAAAGAGCGGCCGGGTGACTTCAAGGAGGAGAGCATTCTCTGTGGCGTGCGGTTTGTGATGGTTTGAGCGCCAATGTCTTCGGTCATGTGACCGCGACAGCCTGTATGGAACGGCTGAAGGAAGGGTAAGTGCAGCTAGCTCATACACGAATGCAACAGAGATGAAGTGGAATTTTGTATGCGTCTGCAGGCTCGCCGCGGAAGGGTGGGCCGGATTAGGCAGTGGTCGCGTTTCAGGCGGGGCATTTGGGCGCTTGGAGCGGTGGAGTCAGCCCCTGGTTCCTGGACGCGGGTTGCCGGAGCCGCGTTTTCAAACGCTCCATCCATAAACCTCAGCAATAAACATCTCCTTTTCAAACCTGTCCATGCGCAGGGGAGTATTACACGTAATGGCGGTCCCGCATTCATCCTGTGTGCCAACGGCTGCGATAAGTATAATCTCGATAACATTCTTTCCTCCTTGACGTTCAACCCTCCTCATTCCTGATCATCGACCTCATCTTGCGATACCCTCTGCCCAGCCAGATGCCGCCGTCGCTGAACCCACCGGCACTGGCTCCTTTCTTTTGAGACTGACTGCCCAGACCATGATCATCCACTTCTTCCGACGAACTTTCCTTATTCTTTTCCTTTTTCTCTTGTACATATTACGCGGAAATGTTGTAATACCCAATCAACCAAATCCGTGGCGCCACGACCCCACCACCGAAGACGCCAGATGCGCAGCATATCCGGATCCTGGCAACATCGCGGTCGCAGTCAAGACCAGCGCTGCATACGCCTCGCTCGAACAGTTGAATCGAATAGCTAATATCTTCCACTGCCTTTCCCCCGACCGATTACTATTCCTCTCCGATCTCGATCAGACCGTTGGTCCTTACACGCTGCACAATGTGCTTTCGCAAGCGAGTCCAACCCTCCTGAACTGGCACCATGACTTCAGCTTCTACCGCAAACAGGAGCGATATGCCAAGAGGGGTCTGAATGTGCGGGACATGAACAGCAAGACCCCAGTCTTGTCGCCGGAGACGAGTGAGGCCAAAGAGCAGGAACTCAAAATTCTGGACAAATACAAGTTTTTGCATATGGTGGAGAAGGCGTGGGAGCTGCAACCAGACATGGACTGGTACGTCTTCGCGGATCCTTCAGCATACTATTTCTGGCCCAATCTCGTTCGCTGGTTGCGCGAGATTGATCCGGCACAGGCGCGCTTCTTCGGCAAGGCCTCGAGGATCGCTTCCTCGGAACTGGACATTGCGAACGAGCAGTCTGGGTTTGTCATGTCTGGCGCCGCTGTGAAACTCCTTGTGTCGAAGGGGACTCGTGTCACAAAATCTTGGGACAAGAAGGTCGCGCAGATGGAGAATGGCCAACATGTGCTCGCCACTGCCCTGCACTCGGAGATCTCGCTCAAGCTGACAGATGCATGGCCGCTTCTGATCGGAGAGACTCTGGGTCGTATTCCCTTCAAGCAAGAGATATGGTGCGAGCCTGTAGTTGGGCTGGCCGATGTCCCATCAAATCTTGTCTTGCGCCTGCTCAACTTAGAGCAGTCCATGCTGGTGGATTCCAAGGACGCCATCTTCACATACAAGCATCTATTCAACGAGCTTTCGACGAAAATGTCCGTCACCACGCCCTACACCTTCCCCGACTCACCTACTTCCTATCTCTACCGCCGTATGTGGGACAATATCGCCGACTCCACGCAGTACGAAGGCGAGAACATCGATTGGAAAGATCCGAAAATGCTGGCGGACCCCAACCATTTCATTCACAGCTTAGAAGATCCCAATAAAACGCCGTCGTCGTGCGCAAAGGCCTGTGATGCCTTTGTGCAGTGCACGCAATTCTCCTATCTCGAATACGAAGCCAAGGTGATTCAGAGTGGCCGTGTGTTGCGGTCGGGCGGTGTTTGCTATCTTAGCACGATATTCCGCTTTGGGGTAGGAAGGGGCATAAATGTATGGGACGACGATGGAGGGGATGGTAGGAACCCCGCCGGGAGCGTGGCGAACACCCAGTTGTTCTTTAGTGCATGGAACCGGCAGAAATGGGTCGACTACTCGAACGGGCTGCGTTGTCACTAGCGGGACTGTCAATCATGCATAGCGTTTGGATGGCATTTACACATAGCTGAAAAAATTGCATTCCTTTTACCAGTGATTTGGCGTTTTTAAGAGGAATGCTTCCGTTCCGTTGTGGTATGCACGTAGAACCTGGATGCACGTTTGCGGCATGTCAGTGCTCTAAGTCCGACACATCGGCAAACAATAAAGCAAGGCAAACCAAATGGACAGCCATATAAAATATTGCCGATACCAATCTTTACATTTCTCTTTTCCTGCTCCATCATCTTTCTAGATCCTGGGTTCGACCTGCGCGTACAAACCCAGGCTGATTGGTGGGTATGTCGTCACAGTCACGTGGCCGTATCATGTGTTCGCTAACATCAACAAACAGGCAACAAACACAGACATTCCAACAATAATTTGCTCTAAAATTAATTTCGCATCCTGAATTGGAGCCAGCCCGTTATCGTCTGTCTTTGGGCCGCATTCATGCCTTCGAGGTCGCGGAGACCTGCCCCTGAGCTCAGCGGCTCATGGGTGGCAATGAACGAAGATACGCAGTCCGTGGAGCTCACATCCGACGAAGAGACAACCACCCCTCAGGTCAATCTTTCTGCTTCCAGGGCAGACCACCTGCATGATGCTCTGGGTATGGACAGATCCTCTCTCAGACCGCGCCAGGCTGCCGCCAAAGGAGGTTCGGCGACGATTTCACGCCAACCTGAAGTATATGGTATTAGATCCCAACCGACCTTCGTCATGCCTACGCTAGAGCACACTTCCAGTTACGAAGATGGCTCTCTCGCCCGTGTTCGACGCTCAGCTGCGAGACGGAGTCCAGCTAAGGCGAAAAGCCAGTCGTTCCGCAACGATGGCAATGAGATCTTCCCAAACTTCTTGGAGTCTCTGCTCTCGTACCTTCTATCTGTGGTGGGAATGATGTTCAGAATTGCAAAACCCCTCATCACCTACGCTCTCGCCATATACCTGCTGTTTGGATGTCTGATCATACTCCGCAACCTCTTCATCAATGGGGGTATCAAAGCGCTGTACCCCTTCTGTCGCATTCCCGGAGTGAGCAATCTCGGTCTGTACATCTGCGACACACAAGGAATGGCACAAACTCACGGAGACGTTCAATTTGACAAGCTGATTGCCGCTCAGACTAGCTTTGAGGAGATAATGATCAGTGCCACTGACAGACAGTCGTTGCCCTTTCAAATGAAGATATCCCAAATCAGTATCCGAGACCTTCGTCCACTGGTCCGATACTCTAAGATTCCCTCACGCGACAAGCTCCTCGAGCAGTTCTCAATTTTCATCACTGCAACAGAGAAAGCCTCCCAGGAATTCCAAGTCTTCAACTCCGACATCGGGACTGCTGTCGACCGCATAGCACTGAGAAATCATTACACCTTGAGGGCCATCGACGACATCACTGCCGGCCTCGCTGCACAAGGCAGCATCGTGCGCTACATCAATGAGGGTCCTTTGTTCGCGCTGTTCCGTCCAGGAGGAACAAGCAGCCGCCTATCTCGCGATGTCCTCTATGAGCAATACCTCAAGCACGCCGAGACCATTGAAGGATGGATTGCTAAACTCATCAAGCAGGCCGAATCGATTCTTCCGCAGATGAACAATCTGGAGAAACAACTTGACAAGATCCACGACATTGCGACCGAAGACGGCCTCCAGGTGAAAGGGAGCCGGGACGAGCTGCTCCCCAAGCTCTACACCTGGCTTGGCGGGAACAAACGGGACTTGAAGGCCTTGGAGGAGCAACTCACCGTGCTGAAGGAGGTAGGAGCTCAGAGGAGGCGCGCAGTCGAACATGTCGGTACCTCTTTGGTCAGACTGCAGGCAATTGCGGCGGCGCTCGCCTCACTCAAAGAGCAGGTGGCGGCACCACCCGACGAGTCTGAGATTCCTCTCGAGATGCACATTGAGCAGATCGCCAAGAGTATGGAGAGGCTAGAGGCGCTGAAAGAGCATGCGAGGCAGGTCGAAGATCGGAGATGGGATGCCCGGCGTGGCAATGACGATTTTACCATTGAAGGGGGCAAATCATCATAAGAGCAATACCTGGATACCATGGACTTTATGGTGTTGGGTTTTGATATGCATCTTATTGGATTTGAAGAATAGGATATAATGACAACAGACTGATAAACTTGGAGGACTTTGATGCCGTTGCGAAATAGCTCATTTACCAGCACCAACCCTTTTGAAATGTATGAGCCATCGCGCCGACATCAAATGACCTATCTGGCTCACTTAGCCACCTGTAGTGCCGCCACTGATCCACCCATTTCCAACGCTCTTGCATATGTAGGAACAGGCCCCGCTTTAGAGCTATAAAAACCATACAGTTCAGCCACAGTCTGAGAGAAGACTCAGCGCAAGGATCGAAGCTATACCTGGTCTGCTCTTTAAACTGGATGTTAGTAAAATGAAGGGATCAAAATACGGCACCCCATATGCGAGAAAGTTCTCAATAGATGGACAACTGCACACAGCTCAAGAAAGCTCATAACATAGAGCAGCCCTTCTCACTTCCTCTCCATTTTTTTTTCCTATCGTGTGTGTACCCAGATAGTCTCGCCACATATATTTCCTCCTCCTCCTCCTCGACACTTGTTCCTCACAATCTCTCCGACCAAAGCAAGTCCTTTTTTTTTCTCTCTCTCTTTTTTTTCTCTCTTCCCACTGCCTGCACTCCCAC
The DNA here is from genome assembly GCA_010093895.1 of Myriangium duriaei CBS 260.36. Classification (NCBI taxonomy): domain Eukaryota; kingdom Fungi; phylum Ascomycota; class Dothideomycetes; order Myriangiales; family Myriangiaceae; genus Myriangium; species Myriangium duriaei. The sequence continues at coordinate 1,859,525 of ML996083.1, forward strand.
ACATCGCCTCCGTGCGTGCGCGCGTGCGCCTCGATCGTACCTTGCATCCGCCGCCATCCCGCATCCCATCTCCACTCCTCTGCGGCCCCACCTCCATATTTGACCACCATACATACATACATACACGTGCGGGTATCCGTGCCGCGCTTCATAATAAGCTTCCACCCTATTGGCCGCCCTTTCCCGGATCTTTCTGCTCCCGTTCCAAAAAACTCATGCATCATCCCACGCGGGAGAGCGACGGGAAAAAAAGTGGGGCAGCCATGAGCCAGGCGGCGCTGTGCCAATGTCTCACTCCACATTTTTAGGGCGAAGGGGGACGACCTCCCTCCCCTCTCTTCACTGCTAAGGGTGGATTTGGAATTGAGCGCATTCCTGCTCAAGGTTACGCATAACTGGCAGGGTCAAGGCAGCTAAAATGGTTATGAATAGTAGTAGCACAGGTCACGGTAAGGAGAAACAGTTGTCAAGGTAAAAGAAATATTATTGCCTCAAAAAAAGATCAACAACTAAGCGGGTATATGCTAGTTAGGTAAGGTACATATTACCACTTCTCGTCCACTACCCTTCTCTCCCGTCTCGTCATCTCATCCGGTTTACAAGGCGAACAACAGAGCGGCGACACCAACGACAGCGCTGACGCCCATTGCCGAGGCGGCGTTGGTAGTCTGCTGGGCGGGCGACGAGCCGGTGCTTGAGCTGCCGGAGCTGTGAGTCGCGCTGCCAGACGAGGACGAAGAGTTGCCGGAAGAAGATGAGTTGGAGCTAGAGCCAGGCATGACAGCAACGGGCATAGGCTCGGACTGGTAGCTGGAGCAAGTAGCGTTGGGCGACAAAGGGCAGGAGTCAGCAATGCAGATGCTCTGGAGCTGGGCGCCCTGCTCCTTGATCACAGTGGTGGCCGGGGCGCACTTGACGTTGAACAAGCTGTTCAGGGCCTTGCCGACCGCGGTGACGTCGTCGTTGGTCACACCGAACGAAGCGGCGGACAAACCGACCTGCTCATTGAAGTACCCGACCATGTTCTCGTCGAGGCCCATAAACTTGTGCACTTCGTACATTGAGGCCTTGCCGGCGTAGTTGGGGTAGCCTGAGGAGCCGTAGGTGGTGCAGCCCAGCACGGCGCCGAAGTACTCGTACAAGTGTGTGAAGAGGATGGCTTGGTTGCTGTTGGCAGCAGGGGTGGCGCCGGAGCCGCCGTCGAGGAAGTTGACGGACACACCGGAGGATCCACCGCGGTTGGTGCTGTTCAGGGCACCGGTGAAGTACGGCGAGATGTCGACCTTGACGCCGTTGTACATGCCGGGCTTGACGATACCAGTCACGACGGGGTTGGAGGTGGCGTTACCGACACCAGCGCGGTCGACGACAGCCTTGACCAGGGCATACTGGTTGGCGGCGGTGTTGTCGGTGAAGAGGGCGGTGGTGTAGTAGTCGCACATGGAAGTGTTGCTAGGCCTCTGGGCCAAGGCGAGGGAGGCCGCGGCCAGGAAAGAAAGAGTCTTGGCGTACATGGTGAAAGATGATGGCACTGATAGTACTTTTTGGTATGTGAAAGACGGTGAGTGACTCGACGATGAGTGGAGGGGATCATGGGTTTATAAATCGGGGGGCAGTTCCCTTCGAGCACCCCGTGCTTACCCTCAACAAAGACTCTCTACCGTGTTGTCGCTCCTCATCAGCGTCCATCTCTGTGGCAAGACAACAAGGAGCTTGGGATCAGTGGTCATAGTGACCCGATCAGGAAGGCCGCCGACGGTTTGGGCGTTGGCGGAGAGCGAACCTTAGAAAATTAGGACGGAACATGGTCAGATGGTGTCTGTATCGGGAATAGCAGGCTCGGGATGGTTCTGGGCCGCGGGGATCATGCTGCTTCAACGTGGTTCACGGCACCGTTGGGGCTCTATCTGAACCGGAAGTTGGTGTCTCCGGCCCAAGACATTGGCTGGTGTGGGGAGAAAAGTGGATGCTGTCATGACGGGTCCTGCATGAGGCCGACAAAATACGAGGGGTGTGATTCGTTGGAAAATAGAAGATGCAGATCCAAAGGGGACAGCAGGATGAGACATGCAGATGCTTATTGATGGCCATTCCATACCTTTCTTCATCGATTTGAAATGAGTAATTTTCCGGCTCATCAGCATTGACTTAGCTTGTGTGGTTGCCAACTTATTGCCGCCTTCCCGCTCTCGTGTTGCTATCGCTGTCTCCGTGCTTCTCAACGTCTGAGCACTCACTACTCGGCTGGTCGGCTGACACGGTGGCATTGTGGGCATGACAATTAAAAGACTGCCATGTTGTGGGAAGGGGAAGGACGGGATGGGAGCTTTGGCGTTGCGGGTGCGCGGGGAAATCCAACGCCGCGGAAATGCCAATCATCCCGGGCCTTATTGGTTGACCAGACGTCATACTTGGTCCCCGTTTACAGTCCATGTCCCATTAACTAACGGGCATGATCAAAGCCTCAATGCTTCAAACTGACACCGCTCAAAAGTATTGCCCGCATGAGACGGATCGTCGTCATCCCAACCGCCAACACATTGAAGCCACAAACAAGAACAAGTCACTCATTCAGATCAGAGTTGGAATCACCAGACGGTCAAGCGGCATCAATTGTATTGGATGAGGATTCATTACCGCGTCCGTTGCATTTAACCAAACATGAGAGACAAACCGAATCGACAGTCTGCTTTTTACTTCGGCCGGTTCTCGCCACGGACCGCTCAAGCCCAGGTCAGTCTCCAATCCTGGCTCCAAGCTCCCTGCGCGGTGGTATTCTGCAGCCCAGTCACACTTAGCCTACCAATAGCGTTGTCGTAGGAGAATTGTACGGTGTTGCCATTCAGTGCCACCGACGTGGGTGCCTTGACCATACCAAGGACCGTGACGTTAGCTAGTGCATTCGTGTCCTTGTATTCACCCTTGCTGCTGGCATACAGCGTGCCGTTACTGGCGGTGAGAGCAACCTCAAGCGTCGCATTCTGAACCTGGCTCGCACCATCATCGATGTAAATGTCACCGGTTGCGGCCTGATTTTGATCAAGCGGTACGATCAGACTCCAGCTGCTGTTGCGACTCTCGGTGGTCGTCATCTTAGCCTCTTGCAGCGGCAAGATGTAGCCACCTCTGATATGCACAGGGATGTGGGTAAGTGGTGCGTCGAGAGTGGTGTTGACAAACGGTGCAGCCGTGACAGCGGATTGATTGTACCAGTCGTACCACCGCGCGCCCTCGTTCAGACCAGGGAAAACTCCATTGACTGTGGTGACCCCAGGCTCTAGAACGGGAGTCACCAGGATGGCCGGGCCGAGAAGGAATTGAGTTTCCACCACTGCAAGGGTCGGGTCATTCGGGAACTCCCACGACAAAGCTCGCAAGAAGGTCGATCCACTGATGTGCGCCTTGAACAGGAGAGTGTACATGTACGGCAGGAGCTGGTACCTGATGTTCATGGCCGCCCTTGTTGCGGTGGCCACATCTTCCCAAACATACGGCTCCTGGCTGATTGCTGACAAAACATTGTGATTGCGGTAGAATGAGAAGAATGCTGACAAGGCCATCCATCGGGAGCAGAGTTCATTGTCTGTGTTGCCGCTAAATCCGCATGTGTCCACACCGAACATGGGGATTCCAAAAAGCGAGAAGGAGAGAGCTTGGGAAATGGAGAAGAACATGGAACCCCACCTGCTGTTGTTGTCTCCTCCCCAGTGACCGGCGAACTTGCCACTTCCGGCGAATGTACTTCTGCCGATAATGAATGGTCGCTTGCCTTCGATTGAAGCTGCCACACCTGCGTATGTAGCATTCAGGATACGATGACCGTTGAGGTTGTGTACGTCGTACTCCTGGGTACCATCCACGTGCGTCGCATTTGGTGAAATAGCATGCGTTCCCAACTCCCCATTAACGTTCTTAATAACGTAAGGCGGGTACTCGATCTGACGCACTCCAGGCGTGACAGTCGTCCGGAGATAGCTTGTGGTAGTCGTGGACACCGCTGCTGTTGGGGTAGGCGCATTCGCTGGATCAGACGCAGACGCAGCCGAGACGGATGCAGCCTCGGTTGCATTGGTGACATTGAAATTCTCGGGGTAAACATATTCAATTGCGCCTGGTTCGCCCGGGAGTGAGAACGGAGGATGAACCGGATTGATTGATCGATTCTGTGAGCCACACGAGCCGATACAGAAGCTAGAAGCTTCGGACATATCAATCCAGATTCCATCCCATGGAATATTCTCGTGATGCCCTTGCAAATTCTCGACCCACCATGGCGTAGTGTTGGAATTCAACCAGTCAGGGAAAACGGTGTAACCTGGCCAAACATCACCAATGTACTCAGACCCATCGGGATTCTTGAGGAATGCATTGACCGCATGGCCTCGATCGTAGACGGAATAGTTGTCGCTGGCATTGTTGGGGTTTGGAATGTAAATGGCCGCATCAACGATAGGAATGTAGTGCTGACCGTTGGCGTGCAGTTCTGCCAGAAACTCCTGTCCTTCGGGATACGAAAATGTGTTTGGGTCGTTGGTAAAGTCCCTGTACTGGAACATATAATCAATGTCTGTTGTTAAAGTCAGCGAGCTGTCCAATGATTGATGTAGAGAAGGCAGACTGACCTGTCCAAACAGTCTCCAAGGGGATTTGATAATTCTTGAAATTGGTCACGACGTCCCGTAGCATAGTCCAATTCTTGTAGCCCCATCGGCATTGATGGTAACCCAAGGTGAAGTACTGATGCATTGCTGGCAGACCAATAGACTGAACATATTGACTTGTGACTTTTGGTTGGCTGTCGCCAGCGTAAAAGTAAAGGTCGATGCTGCCGCCGAGAGCACGCCAGGTAAGGCTAGTGGTATTCAGGACGGCCTCAAGCGGATGAGCATTCCGGAGATAAACGCCATGGCTCCTGGAGATGTAGTCGTTTCCGGCGCTGACATTGCCCGTCACGAGAGTATATTCTCCAGTCTTGTTATCGACTTCATAGTATCTGGTGTCGAGGAAAAAAGGATGAGAGCCGTAGAGGTTGAAGTCGAGGGGATTACCTGCATCGGCAGCAAAGAACGTAGCGGTATAATTGTTGCCGAGTCTTAGAGCATGGAAGTGTTCTCCCAGGCCATAAAGATTGTAATTTTCAGGTAAGACATTTACGAATTCGATAAACTGATCCTCGTAAACTAGCTTGGTACCTGCCGTACTGAATAGGACCTCTCCTGTCGATTTGCGCAGCACAGTGAAAGAGAAGGTCGGCTCATTGGTCCATGAGAACTGTAAGTCGGTCTCATCAGAGTCATCGGTGGGTTCGCCATGCTGGGGCAGCTCCACTAGCTCGGGAGACAAGATGTACTGAGTCTGGTTTTCGGATGTGATATGTGCGGGCTTGATGTTCACATTCAGCCTATCCGCAGTCTGATAATCAACGGTAAGGACGAGCTCCTCAATATCAGTGCCATATACATTGCACTACAAGATATATCAGTACAATGCTAAAGGAGAATGTACAAGAAGAGCCTACGGGCTTGTCGCAAAGCGTCAATGTAGCATTGAAGCCGTAAGCAGTCCGCTGAACATTGGAGGCTTGGTAGCCTGGGCACACAGTCTGGGCATTGACCGCCTGCGGGTCGTCAACATTGGGGATTAAGTTGGCGGACTGGTCGACAGAGGCAGGGACTGTGAACTGTGGGCTGTAGGTTATGGTATTGCCGTCGACTGTAGCCGTGGCGACTGTAGCAGTCGGAGTAGCGCTCTGAGCGAGGACACCCTGAGCTGCGAGGGTACCCAGTACGATGGGGCCGAAGCCCTTATACCACGCAGACACCATATTGATAGGCTCAGCTCGTCGAGGGGCAGATGGTAGAAGTAGAAGGGCGGCAGTGATGCAGAGGAGACCTGCTAGGAGAAGAAATCGCAGCCTGCCGGATCTCTGCACCAGGCCTGCCATGATGGGCTCTTATATACCCCGCTAACACGATTTCCAATGCTTCTTCCAAGCGTGATGTGGAGTCGCTACGACGAGATGGTCCCCGCCCACAAAGCAGACGATGCGTTGTCGATCCTTGCTGGGCTAGTGCATGGCAGCGCGAGCGTTCCGGAGTTCGGGTTGGAGACGGCCCACGATGTCTTTCGCTTTCGATTCAACGAATGGCGACTGCAGCTTGTTGAGAATATGCCGGTGTGGTAGCATTGTGTATCCCAAGACCCTGCTGGTGGTGGTCAACAGAACCGTTGTCGCTCTGACACAGGTCCTGGACTTGGCTGGCATGAATCAAGAAACCCCTCGTTCCCCCGGAGGTTTGCCCCGAGGGGTGACGTCGTGGGGCTGGTTCCGGCGTGTTTCTGTGCATGACAGTGCGGGGAAAAGCGCCCTTTAAGCTCGCCCTGGTTGTCCCAACTGACGCCTGATCGACTGTGTAGACCTACTGCGGCTAAAAGTTTCTCAAAATTTTGAGCCTCAACCAGCCCTCCTGCATCCATCGCTTGTCTCTGCTCGTTGAATGAACCACTGTCGGACCGACTGGCGTGGATACCCCGTGGGCGGCTCCACTCCATCGCACATCGCGCGATTCCCCACCTCCGCACCTGCCGTAGCAAGAAAGTGCATCGAGAGCTTCATACTCGGGCAAGTAAACATAAAGTGTCAAATCCGATCAACCCATCTTGGCGGCCAGCCACGATGATGCTGACAACCAACTAGGGGCAAGCACGGACAAGATGCTAGTGTCCCAACAAGCTAAACTTCATGACAGTGATTACATATTTCTCGCTGATGCGGCTCCTGCTCGACCCCCACGAGTAGCCTTACTTACCTATTCTTACATGCTACCAAATATTTGCAGCCCGAGACCCGTGACCGGCACTCGGCACCATCTCATTAGGTTGGGAATGCTCATTTCCGCTGCCACACCAACTTGCCATTTCCTGCTTGATCCTCCATGCCTTCCTCAAATCACCCCTTTGATTGCGTTGAGCAGATCCGTTGCCTTCTCCTTCGTCCCAAACGAAGTGCTGTAGGTCGAAAGCTGACCCTCCTGCTCAGCAAATACAAGCTTGATCGCCTTCTCGCCCGCTGTAGTATACATGCTCTGGTCCTTTATGACGTTCGCGTTGATCACAATGTTGCCGCTCGGCTCCAGTCTCATGAGCACTCGTGCATTACCCGTTTCCTTGTTCTTCAATAGTCTGATGATTCCAACGCCTTTGTTGTCCCAAGGCTGATCCGCTCCCCGGACGTACTTTCGGCACCTAGCCTTCTGTTCGAAGAGCACATCTTCCGTTCGTTGCTCCTCAGCAGACAGCGATGTGAGATCACGTTGTGCCTCTGCAGGAGCAGCGTCTTCTTCGTTGTCCGTGCCCGCTACCGTGCTAGATTCGTCTGCTGTCGTGGCCCCCGGCGTAGTGGCCCTTGACGTTACCTGAGAGCCAAAAACGGAAGTGCTGGTTGATTGTGCTACTGGACCAGGTGCCAGCGAGGATGCCGGTCCTCCGAAACTGAAGCCGGCACCGGAAGCGCCTTTCGCTGACGATGGTGCACCCCCGAGATTTGCAAATATGCTAGGTGAAGGGGAAGGTGAAATAGACCCACCGGCGGGCGTCCCGAAGATGGAACCGAAAGGCTTGGCTGTGTCTCCAGACTCTACCGCATTGGAAGTGCCAAAGTTGAATTTGGGCGTTGTCGTCGCTCCAAACTTGAAAGCTGGCGTGCTGTTTGTAGGTTCATCAGAAGGTGTATCATTCGACTTCGTGGCAAAGCTGAAAAGATTCTTCGCTGGAGATCCCACTGGCGTTGTCGAGCCGTTGCTTGCGCCTGCACCACCAAACTTGATTGGAGATTCTGGCTTCCAGGTATTGTCTGCTGCGGGACTAGTCTTGGTAAAGCTAAATACGGGAGTCTTTGACGCCTTACTGGTGTCATCCCGCTGAGGAGTACCGTCCGCATTCCTGTCTATACGGTCGAAAAGACCCCCGGACTTTGCAGGTGTGGACGGAACACCGCTTCCGCTGCTTATGGGGGCTGCACTGTCCTCTTCATCCTCATCAGTCTCCTCGGCATACGTGTTTGACTGAGGCTGGGATGAAAAATCATCGCGCTCGATTGTTCCAATTGGAGACTGCGATCTCGATAATTGTGCAAACGGATTTGAAAGGCTTGATGGCGCTGGTGAGGTGGCGTTGCTGAAAACAGACGGGCTAGCAGCGCCATCGACGAACGACGGTGCTTTTGGCGGAGAAGCTGCCTTTGATTGAGTTGCAGGACTGGATTCGTCCGTGTCGACCCATTGGAACTGGCCATCGACCATTTTCAAAGTCTTCTTCGACTGCTGCTCGAGTGCGCGCTTCTTAGCTTCCTGCTTCTCTTTATCCTGCCGTTCCCACTCTGCCTCATCGTCCTCATCGGAATCGAAATCTTCCGCTTTCCTCTTAGCCTTGTCCTTTTCTGCCTCCTTTGCCGCCTGTGCTCCGAATGCTGACAGGAAGTTGTTGGAAGATCCACCACCAAACTTTGGAACCCCACTTGCGGCACCACCGCCTGTTGCATTTCCAAATTTGGGTACCTGAAATGATGGCGTCGCATCGGGTTTCGAGGGCGTGGACGTTGTCGATGAAGCGAATTTGAAGGGCGATGCAGTAACATTTGAGGACGATTGCGAGGGCGTGGGTTGCTCTAATGCCGTGGTGGTACTTGAGGGAGTGTCCTTTGATTTGTCGGGCGAGTCAAGGATATTTGTGAAAAGAGATGCAGTAGCGCTCAAGGGCTTCTGAGGGGAGGGAATTTGGAATCCTGGGGTCGTCTTGACCAGCGGAGCCAGCGATGCTGTCGCAGTATTGGATGACGTGAACTTATCTGAGCCGCGGTCCGGGGTTTGTCCCGGGACGGGGAAGGATGAGGGGCGAGCAGCTACCTGAGTGCTTGCGACAGTATTCTGTTTACTCCGTGTCGCCTCTCGTCGCAACTTCTGTGCTTCCTGCACGTAAAATTTCATCGTTGAGCTCCAATCATCGGCTGAGGAAAGGGTTTCGAGATGTTTCCGGAACGCAAGATTGAATTTTTCTAGATCCGCGACTGCTGAGGGACCAGTCGCTCCTGATTCAGGTGCCCGGCCTGCCTTGTCCTCGGTCGTCTGTGGGACTGATAGAGGAGCCTGCTGAGCGGAGAACATAGGCTTGGAAGCTGGCTGGGAACCTCCAAATCCTGAGAAGGGAGAGGTCTTCTGTACTGGAGCAGTTGCCGGAGGATTGGCAGCGGAAAAGTTGAAGATATTGGATGATGCCGGAGCTGGGGTCTTGGCTGTGGCTTGTGAGAACGAGAAAGACGGCTTGGATGCGGGTGGAGTAGCGGGCGAGCTTATCTTGTTCTCTCCACTTCCCTGGACATTGAAAGAGGTAGAAGCAAGTTTCTCGGAAGTGGAGCTCGTAGTGCTTCCAAACATGCTCTTGGGTGCTGCCGAGATCTCCTTGTTGAGGGGGGACCCAGACGTCGTGCTCGGTCTCGCCACATTAGCGAAGGGGTTGGCTTTCGGGCTCGCCTCCTCGTCCGCCTGTGAGATGCTCTCTGCAGGAGCACGTGACTGGGCCGAAGTCGATTTTGTGAAAGAGAAGGCCGCGGCTGGAGCGGAAGGCTGGTCGCTGGGCTTCTCTGTGGGTGCAGAGGGCGGCGTCGAAGTCGACTTCCCAAAAGAGAAGGTCGGGGCGAGGGAGGAAGTCTGACCATCCGTCTTTGCGGGTGTATTTGCTTGAGACCCGAACGAGAACCCCGTTGTTGGTTTAACGGATGCACTCGGACCAGTCTTAATACTTGCAAATGGGTTGGATTTCGGCTTTTCCTCTTCTGAGGTGGAAGACTGCTCAGAATTCTGGCCGGAAAGTCCAAACGCGTTCTGGGGCTTTTGCGGTGTGCTCGTTCCTGATCCTTGAGCGCTCCGGATGAAGTCCAGCATTCGGCGCTGAACGTCGTTGGGCAAGCGGTCCACACTCGGAAGATCTTCGTCTGGTGTTGTGCTCAAACTCTCCACGTTATCCTTGACGACTTGAGTAATCTTTTGCTGATTTTCAGGAGAGAGATGCATAGCAGTATTCTTAATCTCATCTCGCTCAGAATCAGATACCCATGGCAACTTTGATTTATTCCTGTAAGGCTTCACAAACAACGACTCCACATTTGGCCTTGGTCCAATAGATGGCTGGGGAAGAGACCTCAGATATTCGACTATCTGGCTACCAACGCTCGGAGGAATCGCGTCCAGAGGGTCTTTTTGATAAGCGCTTGTGGTCTGCGACTTGTCAGAACAAACCTTTTCCAATATAATGGAGATACGAACGTCAGGCAGGTGGGAGCCAACAATCTCTTCGAGCCGCTTCTGTTGCGCCGAATCTAGATAGGGCTCGCGACCCATGATGACTTGCTTGTCGGCTTCGGAAAGACCAGCATTCTGCGTTGTCTGAAGCGATGATGAAGTTGCGCCAAAGCCAAACCCGTTCGACAGCGGTTGGGACTGAGGAGAGCCACCAGCAGGCGGGAGATTGAAAATGCTGCCGGAGAAGCCACCCGAGCTCTGATTAGACGTGCTGGCACCATTCGCGGAGGAGAAAGGATTACTGCCTGCCGGTGGGAAGCTCGAGGAGGTTCCCGAATTCATGCCAAAGGTGAAGCCTGAATTTTGCTGAGGCTGGGATTGCCCGAAAGTGAAGCTGTTCGAGGCGCCAGATTGAGGTTGACCTCCAAAACTGAAGCCGCTGTTCGTGTTGGACTGACTTTGATCGAAGCCAAAATTGTTCGACGTTCCACCACTTGTCCCGTTCTGACCAAACGCAAAACCTGACTGTTGCGATCCAGATGCCGGCTGAGGGGTACTGAATCCTGGGAAAGACGCTGACGTTTTGGTAGGAGAAGTCGATCGAGCCGTGCGGCTTTTGGGGGTTGCGATCCTATAGCCTGCGTTAGTAGCTGGCCTGAGCAGTCATGTTGCAAGTCGATAGGCTATGTTGTATCTCGTGCGTGCAACTTCTCGACGCCGGCGTTGGACCACACGCGGGCATTCGCATGTACAGGGACATTCGGGCAGTCGCTTGATCGATCGGCTACGACCCCTCAAAATCCGACTCCGGACGAATCGCAGATGTGGTTGATGCGCAAATATCTTCTATGATTCCACTTACTTTCTTCGCGCCAATTGTGCTGCTGTAGCTTTCGTGGGAGTATCCATGGGCGTCTCTGTACCACCTCCCTGGAAAGGCCCATCCTTGCCCCCTTGTATATCCATTCCTCTTTTCGACATGGTGATTGAAAATGCGCAGTCAAAGCACTTGCCGGTGGTGCTTAGGTGATGAGGGGAAGTCGATTCTCCACTGCTGGCGATTAATCCATTGTAACTCCGGCGAGGATGAAGAACTTTGGACCAGCTATTCCGAACGCGATGGGAAGAAAGAGGACGATTGCCAGATCCGGATCGCTGGTGATGGCCGGATTGTTGTTCCTGCACAAAGACTCGGGAGGTAAAGCTTGCTCTTCAAATGTCAACATTTCTCACTTCGCGCTTGGACGTCACTCGCCGCCCGAACCAATCGTGCAACAGATCACGTGCTCAGCGGTGTACCCTCAGCTGTGCACATGAACAATCCTGGTACTTTCTGATTTTAGCATTACAGTTGCATTGATGAACAATGATCGAAACATTCAGTATCGATGGTCTCAAAATTTCGAGTGCTCCTGTATATACATGCTGCCTCGTAATCTGTGACATTTGTGACATTGAACTTCGCCTTTGCCCCGTCTAATCTTCTTCTTCCGACTCAACTTCAGAGCTTTCTCCATCACTGATGACCATAATCTCGTTAGGGTCGATGTAGGCCTCTTCCTGAACAACCGCATTTTGCGCATCTTCCATTACAACGTCAGCATTCGCATCCTCAGCCACACTGTCGCTCGGCGCATCCTCATCCGACGCCTCATCGATAGCCGGGCCAAGTGCACTGGCTTCTAGCATCGAGCCTCCGACGTTGGAAGGGCGTCCACGCCCAATACCATGAGCGGCCTCTTCTTGCGCAGGTTTTGGCTTGTGCCCCGCCCCCTTCTCTCTGATGTGCATAGCTCTTTTCCACGCTCGTGGATCACGAGTTGGTTTTCCATGAAGGAATGGTGTCACTACTTGACCCTTGACTTCGTGCAGGTCCAATTGCTCGGCACGAAAGTCTGCCCAGAACCATGCTTTACCGTCAGCCTTGTGAATCCTCGGATCTCGTTGGGTTGAGAATATTCGGGCACTCATGACACCTTTTAGACCCTTGCTGATATCCAGTGCCTTTGTCATCGAATGGATACTTATTTCATTGGGCTCTTGGCTGGTATTGATCGCTGAAAACCCCTGGACTGTCGAGTGACCTGTTGCGAACTTCAGAGTGACGAACCAGGAGTCAACAGCTGACCGTTCGTAGCATCGTCCAAGAACTCGAGTAAAAGGAACTTTCCACCGTTTAGCGGGATCATGCAGTCGGAACCAGCGGCCGTGGTCCTTGAGCACTTCCGGCAATATATCACTCCCAGGGTCAATTGGTAGCTTGCCCGTCCCCCAGGCGCGAGCTTGGTCTCTGGTGAATGCAATACCGTCGATGTGGATGCAGCAATCATGCTGTCTGTCGATCGTTATAGATTCTGCAGTAGGGTCGTCGTACTCGGGATTCTCTCGAGCGTCCAAATGGATCATTCTCATCTTGATTGATGTAATTTTGATAGCATCCCACACTTGTGTGTCATCCTGGTTGCTGCCGGGCATAAGGCGAATGACGTCTCCAATCGTAAGCAGTTCGGAACCGACAAAAATACCTCGACAGAATACTGTTGCAGCCGGCCAGAGTCCTTTGAAGTGAAAGGGATTTAAGAGACTGATTGACGACATGACGGTGAGAGCGTGCTGTACAGTTGGATGGTAGTCTCTAGGCTTCGTGGCCTTGAGAATCTCGCGGTAGAAGACAAGTGGTCGTATGGCATGCATTCGGACATAGGCAATCCGCTTCGACCAATGTTTCTCGTTGGAGCCTACCATGGACATCGGCTCGATCCTAAAGCCAGAGTAATTGACCTGATATGTCTTTGGGTTCTCTAGAATGAGATCTGCCGCCTCGATGGACTCGTCTGGGGTCTCGGTAACGATACCGGCTTCCCAAGGGGGAAGTTCGACCAGACTTTCAAGCTCCGAATCCCACATTGCGAATGTTTGTTGACTCTGATCAAATGAGATGAATTGATGTTCTCTCAGTCCACGGACAAATAGAACAAGTTCCCCTTGCCGAGGAACAAAAGCTGGTTGGAAACGGATCTTTGTCATCAGTGGACCAATAGACTTGCTGTCAATGACCCAATCAAAAGAATTGTGCTGTTTGATCGGGTCGTCCATGACCATGCGAGTCCGCAGGCGTTCTGCCAGACGACGATATATATCCGGACAACCCTCATCGTCGACCATTTCATGTTCTGGCGTGGGCGGACGTTCCGGGACAAGCCATCTCCGGACTTGACGCAGGGCTATAGAAAGTCAGTCTCAATTAGCAGGTGATTCAAGCAATTACACTAACGGGTTTCTTGCTGTGTGAGGATGGGCGGCACCAAGACAGGTATTGGCTGCGCTGGGGGCAGAGATGAGGTCGCTCTGCCCATAGAGCCATTGATTCTGGGGGTACGAGTACCTTGGCTAGCGCTGCCTCTTTTTCCTCCTCTGCATCCAATGCATGTGCAGCCGACCGCTGAGCCATTGTCCATGAGCCGCTTGAAATGTTCGTAGAACTCCTCCGTTGAGCGAAACTTGTACGTCGGATGTCCATATAGATAGCGATCGATATGGTTTGGGTCGTTGTTTCTTGTCTTACCAAACAAACCGTAGCCATTTGGTAGCTTGTTGAGAACATATTTTTGACCTGCGCAACGGTCAGTGGAGGGAATGCCTACATGTCTCGGTGTATTGAGCCGGACCTTTGATAGCTTCACCACGGTCTATCATCCATTTAGTAGCAAGCTTGGTCAAGTAAGACACTTCAAATGACTCTTCACGTCGCAAGCCGGCTTGCGGCCATCTTGATGAGTCTCCATCGGATCCGGGATTGATATCGATGATCTCCGTGACGGAGCCAACAGAGGAGGCAGGCGCCATTGAGTCGTACAGAAGCGGATTACAGCCTAGAGCATATTGCATGCATTCTTGAGTGATGACGATTGGGAGACTTCAGATGCCCGTGTGAGGTCCAGGTCAAGTCAGGTGAAGGGTGAAGCCAGGAGAATCACGTGTCAAACAGCATGAGGTATTGCAGAAGGTCTTCACATCCTGTCACCTGTATCTTCTCACTACCCAGCATGATCTTCAGCTCTGACACGTGCAACGATGGCGTGTCCGCCGAGGGCGAAGTCGTTGATGCGCGGAAGACCTAGTGTGCTTGGTTGTCTCAAAATGAGATAGGCTCCGGTGAAGCTTCGCGCGGTGGTTGACCCTTGCCCGGTGTGATTGGCGGCATGGAGCTGCTGCAGGGCCGCCCGGCAGCACGCGAGCCCCCGGATCGGCAAGGCGCGAATCCGATTCCACAGCCAATGACGGCATGGCGCAAGACATCCGCCCATATCTTTCGACTCCTGACGGCGTTTCAATTCAACCAGGCTTTTCTTTCTCTCCTGCTCGTCCTCATTTCTGTTCTCCAATTATTGCATATCCTTTCCGGTGATCACGATATGCTGCATTTTTTTCATTGAGGTGCTGAGCGGGACTCTGTCCGGCTGCCTGGCTCTCTCACGACTACCGGACAATCTCGTACAGTCTGCCGCGACGATAGCGCACTTCGTGACCCTCTATTCCTGTTCCGGGAGTAGGAACACCCTATCACAATGGACCTTTTTCGACCACGCCAACCACAGTCTGCGCTGCTGGCTCCACCGCCCCCTCGGAGATTGTCAACGCCAGCAGGTGACCGGCTGTCTACGATTCTAGAGAGTTCTTCCGCCATTGGTCCGGCTCATCGCCCCCGCGACAGTGGGAACTCATGGTCGTCAAAGATACCTGTAACACTACCTAGAGCTTCGGCAGACACCACTCCACCTTCTTACACGAAGGAATGGCAAGCAGCCGGCGCCAATCATCCCGCCACAGGCCGGAGAGCGGCATGGCGTAGGAGGTTCGATAGTAAGCGAGGAGGATGGGGCCGCTTCCTGGTCCTCTTCTTGATCTTGCTGTTGATCGTTATTGCGCTGGCTATCGGCCTTGGAGTTGGCCTCTCTTTACGACACAAGTCCAAGTCTACCGACATTGCAGATGGTGATTCGCAGTCGTCCCAGTCTGGAACCACTCAGCAATTCCCTCTAGGAGAATACACGTTTGTCACAGCTCTCCGCGGAGTTCAAACCAATTGCACTTCCGACGCGGATACCTGGAGATGCTATCCGTACGCCACATATCAGAACGATGACTCGACATCTGGTCTCACTCTGTTTAACTGGGTTCTCACAGCCTCGGCGCCAAACATTGTGACCAACAGCACGCCACCCACAACAGATATCGGAGGAATACCAGCCAACATCTCGATATCATCAGACAAGAATCCCTTTTCGATATCCCTCAACAACCAGTCTTTGACCTTTGTGAATAACGATAATAATCCGCGCTATACCTTCTCTTTCACTTACTCACAGAGCATTGTCCCATCAGCTCCAGTAAATGGCGATAATGCAGCCACCACATGCGTCTTCAACCAGACTACCTTCACCGCAAACCTCTATTTGACGGGTAAAGAAACCAAGCAGTACCCAGGGACGACCCTGCAAAGCTCCAGCCAGGTCAATGGCGGCTTCACACCCTGGCCATACGCGATAGAGGTTTACGAGTACGCAGACGGAGGACAGAACGTACCGACGTGCTACGAGACGAACAATGGCAACCTAGGCCAGCAAATCAGCAGCCTCGTTTCGCAACCAGCAACTCGACAATGTCTGTGCAAGTACAGTAATTTTAACGACTGATCTTTAAGTAATGCATCGGATGACGACCATGAACATATTACCGCTTATTAGCAGCTTTGTACATAACAATTTATTGTTTAAACCTATTTTGGCCTCCCGCTTCACGCCCGATCAGTCTACTCGCTGTCATCATCCACCTCCATCTCCACATCCTCATCTTCACTCTCCTCCTCATCGCTCTCAACACCCGCCTTACCATTCCGCTGCGCAGCCTTCTTCTCCGCCCGCTCCTCCTTCTTCCTCTCCTCTTCCTGCAGCCTCGCCTCCTCCAACACCTTCGCCTTCTCCTCCCTCTGCTTCCTCTGCCCCGCCACAAACGCCCCCAGCGGCGTCTTGGTCCACTCCGTATCCTTCAGAAACCCCTCGACACCAGCGCGATTGTTCGGCGCAAAGTCGACCTTCGCCCTTCGCTCCTCGATCCACTTGCAATTCGCATCGAGCTTCTGCACCACCAGCGACAGCATCCCACTGATCTTCGCGTTCTGGTTGGGATGCTTGGAGTGCGGCCCGACGTCTTTCAGCCAGCGCTTGAGCAGGATGACGGCTGGTAGGGCGAGTTCGGGGAAGGCGATGGACTTCGTCCACAGCACGAAGAATTCACCCAGCAACTCTTGGACTTGCTCGCCTACACCGTCTTGGTATGCGCGCGTGCCAAGGTAGCCTTTGGGCGCGCGGATGTTGACGGAGAAGTCGAGCGGCTTTACACTGCTGCCTTTGGGGGGCTTGCGCATTTCGGCTGAGGTCAGAACTTCGTGGAGCGAGGCGGCTAGGGGAATGTAGGTTCCTGTGGCAGCAGAGATGCGGAGGAGAGCGCGGGTGAGGTGGAAGCGGAGTGGGAAGTAGGCGGCTGTGGGGATGAGGCGGAGAGCGCCGAGAGTCACTTGAACCACGGGGTAGATGAGTGGGCGGAGGGGTGATTGTTGACCCTTCTTAGCTTCGGTGAGGGAGTCGCAATGTGCTGAGAGGACGCGGGACCAGAAGTCGAGGGAGTGGATATATTGCCAGTTGTATACGAGCTTGTACGACTCGTTGGCATTGTTGGTGATGCTGCTCCGGAGGTGGATGGCCAGCTGGCGGATGAAGCTGAAACCGGTTGTGTATCCCAAGCCAGAGTCAATGCCCCATAGCTCGGCAGCAGAGTTCTTCATTAGGTTCACACCAGCGATTGTGTGCACAGTGGTATTTCTGGAGCCTTTGACAAGACCCTGATAGACGGATTTGAGCACAGATTCTCGAATACCTGGGTCTCCGATAACGATCAAGCGCCGGATTGCAAGGAACGCCGCGAGCCTGCTTGACTCGGCATGTGTAGAGATTGACCAGATGCCGACGATAGTTTTTGTCAGATCCTTGATGATCTTCTTGAATGACAGTGCGTATGGCAGCAAGACCTCCAAGGCTGTCAAGGTCATGCGCAGAGTCAAAGCATCCGAGAGGAATCCCAAAAGATAGACAATGGAATTGAAATATGATTTCAGAAGCGGAGCCAGTGTCTGGTATTTCTTTGACTCTGTGGCGATGCGGATTTTTCCAGATGAAGACTCCTTGACCGGAAGATGGTGTTGCAGGACATCCGGTATGCGGTTCAGAGCTAGTACCAGTAGTTCGTGATACGCCTCTGGGCTGGAAACACTGTACTTGAAAGTCTTCTCCTCTTCTTCTGAAGCATGTGCGGCAGCTCTGAACGCAAGAACAACTTCTCTGGTGGCCCTAAGCGAGTGCTGTTCGGCCATTGACTTATCCCACTTCTTGATGACCGCCAATGTGACTTCGTTCTTGTTGTCGCCACTTACCGCGGCGTCGCCGGTTTCAGAGGCGTCGTCGTCGCTCTCAGCTTCAGTGCCATCCAGTCCCTTGAAATCGACCTCTTCAAGATCGAGGAGATCCGGATCATTCTCTTGCAAGTACTTGTGGAACTCGGGATCTTTCTCCGCCAGACTGCTCATCTGCTTCTTGTGGGCCTCGAAGTCCTGCTCTTCGTCCTCTGAGCTCGACTCGCTGCCGCTGCCAGCGTCCTTAGCTTCTGTAAGTGTTCCGTCGGTATCACCTCGCTTCCTCTTCCGTCCCTTGTTGGCTTTGGAGCTCATGTCTGGCTCGATGTCCAGGTCTGCTTGGAAGAAGTCGTCCACATTCATATTCTCGAAATCTTCGGCATCTTTTTTCGCCTTTTGCTGACTCTTCGTACGATGCTCCTCGTCCGATCCTGTGGGTTCGGTATGATTGTCTGCGGCGCGCCTGGCCTGCTTCTTAGCTTTAATCGCATGTCGCTGCTTGATTTTTGCAAAGTCTTTCCGCCTCTTGATGGTGTCCTTGAGATGGTGTTTCTCAAACTTCTTGGTGGCTTTTGTTTGAGCCATTTTGTTCGTGAAGTCGTCCAGCGACAAAGAATCTGAATTGACTATCAGGTGCTTCACTATTTTTCTGACATAGAAATTTATGCGCAAAAAGTTGCCGCCGATAGATCGGAGAGTCGGCAGGCTTGGCAGATGAACGCCGATGCGGCTCTGCGGGCAAACCCTCGAACCATCTCCACCCGCGCTGCCCTCTTGCTCCATCTCAAGCGGCAACACCCAGCCTCATTATTGGATCAGTGATCACAGTCTCTATCCTGAGATCTCACCATGTACGCGCCGCACTCACAGCAACTAGCTTATGCGCCGACCCCGTATAGTTACACTCCAACTTCCAACTTATCTGTGACTATCAATCCGGACGAGGTTCGAATCACGATTATCTGTGTCTTGACAAAAAGCTGATTGTAGTCAGGAGGTCACGCTATCCGCAAATGCGGCCGAACGGGATCTGTACGAGTCTCTCGCTGAAATCTACAGTATAGTGACCACATTAGATGCTCTCGAAAGGGCATATCTCAAGGATTCGATTCCTGAAGGCGAGTATACCGAAACATGTAATCGTCTCCTGAAGCAATATAAATCAAATCTTGCGGACGAGACTGTGTCAAAGGCCTTCGGAGATCTAGAAAGCTTTAAGCTGGAATGGAACGTGAGCGTCACCAAACACCTCGTCTACTCCGTGATTGCGATGATTGACAAACTTTGCAGATGGAAGTTCCAAGAGCCATTGAGCGCCTCAAGCTCGGACTACCAGCTACCATCGAGGCGCCAACTACTCGCTCTGCTGCTCAGAACCAAGGATCCGCTGCCGCAGCAACGCATATAGTGGCTGCCAGCGAGAACTTCATTACGCTTTTCGATGCTATCAAGATGAACATGCTCTCCAAGGACACACTACACCCGATCCTTGTCGAGACAATCCAAGCTGTCAACAAGGTCACTGACACGGACTTCGATAGCAAGGGCAAGATTGTCCAGTGGCTCATCACCCTCAATCAAATGCGTGCTGCAGAAGAACTGTCACTGGAGCAGGCTAGGGAGTTGCAATTCGACATGAACCAAGCATATGATGGATTCAAGTCGACACTCGGTTGAAAGGGGCTGCTCCACTTTTTTTGCAGCTCCCATGTTCTCAGCTTGCCATTCTGTGACCTGAAACGACTGGAAACATGTTTTCTAATGTCGGTCATTTGCAGCCATATCTCTGCCCCACGAACGCTTGGCCCGTGCACAAAATTTCCCAGATCCCTTTCGAGGGGTTCTCAGGTTACACTCTGATCTGTACGCCAGTAAAGCAATGCTTCTCCTATGGAACGCTCACTGACGAAGGAAGATCTCGGACTGCAGGGGTTGGAGGAAGAGCCCCTTGACGGTAATAATAATGCTCTTGTCAACAAGCGCATACGCTGACTGTTCTTCAGTTCTTGATCTTCCTCAGATCCATACAAGGCCTTCAGCCATGACGCTCCTCGACACTCTATCGCTTTTGAGCGTCGAGTCTCGGTCATGGGAGGTGACGCCGTCCCATACGCCAGGCTATGGTACTCCACGCGCTTTCAGTGGGGCCAACACTCCACTAAGACCTAAGAGAAAAGTCAGGGCTGAGGGTGTGCCCCAGTACTTGACAAAGATCGTCTCTAGTCACCTGGGCTGGATTGCCGACGATGAAGACAAGGAGAAGATATGGGATACTGCTTCGGTCAGACTGAGTGAGAGATCAGGCAGGACCGCGCGAGGCGCATTCACAAGATCATTTCCTGTTCCCGTCCTGAAGTCCAAACGTTCCCAAGGGCAAGAGAATGCCACCGATGAGCATGATTACCCAGGGATCGTGGAGCTGCAGATCCACGAGCCGGCACTGACAGCTGACAATCTTGGCTTCAAGACGTGGGCCTCATCATACGTCCTTGCCTGCAAATGGGGTATATTACTGGACAGGATTCCAGCCTTAAACAAATGCCGTATAACACGGGTCGATGCTGACTTACTCCTTGAGCTCGGCGCAGGGACCGGACTTGTTGGTCTCGCCGCTGCAGCCGTGCTTGGCACTCGAACGATGTTGACAGATTTACCACTTATTGCGGATAACCTTGCACGAAACGTCATCGACAACGAGGCTGCAATCTCACGAACTAATGGTACTGCCGAGGTGGCCGTCCTGGACTGGGCTCATCCGGGTACTATCTCAAGAGTGAGCGGGAACGGCGCAGCGCCCGGTAGGGACGAGCATACCGACGAGCGGAATGAGGCAGAGTGTGCGAACGGTCTCGATGCGCTAGTCATCGTGGCAGCAGACCCTATATACTCTATGGACCACCCACCACTGCTGGCCAAGGCGATTAGCTATCACCTTAGCAGGTCTTCGGACGCTGCAGTCATCATAGGCGTTCCCCTTCGAGAGGCTTACGCTGCTGAGAGGGCCGCATTGCGCGCGCAATTGACCATGATCGGGCTCAAACTGGTGTTCGAGGAGACCGCTATCGGTCTGGACGATTGGAGTAACGGAAAAGACGATGAACCAAGCGAGGTCGAATGCAGCATCACCGTGTGGATGTGGTCATGAATTCACGTCATATATTTACGAGAGTTGGAACCAAAAAAACATAGACCATATTATATACAATTTACTTAGTATTTGTCTGCACGAGACAAGGAGGTACAGGACGAGGGTAGTAGCCTTGGACAGCGCAGATCACACGAGGGACGCTTTCCATTGCTGGGACGGTGAGCAACCCTCTCGAAAGCTCGTTTGCGTCCGTTCTCAACAGATCAAGTGACGTCTTCTGCACTTACCTGAGACTAGGATCTATGTTGTTGTTATCCATTATATCGACATCAGTATCCTCAGGGATCGGCAGGAAAGTGTTTTGAAGACGAGTAGAAAGATGTGTAGGAACCTCAGGATATGTAAGATCATGAAGATCAGCGGGAAGATCAGCAAAAGAATCATAGTAAGGAAGAATAACAGGAACTGGAGCTGGAGCAGGGACAGGAGCTGGGACAAGGACAGGAACAGGAACCGGTGCCGGAGCCGGAGCTCGAGCCCGAGCAGATGCTCTACTCGCTCGAGCAGTATCAAACGGATTCTGGGCCCTCGGAATACACAACCACCGCCATACCTCAGGTTGGAAGTCCAGGTCCTGGTGGGTGAAATTAGAGTCGGGGACAGTCAAGCCAAGGTCTGCGGTGGTATGGTTCCGATTGACCAGCCCTGTCTGCTTGGAGATCACTCCGGAGCGGCTGTTGACGTAGCAAAAGGCTTTTGTGGTTGCGGTGGCTTGGGAATGCAGAGTTGGCTCGTCGCGGATGCCCTTGCGCTGAACAGGGGTATTGGTGAGTTCGCAATTGCGGATATAGCGATGAATGGCGAGAGTGGGGAATATCTGGTTGCCTGTGAGGGAACTGTTGAGCCGGATGATATGTTCGCCTTCGTCGGCAATGTTGAAATAGACCCATTGGGCGTCTATGCCTACGATGGTAGGCTCATTGGATGATGAAGGCGCAGAGGCCGGCTCTGGGTTCACGTTGATGTTGTCTTCGAGGTCGTCGTCTTCTGGTGTGGGAGCGCCAGAGATGGGAGAATTCTCGAAATCCGGGTCATGAACACTGTCGTCGTCTTCGTAGTCCCTACCGTCGCTGAACTCGGAGCCGTCAGGCTCTGGTAGGGGTGCCGGTGATGGTGCAGCGACGTAACTGACATTGCCCTTGGCATCGATCGACGTACGCCTTCCGGATCTTGTGATTGCCATGTTTGAGACTTATTTGGTTTGGGTTTGAATGTGGTTGTATGCTAGGAGATGAAAGGCACCATCTACTTAGTACTGTAAATATACAAGGACCTCAAGCTTGCCAACTTAGGAACAAAGCAGGACTATAGTTCAATGATCAAAGCAATGAAGCCGTAAGAACAAAAGAAAGCAAACCCAATTATAACAAGCAGATGAGATTGAACGAAGAATACCTACAATGGCTTTGTGCAGCCTTTGGGTAGTGTAGCAGAGGTTACAATGTTTTGAGAAGTGAGAGACTCTAGGCATGCCAACATCGTTTCCATGGCTGACTATTGAAGTCTGCTCATACAAATGTCCGTCAGTGGTCTGCAATTGCTGATCGCGAATCTCGACCGTCGAAATTAAATTTCGTGACATGAATACCAGCCACATGCTCGTTTTAGGCAGTGTTCTGGTATTGGAAGGAGAGATGTACATCTTGAAGTCGTGAAACATGCCTAGAAGCAGTCGTGGAGGACATCTGGCGACCTCGGCTGGGCCAGGCCGCGAGATTCTATTACAACATTGAATTGGACTTCTTACCCTTTCCAACGCGACTCAATTTATGCTCTATCGCCGGGAATATTAGTTGCAATAATGGCCACATGTCAACGGCGATAACAGATTCCCCATATGGGCTCCCCGCCGGCATCGGAGCACATGCAGATCGTCCTTCGCCTCAACTCTGATAGGCGTAGAGCATCTCTTATCAGACCTGCACCACCTTACCTCACATGCTGCATTTCCTAATCTCCAGTCACCCCATGCTGATACCCCGGTTATCCACTCCGGCAGCGATACCGATTTGCTCCGGTCACGTCTCTGTTATCAACCTGCACCCCACAGCTCGTAGACCAGTGATTGTTGAGCGTCACACTATGGCGACCATCACGATGGAGCCTTGTGTATATCTACTGGCTAGTCGCCCAGGGCGCTGGAGACGAAATCTTCCAGACCCTAGTAACGTCTATACTATCGCACAATGGCAGGAAACCCTGCCAGCTTTTCGAGCTATCCGCCGCCCTTGAGCCAGGGCACAGGCTATGGAGTCGTGCTCGGCCTTGGCTTCCTCTTCGCGTACGTCTAGTCCCACAAGGCGGCCCACATGGCCTCGACTAATACAGCTCAGCTTTGGCATGATGATTACCACGTATGTGCTCCGACGGTACAACAACGAACTCCAGACATCCGAAGTGTTCTCCACTGCCGGTCGTACAGTAAAGTCTGGCCTGGTAGCCTCTGCCGTGGTATCCTCCTGGACGTGGGCTGCGACGCTTCTGCAGTCGACCTCCGTGGCGTACAAGTACGGCGTCAGCGGACCATTCTGGTATGCATCCGGCGCAACGGTCCAAATCATCCTCTTTGCTACTATCGCTATCGAGCTGAAACGACGAGCACCAAATGCACACACCTATCTCGAAGTCATCAGGGCGAGATATGGTTCAATCACGCATTGCGTCTTTATGGGATTCGCCCTGGCGACAAATTTTCTGGTTACGGCCATGTTGTTGGCTGGAGGTAGTGCTGTAACGTCGTCACTTACTGGTATGTCGACTGCTGCGGCATGCTTTCTGCTGCCGGTGGGTGTCGTGCTCTACACAGTGTTTGGTGGCATCAAGGCCACTTTCTTGACCGATTACGTGCATACCGTCATTCTGCTGGTTATTCTGTTCATCTTCGCATTTTCCGTGTATGCGACCAACACCATTCTTGGCAGCCCTGGCGCAGTATGGGATGCACTGGTAGCGGCCAGTAAGGCGCATCCTGTAGACGGCAATGCAGATGGCAGCTATTTGACCATGAGATCTCGTGAGGGTGGGATCTTCTTCGTCATCAATATCATCGGTAACTTTGGCACTGTGTTCCTAGATAATGGTATGCCGTTCTTTGATCCATGACCTGTTCGACCTGACTGACAATACCTAGGCTACTACAACAAAGCTATCGCCGCGTCTCCAGTATATGCGCTTCCGGGGTATGTAATGGGCGGGCTAGCGTGGTTCGCCGTCCCTATGCTCGCTGCCACAACTATGGGACTAGCAGCCCTATCCTTGGAGAGCAATTCAGTTTGGCCAACCTACCCGTATCGTATGGATGCAGCCGACGTTTCAGCCGGCCTGGTCCTGCCCGAAGCTGCCGTCGCCCTGCTTGGTACCGGAGGCGCCGTCGCCACGCTCCTCCTTGTCTTCATGGCTGTGACCTCTGCCATGTCCGCCCAGCTGATCGCCGTTTCCTCGATCTTTACCTACGACATCTACCAGACCTACATCCACCCGCTCGCCTCCGGCCAGCGACTCATCTGGATCTCTCACGCAGGCTGCGTCGTCTGGGCGGTCATCATGGCCGGCGTATCCACTGGCTTCTACTACGGCGGCATCTCCCTCGGCTACCTCTACCTGCTGATGGGCGTCATCATCTCCGGCGCCGTCATCCCGGCCTCCCTCACCCTACTTTGGGATCGTCAGTCCTGGGCTGCCGCCACTTTCTCCCCACCCCTAGCCCTTGCTTGTTCTCTTGCTGCTTGGCTAGGTACGACCCGAGCTGAGAGCGGCGGGGTACTCAGCGTCGCTACCACTGGCGCCAATAATCCCATGTTAGCAGGAAACGTCGTTGCGCTGCTTGCGCCACTGGTGTTCGTGCCGGTGCTGAGCTTCGCCTTCAGCAGTGGAAAGTACGACTGGGCGTCCATGGCGGCAATTCGGCGTGCCGACGACAAGGACCTCGCAGCGGATGCGCATGTTGACCTAGAGAATGTGCCTGGCGGGCATACGAGATCTGCTGCTGAGGATGAAGCGGAGTTGGTGGCGCTGAAGAGAGCATCAAAGATTGCGCGGGCGTTGTGTGTAGGGCTGACGTTGGCACTGTTGGTGCTGTGGCCGATGCCGATGTATGGCAGCGGCTATGTATTTAGTAAGAAGTTCTTCACTGGGTGGATTGTGGTGGGCGTGTTGTGGTTGTTTTGCAGTGCGTTTGCTGTGGGGCTATGCCCGCTGTGGGAAGGAAGGAAGACGAGCGTGAGGACTTGTAAGGCGATCTGGAGGGATATCACGGGCAAGGGAAGGGTGGTAACTGGAAGGGAGGTGCAGGATGGGGAGGTGGTAGATGAGGTGCTTGAGGAGAGAGGAAAGAGTGCGGATGAGAAGGCGAGTGGTTGAAAGCTCCTTTGCTTGAAGACCGAAGACTTGGTCCTTTCATACTCCTAGTTCTTGTCAACTACACGTTTATGTCTCCATCTATATACCCATCGATACAATCAAGTTGCACAGCTGCGCAAGCATGCTGTAAGGACTGAGATGGCCCCAAGCTGCTCCCACTTATCGTAAAGTGAAGGATACTATAAGGCAGCTCAGTCAGTGAACGAGCTACCCAGGAGCTACAAAACGCCATTCATGCATGCTTGGCCTTAAAAGTTGATGCAAGAGCGCTGAGCTTGTCGCGGCCCGTATTGGCAGCATAAAAGTCAGGGTCCGATGCAAGGGTGCTCGGGATGCGACAAGCCAGACTGTTTTCTCACAAGAAGAACATATCGTACAGTCCATCACAATGCCTGAAGAGCGGTGAAGCATGACGAGGTAATAGGTAGGAGTTCCGTGTGAAAGCCGTCGTTGCATTTGGAGCGTGGTCGAGGCATGCGAAACATCATAGCTGCGCTGGCAATGGCATTGCCTAGAAGCAGAAGACACATGACGTGGATATGCACGGTGTACTGCTCGTTACTCGAAGGCACTCCACTACCGTCACAGCCAACTTTTGTGCACACCAGATTCACTCGCAGCCTTGTCCTACTTCAAATGCGCCACTTTCTGCTGCTCACGGGAGCACTGGTACGTCGGAGTAAAATGCCTGACAGGGGCATAAAAAGTACGCGAGACATGCACAGACTGCCCAAATTAGCATTGGCAGAAACTTCATGCCCAACGCTTCAAACGCGACAAGCTCAGCCCACCAGTCAAATGCCGGATAAACGAAGGCTGAGCGGAACCAAGATTCCCTGGACGCACGCGATTGTGCAGCAGGGATCAGGGAAGCCATGCATCTCGCCTATGTAAGGGATCAGCGATCGACATCGAACCATCGAGGAGAAAACCCATCCCCCTTCCGGAACGGACGCACTGTCGCGGCGTTGTGCGGGCCTTGCGCCGTGGGCACGGGCTCAGGAAAGACGTGTGAGAGGTCGGGAAGGATTGTGGCCAGCAAGGGCCGACCAGTGTGGGATAGATTGGCACTGTCGCCGAGCCGGGCGCTTGTGACAGTGCTGACGCGAGTGTCGGCTTGAAGACGGATGCTCTTCAGAGCCTGTGTTGTAGACGGATGCGCTGTGTTCAGTAGACTCACGAGAAGGGGGCCACCAAGGTTCTTGGTGCCTGGGCTTTTGTGCCGTGGCGCATATGGTTTGGTTCGGCGAATGATTAGTCTCGCGTGTTTGACCTCGGGCGTTTAATGTCGCGTACAGTATTTACATTGTCATCGGGGTTTAGCTGCCTGCGCGAGATGCATTGCTTCTGATGTAGCATCCTTCTATAGATTACAGCTCATCGATCGCTGACACTTTCGGACTGCTGGCTCAAACATGACTGGTGCTCTCGGGCTCAAGATGTCCAATCCTGTACTCCACCAAATCGGCCGATCGTCGGGACCTAGACCTGGCTTTGCGGCTCCGCAAAAGCACTACAGCACGCCTAATGCGAAGTTAATGCCCTCACGCCGGCGACTGACTTGTGAATTGCTGATTGCGGATGGCACGACTGACTACTGACCTTGCCTTACAGTATCGATTTCGCACCGTCCCGTACAGTTAGCTTTTCTGCTTCCATCATCTGGTCAGCGGTGGATTCGGTAGGTCGTATAGCGCCCAGTAAACGGGCCAAGAACTCGCAGACTTTGTTTGGGCAGCGGCTGTGCCTGTCAAATTATTGATTGCACACTTAAGTTTCTTCGATCGTGACCGCTACATCGACCGTCCGCAACGACGTGCTTATGGACGAATGCAATGCTCTTTGAAATGCAATATCATGCGGTCTGACAGTACATATATTTAGGGTTCGTAGGGGCAGAGGGTGTTGCGTGGTTATACTCGCGCCGATCCACACCCCTGGCCCCTCTCACCCCCGGATCGTCCGTGTCGTGTTCAGCTTTTCTACCAACGCTCGCTCGGCTGCCGCCCTGCTCCGTCGCCCATCGCCAATCCCAACTCCCATCCCTGCATTCGTTCGTCGTTCGCACGCCGCCACAAACGCATTCCTCGCCCTTCTCCACTGCCTTTACCCTTTCCCATCACGTCCTAGCCACCCTTTTCCTAAGTAACTTTTGCTTCGTCAGCTTCTGATCCGTATCCCGGCGCGGCATCGCCCCTAACGTCCGTCGCGACTACCATCAACACTCGCTCGGAATCCGGAATCAACCTCTCGCAGGCTCGAGAGAAAAGCTCAATTGCACGCGTTGGCTGCTGAACGGCAGACCACGCATCTTTTGCGTGTCCTTGCCGTTGCTACACCTGTCTCCCCGTTGGTCCGTCATGGGATCATCTCCGCCCGCTCGCATCAACAATTTACCCGTCAGCGTCGTCTAGCTTTGCCAACGGTGATTACTCCGGCTGCTCCTATTGCCTCGCGGTGTCAAACAACTTAGACTTTATTCACTCTGCCGCACACTGCACACGCTGTTGTCGACACCTACGCCCGCCGAATCTGGCGACCCAAACCCCATCAGAGGCTGCCGCTCTGGCGGACAGTGACATACAGAAGAGAAAGAGACGGAAGAGATTCACAATCATGCGCATACCAATACGCGAGCAGCTCTCTTTGCTGCTGTTGCTGTCGTCGGCCATCGGACTCTGTGTGATCGCGGTGGGATCATACGTATGCCACCAGTCCATCGTCAACCTGCGGTTCCATGAGAACTAACCAATTACTACAGGTGACAACCACAAAGTATGTCTACGCTGCAAGAAAGACCAGACTCGCCATGAGCGCATCCCTCAAGGCTTCTCAGCTCTCTTCGAGCCTCGCCCTTATGCAGAATAGTGTTCAGTTCACCGCGAGTCGCGTCATAGTTCAACAAGAGCTCAGTAACTACAATAACAACGGAACAGCCGATTTTTCAGGCGCTGTCCCCGACATGGCTGCCGCCATAGGTGGCCCTGCTTCGGGAGGAGCCGTAGGCAGCAATCTCTTGCTCCAGTCTCAGATATTCGCAGCCAAAGGCGATGGACCTGCAGGCTCCACGTCTCTGATCAACACTACAAACCCCGACATCCTGGGCAAAGTCAAGTTGCCTTATACACACCCCAATGGCTCAGCTGTGTATCTCGGTGATTCTGGACTCGGCTTTCCACCACAACTGTACCCCAATTTTACCTACTCTGATGTCACTGCCTCGGATGGCCAAAAACTCTCCGCGGCTGACTACAATGGTCTCGTTCTTAGTCCTATCGACAGCCAGGCTCTTTTGCTGGGGCCGTGGGCTATCAACTCTTCCTTTGCTCTACTCTCCATCACCATTCCGATCATCAATAACACATCCTCCACAAACGTCCTGGGATGGCTTTCCGTCGTCATGGATGCCAGGCTCATTTCTCAAATCATCAACGATCCCCAAGGACTCGACTTCAGCGGCGAATTACTGATTGTGCGCCCATCGAACAACACCAACCAGTATCGTTCTGGCATCACATACGACGACAACCCGGATCCCAATGTTTACAACTCGGAATTGGTCGAATTCGTCCTGCCTCTCAACTCTGGAGACTCAGACCGTCATCCCAACAGTGTCTATGGAAAGCCTAACAGAGCTTTTAATATGTCCAGTTTCAATGCCGTTGTGCAAGCTGTGACAGTGAACAATGACAATATCAACAACTCTGGCAGCGACCTGAAAACACCCAACGAAGAAAACTACAGCGTGGCAGTTGGATATGCGATGGTAGAAACGTTCGTTGACTGGGCAGTTATTGTTGAAGTTAGTCGAAGCTCAGCATTGGCCTCGATCACTGCCCTCCGCAAAGTCATCTTGGCGGCATTATTTGGAACCTTGGGAGCAATGATTATAGTGGTGTGGCCACTCGCACACTTCGCTAGCAGACCGATCCGCGAACTTCGCACAGCGACATTGAAGACAGTCATGCCGCCAGGATATATGGTCTCTAGCGAATCCCTTGGCGAGTACTCAGACCATGACGACGCGGATGGCAATGCGTCCGGTGACGGCTCTGCTGCAGCAATTGCTAGGAAAGAAGGATTCTTTGCAAGTGTTTTGCGCCGGCAAAGACGTCCTCGACCGGATCGGACAGATGAACTACGGAGGCAGCAGTTCCGCGTTCCAAGCAAAGTGCCGGATCGGAAACATATCGTGGTAGATGAACTCTCGGAACTAACAAAGACCTTCAACGAGATGTCAGACGAATTGATGATGCAGTACGAGCGATTAGAAGAGAGGGTAAAGCAGAGAACGGCCGAGCTGGAAGTGAGCAAAAAGGCAGCAGAGGCTGCCAATGAAAGCAAAACCCTCTTTATTGCCAACATTTCTCACGAGCTAAAGACACCGCTCAACGGTATCCTGGGTATGTGTGCGGTATGCATGCAGGAAGACGATCCTATAAGGCTCAAACGATCACTTGGAATCATTTACAAAAGTGGAGACCTTCTACTGAACCTGTTGACGGATCTGCTCACTTTCAGGTGCGTTCTCGAATGGCTTTTATATGCCATGATTGACATGCTGACATTAACATTGCAGTAAGAACCAGGTCGGTCAACAGCTGTCTCTGGACGAGAAAGAATTCCACCTTCGTGATATCAGCTCTCAGATCCTCGCGATTTTTGACAAACAAGCCAGAGAAGGCCAAATCAATCTCCGCGTACAGTTCATGCGTGGCGACGAATTGGACACAGAAGAGGTCGCTGGCGATCGGGTCAAAGACATGGTCCTTTGGGGAGACACGCACCGTATCTTGCAGGTCATCATCAACCTTGTCTCGAACAGTCTAAAATTCACACCACCTCAAGGAAGCGTCACTCTGAACGTCAAATGTATGGGTGATGCTCCGGAAGTTGGCAGCCGAAAGACGAGCACTGGTTCAAGAGCAACGAAGAGGTTATCTAGAAGCAAACATTCGGACATGTCGCAAGTTGGTGGAAGGCCATCTGGATCACAAGAGGGAGGATCAGTCTTTGTTGATCGGGGCAATGCCTTCCAAAGGATTATGGAGGTTGATCGTGTCGCGCCACCACCAGGGAGGATGCTCACATTTGAATTCGAAGTCATCGACACCGGTCCAGGCATTCCCGAAGAATCGCACCAACGGATTTTCGAACCTTTTGTCCAAGGCGACCTCGGCCTTTCTAAAAAGTACGGCGGAACTGGTCTTGGTCTAAGCATCTGCTCCCAGCTGGCTGGACTGATGCATGGAACAATGGCCATCAAATCAGAGGTCGGTCAGGGTAGCACATTTTCCATGAGGATTCCGCTACGGCATTTGCTCAGCAAGGCTGACAGCACGGCTTCGTCTAACGCTAGCCAGCACGGAGATGCTGCATCCATGTTCTCCAGCTACAGCGCAGGCGATGTGGTTGGCTCACCAAGGCGCAAGAGCAATCAAGGTGAGACTGCTTCAATAGTGGACCCTGGACCTCCAGCAGCATCTCCCATGCCCGATTCGCAGCAGCACTTCGACGGCTCACAGCCTCGCCTTGTCGGGCTCTCACAGCCGTACTTCGCGACCTCCCAGCCTATGGAGTCGCCTACTTCACAACCTGGAGCTATGGAACAGATAACGGCTGCTGCATCAAGCAGTGGTAGAATCCGCGTGCTCGTAGCCGAGGACAACAAGGTCAATCAGGAGGTGGTCCTGCGAATGCTGAAGCTCGAAGATATCTACGATGTGACCGTGGCTAAAGATGGCCAGGAGGCACTAGACCTGGTCAAAGAGTCGATGTCGCCTCCGCCTGACAGCCCCAGCAAAGGTCCGTTCAACCTTATCTTCATGGATGTTCAGATGCCAAACCTTGACGGGCTCCAATCGACCAAGTTGATTCGCGAATGTGGTTTCAACGCTCCCATTGTTGCTCTGACTGCGTTCGCCGAGGAGTCCAATGTCAAGGACTGCCTTGAATCCGGCATGAACTACTTCCTGAGCAAACCAATCAGGCGGCCCGCCTTGAAGAAGGTGCTGAAGGAGTATTGTTCCACGATTCAAGAGGTCGATGAGGACGCCACTACCCCTCCGCCGCTCCTGGAAAAGGGCAGTCAGGACTCGGCAGCAACAAAGGGCACGAGCAAGTCTGCGCGGCGTCCACGTACGCCCACTACCACTAACATTGATGCTCAGGGTAGCCCGAGAAAGAAGCGCAACTCCGTCGACGCCATCGACATGGCAACTAGCGCGGCGGGCACTACCGTCATCGTTGTAAGCAGACCGAGCAGCATGGAAATCAAACGGGCCAGCATCAGTGAAAAAGAGACAAGCAGCGAGTTCTAGAAAGGCTTGCTAGTGTCTTTTGACGCAGCCGACATGGCAGCGAAACGGCGCACTCCAACATGGAGCATCTTCGACCTCTACGCGATCTCGAGCCGATCGAACGACTACCCTGCGACACCATCTCCCTCTTCCTCTTTCCCTTCGCTCGACACTGATCCTTTCTTTACCTCCTCTTAAGCATTCGATGCTATGTTTTTAATTACACCTTGGATATACTTTTTCTGGATTTTTCTAGCGACGGCGTTTGGTTGATACCTACCCTCAATGGGTTCCTGCAAAATATCATGGCAGACACAACAGGTTACGAAGCCGGAAAACGGACGGAATTGTGCATTAAAACGGCGGTTACCATGAATAGAGAGCTTTGTCTCCTAAGCAAGCGGGTTTTCTTTTCTCGGGCATGAAGGTCAGCGGAGCCTTTCACGATTTTTCTTCATGATGAGAGGATGGGTCGGGCAGTTGAAGAACCGACTATGGGGCGCTCGTTATAGAGCATAGGGTTGTAATGGATGTGATAGCATGAGTGTGGACACGATAAAAAGTATTTGAGGTATTCAAAGATTCTCTCTTCTTGCTCTGACTTCCATTGTTCGTGGTCCTGCCTGCAAATAGTCTTCCGCCAAACCCACTTGCGTTTGATGTTCCCCCGGCTCGTCGCTGGGTGGGTCCAGTCGTGACATCTATTTGCCACTGCCATTGTACACAAACAGCCCCTCCCCCTTCGCATCGGCCACTCCTTTCGTCGCCAACGAAACCAGCTTCTTCTTGGTCGCAGCCGCCGAGTCCAACTTCTCCAATCCTTTCAGCAGACACACCACGCCAGCAACCTGTGCCGCCGCCGGGCCCGTACCGCTGAGACTCTGCGTCGCGCTGGACAGCAACCACGCACTAGTGATATCCTGCCCGGGAGCAAAAATCGTCACCTTGGGGCCATAATTCGAGCTTCCGAGTCTCTTCCGGCTCTTATCCGTGGCCGCCACGACGATAGCACTGTCCGGGGCGGAGGCAGTCTTGCCCCCGTCTCCGGCCGGCATGACCGTCACCGTCCCATCCTTGGCCGCCTTGTCCACGGCGGCATTCAGCGCGGCCGACCCGGGATCCACGGGCATCACCACCACCGACTTCGCCGTGTCGAGGGTCCTCTTCATGTCCATGGCGGCAAAATTAAACCCTGCCAAGATGTCGCTGGTATAGCCGGACTTGTTGATCATGACCTTGACGTCGAGCACCATTGCCGACTTGGCCACTCCGTAGGTCTTCCCGGCGATTAGGGCGGCGGTGTGTGTGCCGTGCCCGGAGGTGTCGATGGGTTTGAAGCCTTTGCCCTGCCAGGCTTTGACGACGTGGGTTTTGGCTAGCTCGGGGTGGCGCTCGTTGATGCCAGAGGAGAGGACGTAGGCTCGTGAATGGAAGCCAGCGGATTGCGGGTATGGGTAGTCAGTGGCGGGGGATTTGGGGTCACGGTGAGAGAGAGCGATGAGGTGCCAGGGGGCTTTGGGTTGGGAGGACATTGGGGGAGCGGCGCGGGGGTGATGAGAGGAGGGGGCAAGGCGGCCAGAATCCTCGATCGTGCTTGATGTGGGCTCGGGGAGAGTCCAGATGCGGTCTTCTTCGATGGATGCGATGTCGTCGTTGTCGTGAAGCGACTGGATCATCGAAGGATGGAAGTGGCCTGCATAACCGCTGAAATTTGAGACGGCATCGTATACATGGGTCAGTCCTGTGTACGGCTTGTTGTCGCGTTTGATCAAAGCAGAATGAGCTACTTTGACGTTGTTGACGTGCTCAGACAAGTCGACGTGGCTTTTCAACGTGACGATGTATTTATCGGCTGCATTGAGCGTGTCACTGGCCGTTGATGCTGAAAGTGACCCGGCTATGCTCAGCATATACAGGATGGAGATGCGTGCCATGATGATTGAATAAGGGAGAGGTTGTATGAGATGGTGCCGCTTCTTTCGAGGCTGGTGGCCAGCTATATATGTGACAACAAGTTCGAAGCTGACATTGGAAATACACAGGGCAATGTTTGAGTGAGATATCTGAGACTGGTCACTTATCTTGTTCCAACAACAATCGATCCCTACCAAGAACACTACAATGGTTGTGATACAAGATGTTCTTGTATATGGTATCGTGGTCACTTATCACTGGCACCAAGCCATGAAGTCGAGTCATGACAGATGTCGGCCTGATAACGATTCGTCGAGGCTGATGAAGGCTACCAATGAGTCGCTGACTGACTGAATGATATTGACCTCGAAGGGGTCCGTTCAGCTTAATTAGGCCGAATTGTCATGATCTGTCTCGACTTGAGGCCGAACCGAAGACCGACCGGACTGACTGGATAAAAGGTATCAACTGATTCTGACAAGCGAATATCAGAAAAATTCGTGGATATACTTCTTCAGGCGGTTCAAGAGTTCTGCAACTATTTGTTGGGCAGGTTGTTGTTTTGTCCCGCTCAGGGCTCTTATGTGGCTCTAATTCGCCCACTTGGGTTGTAGAAGTCTGGACCGTCGAGTATCAATACACGCCTTGCATCAGCATGACTTCGAATAGTCATGCACTTCACATCAAATATGGTAGTATGTATGGACCAATACCTGAGGAAATGATAGAGCTCCTGCCGCAGGCCGGTTGTGTGAGGTGCAGGTTAGGTTCTCAACCAATCACGTGTCTGGATGCGACCACATGGAAGTTCCAGCTTCCAACCGGCTTGGCCGGCATCTTATTCTTTCATCTTTCCCTACACGATGCAACCCTGCAGCGGCAAGAGTTGGGTCCAGGTACAGCGACTACAGCATACCGCTTATTGTTCTCACTGCGGATGAGATGCTGCACACTTGTTGGCTACAGCACACCCTGCGTATAAGGTGGGGGAGCAGCAATCGGCCCGCATCCAAACGAATGACGCTGTCCGTTCTTGCCAGTCGGAACTACATAATCGGGTCGAGTACACTTGGACACTACGACTCCTCCCTCACTGGCTAGCTTGGCGGCCAGGTCCTTGGTGGGGTCTCCAGGCCGATCTTTAACTGCAACCTGCACGCCATGGCGCCGGAGCCGGAGGTTTTCTAGGCTAAGGCTGCGAAATGATGTCGAGAATGATGTACTGCAGACATTAGAGCATAGGTACGCATAAGCGCGAGTTCAGGCACACTCCAGGTACACCTTGGATCGTCTCTTATACTTCTCTCTTTCTCTTTTCCTTTACTCTTTCCTATACTCCAGAATAGACCGTGTTCCAGTCACACCATGCTACACTCGTGGTCCATCCTCGCGCCACTCGCAGCAGCCTTACTGCCTTTGACTGCCGCCTCTCCTGCGCCACAGTCTACTCCTGCGAGCCAGACGACCTGCAATGGCAAGTCGTACGTCTACTCGCAGCTTGCGGGCTACGGGTTTGTTCCCTCCGACGCACGCGACAGATTCGGCGACAGCATCGGTGGGATAGGCTCGGCTATCTTCATCGATCCCAAGTCGTGGGCGTTGGCGGGCCATGGAGTCTATACAGGAACACTATTTGCGCTGCCGGATAGAGGTTGGAATACAGAAGGCACACTGAATTACCAGAATAGAGTTCATAAATTCAGAATCACTCTCACGAGTAAGCCTAATGCCACGGTGGAAAAGCCTTCAGGCCCGAACCTTAACCTCGCGTATCTGGACACGATACGATTCACAGATCCACAGGGAGTACCAACCAGTGGCCTGGATGCAAATGCAGACGGACCATACCTGACCTTTCCGGGTATCGATTTCCAGCTGCCTTCTGTCAACTACACTGGGGATGGCTTCGGCGGCGCTGGACCCGGCGGCCACAGAGTCGTAGTTGACTCAGAAGGCCTTGTAATGGACTCGCAAGGTTGCTTCTGGGTCAGCGACGAGTACGGGCCCTACATCTACCGCTTCGACCCTAGCGGCATAATGGTCGCCGCCATACAGCCACCTGAAGCCTTCCTTCCGCACCGCAATGGATCCGTAAGCTTCAACTCCGACACAGCGCCCTACTATGATCCAAACGTGACCATCACCCCCTCCGACCCAGACAATGGCCGTTCCAATAACCAAGGCTTTGAAGGTCTCACCATTTCCGATGACGGCAAGTCTCTTTTCGCCCTACTGCAATCAGCTACCATCCAGGATGGCGGCGGACACAAAGCTGATCGCCGCTACGCTCGTCTGCTGCACTATGATATCACCAAGTCGCCTCCCGCAGCGATTGGCGAGTACGTTGTGCCCCTCCCACTGTACAGCAATGGCTCTTTAGTTGCCGCGCAGTCGGACATCCACTTCGTCTCCGAAACACAGTTCCTTATCCTGGCAAGGGACAGTAACGCTGGCCACGGGCAGAAGAGCAGCACCAGTTTGTATCGACACGCAGACGTGTTCGATATTTCGAATGCGACGAACGTGCTCGGAGCTACTTACGACGGTGTGGGTGGCAGCGTGGCGTCCAGCAAAGGCGTCTTGCACGCGGGGATCGTGCCGGCGGGGTATTGTTCGTTCTTGGACTACAACGACAATGCGCAGCTGAACCGGTTTGGTGTGAGGAATGGCGGGGCGCAGGGCAGTGATCTGTTGAACGAAAAGTGGGAGAGTTTGGCGCTGGTCCCGGTCGACGGGAAGGAAGGGAGGGATGGAGAGTGGTTTTTGTTCTCGTTGAGCGATAACGACTTCATCACACAGGAGGGGAGGTTGGATGGAGGGAAGTTCACATATAAAGATGGGAGCGGGTATAGCTTGGATAATCAGGCTCTGGTCTTCCAGGTAAAGCTACCGAAGGGTGGGAAGTAGGTAGGAGGCGGTAAGATCTACTGCTGATAGAATCTGGTCGGTCGATGATTAGAAGATATGCCGGTCAAGATGTATGTACACATGTCCGCTGATTCTCCCGCTATGGATGGATTCAATGTCATTAGTATCCGTCAGATGTCTGTATCAGTGCTGTCTTGTTGCTGTTACTGCTCGACCGCAGAGGATATTTCGACAGAGCGACCCCAGCCATCAACATAGGTACCATTTTACAAAAGATTGAAGGGCTTTCAATTCTGAAAATCCATTAATGAATATGCGATTGATATGGCCGTCCTACATAAGACTACAGCTCACGAAAGGCCCTGTCGCCAAGGCCATGGTTCACGTCCCGCCATCGCGTTAATTAAGCGCGTGCATGGCCCTTTTTTTCCCCGCCACGCGCGACTTTCGTGAACCGTTGGCCGGCGTGCGTCGTCGTCTGGCGACCAACCGGATTGTCACTCCCGGCCTCACGGACGTCTTTCTTGTTCTATTCTTCGCTCACACCCCAACGACCACATCCCCATTCTTTGTTGCATACTTACAGCGTCTTCGTCTTTTCTCCGTTGCATACTCTCCACTCTCCGCTCTTTGCTCATTGGGGCTCACGGCCGCACGCCCTGACCCGTCGCCGTTAAGCATCCTCAAGCCCGGACAACGACATTTCCTCCAACCTCGACCCCTCACAACCACTCCAAGACTACACACTAGCCCTGCCATCCTCACGAATACTCAAAGACTACTCGCCACCCTCATTCTACTCCTCCCACCAGACACAATGTCACACACCCGCAAACGCCCCGTCCAATCCAGCAAAATCACCTCCTTCTTCCCGCCCTCGCTGACCTCATCCACCTCGACCCCTGCAACACCCTCCTACTCCTCCCCCGTCCTCCCAACCCAAGTCCAATCCTCCCTCCTCAACGTCGGCATGCGCGTCCGCAAATCCGTCCCCGAGGGCTACAAAACGCACAAAACCCTGCCCTCATCCCAACCGACGTACTCCACATATTCTACCAGCAACGGCATGAATGCGGCGGACTACCCTGCCCCACCATCGTCAGCCCCGCCAGCCCTCCATCGTACCTCCTCGGGCCGAGAAAACGAGCTCCAGCCCTTCTGCGGCCTGCACTCGACCGGCAGCTGGGCGTCACAACCCAGCGTGCCAGAGCTGAGCGGGAGCCAGTCCACGCTTTCCTCCACGTCGTCGACGTACGCTTCGTCAACAGCGTCAGCTGGATCGGTGGAGACGTCGCGGAAGCGGCGGCAGCAGCAGCAGGATGCGTATGATGAGGAGGTGGAGGCGGAGATGGATGCTGTGTTTGCGGAACAGGAGGAGGTACAGCATATAGGGGAGAGGAGGATTGCGAAGCCCAGACGGAGGGGAGGGATGGTGCGCACTACCGGGGCTATGACGGGGGTGCAGGGGGATTTTGAGGATGGGGATGTGGGCTTTTTGGCCCCTATGGATGTTGATTTTTGATATCACTGCGTTTTGGAAGGGGGTCTTGGGCAGGTACGATGGGAGGGGGTTGTGTATGCTGGATGCATCAGAAAGGAAGGTCAAGGAGATCGACTTGGCCGGGAATTGATCAGACGGCGGTTGGGGACTGGAAATGGGTTTACGGTGGCTCTGGGTGGGACAGAACGAGCTGGTTGCAACAACTGGCCATGCATATGCACTTGACGCCGCTTTGGCAACGAACTATACGATTGAACCATAATGCTACGTACGAAAAACGTGTTTTTCTATTCCCTGATTTCCATTTCCATAATTCATGCTGTTAGTGAAAGCGAGTGCTCTGTACGTCACCCGCTCAATAGCGGTACCGAGTCTCCCCAGCGCAAAATTGGATCTCGCTGGCGCAAAGCTGCACACGACTTTATGCCGTCCAGCGAGAGCCAGCGAGTCGCCCGGTTCGAGTCGACCAGGTTCGGGGTCGTCGTCCAGCAACGATGGACCGGAGGGCCAGTCGATGCATAGCCTGGGCACTTCGACCTACGACGACTCCTAGTTGTCCTCCTAGTTGTCCTCCTTCTCGATGACGGCGGGCGCCTTGATCGAGCGGCCTTGAAGGAATTCGAGACCCTCTCCACCCTACATCGCAAAGTCAGTATCATTCAGGCACACTGAGAGCAGATTAGGATAGACACTTACATAAGAGATCTTAGGCGAGACCTCCACGCCCTCGCTACCGTCCGAAGCCTCGCTCGTGACTGTGCCGCCAGCAGCCTCAACCCAGCGCCTGCCCTGAGCAAAGATGTCGTTGCGGGATGTATCTGGGTCGTCCTCGCCAGTGCCTTTCGCGTTCTTCAGCGGCGAAAATTCGTCCTCGCGCTTGACTTCCATGCAGGCGAACTTGTCCATCTTGAGGAAGGGGAAGCAGTCGAACACAAACTGCTCGAGCTTGATGCCGTTGGGCTTCTCGGGCTTGACCGTCTCGCCGCTCTCCGTGTCGACGAAAGGGATCTTCTTGCGGGCGACGTGGTGCGGGAGCTTGGAGGCCCACATAGGGATACTTTCGAGGAACTCGTAGCTGTAGTAGTGGTTGACGATGTTTGCGGCGCGGAACTTAAGGAGGTTGGAGTCCTTGGGATCTTTGGCTTCGGAAGTCTCCTTGTCGATCTCGGAGTACTCGACGACATCGGGCTTGCCGTTCTTCGAGATGATGAGGCCAACAGACTCATTGGCGGCCCGCTTGCGGACGACCTTAGTGGCGATGCTAACGGATTTTGAAGCGGAGAAGCCGATAAAGGCGGGGTCCGCGACCTTCACCAGGCAGTTGTCGACGCAGTAGGCGTGGATGTGCTTGACACCACGCTTCTCCATGTCCTGAACGATGCCGGAGCTTGTGAGGGCCTGGTAGAGACCACCATTGCCGTCAGGCGCAACAGCGACCTTTGCTTTGCTCTCAAGCAGGATCTTGCCGTCGTTGGAAATACAAGGCAAAGTGCCCTGCTCGAAGAAGACGACATTGTTGCGGTTGAGGCCAAAGTAGCTGTGCTTCTCGAAGAACTCCTCGGTGGGCTTGCGGGTAGGACCCGAGGTCATGATATACCACGGCACAATAACCTCTTCTTTGTTGTGCTGCTTTTCGGCAAGTTTCTGTACCTTCCAGATGCGCTCCGCCTGCAGCTGGAACAGCGACTTCTCGCTGGGCAGGCCAATGTTGAAGCATCCCTTGGGGGCGGACGAGCCCAAGCGTGTGCCTTGGCCCCCAGCCATGAGCACCACACCGACTTTGTTCTCCGAGATCAGCTCGAGACCTTGAGCGTACCATTTGTCCAAGTCCTCCTTCTTTGAGTCAATGACTGACGAAGTGGCCGAGTCCGGCAGCTGTTCAAGCTTGGGCTGGGCATCTTCAGACTCCTGCTTCGGGGGATTCAGGGCTTTTTTGGTGATTTCATTGATGTGCTCGGGATCGATGTTGGACAGCTGCTGGTAGAGCAGGCCTTTCTCGCCGGCATTGAGCTTGTCATAGAATGAAAACACCTGCTCTTGGCCTGCTTCCTTGTACTTCTCCTTCAACGACTCAAGATCCTGCTCTGAGGGTTCGGGAGGTGGTGCGGGCGAGGTATCTTTGGAGGTAATGTGAAGCTTCTCGAGCACATTGCTGACGAGTGACGCCATTGTGATGGGTGTGAGTAATAGGAGGACTGGTTACGTGGAAGTAAGCAGAAACAAGGATATGAGGGGAAGAAATGCAAGTGTCGGTAAATTGTTGAAATTGTGGGATGCACAGCCAGGTTCAGAGCTCGTAAATAATCGAAACGCGGATGTTTGTTCCTGGTTCAGCTGGTCGCGGCGGGAGAGCTGTGCGTACCTGAGCCCCGCTGCCGTCATCTCGTATCAACCGCCACAACAATCACACAATTATAGTCACATGAACCGCAAGGAATGAGTGTCAAGGAACGAATGTGTCAGTCATTGTGTGAATAATAAAATACAGTTTTCGGAGCGCCATGCTGTTGTTAATGATACATGCGCGATTTCGATAGCTACGCCGTGGGTCCAATTCGGGGGTATCCTTCCCAACCAGCTCAAACTAAGTTGAACTTGCAATGCAAAAGCCTGTGAGGACCAGGCGGAGCTTGTGATGAAGCTCGATGGTGACATTTCTCATGTACGCCTAGGAGCGTATGCGCCTAGGCAAAGCCAGACGAAAAAGCAAATGGCGCCGACACGACCGGTGTGATCCATGTTGGTGATGCGATGCGGGTAATTGCCCCCGATTACCACCAGATGCCGATATAGTACATGTCCAGCCCTGATGCATAGGGCGGACGGAATAATTATGTTATATGAAGTTGGTGGACATTATCATCGGTGAGTAAGAGGTTGAGTTTTGGTGAAAGATGGATGTTGTGGTAACGAGCCGTGAGTGATGCCTGGTATTGAGGTACGGCAACCAGTTCTATTGGAACAGATTACTTCCGTCCTGTAGATTTGCCCTTGGCCTTGCTACTCGACGAGGTGATCTTGGTCGTTTGAATGAGTTCCCCGATATATCTGGATGAAGTCAGTATGAGATTGCAAATATGCACAAGAGGCAACACTCACTGTTGCAGGAATTTGTTTCCACCTTCGAGCTTGTCGTGCTCTTCCTTGACCGACTCAACACGGTCGACGATCGCCATGAGACTGGCTTGCAGCTGCTTTGCTTGCTCAATGAGGTGCAAGCGAGCCTCTTCGCCAAGCTTCTCGACATCTTCCGGGCTGCGTTTCGGACTCATGCAACGAACGTCGTCCTGATCGTATTCCTCCTCATCCTCGCGGAGTTCCACACGTTGGCTGTCTCTTGGAATTATCATTGTACCGCTGCTTTTCCTGCTTCCGATCTTGGGTCGTTCCAGCTTCGAGCCGTCGTCTGAACTACTCGAGGACACCGAGGGCGTGGGCGATGCTAACGGTATGTTCGAGGTGACGGGGTTGTTGATGGATGGTATGGGATCTGAAGCCAGTGATGGCGAGCCCATTGTTTATGTGGTGGGGGAAAGGTGGTTGCGAATTAAGGCCGGGAAATTAGAATGGCTGAAGTGTAAACCTGAGGACCGGGGGTCGGGGCAAGATCACGATCTGAAGCACCGTGACGTCGGTGCCAGGATTATAAGGGATTATTGCTGCCGGCACCGCTAATGCTGGTCGTGGCTGGCTGGCTGGCGGGCGGTGTAAATATAGGACACGAGTGCCAATGTGCGAGGTGGTGAGACTTGTGCTTCCCTGTGATATGGTGGCCGGTCAATTTCGCCAGTGCAGGGACGGAATCAAGTCGCGAACACGAAGGAGCGCTCAGGTGGCGCGGGGAAATTCGGACAACGTCGATTGGTGAGCTGAAGACGAAGAGGCGTGGGGGTGGGAGGGTTGATGTGGTATGGGTATTAAGAAGAAGAAGCAGGGAAGATGGGGGTAATGTAAAACTGAAATGTCAAGTCGGCAGTTCAAAGCACAGCGGAGCTTCAGTGGGGGGGTGGTGAGGCTGGCGGACCACCGGTGAGATGATGAATCCAAACCTCTTTTGCACGTCTTTGATAGACAAAGCACAACGTGGGCTGGCAAACCACGGCCGGTCGCAGCCTTTGGCACAGCGCAAACCTTCGGGGGCAGATCGACCCAACAGGGCTTGGCCGCCGTCATTGGTAAAAAAGCATAGGCCGCCAAATCGCGGGCGGTTGCACCACTGGATGCCGAATCAGCGTTGAGAAAACGATCGACGCACGCTAGGCAACGCAGAACAAGCCGTGGGTGCAGCAAAGGCGGATCTGCGGGTGATAATTCCAGCGCACGCCCGGCGGGTCGTTTGGCTGTGGAGGCAGTCAAAGCCCAGCTGCCCAAACAGACACAAAGGAGGGAGGGGATGGGGGTCCGAGCCTATTCCGCCATGACGATGTGGTGGACGATCCACCCCGTTCGGTCCACTCAGGCCAAGGCCGAAGAAACACCACGACAGCCTGAACCCACCGAAGGGCGGCTCTGCGCGTGCCTTGTTGCGCACAGATAGGCGGGCGCACTGCGGCAAGAGGCAGATGAGGATCAGAGCATGTCTCGCTCATCCTCATCACATCAATGTACACGTAACTGAACGACGGGCAGCCCCCAACAGCCGTTCCTCCCGGGTCAGCTGCCATGCGACGGCGGGTGAAAATCCAATCCAAGGCATGACGAGGCGAATAGCAAGCACAACGTCCAACAGGGCTAGACAAATGTTGCAGCCGCCCGCAATCTTGAAAGACTTTACAACGGTTGTGTGACAAGATTTGAGATATCTGAGAACTGCACGTAGACTCGCTTGCTGCAGGGACGTTGGCGAATGCAGGCTTGCCTCAGATTGCTGCTTCAGATTCCGGGGCGCATAATGTTTCACAGCTGGTGCATCAGGTATAGCGCACCGCAAGCACAAAGCTTGCCTCGACAAGGATGGACAAGGATGATGATGTCTTCGTTGCTGCCACGTCGTGCGGCTGTGTGCTGGGCCGAGTATCAGCTATCCGTATACGCGCATCATGTACTACACTCCTGACCAATATTGCTGGGCGATAGCCGCCTATCATATGTCTATACCCACCATGCGGCGTCCCTCGTCCATGCTTCCGCTCTCCACTGATCTGCTTGCAAAGTCATCCACTCGAAGGACAACAACTTGGCGTTGAGCTCTTTGGGCGAGCAATGTTGCACCGTGCTGCACCAATACTTGCGAAAGCATTAGTCCTGCATCCGACGTACCCGTTACACGTCAAGCTGATCATGTCAATGCAGTCATGTATCAAGCGCTTAGAGTAGGAGAGGTTGCAGGGCGGGTGGCACGGTGGGCATGTGAGGGGTTTTTTCACTCATCAGATTAATCCTTTGGCGAGCTGGGGTTCCATCAGGAAGCAAGTCCGCTCGACGATCCCACCAATGAGGCAGATATTAGCCGCAGATCTTTCCTGCCGCCGCTACAGCCCCATACCGGATATCATGCTCGCCGGTCGGGTGAGGTGGCATGCCGGCTGTCGATCAACCACAGGCTGACACGCTTGTTGCGACGAGTCGCGAGGCAGACTTTTCCTTCATATTCCCGCCTCGGGCTTCATTCCGAGGTTGGCTGTGCCTCTGAATTGACCGAGCACGAAGGTGGCTGATCGCAATAACAGGCCATCTCAATGGGTAGTCGGCACGGTGCATGGTGCGTGCTTGCTACGGGGACGTGGTTCTATGTGCGGTGATCTTATCGTTAATATGGTAATGATAGGTAGCTGATGCAACTTTGCAACTTGTTCTCCGTAGCCTGGCGGATGACTTGTCTATCACTTGTTGGCGTTCTTCAGCTTGCAACATATCCTGTTTCTGTTGTCGTATGGGCGTGGCTCATGACTTGCGACCAGGTGGCAGGCCGTGTACTGAGTCGACGCTAACTCAATGCAAGCCACAGAAGACCCCTAGGACCCCTCGGAGCCCCGAATTCAACCA
This sequence comes from Myriangium duriaei CBS 260.36, assembly GCA_010093895.1. Lineage (NCBI taxonomy): Eukaryota > Fungi > Ascomycota > Dothideomycetes > Myriangiales > Myriangiaceae > Myriangium > Myriangium duriaei. The sequence goes on from ML996083.1 coordinate 1,903,362, forward strand.
GGACCTCATCATTGGACAGTCTGCGTTCTTGGAATATTCTGCATGTCTTCTCCTTCCACAAGACCCCGTCACTTATGTCTGCCTGTAAAATTACCTCATCTAGACCCTCACTACTTCGATTGTTCTGCCAGTATAATCATATCTGTGCATCATTCTTCTAGCACTGTATTTCTTCATCCCCTTCTCCTTCGGTCCAAATACTCAAGACTCCATACAATCTCCGCGTCACACTTTTCGGCCACCCCGAACCGTTTTCTCCCACCAAAAACGCCTCCCGAACCAAGACACTCACAACGCCCTTCCGCCGACAGCGCGTGCGCTTTCCTTGCGACCTCCTGTGAACCCACGATACCACGTTTTGTGGCGTAACATAAACACAGCTGAGTCTAGAACATAGGCATCCGGGCCGACAGCAGAGACATTCCTCACCGCTAGAAGGATTGCGTATTGAGTACAGTATACTGTAGCGGCTTTTCCTTACGGGCGTATATAGGGGAATGTCCAAGCTTGAACGCCCTATCGAGCTTTGCCATGTAAGTACGTTGCAGGAAGTCGATAGTCTGGAATTTGGTGGACGGCTAGTGAGGTATGAACTCAGTCTACCTTGTGGTCGCCACCTTCCTATCTTGTTCATCCTGATGAGCTAGAAGAGTGTGCACTACAGTCAAGCCGGGAAAGCGAGCACTGCGGTGACGACATCATAACAATTCCTGTTTCACCTTATGATTTTAGTCGTCTGATCAAGCTTCCAAACCGCAAAAACATCCAGGTGTTATGCTTTCCTGCCTCCCGCATTGTGGACCTTGGCGACATCCGGGGGGGATGGGGGATAGGGTTTGCCCGCGATGGTCTTAGCCATCATGCATTACCGATTGCGGGTTGTTTTGCATATGCCTTTGACCCTAAATCCCTCGAAACCTACCTTCAACATTCTGTGCTGTGCTTAGGAGCTTCCATGAACTTTCAACGGTTCTGTTGTGGACGGCAAATTCCATGTTGTTAATTATCTTCATGTGCTCTGCTAGTGGAACATTGCCGGGTCGACAACCAGGGATCGAGTGTCGGCAGGACGGATAGTCAAGATGTAAAATGGCAAGTTCCGAGAATCGAAGGGAATAGCACGTTCATCCTGACAGTAGACATCGCCATGTCGCTGACAACAACAACTCCATGTTGACCAAACAATACTACACTAACGTACTGCACCTCCACTGCTTTGTCAAATCCGCCGGGACAGTGCACCCGCCGCTACCACACGCCCAAAGATCGTGGTGCACCCTGACTATGAGCGAAGAAGCCACACATCTCTGAAGCTCCATCCCACTCTTTACTCAGAAGCTTTCCCCTCCTTTCTGTTCGGTCTGCTACTCCATTTTGCCCCCCACTGCTGCTACCATCTTCCAACTTTGTCAGATCTTTTACCCAGACTCTTCGCCCCGTTGCCGTCGTTTGTCTTCTCTAGCCATACTGACGTCTGCTTTCCAAAGCGAAAAAGGTAAACTTGGTGGGATATCTTGAAACAGTGAGAGAGCCTCATAAACAGATGTGCATTCAATAACCAGAAACCAGGAAGAGAAAAAAGCCCATACTCGTTGTAGCAGGTAGAAAGAGGGTCGTGCAGGAAATATTGATCCCTGAGTTTAGTCGTGAAAGGCGTAATATGTACCGTTTGATGATTAACAAAGTAATGCTGAGCTTGAACGAAAGGATGGATATGTCTGTTCCAAATGACGAAGGCGAATAAACAAGAAGAATAGACCAAATAAATCGGTGATAACGACTGCTGCTTCGTCTACAGTCAAGACCTTGTGAGAAGGGCTCTTAGGACTTGGCTGTAAGACCCCTGTCCAGACCGCCTTGTAGAGGGTGGTGTCCTCCAAGGAGATGGGAGACCACGCAAGGCACGCTGGAGTCTAGCATGGGCTTTCTATGCTGCGACTTGCGCAGGAGCAGGAGCCGCGGCCTGAGCAGGAGTAGCATCGCCGTTGACAATATCGGCACTTTGAGGGCAATCCCTAGAGATATGACCAGCCTCGCCACAGCGGTAGCAGGTCTTACCAGCGCTGTTCAAAGGGCCACCGTTAGGAGCAGTGCAGTCACGCGAGATGTGACCGAGCTTGCCACAGGCATAGCACTTCATAGCTTGAGCCTGGCAGTCGCGGGCAAAGTGGTTGGGACCGCCACATTTGTAGCAGGTGGCGGCACGGTTGACACCAGCAAAACCACCGCGGAAGCCGCCATAGCCGCCACGAGGGCCGCCCGCGCCACGGCCCATGCCGCCAGCGCCGGGGTTAGGGCAGGCACGCTGGGATTGAGTGTTAGCCAAGTGTTCTTCGTCAACAGAGAATATAAGCACGTACAGCAATATGGCCAATCTGACCGCATGAATAGCAACGACCGCCGGTGGCTCCGCCGCTCAAGCGCAGAGTCGGGCAATCGGCCTGGACGTGGCCGAGACCCTGGCAGTGGTAGCATTGCTTGGCTGATGACTGTTAGCGGATGCACGTGTCATCAGTGTTATTCGGCGAGACGAACTCTCAGTGGTGCGCGGGTGCGGGCAGCTATTAGACTCGTGGCCTGGGTATAATTAGATCATTGTACCGTATGTACTAGAGAAGTTGGTGCTTACCGGGCTGCTTGCAGTTGTAGCACAAGCGCTCCGAGGATGAGCAGACCTCGGCATAGTGGCCAACATTGCCACACTTGTAGCAGGCGCGACGCGACAGGGACGACATTTTCTCGGCTTCGATTCTTCTGAATGCAAAAAGTCTTGTCAGGATTCGTTACGAAGAAAAGATATGCAGGGGCTTGGATAATATGTGTTGCGACACAGGCTCCCACGAAGCAAATGCGCCGACATCCACCGACTGCTCGATGAATGTGCGACAGAAGTCAAAGAGGTTCGCGCAGGGAAGTCCGCTTCGACTTTGCGGAACTCGCCATGCATCAAGGACAGAACAGCACAAGCCTCGCACTGCTTAGATACTAGGGAAGAGAATATGCCACCTACCCGAACTTCCGTCTTGTCTCTGCTCTTGCTCTCTCTCTCTCTAATCTCTCTTCGACTGCAGCTTCCACAGCTTCAACCGACCAACGACCGACAACTGCGAAAGAAGGGCGTAGGGATGTGTCCGAAGGGATGAATTCGTTGGTGGGATGTGGGATGCGGAGAACGAGTCGATTTAAAGAAAGGGAAAAAGTATTGGCGGGCGTCGGCGAGCCCGTGCGGCTAAGCGTCAATTGCCAGCAGTCACGCCGCGCCACGTTCGCCTGCTGCGAACGAACGGACAACGAACATTCCCCACACGGCATAGGCAAGGACGACGGTACACAACTGCCGAAAATTCGCCGTGAGCATACAACTCACGTGACAGCGCGGTCATGTAATGTATGGTCAATTGACTTCATGCGATTGAAAATCTCCTTGGGCGCCTGTGCTCGACCATATCATTGCCAATATCATTGGAAAAATGTATAGATCTGAGGGCCCAATCTCAGCATCCATCTCAAGTTGACTGAATTGTGTCGACCGCCTCTTACTGGTTTAGTGTAATGTAGTAAATCTGTCGATCTGAGGTAGTATCTTTTACATATCGACTTTCTATCTTTACGTTGATTTACGTTTCTTGTCAATACATCATGTATCAAAAATTACATGCCAAGGGCCTGCTTCTCGATGACATGTGCAGAAGATCACGTGGCCGCTCTTGTGCCCAATCTGGTAGTACAAAAGTCCTGCTTTGTTTTTGTCTTGATCTCTCTGCAATCCTAGTCAATGTCTTTCGTCCCATATCTCCCCAAAGCAAATGTTGTCTGTCACAGTCATGCTCTGTGGCCAATGGTGTAGAGAGATCGTCCTCGCCATCTGCATCTAGCCTGCAGTTATGTCAGGGACGAGCTTGCAACATTCAGGATGACTCCCGCGGACAGTCCTCTTCCCGACCACCCTCTGGACTTGAACAAAGTCGATCGCGGATTGCGTGCGCTTAAAGAGAAGCAGGGTTCTGGGTCCCCCGAGTCCATCACAGCCGGGCCCCGGACCTGGACTGCTTATGACGACTTCCAGCTTCGCTGCCATGCACATCCGGGCATGGTGGATACGGTACGATGTTGGATTCGCAACGACGAATACTGGAAAATCGAGCACAGCCACTGGGATACTATCGACTTCCTCTTGTTGGCATTCGAGGACGACGAAGTGCCGCCGATGCGAGAGCTGAAGGCCGCTTTCGACAGGCATCAGGCAGTGCTCGACCAGGCGCGGGCATACAAGAGTACTTTCAAATACAGCCTTCTTCAAAGCCACAACTGATCACTTTCTAGCCATGCCAACCCCAAATCTGTCCGATAATAATGCTGCCGCTGCTCAACCCAAGCCCCCTACCGGCGTGAAGCCTACCAGAGTGCAATATATCAGAAAGCCACTTCGCATCGAAACCGACCACCCACCGCCGTCTGCTCGCCCTCCGTCTGCTCCCCCAAGAAAGAGATTTGCCAGGCAAGACGCTGTTGCGCAAAATCAGACTGGATCGCCTCAGAAGATTCTGAGACGGAGCAATAGGATAAAAGCCAGGACGGCCGCCCGATCGGTAACCAGTAGATGATGCATAGAAGACGATGGCAGATAGATGACGATACGAAGACACGTTCGACTATAGGGAGAATAATTTCTTAGTATTCTGTTATTAGCAAATATTCCAAATGCAGTGTGCCATTGCTGGCTGTCTAGATTTAACGTGATGCACAGACTGTGTAGTTTCTGTATGCCATGATAACCTGCATCCGGTCTCACATCGACCTTCCCTCGAGATCATTATAAGTTACATTTACAAGTAATCTAATCCAGATCATGCCGATGTAAGCGCTTGCACACAAGGACGCCGCCCTCCCCAGCCCCTTCGTGTGTAACCAAGCTATTGGACACAATTCAATCTGAGAAGCGTACTGCCGTGTCTATGTTTTGAGAATTGCAAATATCATCTAACCGCCGGGTACAGGACACGACTGAAATATCGTACAAGTGGGAGCAGACCTCTATCTTTGACTATTTAAATTCTCTTAGGCCCCTATGGTATCCTTGTAACGTATATACCGAGCTGGTTCCCTGCTATCAATCATGGTGAAAGGCATCCACCCTTGGACCTATTGCCTTGTCATGGGCGTGGGTGTGGCTGCGGAGGAGTCCCTTCGGCTTCCACACAACACTCACAGCTACGAAAGCATTGACGACGATGACGATCTTGACGCCACTACGGTCTTCCGAGAAGCTGAAGAGACGCCAATCCGTACCTTCGGTCCGCGTGGCCGCCTTGCCCTGACACTGGAGCCCGAGAAGTACATTGACCTTCGCAAAGGTGTGATCTTCGGAAGCGATACCGACCGCTGCGATATTCTGTTGCATCCAGATAGATCCTTAGGGGTCAGTGCAATGCACTTTGCATTGCATTTTGCTTGGGATAACGGTCCTGATCCAACCATTCTCATACTGGCCTGTTTGTCTCGGAACGGCATACGACTGCACGACACAGTCTTGGGGATCGGCCAAACGCAGGTCTTGAATCCTTACGAGAGGCACATGATTGAGGTCGCAGACCGGCACTTCGAGATTGAAGTGATCATATGGAAGGAGTCCGATAATCGTGCCGGATTTGATGCCCGCTGGCAAAACTTCGTTCGAGAGGTCGAGATGCGGGAGCCGAAGACGCCGCTAAAATCAGAGCAGGAGAACAAGGTGACCCCGTGGCAGCCTATTGACCCCAGAAAAGGAGGAGCCGTCCGATACATGGGTACCGAAGAGCTTGTACATTGCAGAGATCTTTGTGGGGCGCTTTCTATCTCAACGCAGAAGTTTACCAGCCTGAAAAAAGCACTGGGACTGAAGCCTGCAAGCCAAAAGCATCTGAACAAGGATCTGTACCTCACCTTGAAGGATGCCTGCAAGCTCTGTGAAGCGAGCGAGATGGGTCGCCAGGCGGCAACACATCTCCGGCAAGCTGTCAGAGTATCGGGATCGACTCGCAAGACGGTCGTAACTCTGATTCATCCCAAGTTCCGAAGGTCCAGCGAACAAAGCTCGACTGCAGAGACGAGTATTTCTGCGCCGAACACCGTGGCCAGTTTTGTACTCCTACAGGAGCTTTACGACGGCGACTGGTCTCGTGTCTATAAGATGGCTGAGCGCACTACAGGACGCTTAGTGGCTGTCAAAGTCATTAAGCCGCAGACGAATATCAAACTCGTCAACAATATCGTGGAGGAAGTCAAATTCCTGGGGAGCTTGAAACATCCGCGCATCCTAGAGGTTGAGGCTATCGATGAGACTGACGAGGGATTCAAAGTCAGAATGGAGTATCTGCCGTTGGGAGACCTGAGAGCTTATGTCGACTTGCATGGAACATTGAAAGACAGTCCTGCTGCAAGGTTCACAGACCAGATATTGGATGCCCTGGCATTCCTGCACGGGCAGAAATTGGTCCATCGAGATATCAAACCAGGAAACATCATGATATCGGCTTTGGTACCTTTTGAGGTCAAATTGACGGACCTGGGACTGATCAAAGTTATCGAGGCTGGCAAGAATGTGTGAGTCACTTGCATCTCGTACCGTGGAGCTAGTGCTGACGAGCCATAGTCACTTGACCCAGTGTGGTTCCCCGGCATACATGGCGCCCGAAATATGGGACGGCCACCCCAGCAAAGGAAAGGCCGCGGTAGGAGCTCGACAAGATCAGAAGATCGACATATGGGCACTCGGTGTGACTTTGTGGTTCACACTGTGCAAGGAGCATCCATTCGTACGCTCAGACAATCCTTTCTCGAGACGGCCCAACTACGAAGTTGGTCCTGATACCGAGCTTCTGACGGAGCACAAGGTATCCAAAGGAGCAGTCAGCATCATGAGGCTCATGATGGATGTGGAGCCCAAGAACCGCCCCTCGGCAAAGACTCTCAGGCAGGATCCTTGGATTGCTGGACGTCAGGGTTGAAGGCTGGAGTCAAATTCGCTTGGGAGTCGCATGGCCTTGGTCGAGGAAGTGGGTGACTTGAAAGATTGTAGCCAAGTGCTGGTCATCCGCTAGAGTATTGGTGGCGGAGTCTTGCCATAATGTGGATTAGTAGGCTGAATGAAATACAAATGGATAAAAGAATTGGTTGCAAAGATATAGTGTCAACTTGTGCACCAATGTAGCATGACCTCGTAGCTGCGCAACAATTCTCAGGGCGTGAGGGGTTGAAAGGCGAGCACACCACTAAAAAGGGTTTTGACCAAAGTTTGTTAAAGGCTCCCAACGAGTTTCCGACAATTTATAGTCAAACTGAGCCAGTCCCCGATTGGCTGACGGTGAGCTGAGTCCCTGTATTGCGGGGAATATGCACCCATATCGATATAAAGACTTCCGACACTTCCATTTGAGAGCAATTCAAGCGGGTCGCATCCATCGATTGCTAGGCAAAGACACCCGCCAGAAGATCGTAGACATCGTCATGATGGCTGCAATCCAGCATATCTGGCATCAGACATTGGACTTCCATGGTGGCTGGAGGCTGTCGGTCGTTCACCATCCGTAGAGCGCACGGCAGGCAAGCAGAACCGCTCCATATATGCCCACTCGTTGTGCAAAAGCAGAAGATTGCAAGCAGGCTCGTTGCCCTGTCCGGCGTTCTCCATCAAGTCTAGAACATTATAATAATAATATATCATATTGTCAGTGGCTCCCAGTCTTGAAGTCTCGCTCAGTAACTTTGTCGCCTCCGTCCCTTCTGCTGCGGCGGTCTCCAATAGCTTAACAGCACCATTCCCACAACCAAAAGCATGAATAAGTCCCTCCTCCGAGCGTCCGCATTGTGGCCCAAGAAGTATCTATCGATGTTTCCCTCCGCATCTTTGATCATGACCATGACTGTATAGCACGTAAATACCGAAGTCCACAGTGCAGTAGTAGTGAATACAAACAGACCCCATGCGGTATGTGCTCTCCGTGCGCCCCAGAAGAGAAGTGATACAACGATGGAGTGTCCAAAAAGGGTGCGCAGATGATAGAGCACCCCAAAAGTCGCTTCGTAGGGACATGCAGCGATTCGGGGTCGTTGAAAACAATTTTTCCGCCTGAGTATTGGGTCGAGACTGGTGATGGTGCCCCAGAAGACCGCTTCGAGGATCAAGTTGGTCACTAGGATGACGGATGAAAGAGACGGAGGAGTTGAAGAAAAGATGCCCAATACTGCTCTCTGCGGAAGGAAGAGTATAGATTTCGACAGGAAGCCGGAGTGCTCGGAATCGATATCGTTGTTCGGAGGTTGAGAGCATTCAAGCTTGTCATTTTCAGACAGCGGTAGCTTCATGGGAGGCCTAGTGACTGTTTGCCAGGAAAATTGACCGATCCAGACACAGAGAAGTGTGATGGTGGTGACACTAGCACCATTCCAATTGGAAGAATCGTTGACATTGCGACCAGCCACTGGTATGAGCTGGGCGAAGTCGTTGTTCTGCATCTGCCGAGGTCGGAACGGTTTCCAGAACTGTAGTGGGTTCGTACTCGTATATAGAAACATCCTATTGGTGTCGCGGAGGATATAGAGGGTGCCTAGCAGTAACGATAAGCGTAGCGTCTGCTTGGCAATCCAGCGGATGCCTTGAGCCATAACATGGTGGGATTGTCTAGGGGACCTGTTAGAGCTATCGACGTCCAGCGCGAAACCTCGAAAGAAGTGTGGAGGCAAGAAGGGCGACATCTTCCATGTGAAATCATAGACATAAGTGGAGCAAGTGAACAGTCCAGCAAATAGAATCAAGATCCATCTCAGCCTGGATTTGACGGAGTCGATGATTTTGAGAAAAACAACGAGGGTGCAATCCGATTCCACACGTTTCTCGACCGCGCATAAACACACTTCGATCGGCTCGACCTCTCCAAGCCGCGGGGGCGAGAGTATATGCCGCTCCAGCAGGAATGGCCAGTCCATCTTCAGATTGCGACTCAGCACGGCCGGAGCAGGGGTCGTCGAATTGGTGAAGAAATGCAGCTCTGTTGGCCATGCCAAAGGGTTGTATTCGATCTCGGGTCTTTGAATGCCTAGTGAGAGCAGTGTCGGGGTTCGGGTGACGTTGGTAAGAAGGATCATGTTCCCGAAGAATTTAGTGAGGAGACCTTCCTCGTACCAATTCCTGCATTGCGACATGTCGCTCATCCAGAGCCAATCTTTGTCCTTTCGACACATTTCCTGGCCGTCACTATCGCGAACAGCTCTGATCTCATTTCGCATCCGTTTGAATGCAGCGATATTAGCAGAGACCCTTTGTTGCCTCTTGTCAGGGGTGACTGCCCGTTGGCACCACACCTGTCCAGCGAGCTGACTGTCGCAACCCTCTCGCAAATTCTCCGAAGAAAAGATATGCTCTGCAAGCTTTGTGTTCCGGGAGTACTCAGAAGTCCAACGTCGCGGTACAAGCGCTGCGATCGAGTCCTGAGCGTTGCCTACGCGCGCGGACGAAGCATCAAGCCTAGACGATGTAAGTGGCATGAATAGGCGTCGAATTGGGTCATTAAACCCACATATTGGGAATCGGCAGCACGAAGACAAGCAATGCCAGAGTGAACATATGACGAAGAATTCCGAGAGCGATAGCCACTCTCCTGCTATGGCTTGGAAGTGGCAGGCGAGCCATTACAGCTGATGCTCGACCAACGACGACTAGTAGCGCTGCTGAAGCAGCGATAGTGACCAGCTTGACGTACATTGTAAATTGTTGGAATGGATTGCAGAATCCTGGAAGATGTATCAGACCAATCTCAAATGCTCAGGATCCTCTCTTCGACCAACCTCGTGGAAGGAAGATTACTTTCTTGCCTCGGTCATGTCCAGCACTAACCCAGGACTCAATCCATTCCAAGCCAAGCAGCAAAGTGGCGCATGTTGCAATAGTTGGACCGAGTAGATGTAACCATGAAACTGAGTCGAAGGAAGTCCCTTTGGATTCGCCATGAGGTTGTCGCTCATTCGCTGCTTCGTTGTCCTTGTCCATTGTGTACTGATGACACTAGACTTCGCCAATCAGGCGGATGGGGACGATCGATCAAGGACCTCTTCAGAAAAGTTGTGTGCTTGAGCCGAAGACTTTCATATACAGGATGAGTTTAAGAGCGCTCATCTTAAGTGTAGTGACTATCTCTCTTTGGTATGATGCAGATCATGACGGAAGATTGGTTGAGTGATGGTCCTGAGTCACAAATCCTCACATCTGAGAGATTCTCGGCCTCGGCAACACAGGTGTATCATCTATCCACAAGACTTGGACGCCATGCGACTCAAAAAGATGTATACCAAACAGATGGTAGCAATAGTATCTCTAACAGCAATACACAACTGCTACGCATAGATACATCTCAATTAGCAAAGCTGAGCGGCCACGGATTGAGACGCAGCTGAATGCGGGGAATCTGTACGTACCATTGCCGTCTTTGCATGAGTCGGATACATTCCCTCAGAATGCTGGAGTAATTTATCCCTAACTGGTCTGTTATGGTCTCACCGGACATAGGAGGATCAACTACCATGGCTGCCTTGGCCAAGTTGTTAATGGACAAAGGCGACCACGATCTCGATACGACCCACCAATAGAGCAATGCGCAGCAGTCTTCCACAGACACGTAACATTGACTGAGCGTACCTGACCACTATAGAGGTTCTCTTTCATTACCAAGCACTTCGACACTCGGCTACTACCATGACCAACAACATCTAGCCGGCCGTGACGCTTCCCTCACTGGCTGCCTGTCTCGAACCCCGGTACCCAGCAATCCAATGGTGTGGCCTCAAATGTTTCGCATCCGGACGACAACGCGGGTCGAAGTGCAACATGAGCTGCAGAACGTTAATAGCTCCCACAGACACAGCCTTGTCTCTCAAATATCGGAAGGGTGCGCCAACGCCGAAGTTCGGTCTCTGCTGTTTGGTATCGAATGGGTGTGTCAAGGAAAGCGTCCACCATACGGTGACACCCAATGCCCAGATATCGACTTTTGTGCTTGGTGCCTCGTTTGCCGAGGCTTTCCCGTGCGCATAGGCGAGGTCGTATACTTCTGGCGCCATGTACTCCTCAGTACCGCAGAAGGTTTCCTGGCTGTTGTTTGTCAGCATCGAGACAGATAAAAGCGCCGCTCTCATGCTGGCCAGTAATCGCAGTGTATGGTCTTAGAAGAGCTCACGAGGCTATTGAGCAGGTTCTCCTTGCATGCGGCTACTGGAGAGCGGAGACTCTTCGGGCCCGCGGGCTCAGGCTACTAGCGTCGCTTACACTCTGGCTAGTAGCTCCAGTATATGGCACCCGAAAGAACGCAACAACTCACAGAGCAGGTTCTCGTGCTACTAGCTTCGCTGCTTCGCGGACTCGTAGCCGGTATACGTGGCCTCCGGAAAGTCCAACATCTGACTAGATGAAAAGCAGGGGTTTGACTTTGGGTACTTACCTAGTGACTCCATTCTTGACAAGTTCTTTGATCATCCCCAAATCAGCGAGCTTGACCTCAAACGGCTCCAACGACGATACCAAAATATTAGCCGGTTTGAGATCACGATGGGCAGATTTCGTTCGTGGAGAAAAGTGAGTGCTTCTAGTATTTGGTCAACATATCTTGCACAGCGAGCTTCGTCCAGTCCCGGCGGTCCATTCAGCTTGGGTCGGCTTTCCTTGACGGCAAAGTCCCAGAGATTCCCAAGCTGAAAGTAGGGCATTCGAATGTCGAATCCACTTTTACCTGTCCAGGTTATGTCCTCCACATCCACCAATCGTGGGTGTTTGATCATCGCAAGCGCTTTGACCTCACGGTGAGTGTTCTGCAGTCGTAACCCCTCCTGTGTCATTTTGAGCCGTTTCAAAGCGACTATACGACCTGTGGTCACATCGACCATCTTGCGGACCTCGGACAAAGGACCATTGTAGATCTATTCTACGAACTCGAACATGGGTACATGAATGGAAGCGTTTGCCTCACTTTCGGCTTGCTCGGCAGGGGTCCTGACCCAAGAGGGCTGTATATGGGTGATGAAGGTATTGCGGTTTTGACTACTGTACGACCGTGTTGTCCTGATCGCTTGTTCAAGCGACTGTGCTGCACCAGGAGCTTTCTGGTATGCATCACAGAGCTTTTTGGCGTCCGTCAGATTCAGATACTGGACGTTACCAGTAGCACCCACAACGGCAGGTCTCAAGGACATCTTCTGTGCCAAGGTGCCGAATGTAGATTGGGGAATACCAAGGGCAACACTGAGGTCTTCAAAGCTGATCAATTTGGGAGTAGGCAGATAGCGGATAGGTAGACCCATCTCAGGATCGACGGAATGCCAGGGAGTCGCCTTGGTCTTCTCTTTCTCGGCTTCAGGCTTCGCCTCCGCACCCGGATAGTTGACTTCTTTGACAAATTGTGGCCAGCGTTCTTCAAACCAAGCCCCGTTGTCTTTTTTCTTCCAATCCAGGATCTCGAGCTGGAACACCCGGCCTGCAACTTTGATGATGTTCGTTCCGTCGCTTTTCAAAGTCCGTTGTTGGTTTTGCTTGAGGACCTGGCTGTGGTTCAGTAGTATGGGATTTCGCGAAAAGTTTCGGAGCATTAGTATGGTGGGATCCGCGCCAAACTTCCAGGCAAATCCCAAGGAAAAGTGGACGCCCTAATGCCATCTGAGGTGTCTGTATGGAGAAGTACGTCACACAGCTTGTGGTCGCTCCCGAACACCACTCCTTTGAGTTGATCTTTGAACGTTCTAGGTTCCAATGTCAGTGCAATCCGTACTTGCTGACCAAGCCCATAGGTCGGAGTGTGGGGTTTGCCCTGTGTGCTGCTGACAGTCTCGTCTTCGTCGCGTTCGTCGATGAAGACGTGGGCATTGTGCAAGAGCTTGAGCGAGTCTTCTGCGGCCTTGTCGATCGCCGTGACTATGCAAAACGTCCACGGATGTATCTTGGTAGCCATGTTGCAAAAGGTATCACGAAAGCCAATTGCCCTCTGCAGGATACATGCCACATGATAACCTATATATCCAGCGCCTTTGGTCTTGTGCTACAGGCCTTGTTTGTATGACAAGGCGCACAGACAAGCCACATATACTCAAATCATGCATTCCACGCAACATGAATGGCCGCAAAGCCCGCTCATGGGAGTACAAGCGGACTCCACTCGAGAGCTGAATGGCCAAAGAGCGAGCTCCAGTTTTGGCATGGCAGAAATATGGCCGCGTAATCAGGCAGCTTCCGAAGCGGCCACTCCTTGCTCTTTGACGCTGATAGGAGCTGCATATGACGGCTACGGTATAGATTTGACCCCGGTATTTCCAGTATGCTGTCATTCAATGCCGCTTCTAAACCTCTGGCGGTGGGTCAGGCCTTGCTTCCCAGCTGTGATATGTAGTAAGGCTAAAGTTCTCCATGTCTGGTACGGCACCAACAAACGGATGATGTACCAAAAGCCATGCCATCGAATAAGTAGGTGCGAACATAAGAATAAAATAGCATGATTGTCATAAATGTGGTAAGCTCCACAGGTTTGTTTAGGACATTTCTCCAATAAGTGTGAGGAGAGGGGGGGCATCACATGAGGCCTACTTTTCCGAGGCTAAATGCACGAAGCCTTCGTATGTAGATTCGGGTAAATATTCAGCTGGACTACAAGTAATGTCGTATGTCAAGATGAGGGTCGCCCTTGTCCGATCAGGACCAAGCATGTCCCGAGCCGAGGTACCGATCACGCTCGATCGCGATCATGTCTCGATATCTCCACGCTACATCAAGGGTTCCCCAAGCCAGACATCGGACAGTTCTACATCAGGAGGTTGACGCGGAGCGGACCACCCTCTTGGCTAGCAATCTAGTGCTTCGTCTCCTCAAGAACAATGGGAGTGATCCTGGCTCCTCAGAGAGGGCTTTCTTGTGCTTGAGCTTCTTGCCCTACTTTTCACTCGGCGATGGACGTTTCGATGGTGGGCGGGTGGTATGCGGCACGTCTGCCGTGCTACGCTCATACGTGACGAGTTTCGCGACCGGACCGATGAGCGGCACGGCAGGAGGACGGTCATCAGGCGAATGTGACAGCTTCGCTGAGGCAAGGGTCAGCGCTATCAACAGGATGCGGGGATCTGTATACCTTTCAGTGCCAATGCCTCTTCGAAACCCTTTTCAAAGCCGTCAAAGGCCTTCTTCAGCTTACGCAATGGCGGAAAGCCGTCGTCTTGCTGGAATCCTTTTAAAAGAAGGACGACTGTATCCCAGTGCTCCCTTTCTGTTTTCCAGTATTGCTTGTCCCGGATCCACCCACGAACGGTGGCCGCGGTATCTCGATCGTCCCCGCAACGAAGCAAGAAATCGTCGAAGCTTGTCCATGTGCTAGGTTGAGGTTTGAACCATTCGTCATCGCTACTCGTCTCCTGCAATGCGAGAAGTTCTTCGTCGACTTGAAACAGGTCCAGAGGAGCGGAGTCGACGATGGGCGTTTCCATTAAGCCGATAGGAACAGTCACACTTGAGGTATTAGTTGAGCCCCCGGAGAACGCATTCGTAGCTACCGAGCGATTTGTGGTCAAGCACGGGGAACGATGCCTCGCCTTTCAACACCTGTCTAGGAAACAGTAATAACGAGAGATTGTCTGCGAGCAAGAAGACGGCGAACAGAAAAGCCCCCAAGACTCTTGTACTATCACCATCAGCACGGGTGCAATCACCTGATACTCGCTTGTTGACATAGCAAATGTCTTTAATTGCGACATCATACTTCTATAAAACCACTGCGAAATGCTATACACGGCCCGAAGCTATTTTTTTTAAAAAGCAGATAGGCTTGATGTCGAAATAGTCTTTCCAAGACAAACAGGAACCGCTGCCCCTCACTTGCAGGGCCGAATCACACTCTACCCCGCTTGCGTCACAGTGCATCTTGAGTCTGCCATTTCTGGTAGTCACGCTGAATGGCGTGCCCGAACACAAGGCAACTTCCACTACATTTGTTCTTGATCGCTAGATAAGCATTTTAACAAGTCCTGACCCAGATCTGGACCACAAAATTTGCTCAACTGAATCAATTACATTTTGAGCTTTAGCGAGAGATTCCCATTCCCTACCCTTACTGTATCCTCGGAGAGCAAGCAATGCCTACCGTCCTTATCGTGGGCGGCACCCGCGGGCTGGGCTACGAACTGGCAAAGCAGTACTCACAGCATCCTAACACCACCGTCTATGCTACAGCACGCAAGTCGAAACCTGACAATGCACCCGCAAGCATCAAATGGGTCTCCGGCATCGACCTGACCGAGGAGACTTCTCCACAGACTTTGGTTGATGCCTTACACGGAGTGACGGTGGACATCGTCGTCATTTCAGCCGGCTACTTCGGCAAGGAATCCTTTGATGAGCCCTCATGGAGCAAAGAAGTCACCATGTACACCACCAGTGCCATTGCACCCGTCTTCGTGGTTCAGCGTCTGGTTGGGGCCAAAGCCCTTCGGAAGGGTTCGAAAGTGCTACTCATCAGCTCCGAGTCTGGTAGCATTGCACTTCGCCAGGAATCGGAAGGCGGAGGAAACTTCGGTGGGATCTGAATGGAAGTATGCCTGGAGGTAATCCGCTGACAACCATCTGCAGGGCATCATGCCAGTAAGGCAGCTTTGAATATGGTGGGCAAGCTGCTCAGCTTGGACCTCAAAGACCAGGGTATCGCGGTCGGCTTGCTCCATCCCGGCTTCATGAGATCAGAGATGACCAAGAGTGTCGGCTTCGACAAGTTCTGGGACGACGGTGGTGGTGAGCCTCGGAACCCCGGAGCTGTCCAATGCATGCCTCACTGATAATGTGTTTAGCGGTGGAACCTAGTGTGGCCGCCACGTCCCTCATCGAGTTCATCGAAACATTCGACATCTCCAGGACTGGGCAATACTGGGCGCCTCGTGGTCCTGGGTGAGTTTGTTCCTGCATTTCGATGTTGATAGCTACAGGAGTACTGACGATGTCACAGCGATATTGGTACGGTTGAAGAGACACTGGGCCCCAAGGACAAGCTTCCTACGCCATTGCAACTGCCGTGGTAGGTTCTTGCTGCCGCCTGAATTGCGTGGCCTTTGCGACGGGTTGTCCTTACCCTTTCATCATATTGCGACCGGCAAGCGCCAGGTAATGTACCCGCAAGCACCACATATCAAGCATTGCTCTCGGTCGGCCTGATGACGAAGAACGGAGCGGTAGAAGAGTTGCTGGGCCGTGCAGCATTGGTTGTTTCAGGTCACGAAGTATCATGCAGAAATAGAATACTAGGTTCAGGTCACGTGCGCTATCTGCACCGTGGCGTGCATAGCGTCGTTAAAAAGTCTGGCGTCGCTTGGCATTTGCGGTTGGCCTTCTCTTTTGGGAAAGTCCGGACGCAGGTCCTTCCGGGACGTGTTCCACACTGCCACGACAAGAGCCTTGGTTGATGAACGGAGCCGAAATATGCACCCTTGAGGGTCGATCATGCCTCCTATGCTCGCGAATTTCCACCAGCTGAAGTCAATTACGAACAGCGCTGTCATCATGACCAGAGCCAAGTGCACCATTAAAGCCCTGGTTGATCGCAATGTCGCACTGGTCTGTAGTCCGATGCTACACACTCACTGTTACGAAGATAAGCTGCACAACTGTACGCAAAAGTCGTATTCAATGCGGAATCATACCGTGCCGTTGGGCGCACAAGTAAACAATTGCCAGCATCAGCATGAAGAGTGTCCAACCGACCCTGACATGACTAAAGTGACTCAGGTACCACGGATGAGCGAGCGTCGAAGGTTCAGCACTTAGGCCCGCCTCCGTCGTATCGTGAGCGAGATCTGCAGTGTCTGCTTCCGTGCATATTTTGGCTTTCTGTCTTCACCATCTGCCAACATAGGGTAGCAATTGCGATCTGAGCTGAGGTAGGTCCTTCATAACAACCTTGTTCCCGTTGTCTAAAGCTTGTTCTATTTATCATCCGTCCCCATCTCCAACAATTCTCTATCAAGTCCGCCATCTCTCGTATTCCTTTTGAGCTTCAAGAATCGCAACATAATCGACCTACGCTTAGTGCCTCTAACAATCATGAAGTTCGAGCTGTCCACCGCCCTGCTCCTGGCCGCCGCCACATCTTTCGCCGCCCCCGCACGTCAATTACTGGATCTTGTCCAAGTCAAGGCTGCGGCCGCAGCGCCATCCAAATTCTACTTTGAGGTCACAGATCTCGTAACCCATGCAGCTTCCACCAAGAGAAACTCCACAGACCAGAACACTCTCAAGTTCACCGTCAACGACGCCAGCTATACGGGTCCGAATGGCACTGCCAAGTGCAGCATTTCCTGGGACCCCAAGGGTGGCGAATTCGACTACTACAACCCGACCTACGTAAGTACCTCACAAACAAGCGTTCTTGACCAGAGCTGACCTGGACCAGAACTTCTGCGACAACAATGCTTTTGGCTTCCGCATCAACAACGGTACCCTGAAGAATATTACCACCTTCGAGCTCGAGATTCAACACACATACGAGACCGCCCAAAGTGCGCCCTGGTATTACACATACTTTGCCACTCTCGACACATCTGACAAGGACTTCCACTGCAAGACCAGCAGGAAGGGCACGGACTGCAAGGAGAAGGGTGGGCCTCTGATCGCTAACATCACTGCTGCTATTGGCTAAACACACACACACACACACACACACACACACACACACACACACACACTGGCCCCGGGGTTGGAACGGGATGCTGGCATTGATACGGGACGATGGCTTGCACTTCAATTTGTGTGCACCCTTGCGCACCGGCCATCGAGTTTGCATACAACGGATAATGTTTCTGGCAGGACTGGAAAATCCACAAAATACTAATGACTTTGCATCAGCAGCCCAAGGATTTCGCCATATACGGCAGTCCGCATAGGCTTGAATATTGTCAATCATTAATCAAAATCTCATGAACAATGGAAAGTCTTGTAGCTTGCTGTGATATACACCGGGATGTCTTGACTGTGGCGACTACTGGGAGGATCGGCGATATCATACTTAATTTATGACCGTGGCTACATGCATATATGAACACTACCTGACGCCTTATGCCGAGTCTATCCTATCATCGACATCAACGCCACTTATCTAAGCCTTGTTAGTTGAGTGTCCTGGGGACCATGCAATTGACAAAGGTGTTGGATGAGAAGTATTCTTCAGTAGGAACAATTGTGTTAAAAATTTGGTCCACATGTGGTGTATATTTTTCGGTATCCCTGGTGTCATCTGTCGAGGAAAGGGCGAGCTAGAAAACGATATGACGTACCTGATGAAGCGCAACAGACAGATTACATCTGCTGGCGTAGCTGGACACATGTCAAACAAAGGTGTGTATTGAAGGAAGGAGAAAAGCGGCGTTGAAAAACCAGAGCTTGTCGTTCTGCGCGATTCATGCGCTGCCGCCCCTTCCCAATCCGGCGATGCAGCTTGACTTCATCCGCCGCCCGCTGTGACCAGAGTACGCAGACGCAGTATCAATAATTCTTGTTTATTCTCTATCGATCGAATGTCGAATGTCATGTTGAATTGTTGTTCTCGGAGGTGAGCTTTTTAATTCCGCACCATCATGGAAAAGATCATCATTCCTTTTCGCCGGGCCTTCGAGCGAGAGGAAGGCTATGCTCTGGCCGAAGTCCTATCACCTCTACCCCCCTCCGACGACCCGGAGAGGTTCTATGCAATCCAGCGCAGCGCCAACAGCTTCACCATCCAGTCCGACCTCCGATCTGCCTTCAAGTCCGTTCGTCTCGACCCTCAAGAGCGTGAGATCTGGGTCGATGTCTTCGTGCACTACTGGAAATCCATCAATGACATCCTCGCCGCTGAAGCCGCCACAGCCTTAGACTCCAACCCCCCGGACTGGACACAAGTCTACACATCCTGGAAGGAACTTCTCAACTTCATCCACCGCGGCTACACCCAATCCCACTTTCCCCCATGGACGATCCCAATCCTCTACACAGTAACAAAACACCTCCGGACCTTCGCTATCCGCGCCGACGCCACCATCCTTCCATCCACCAGCGCTTCCCCCGGCGTCAACTCCCTCGACGAGCCCTCCACAGACTCCACCACCTCCCACCCCAACCTGGAAGACTGCGCCCGCCAAATCAACCGCATCTTCGCTCTAGTAACGCAAGATCGCTCCCCACCCCCCAATCGCAAATACGGCACGTACTACATCGCCCTCCTGCTCTTCCGGACCTACTTCCGCCTCTCCTCCATCTCACTCTGCAAAAACATCATTCGTTCCATCAACGCCGCTTCCGCGGCCGACATGCCTGCGCTAGAGCTCTTCCCGAAAGCACACCAGGTCGGGTACAGGTACTACGTCGGCGTCGTCGCCTTTCTCGACGAGCGGTACGAAGACGCTCTCAGGGAACTGGAGGCGGCTTACGGAGCGTGCCTCGCTGGACCAGGGGGCGCGAGGCAGGCGGAACGGATCTTGGGGTATTTGGTGCCGACGCAGTTGTTGGTGCGGCATCGGTTGCCGAGACAGGGACTGTTGGAGCAGTATCCTGCGCTGGAGGGGTTGTACAAGCCGCTGTGTACGGCGGTGAGGAAGGGGGATTTGGGCGCCTTTGATGCGGCGTTGGCGGCGGGGGAGGACCAGTTTGTGAGAAGGAGGGTGTATCTCACGCTTGAGAGGGGAAGGGATGTGTGTTTGAGGAATTTGTTCAGGAGGGTGTATCTTGCGGGCGGGTGGGATGAGAAGGTTGGAGAGACGGGAGACAGGGTGAGGAGGAGCAGGTTTCCTGTTGCCGAGTTTGCGGCGGGGATGAGGATTATGGGGCTGCAGGCGGAGGGCGATGAGGTAGAGGCTTTGGTCGCGGGGTTGATCTACAAGGGATTGATCAAGGGGTATATCTCTCGGCAGCATGGGATGGTGGTGCTGAATAAGAAGGGCGGCGCATTCCCGGGGACGGGTGTGTGATGGTCATCATGATAGAGACTATGGATGGTGGCGGGCACGCGCGAGCAGCAGGGTATACAAGCAGTCAAAGCTATTTCAGTTGGCAGAAGCATCAGGTTGCATGACATTATGGGACTGCCACTGCGACATATCCGAACAGTACCCTTCCTGCAGGTCCTGTGAAGCTCCAAGCCTACGCTCGGCGACAGGCGCCGGTCCGACTGTCGGTTCGAACTCCGACCTGAGCAGCTTCACCAGAGTTCTTCTGATCGCAATACTATGTACCCGAGCACCAAGGCATGAAAATGGCGCTCCAGACACGGACCATGATTTTATAAAGAATGCACTTCAATATCATTTCGGAGCTCCGAGCTCAACGATGTCTAGCATGACTCCTTCGTCGATAGTACTCCGTCCCAGACCGCCCACTACAAGAACAGCCGGGAGAAGCCGTGCAGCACACAAATGCGCATCAGCTCTTTACAGACCATCAAGTCTCCCAAAATCCATTCCCATTTCATCCCAATTCACCACCGGCCGGAACAGCCACTCATCCCTCCTCGCTCTGAACTCAAACTCCGTCGCGCCCCAGAACCCAATCGCAGCACAGATGTCCCTCTCCCCACCGAGTCCCCTCGGATCACCAACCTGGTCACCCGCATCCCTCTCCTCGTGCAGATCCCAACTCCCCACTTTCCGCCCTTCGCGGGTGAGGAAGCACTCCACCCTCGTTCCTGCCAGGGAAGGCGTGAATGTCATCCCGACCCCTACTACCTCGCCCGCAGAGAAAGCAGAGGTGAAATCCCGCCCTCCGCAATTGTCGTTGATGTACCTTCGTCCATCATCCGAGTGCACCGCCATACTCGCCCGTTCCCAGCCGGGAAGACGGAAAGAGGGGTAAGGCGGAGCGGCGAAACCCAGTGCCACAGCGGAGGATACTTCGGCATCGTGGGTGGAGGAAAGGTCGAGGGAGAGGATCTTGAGTTCGTAGTAGATGGTGTAGGGTTGGTGGTTGGTGGAGGGGTTGTGCTGGGTCGCGAGGTAGAGGGGGAGTTGGGAGAGGATGGAAGTGTCGGGTGTGTGCGAGGGGGATCGGACGTGGACTGTGCCTGGGTGGGGGTTGCGGAGGG